>OX388032.1:29300717-29964385 GCA_947578705.1 Lacanobia wlatinum
CTTCGACTCGTACCGCTTCCGCCTGGAGGGCGCGGGCGCGGCGCCGCGCTGGGAGTCGCGCGCCGCCGACGCGCCGGGCCAGGCCGTGGAGTTCGGCGCGCTCACGCCGGGCCGCCTCTACAACGTCACCATGTGGACCGTGTCGCGCAACGTCACGTCGCACCCCGTGCAGCGCCAGGCGCGCCTGTGTAACTATCCCTTCGCTACGCCCGCCCGCCCCCCGCCGGCCCGCACTGACCCTCTGCCTCCCCGCAGTCCCGCGGCCCATCACGCAGCTGAACGCCACCGACGTGGGCGCGCGCGCGGTCACGCTGGCGTGGGACCGGCCGGCCGGCGACTACACGGACTTCCAGGTGCAGTACCTCACCGGCGCCGACACGCTGCAGACGCACACCACGGACGAGCTCGGCATCACGGTCAGTGCTATCATAGTCTGCTCTCCTATGTGCCGCTACATCGCAGCGACTATCGTAAACTTTCAGAATAGATGAGCCTACAATTTATAAAAATTGTATCGATCATGGTTCTTTACTTAAAACATTTATGGAATATATTGATATTGTCTTATAACAGCTAGCTATTTTGTATAATAATTAATTTGTGGATAACGTCGTTAGTAGTATATAATATGCTACTCCTATTGACTAAGTGTCGAGATTATTTTGTTATATACTGCTGTTTGTAGTCTCTAATAACGTAAAAAATGGAAACAAATACATGTGCTGCATTCCGTGGAAGTTTTAAATTCGCAGCTTCTCGTTGCTGGAACGACCTGCCACCGCCGTTTCGTGCTATAAAAACAATTGGTACTTTTAGTAAAATTCAAGCAACACCTATTGCGCATTCAAAAAGAAACTACATAAAAATATCAACTTACCTAGGGTATGCACGCAACGAGTATTTGTGAATGGTCCCATGTTCTCGTTGTAATTTAGCTATACTATTGTAGATGCACTCGATAAGGCTTTCGTTTTGTTTTATTTATATTGTTTGTTGTGTTTCGGCCATTTTCATATATTATATAATGCCATTTTTTTAATTTCGACAACCAGCCATTACGAATAGTCTGTGACCATAGCTTCCCACAGTGCGCCCGCGCGTTCCGTCATTTGTCTATGACATTGACAAATGAAACTGGAGCACTGGGCCATTGGGATTTGGTTAATTTTGAAGTTATTATTTGTATGTATTTATCTATTGCACATTTTCTTTTATTTTGTTTTGTTTATACACAAACTCACTCACGTACTCTCAACTATTTAATTAATTAATTAATTATTATTTTATTGTATTTATATCTTAGTGTTGTTCCGTATGTGTGTCCGTGACATGACATCACGCCAGGCCCTGTCATAACACCAGCGCTGTGATATTTATTATTAAATATCGCAGCATATGCTGAGACAGGGACCTTTTTGGCCTCGCACAGATTAAATTAAGGATGCCGCTTAACTGTGTATATATATTTTATAACTGTTATTTTTACATTTTTTTTTTAATTTTATGTGTCTTGTGCGAGTCCCAAATAAACATTTTTCTTTCTTTCTTTCTTTCTATGTGGGGTCGTGTATAGGTGGACGGGCTGCGGCCGCACACGCTGTACACGTTCACGGTGGTGGTGTGGGCGGGCAGCGGCGCGGCGCTGCGGGCGGCGTCGCGCGCGCACTCGGGCGCCGTGGCCACGCGCGAGGCGCCGCCGCCCGCGCCGCACAGCTTCCGCGCCACGCACCAGGAGCCGTCGGCGCTGGCCTTCAGCTGGGCGCTGGAGCCGGCCGACGCCAACGGCGTGCTGCGCCGCTTCCTGCTGGAGTACGCGCCGCAGAGCGACCCCGAGCGCGTCACCACGCTGGAGTTCCCGCCTGACGGTAACGCACACGCACACCCGCACACCCGCACACCCACACACCCACACACCCGCACGATGCGACCGTGCCCGCAACGAATCATTGTTTTTCGCAAAATCAAGGTCTTTGTAAAATTTCTGATATTAGCAAAATGACTAATACGTAATAATAATCTTGCCTCATATTAAAGGCTGAATTTTCAAGTGTGCGTGGATGGCCAATTCCGAAACTATGAGTATGAAGAATAACGAAGAACAGTAAAAGGAACAATGAAAACTAAAACAGCATCATTGGATTTTTAAAATCGGTTTTCCTCTCCATGTACCAAACTGGTTAATTTTGAAAAATAAAACATTGCCTGTGTTATTACACCATGCGAAAGTGTCGTTTATAAGGATCACATTCAAAAAAGTGGTGGCTATTTTCTTTGTAATAACTAAGGGCACAGTGAACATGAGCTTTTGACCACTGGTTGGATCATTTGACACAGTAGTCAGACCGTCAGACTGCTGGTTGCACATCAGACACTATTGATGTACAGGAGGTGGAGGTATTCAATTACTAAAACAACGGAACCTCAATAAATCCGCAGACCCTGATAACATTTCTCCAATTTTCATCACATCTAGATGTGCCAAGTGTATCGGTACCGTTGACAATATTATTTAAACGTTCATTTGAATTAGGAGTTGTGCCCACTATCTGGAAGTCGTAATGAAGAGTCAGTGTCATTCGGGACCTTGGAGTTATTGTTTGATGCTCATATCAATAACATAGTCAGTAAGGCTTCTAAAGCCTTGGGTTTTATTTTTAGACTTTCTACTGACTATGAATATCAAGACAATAAAAATTCTTTACTCTGCGTTTGTCCGTAGCCACCTGAATATACCGTGAAATTGTAATAGTAATTTTCCCGCGGCAGAACGATTAGCCATCAATAGTACTGTCGAAACATTACGTTAAACTTACAAAATAATAATATTTCTGTTTTCAAATAATTAAAAAAAAAATGTATTCTATAATATTAATTTCTCAAAACTGCCAGGTCAGATTGTGATGCCCCTTTGCACCAGGGTATAAGAGTTGAGGTATCCCCACAGAAATACCACAACAGTATCGCTATTGGTTCATAGACCACTATTGATTAGTCTTCCTTTGGAATCCCATTTATAATTTATACATCAATCGCGATGAAAGCATACAAAAGCGATTTTTAAGGTACACTCAATATCGCTCAAATTATTAATCCCTAATTACAAGAGTGTGTGTAAATCTATATTCTATAAAAAACATATTCTGCCTCTACAAGAGCGAAGGAAAATTGCAGATCTTGCTTTCTTAAATTTAGTGTTATGAACGGTTCTACTGATGTCCCTGAGCTGGTGAGCAGGATCGTACTTCGTGTACCGTGTGCGTTTTTTCGTACGTCGCGTCTTCTTCATGTTCCTCAAGTTAAAACGAACTACAGAAAGAAAAATAACTCTTACATGATAAGAGTTTAATATGGTGTTTTTAGGATGTCAAGCTAGATTTGTTTAACTGCAGCGATAAAAAGGTTAAGAAAAGTCGGACTGATAATTTCTTTGGTACTTAATCACTGCTTTCTTTTGATCGTGAATGAGCGTATTCGCGTGATCCCTAACTGTTTTCGCGAATTTATATTTATAATTATTATAACTCACTATAAGTGAAAGCTTGCAAATGGCCATTTTTTACATATTGTTATGCTGCTGTAAGTTTTCCTAAAATTAATCAAATAAAAATAAAATAAAAAACTAAAGGAAAGAGCTCGTTTTGTCAGCGGCAGTGCAGGTTGCTGTAAATGCCAAAAAATGTTGTTATAACAGAACAATTATTTTTAGAGGGAACTTAGGGAGACTATTTATTTGTGTATGATGTTATAAAACAGTGTGTTTGTTTTCCCAAAATCAAGGAGTTTGATTTCTGGTGAGAAATGTTTTTATTTATTTATCACAACAGTTCTATTACAGGATATCCCAAAGCGGGTGCTTAGC
This sequence comes from Lacanobia wlatinum, assembly GCA_947578705.1. Classification (NCBI taxonomy): domain Eukaryota; kingdom Metazoa; phylum Arthropoda; class Insecta; order Lepidoptera; family Noctuidae; genus Lacanobia; species Lacanobia wlatinum. Next base: position 29,304,577 of record OX388032.1, read on the forward strand.
TTTTTGTTTACAAATTTCAATCCTTTCGGCGACTTCATTTAGTGTACGTAAGCGGTAAGGCGGAGTGACTGGTGGCGCTGCGGCCGCCTCCGCCCCAGCGCGTGTGCTCGGCCGCACAGCACAGGTTCGCCTCCTTTAACACAGGTTAACAGGGTTGTGTACCCAAAGTGTAACCAACGGAGCCTTATAACTAAGCCTCCGCTGTCCGTCCGTCCGTTCGTCCGCCCGTCCGTCCGTCCGCCCGTCCGCCCGTCCGTCCGTCTGTCTGTTAGAGTATCTCAAGAACCGTAATAGATAGACAGTTCAAATTTTAACAGATAGTGTACTTCTATTGGCGCTATAACAACAAATAATAAAAATTAACGTTTATGGTACGGAACCCTTTGTGTGCGAATCCGACTCGCTCTTTGGCCGGTTTTTTATTTTACAATTGATTAATTTGATAATATAAATAGTGATAGCCCTTCTTAATTCTAACTTGTTGTACCCAACCATGCCTAGAACAAATAATGTTGGGTACATCAATGGATAATATGGATATACTCCATAAAGTCTCATGTACTTTATGAATTTATTTTGTACTAGTTGGCCCGCGCAACTTCGTCTGCTCCGCTCCTATTAGTCTAAGCGTGATGATATATAGCCTTCCTCGATAAATAGGCTATCTAAACACTGAAAATTCTTTTAAAAAAAAGGAAGATTTTTTTCAAATCGGACGAGAGAGTTCTTGAGATTAGCGCGTTCAAGCAAACTCTTTAGCTTTATATATTAATATGGATAGATGCGTTCCAACATGGACTGTATTCAGTTTCATGTGGTGCCCAAATGATAGCATTACACTCCAGCTGACTCCGTATCAGCGCATTGTACAAGGTGGTAATAGATTCAGTAGCGTAGCTAGCATGGGTGACATCCGGGGCGGATAATGTGATGTCACCCCACAAATGAACCCCCCCCCCCGCAAATAATTATGAGTTGCGCCTTTAGCCTTTCGTTTATGTGACGGTAATCGCAAGCCATTTTTCGGAAGGGGGGGTAGAAGGTGTGCTATTTGCGCTGCAGGTTTTTACTTTCAGGAATGTAATTATTTAGATTTTGTTTTCATCATTATCTAAACTCAAAATTGTTGATTAACGCAAGTAAGTTTAAGAACTAAAAACTTTCTTACAAAGATTATAACCGACTTCCAAAAACAAAACACTACAAAGTATAAAATAACTTTAAATTCGGAAGTCGGTGTCAAAAAAACGAAATAACCAAACACCGACTTCCAAAATTGTTTTGTTTTTGGAAGTCTGTTATATTTTTTGTAAAAAAGTTATTTATTTTTCACTTTTTAGTGGTACCTTCGTACCCATTCACAGCGTACCGGCTTGATGTTATGTTATGAACTGGGGCCTATTAAAAACACCGAAAGCACTAAGTAAGTTTTACTTAGTGCTTTCGGTGTAAAGGTCTCGTCAATACGAATGAAATAAGCCCAAACACTTGGTAGTTCCTACATACCGATGTGGAGTTCCCTTGACTCTCTGTCACACACATGAATATCAAGTTTTTACCAGATGCGTGCCTACAATTTTCGAGAGTTGTCCTCGATTTCTAAAAAATTAAAAAAGAGAAAATTTTTGTATCCCACCTCGGATAGGTTTTATTTTCTGTTGATCATTCATACTTAAATAGAAGTAACTTTATGGAGTGATGCAAGAAAGGACATTTACTGAGAGAGGGCAGAAACAAGAGCGTGCGAAGCGAGCTCGAAATTTTTGACACCACACCTCGGATAGTAAGTTTATAGACTGATACTCATTAATTGAGAGAGAGAGCAGGACACAAGAGCGAGCGAAGCGAGCTCAAAAATTTTTACATCCCACCTCGCATAGGTTTTGTTTTCTTTCGATCATTCATACTTAAAAAGAAGTTACTTTATGAACTCATACAAGAAAGCTCATTAATTAAGAGAGTGCAGAACACAAGAGCGAGCGAAGTGAGCTCGAAAATTCGTGGACCCGAAAAGGTTTTATTTTATTTTGATCATTCATATCATACTTAAATAGAAGTAACTTTATGGACTAATGCAAAAAAGCTCATTAACTGAGAGAAAGCAGAACACAAGAGCGAGCTCGAAAATTTATGAACCCCAAATCGGAAAGGTTTTATTTTCTTTTGATAATTTCATACATGAACATAGTCATTTTGTTGAGTTATACAGATTCGCTCGAGAACAAAGAAAGTGCAGAATGTAAGAGCGAGCGAAGCGAGTTTGAAATTTTTTACATCCCATCATGGACGAGTTTCATGATGTCGCCCGTTAAGGGGTGACACCTGACCGTGACTGAGTGTCAGCCCTAAATGCAGAAAACCTGAAGAACTAAAGAAATTTTTGCAACTCATCTCAGAAGGTTTTTATTTTTTTTTGATCATATATACTGAAATTGATGTATTTTGTTGATGTATACAGAAAAGCTCAGGAAGGTAGAGAGTGCAAAATAGCGACACGAGCTCAAACATTTTTGCACCCTACTTCCGACAGGTTTCATTGCGTCAAACGTTGAGGGGTGCCGACGCTACTGAATCGGTTTAATGCCTTTGAACTCTTGAAACTCTTTTGCAAACTTTGACGTTGTGATCGCGAAATACAACTCCTTGTTAAGGTGTACTCCTAGATCACGTACAGTTTCCACCCTATTCATCGTTGTGCGTTGTCTAGCTCATAGTCATGGTGGAGGGGAACTCTCATGCGACTGAACGTTATGATCGAGCACTTCGACATATTGAAATGTAGCTTATTTTTACTCCACTCTACTACTCTGTTCACATCATTCTGAAACCGAATACAGTCCCTTTCGTCTTTAATGGCCAAAAACAGTCTGAGATCGTCCGCGAATAACAGACAACCGGCATCCCTGACGACATGCGGCAGGTCGTTTATCATAATAATAAATTGGGAGTAGTGTTGATTTTCAATGATCAAATGAGGCTCGACATTTCTTTGAGCGTTTTTCGCTATTCGTCATAGTCTCGGATTTGGCCATTTACGCCCACTTTAAAAAATCTCCCTGCATTCACACAGTAAATATGGAGGAGGAGAGTACACACAGCACATATAGCAGCAAAATGCTCGCGCAATTCATCACTATTGAAACATTGAAAGAGTCGCTCGCATTCGGTTGAACGTTTTGTCCGAGTGCGGGCGGGAACGTTTCGTCGCTGACGTGTGTGTGTGGCAGCGCGCAGCGGCTGCGTGGCGGGCCTGACGCCGGGCGCCGCCTACTGGTTCAGCGTGCGCGCCGAGACGGGCGCGGGCGCGGGCGCGGCGGCGCGCCTGGCCGCCACGCTGGACATCGGCGCGCCGCCGCGCCCGCCGCCCGGCGCCACGCCTAGCGAGGTGCGGCGCTCCTCGTCCACCGTGGCCGTGCGCTTCCGCGCCGACTACTTCTCGCCCGCCAACGGCAACGTCACGGCCTACACGCTGGTGCTGGCCGAGCAGCCGCGCAACGACACGCCGGCGCGCCTGCCGTCGTGGCGCGACGTGCACGCGCTGGAGCGCTGGCCGCCCTACCAGGTCACGGAGCCCTACTACCCCTTCCACTCGTCGGCCGTGGAGGAGTTCACCATCGGCTCGGAGCGCTGCGACGCGGGCGGCCGCGCCTACTGCAACGGGCCGCTGAAGCCCGGCACCAAGTACTTCGTGAAGCTGCGCGCCTTCACCGCGCCCGACAAGTTCACCGACACGGCCTACACCGTCGTGTACACCGGTACGTACTGCCGCTATCTGCGCCCATTTACTGATTCCTCTCTACACACCGATTACCGCCCACTTATACCTGATACATTTAGTAAGTGCTGATAACGATATCGTGCGATATCCTCGCTGATAGCGCTCAGTTGTCTACAACATACCAGTGGATACACGTCTGGTGTCGATTGTCGTGCAGCAACATGGCTACGTCATCCGTATCACCATAACGTGACCCGCAGTCGTGGTACGTCGCCGAGCGTGCGGCGACCATCAGTGGACTGACGTAACACGTAATCCACTTAAGAAAAGTTAGTAATAATGTGTTTTTGTCTTTTCCTAGACATCTATCAAAAGAGTATGTTGGAATTATTAGTAAAGAACTTTTTAATTAGGTTATTTATAACTCAGAACTGAAAATCCTTTACGTTCCTTGTTGTTTATATTCCTTGTTTTCTTCCATTAAAAAAAAAGAAAAATAATAGCTTAAACGAGCAGTGACGTCACCCCGATTGATTGTGGGGCTAAAATGTTTTGATAGAACATTATTTTGTCATTATTATTTTAGGGCTTGTGTTGAAACGGCTACTAGAAATGCACCTATATTACTACAAAACATTCGAAATACCTGCCAGAATGGATAAATGCTCACCAAAATGTGTGTTATGAAGTATTGCAGTCAAACCTAAATTATTTAATTATTAAGTATAGCACTTCGCCCGCGACTTCGTTCGCGCGGGTTTAGTTGGTACTCCACTTCCATCTCCCCTCTACCCTCTTAAAGGTTAATGTGTAAATTACTTATATAAGACTCAACGTAGGGCAGTTCGCTCAACCCGCAACATTTTTCTTATTTAGAGTATTTTTATACCCGTCGTAACTTTTAAAAGAAAGGTCCGATTTGAATAATATTTAAAGTGTAATTTACATGTACATAACCAACCTTAATTATTAAACAATTTAAATGGATAAGGATTAATATCATGATATAAAATCACCACTATTCCATTTCACCCGAGTTTTGATTGATAATAGCTAGTACAGGTAGAGTTGTTCAGTGGTGACTTAGTATAAGTCGATGTGACGGTCGCGCAGAGGTGGACAACACGGCGTGGATCGTGGGCGCGTGCGTGGGGCTGGCGCTGGCGGCGGGCGGCGCGGCGCTGCTGGCGGCGCTGCGCCGGCGCCGCGCACGAGCTGCGCCCGCGGCACCGCTGCAGCCGCCGCTGCGCTCCGAGCGCCCCGTGCGCGTCGCTGACTTCATCGACCACTATCGCCTCATGTCTGCCGACTCCGACTTCAGGTGATTCGAACCGACTTATCAGATTGTTTCCTAAATTATTTATGTGGATGTGAGTGTAAAACATACGTTTTAAGGACACAGCACACGCTTGCAGACAGCAAAATGGCCTTATGGCCATGTGGCGCAGGATGCATTTACTAATTCCGTGCATGAGTTTCAGGACTTTGCTCTCTTGCTTTCTGGCATGTCATTTTGACGGTTATACAATATGAAAATTGTGTGATGTATCAAAGGAAGCTTATATGAAATTAAATTATATCTCTTGGAAGTTGCTCTTCTGCTTGCGCAGCATTTCTTCTAATTTACTGGCATTCCCCCGAGAGACAATCTTTTTGAACAATGATGTGAATTGGTTCCCACTAGGCTTGATGTTTGGTAGATCTGGATCAACTGACGATGTGTGCGTTGGCTGTCGCTCATCCGCAGCTTCTTGATTGCGAGTGTCTGATATACAAATTGATGAAGCGCTAGGCGACTTATCTCCCTTCTCCAAACTGGTAGGCGGTTTGTATTGTCGAATGATGTCGTGAGATTCATTGTAGGGGATCATCGCCTTATTGTAGAAGTTCTCCGAAAAGTAGGTATAACCACGATCTTCAAACTCTCATAATCTAACATGATTCTCTTGAAACTCCCGGAATTTTGCGATCCGCAGAATCCTTCTTGAAATTCCGCAGTTGCTGCTCCATGGCATGCATGATCTGATCTTGATTGGCCAAAATGTCTTCCAAGTTGGCGCTCATGATTGTTGTTGTGTGATAGGTTTACCGCTTTCAGCAATTCGTGCTATTGCAATCGCCGCGATGGATGAACCGATTTGCACCCACGAACGGAAAGTTATGGCACACAATCTGCTAAGGAGTAAGCAGTCGTTGAGCTCCAGCAGACGGATGTCACTCTGTCCACAGGTCGTAGTCGCAGGAGCTATCCTGGCGTGCCGACAGTTTAATCACACTGTTAAGAACGCGAAATAGTCCCGCTTATACGTAAGCTCGAAGGACCAAGAAGATGTAGGGTCTTTACACCTTTCAATGTTTATAGTTTTGAACGATAGGCAAGAATACGTAATAAAAAGATTTATTGATTGATAATGAAATTAATTGAATAATGAGTGCACGCGATTTGAAAGATATTTGTGTACTAAAGTAAAGACCGCGCGTAGCGAGTAAAGTGCTGACACAATGATGTCAAATTTGTACGTGTTTACACTATACAGGTTGTTATAACAATAGATGATTATAACAAATGATAATTATATTAAACGAAACTATATCATTTGTTGTTATATTAAAAATACACAGACAGCCTTATTATTGATTCTAATTTAAGATTTGTTTTTTTTTTGAGCGTAGTAAAAAAATCAAATCAATCAAAAGCTGGACGGGTTGCTAGTAATAGAAGAAAAAAAACGATAAAAATAATAACTTTTTTCTGCGTATGCTTTATCTTAAATTAGTGGGTCATAGACTCGCTTGTCCACTTTTTCTACATTATCTGTGCCATCGCATTCTACGTAAATTAGCAGCGCGTCATGTTTTTGATGAGATTAGATAAAGTAGTGTATGAAAGTGAACATAATTAGGTATTGAATCATTCGTGAAATGCTATTGCCAACCGCGCCAGTGGTGCGGCTAATAAACTCACACTCATGTTTTAATAATCTTAGTTATGCGACAGTGTCTAAACTATAATTTTATCGTAATATTTGTAATTTGGAAAAAAAAATCTTTCATTTGAATCATTCAATCAAGCCTTTTGATCCCGAAACTCCTTGTTTTGTGCTTTTTCTTTGTTGTTTCTTTTATGTATTCTTTATTTATTATAGTATGTCCTGGAGGGCGTGCCTCCTGGTAAAGGCCTCCTCCAACATTTTCCACTGCATTCTATCCTTTGCAACCCTTCTTCAGTTGCAACCCACTGTTAATTTAAGTTCGTCCTCCCATCTTTTGCGTTGCCGACCTCTGTTTCGTTTCCCGTCTCTAGGGTACCATTCCGTCACGATTTTGCTCTATCGTGAGAGCTCCGTAACATATGACGTACTTGTCCATCTTCATTTCATTTGGTCTTTTTTAGTGAGGATATCCATTACACCTATTCTAGCTCTAATATATGTGTTTCTTTTCTTATCAATTTTCTTGATTCCCAGCATGCTTCTTTCCAGACAGTTCTTTTCAGACTTTCTTGACAATATTCTAACATGTCCCTGTGTTGTTTGGAAAGTGCCCATGTTTCACAGCCATAGGTAAGGCAGGGGAGGATACAGGTGTTAAAGACTTTGCACTTAATTTTGTTACTGAAATCTGTTCCTTTCATAATCACCTTCAGTGACCAGTATCTTTTCCATCTGTCTGTTTTTCATACTGTCGCGGTTTGTGACGTTATTTTGATTGTTTTCATTAAATTACGTATCCAAGAAGTGGTTTCACGGAGTTCTTTGAGAGCTTTTTTTGTTCCGCCTGATGCAATTATGAGTTTTTCTAGTGTTTGTATTCTCTTGGCTTTCCTATCCTTGCGTATGCCTGCTCTAATTTTCTTACTTTGGTCTTTTATTTCCTTCATATTCCGTTTGCTATTTTTGTTGGCAAGAAGAGTTTTTTCTTTTGTTTTTAAACTGCATAGAAGATCACTGAAGGTGTATTTTGATTTTTCTTTTCTAGTTTTAGCATTAATGACTTGACATTGGAGTTTGTTTTATTTGCTTTTTGTGTCCAGTCCTTCTCTTTCTTCGGTTTCACTGGTCAGAATTGCTAGTGGATATGCTTTTGATTCTGTTTCTGCAGATTAGGTTCTACTGAACAGGGTAGTGTGCTTCCTTTGAGTGGCTTCATTTTAAGTGATGCTCTAGCCATACGGTGGTCAGTATTGAAATTTAGTCTAAATATTACTGTTGTGTCTGTAAACAAACTTGGGTGGCTACTTGTAATATAAAATCTATCTAATTTCGGTATTATCCGTCCGGGTAGACCCACACAGTCAAAACTTTGAACCTTGCTAAAATTATAAGGAGCTGACTCTTTCTAATCATATAAAAAAGCTGGGCTAATGAGTTAGTTCAGGCTAATTACGCCGAAAATGAGGCTAACTTTGCAATAATTCTTAACTCTGTTTTTTTCATTGATTCTGAGAGACTCATTTTTTTTATTTCCGAAATGGTTTGGGTTTTTTTTTAAATATTGCGTTCTTATCCGCTTTGATGAGCTCTTGGGCTAGGTTACCTACTAAAATTTACTGGTATCAACTTTGTTTAAATTTCAGCGAAATCGATTTTGGTTAAGGATTGACAAGCATATTTCGCTACGTTTCGCCAAATATAGTTTGCCATCTGTAATTTATATATTTAGTACATGGAGGACTTACAGCTAATAAAGACAAACAAAATAAGAAACCGTAGTCACCAGCAAGCCAATAACAAATCCTCACGTATAAAAACATAATGCAAATTATGGTGTGAGCACAATATGAAAAACGCACCGCTTAAATTAAACTTAGAATTATTTAGTTACGTAAATACTTGCTACTTAAAGAATTTGAGGCTTAAGCACCTTTTCGCAGAATTCACATTGATTGTGAATGGGTCCAAATCATATTCCTTGCAAATGTCATTGAAATTACTGCTTGCGCGCACAATATAATGTTCCGCCTATAATTTGAAGATGTATGAGGTGGATTAAACCGAAAAGTTTTGCTTGGCACATTAAAATACAATTTTGACAATAACTCAGGGTTATCAATATAATTATGAGGATTTTCAACAGAAATAAACAGTCAGCAATTTTACGTTGATCTACCAGTGGTAGCAGATGATATTTCCTGCAGAGTCCAAGATAATCGGTTGATTGATATGGAATCTTTTGATGAAAGCAAAGATATTTTATGCAGTGGCGTGCCTAGGGATTCAAAATAAGGCAAGCCCAATAAAAATTTAACCGATTTCAAAAAAGAAAGTTCAGTTTTCGACTGAGTCTGTAGGTACCTTCGTATGTATCATCGCAATTTTCTCATAAACTGATATAGATGTCTCAATTCGTTGTTTACCAAAATTACCGAAAAAAACCATTGCACACAGGTGTTTATGGGAATTTGCGTGCCTTTTAATGGCGCCAGATATGTTATTTAAATCATTATAATCAGATGTATTCCAAACGGAATCTTCATTCGAAAAAAATATGCAACACCCAGCAATACAACTTATTAGTGTGCAAACAATCCAACTAGTTTTATACACTGATCTATTAAATTTTCGTTTATGCGATTTACTAGTCTGAGAAATACACAGATTAGGCGTCGGTTTTAATGAAGAAATTAACTGTTTTTTTCTGAGCAAAGTTTAAAGATTTTACCTTATCTTCGCCAATCAAAACTTGAACGCATTTTAAATCCTCACAAGGTACAATTACCTCCATTGTTGTAGGTAAGTCACCAAAACAATTGTATCACTGAGAAAATCTAAGAAAACACACAAAAAACTTTAACAACATAACTTTTCAACTCTCAAGCAAATGAAACTGAAGTGAGTTGCACTCGGGTGTCAAGAACTACTTACGCAGAGTTGCAGAGTTGTCATTTAGGCAAAAAAAGTCGCCAGGTATATGAAAAATCTAGCTAGATGTCGCAAATTATTTATTTTTAAGATATTGCTTGAATATTTAATTTCGTTATTTTAAAAAGTCGCTAGTTTTTATTATTGCTAAATCTTAAAAAAGTCCCCAAACTCGTTAAAAATCTCCAAGATCTCACAACGTCGCTAAAACGGCAACACTGCAGAGTTGGCAAGGTGACAAGGTCACGCATACGCGTGCAACTTCATACGCATGCACGGCTTAATCGTCCATACTGATCGATTTGTAGACGCACAAGGTTTAGAACTCGTTATACGGCACATCGCTAAAAGTGCGAAAGTGACGGAGATAGTATTTGAAAGCCCGGTAAAAGCCGGTACGTGTAAGCGAGATAGCTATATGTAGATGCTGCAAATGCGAAACTCTGCGCGCGAACAATCGCGATGTGTAGTTATGTAGTAATGTGGCAGTAATACTTTGTGTTATTTTGATAAGAATTAAGCGCGCGAACTTTTAAATAGTTCGGGTTTGGTATTGATTCTCTATCGAGCATTTTAGTAAGGCATTTGGGCTTATATGAAGGTACCGCCACTGATTTTATGAAACTTCTTTGAATATTTTCAATGCGGTCAATATATTTATGATAACGTGGATTCCATATCTGAGACGCATACTCTAGCTGGCTTCTTACAAAAGTGCAATACAATATTTTTAGTGTTATAGGGATGTGACTGCGACTCCAATAAGTCGGAACTTCCGATCGTTTCTAAACCTCCGGTTTCGACACTTCCAAATCGGAGTTTGAAGCATAGTGGATAACGTGTACGAACAGTTTTATGCATGTCGCGTGTCGAACACCCCGCCCCGCGTGCTTTTTGACTTTGATTACTCTTTTACCGCTCTTAGCACATCTCAATCAGGTACGATTCCGGTTCCGAGAGTTCCGAGTCCGAGAAACCAAAATGTATTAATTCCGACTCTGACTTCGGTTCCGTTAAAACACAACTGTAACATGATGTGTAGTCTGTACGTGCGCGTGTGGTCGGCAGGTTCAGCGAGGAGTTCGAGGAGCTGAAGCACGTGGGGCGCGAGCAGCCGTGCTCGGCCGCCGACCTGCCCGTCAACCGGCCCAAGAACCGCTTCACCAACATCCTGCCCTACGACCACTCGCGCTACAAGCTGCAGCCCGTGGACGACGAGGAGGGCTCCGACTACATCAACGCCAACTACGTGCCCGGCCACAACTCGCCGCGCGAGTTCATCGTCACGCAGGGCCCGCTGCACTGCACGCGCGACGACTTCTGGCGCATGTGCTGGGAGTCGGGCAGCCGCGCCATCGTCATGCTGACGCGCTGCGTGGAGAAGGGCCGCGAGAAGTGCGACCGCTACTGGCCCTACGACACGCGGCCCGTGTACTACGGCGACATCGCCGTCACGGCGCTCAACGAGTCGCGCTACCCCGACTGGACCGTGACGGAGCTCATGCTGTGCCGCGGCGCCGAGCAGCGCGTGCTCAAGCACTTCCACTTCACCACGTGGCCGGACTTCGGCGTGCCCGACCCGCCCACCACGCTGGCGCGCTTCGTGCGCGCCTTCCGCGAGCGCTGTCCGCCCGACTCGCGGCCCGTCGTCGTGCACTGCAGCGCCGGCGTGGGCCGCTCCGGCACCTTCATCACGCTCGACACCGCGCTGCAGCAGGTCAGTACACACAAGTTCCGCGAGCGCTGTCCGCCCGACTCGCGGCCCGTCGTCGTGCACTGCAGCGCCGGCGTGGGCCGCTCCGGCACCTTCATCACGCTCGACACCGCGCTGCAGCAGGTCAGTACACACAAGTTCCGCGAGCGCTGTCCGCCCGACTCGCGGCCCGTCGTCGTGCACTGCAGCGCCGGCGTGGGCCGCTCCGGCACCTTCATCACGCTCGACACCGCGCTGCAGCAGGTCAGTACACACAAGTTCCGCGAGCGCTGTCCGCCCGACTCGCGGCCCGTCGTCGTGCACTGCAGCGCCGGCGTGGGCCGCTCCGGCACCTTCATCACGCTCGACACCGCGCTGCAGCAGGTCAGTACACACAAGTTCCGCGAGCGCTGTCCGCCCGACTCGCGGCCCGTCGTCGTGCACTGCAGCGCCGGCGTGGGCCGCTCCGGCACCTTCATCACGCTCGACACCGCGCTGCAGCAGGTCAGTACACACAAGTTCCGCGAGCGCTGTCCGCCCGACTCGCGGCCCGTCGTCGTGCACTGCAGCGCCGGCGTGGGCCGCTCCGGCACCTTCATCACGCTCGACACCGCGCTGCAGCAGGTCAGTACACACAAGTTCCGCGAGCGCTGTCCGCCCGACTCGCGGCCCGTCGTCGTGCACTGCAGCGCCGGCGTGGGCCGCTCCGGCACCTTCATCACGCTCGACACCGCGCTGCAGCAGGTCAGTACACACAAGTTCCGCGAGCGCTGTCCGCCCGACTCGCGGCCCGTCGTCGTGCACTGCAGCGCCGGCGTGGGCCGCTCCGGCACCTTCATCACGCTCGACACCGCGCTGCAGCAGGTCAGTACACACAAGTTCCGCGAGCGCTGTCCGCCCGACTCGCGGCCCGTCGTCGTGCACTGCAGCGCCGGCGTGGGCCGCTCCGGCACCTTCATCACGCTCGACACCGCGCTGCAGCAGGTCAGTACACACAAGTTCCGCGAGCGCTGTCCGCCCGACTCGCGGCCCGTCGTCGTGCACTGCAGCGCCGGCGTGGGCCGCTCCGGCACCTTCATCACGCTCGACACCGCGCTGCAGCAGGTCAGTACACACAAGTTCCGCGAGCGCTGTCCGCCCGACTCGCGGCCCGTCGTCGTGCACTGCAGCGCCGGCGTGGGCCGCTCCGGCACCTTCATCACGCTCGACACCGCGCTGCAGCAGGTCAGTACACACAAGTTCCGCGAGCGCTGTCCGCCCGACTCGCGGCCCGTCGTCGTGCACTGCAGCGCCGGCGTGGGCCGCTCCGGCACCTTCATCACGCTCGACACCGCGCTGCAGCAGGTCAGTACACACAAGTTCCGCGAGCGCTGTCCGCCCGACTCGCGGCCCGTCGTCGTGCACTGCAGCGCCGGCGTGGGCCGCTCCGGCACCTTCATCACGCTCGACACCGCGCTGCAGCAGGTCAGTACACACAAGTTCCGCGAGCGCTGTCCGCCCGACTCGCGGCCCGTCGTCGTGCACTGCAGCGCCGGCGTGGGCCGCTCCGGCACCTTCATCACGCTCGACACCGCGCTGCAGCAGGTCAGTACACACAAGTTCCGCGAGCGCTGTCCGCCCGACTCGCGGCCCGTCGTCGTGCACTGCAGCGCCGGCGTGGGCCGCTCCGGCACCTTCATCACGCTCGACACCGCGCTGCAGCAGGTCAGTACACACAAGTTCCGCGAGCGCTGTCCGCCCGACTCGCGGCCCGTCGTCGTGCACTGCAGCGCCGGCGTGGGCCGCTCCGGCACCTTCATCACGCTCGACACCGCGCTGCAGCAGGTCAGTACACACAAGTTCCGCGAGCGCTGTCCGCCCGACTCGCGGCCCGTCGTCGTGCACTGCAGCGCCGGCGTGGGCCGCTCCGGCACCTTCATCACGCTCGACACCGCGCTGCAGCAGGTCAGTACACACAAGTTCCGCGAGCGCTGTCCGCCCGACTCGCGGCCCGTCGTCGTGCACTGCAGCGCCGGCGTGGGCCGCTCCGGCACCTTCATCACGCTCGACACCGCGCTGCAGCAGGTCAGTACACACAAGTTCCGCGAGCGCTGTCCGCCCGACTCGCGGCCCGTCGTCGTGCACTGCAGCGCCGGCGTGGGCCGCTCCGGCACCTTCATCACGCTCGACACCGCGCTGCAGCAGGTCAGTACACACAAGTTCCGCGAGCGCTGTCCGCCCGACTCGCGGCCCGTCGTCGTGCACTGCAGCGCCGGCGTGGGCCGCTCCGGCACCTTCATCACGCTCGACACCGCGCTGCAGCAGGTCAGTACACACAAGTTCCGCGAGCGCTGTCCGCCCGACTCGCGGCCCGTCGTCGTGCACTGCAGCGCCGGCGTGGGCCGCTCCGGCACCTTCATCACGCTCGACACCGCGCTGCAGCAGGTCAGTACACACAAGTTCCGCGAGCGCTGTCCGCCCGACTCGCGGCCCGTCACTTCAAATGCCATATTATCACCCCATGATAATTATAAACGACTTTATAGATAAGTTTGTACGTTGTGTTGTGTGCAGCTGGCAAACCACGCGGAGTTCATCGACATATTCGGCATGGTGCACGCCATGCGGCGCGAGCGCGTGTGGATGGTGCAGACGGAGCAGCAGTACATCTGCATCCACCAGTGCCTGGTGGCCGTGCTGGAGGGGCAGGACCTGGCTGCGCCGCCGCACAACAACCACAACCACCACCTCAACGCCGCTTTCGAAGGTACGAACTCTTCTTTCATTACCGTTTTGTATTATCTCCACTTTTGTTTACTAGCCTATTTTATCGTATGTTAGCAGTACATATTTTTTTATTATTGTTCAAATTATAATACGTATAATATATTATTTGGTTTGTCCGGAGTGCGGCTACTGTATAGTTATAATAATGAGCAGGTCGAGGAAATTAACATGTGCGTGTGAACGCTAGGTGGAGGGTAGACGAGGTAGTGGAGGTAGAGCAGGTAGAGCAGGTACTGCAGGTACAGCAGGTAGTGGAGGCGCCGCGGCGGCACGTGAGTGTGGCATGCGCGTGCGAGTGCGGAGAGTGGCTAACTGCATGCGAGCTGCGCCTGCGGCCGAGGCGGCACTCACGGCAACCTGTTGTTCTGTTGCAGACGACGAGGGCATCGCGGAGTCGGGCATGTGAGCGGCGCCAACGTGTCGGCGGTGTCGCCGCGTCGCCCGCGTCGCCCGCGTCGCCCGCGTCGCCCGCGTCGCCCGCGTCGCCCGCGTCGCCCGCGTCGCCCGCGTCGCCCGCGTCGCCCGCGTCGCCCGCGTCGCCCGCGTCGCCCGCGGCGCTTGGCGCCTGTGTCGGCTGTCCGCCGCCGATTGTACTTAATTTGTTTTCTTTGCCCGATGAGATCGCTTGTATACAGTAGTGTTAAGTTTTATACTAAAATATTTTTATAAACATGTACATTAATAAAAATGGACCAATCGTTAATTGTATAATAGACTAAGGTTAAGTAAATAATTTGTTATTTTTTTACGTTGGTAATATAACGAAGCGAAGCAGAGACGACTCTTGTCAGACAGTGACCGCGGCCTGGGCTCTTTGTTACACATTTATTTATTAGTGTATTTTTATATCAATGTTAATTATTTTAAATTATAGTTTTAAATTTATACAAATAATTATCTTTTAAGTGTGAATTATACCTTGAATCTCAAAATTGTACTTAATTTTATACATGTTACAGTCAAAACTGTCAATCGCTCAACGCCAGCCAACTAATATAAAGTTAAACTCCGCGTTATTCTATGTAATTTAATTTTCTTTCGAGCTACAAACAGTATTAAATTTGAAATTTAATAAGAATTATCGAAGAAAAGTTACTTGCATGTTTTCTATTGTTCCAAAGTGGTTTTGACGAATAACAATTCTGACTGTGACTTACATGCTTAAATATATTTTTAAAGCACTTGGCTCAATAAATCGTGACATTCATGGAACCGTCCAGCAAAATAAAGGAGAGTTGTTTTGCTATTGGCCAGAAGTGCGGTCAGTAACGAAACTCGATTAAAACTGTATAACAGAGAAAAGCGGAGGTCCTCAACTCGTACGAAGTTTTATTGATGTATGTTTGAGGCACTTCCACATCGACCGCATATTATACCGTCCAAAACTTATATATTTTTGTGTTATTGTCAAGAAAGGAACATTAACTGACAACCGAAAAACTTTTTGTGTTGTAATAAAAAAGCTGAAAAGCAGTTCATCAAATGTGTAATTTTGTAAATATTTAAAAAAATGAAGTGTAGATTGACTTTTGTTGCTGCTCAGCGCTCGTGAGGGAGTGCTCTTGTAGCATCACTTGAGGGCCACTATGACGTGCCAATGCAATCATGATTAAGATTTGAAAAAGGGATAGTGTTATGCGTCTTGTATAACTCTGTCTCCTTCCCACACCGTAAAGATATCCGTTTAAAGGCGTCGTAGTAGGTACCCTGACTTAGCCTGACGTCATCCGTCATCATGTGATATTTTGAAAACTTTTTGAGATCTTAATGTAAGTGAATAACATTCCCCATAGCAAACAGTTAAAATAATAAATATGTTGTACCTACATTCGAGTGTAACGCATTCAAAATGCACCAATTCATTAATATTATATTGTCTGAATATCTGATATGGCTGCAATAAATAGAAACTGAATATAAATAAAATAGTATATTTTTTAAATGTTTTTTTTTTTTAATTTCCTTGGCCTGGTACTGAAATGCATTAATTCATTAATCCTCGCATTGGAACACCAAACAGCATTTACACCAACAGCAAAAATTCCTTCAGCTGCTGCTTTCCATCATCGTGTGCACAGAATATTTATTTTTCTCTCGCCTCGCTTTCAAGCCAAAACTACTGAACCGATTTAAATGAAATTTGGTACACAGTCTAGAGCCTGAGAAAGGACATAGGCTACTTTTTATCCCGGGAATATGTCCCCTAGGGACCACGCGGGCGAAGCCGCTGGCAGAAGCTAGTCATTTATATTCACGTTAAAAATACCTATAAATTAAAATATCGAACAAATTTTGATATAAGTAGTATGAGTGCAAAAAAGTTGCTTCTGCAACGTCTCCGACGCTACGGGAAGTGCAACCCCTTCGTCCTTGCTTAACAAAGGATAGACACCCGTGCGAGCCGTAGCGGCTGAGCCGAAACTTCGGAGGTGAGCATAGCTTCACGCCTCCGGATTTTTATATACACTCTAGGGGCTAAAAGACTACGTAAAATCGGGGTGCCACGATTTTGGAACAATTTCGACCAATTTTATCCATGAAAATCGGTGTGCAGTGTACAAGCGTAGGTCAATCGTGAAGGTATTATTTAGGTCTTTAAATTAAAAAATTGTCTCAAGACGGACAAGAAATTCAATATGTTGTGATGACCTACAGCCACGCGGTACGTAAACATGCGATAGGGCTGCTCGCCTCCAGTGTACCCAATAAGCCAAAGTTGTCTAAATATTTCAGTTTCTGAGAATAAGAAAGCCAAAGTTATTACGCAAAAAAACAGTCAAATTGTAATAGGACTCTTAACATAAAAAAGAAGAAATGTGAAAGATATATCGCCTCTTTACAAGAACAACGTGACATCTAAAGGTGGGTATCCACTATATTCGCGCTCCAGCAGCGCTCCGCGCTCCTGCAACTGCTCCAATGGATACGTCGCGCGCACTTCTACATGCAACACGCCTGCTGTGCGTTCCTTCAGTTTCCACGAGCTTTTGAGCGAACATGTCGTCCCCAGAGTCAGTGGCTAGCGCAGCATATATACTGATACACTGTT
The DNA here is from genome assembly GCA_947578705.1 of Lacanobia wlatinum. Classification (NCBI taxonomy): domain Eukaryota; kingdom Metazoa; phylum Arthropoda; class Insecta; order Lepidoptera; family Noctuidae; genus Lacanobia; species Lacanobia wlatinum. The sequence continues at coordinate 29,321,664 of OX388032.1, forward strand.
TAATCGAAGACTATAAAAACCCTCCTCGATTTTGGGAATCAAATTTATAGTGCTATCGCTTAGTGGGTATCTCACCACTAAGCGAGTTAGACACTGTGGGCCGCCCCTTTCGCTCTCTTCTATCATGGCAACAGAATGCCTAGATCCACTCTTGTGTCGGCATCGGCGGCATGTGCAAAAGACGTGCGCTACGTATTGCCGCTATACGACATAGCGACACAAAACGAAGTAACCGATTTGCGTCTTTAAGCAATTATTTTAATGTTGGAAATCGCTTACTCCGTTTTGTTGTGATACGTATTATTTTCTAATGACGACAGTCTTTAGACGGTATGTTTGAGCGGCGCTTTTGATGAGCTATACACACATGCACACTCGTTAGTGTGCAGACAGGTACTAGGCATGCGTTGACCTTTCGTTTGAACTTTGCACAGCTGAGCAGATACCTATTTGTAGTTTTATTTACATTGCTTTTTTTGGTGAAAAACACAGAATTAATGATTTTTTTTATTAAAAATCTTATTGGGTTAGGTCAGAATAACGATTATGAGCAGTCTAAAGTAAAAAAAACTCCTGAAACAAATGAAAAAATTAGGAAAATGCCGACGAAAAATTCCAACTTGGGGGTGTCCAGAATCATATCCTGGACCCATGGAAATCGTTTGTGCGTCGATGTCTGTTACACGCTGTATAACTCGCTTACATCACTGTCTCAGCCGAGCAACATTTTACTGTCTCGCCCTTTTACTCGGTACGTGTGATCAAGGCATTAATATAAGAATAGAACATAGGTACCTTTTCCCGTTCCTTTACTTTTATTTTCTTTCGCTTTTTCTCTTCGAAACCCCTGTAGTAAAATCTTCATTTTATTTTTGCAAACAGCGCCGGGTAGATCCTTGGCTCTTCCAATTTCAGTCCAGGCATCCTCTTTTAAACTTTTGTTATTATATTTTTCGTCTTTCGGATCCCACAGTACGGTATAATTTTTGTACACTTCAATAAGTGCCAAAGATTTTTCTTCAGACCACTCCATACCGCGTAATGCGCGTTGCAGGGTATACACAATACGTAGCTTCGTGCTCGCGTCCACAGACACACGGCGCTCCTCTTTGTGTTCGCGCTAAAAACCGACACGAGTCAGAGCGACTGCCGCAGAGCGTGCAACGTTGCACGCGCCGTGTTCGCGCACGTACCCACTACCGGGAGCAGTTGAGCTGCTGGAGCGCAAACATAGTGGATACCCACCTTAAAACGAAACGCGAAACGTGAAACGCGGAATTTTAAAAATAAAATTCGCTTTTAAAATACCGCGTTTTTGTAGAAAATAAAATTCGACATCGCGGTTTTGAATATCAATTAATAAAAAAAACGTTTTTATGAGATGTCACGTTGTTCTTGTAGAGAGGCGATATATTAATATGAATATGTATTTCAATTTTTATTGCAATGCCTAAACAGGCAACTAAGTTATAATAACAATATTAATAAATCATTTATTTCAGATAGGTCCTTCCTATTTTTGTTAACATCTGTCCTGTACCTACCCTACACTTAGTTCGCTATAAAGAATTTTGAGTTTGAGTACTTCAAATACTGCCTACCTCTCAATCAAATCAGCCTTTTTTCCAGCAGTCGACGCTTTTCTTCGTAGAAGCTCAGTTCGAAGTTCACGTAAAGATAACAGCGAGTACATTTTTAGGGTTTCGAAAAAAAAAAGGAACCCTTATAGGATCACTCGGGTGTCTGTCTGTCTGTCTGTCTGTCCGTCTGTCACAGCCAGTTTTCTCCGGATCCACTGGACCGATTCTATTGAAATTTGGTACACATATGGATTTTTATGACCCAAACAGGGACGCGTTACGTTATTTATTAAATTTTTAGTATGGGGGTCAAACTAGAAAATTAAAAAATAAAGTTTTTTGAACAATATCGTGTGACATATCAAATGAAAGGGCTTACTGTGAGGGTTTTTCATAATTTTTAATTAGATGATTTAGAAGTTATTTAAGAAATTAGACGAAAAATGACCATTCCCCCCCTTATCTCCGAAACTACTAAGCCTAAAATTTTGAAAAAAATGGAGATAATAGATCTTTACCTAAAGATTACAGGAAAACCTATTAGAAGTCTGTAGTGATAAAATAACATGTTAAAAAAAAATTCGTTCGGAACCCTTTGCACGCGAGTCCGACTCGCACTTGGCCAGTTTTTAAGGTAAATTATAAAATCGCAACGTTCCACTCACTTGATAACAGATACAGTATAGAAGGTACAGTCGCTGAAAGCGCTATCTGCTTCTACCTTTTAGTGTGCCTCCCCATTGTTAGTTTTTAGGGTTCCGAACCTCTGTAAGGAAAAACGGAACCCTTATTGTATCCTACAGAGGGTAGGGAAAAACGGAACCCTTATAGTATCATTTGGTTGTCTGTCTGTCTGTCCGTCTGTCATAACAGCCGATTTTATCCGAATCTACTAGAATCTACTGAACTGATTCTGTTGAAGGTATACATTTATGCGAAAATACATATTTTTTTAAACTAAGATCATCACTTTTGGAGGAGAAAATAAAAAAATAAGTTTTTCCATCGGTACCGTGTGACGGTGTGACACATCAAATCAAAAGGCTCATCGTCAGGGGCTCAAAAGTATTTTTTATTTTGTGAGATTTTGTTAGTCCCATTTATTTCCTGTCCCATGGGAGTTTCTTTGTCCAATAGTTTAGGTTTGATGAGTTAGTCAATGAGTGGGTGAGCCACAGTGAGGCAAGACCTTATCACAAAATTCCAAAATAACAGACCCTATCAAAAATATAAAAATTATCGGATATATTGTATTGTATTGTAGACGGTCTTTTTCAGTGTCTAGCTCTAAAAAAATCTGTCAAACCTCATCTTATAAAACCCAGATTGTCCTTCATGAGCGTTTTTCTAAGTAATGTCTGGCACGGCACCGGCTCTTACACCACTCGGCCATCCACCAACGCGATATCTTTTGTTCAAAAATATTACTGGGCTGCCTTGCATGAGTTGAGTTGCATCCATTTGCATGCTCCGGTTTTCTAGTGACTGATCATAAATTATAAGAACTATGTAATTTTGTTTACTAGTAAAATGTATAATTTTATTAATTCTTCGACGCCTTAACAGAACGCATCTAACTCGAACGTGTCCTTACCAAATTGATGTCCCGTAAGATTGGTAGCTTTGCCATTTCCGGTAAAACTATTGCAAACTTTTTAATTTTAAATGTCTGTAATTGAGTATATTATACCATATGGGTACAATAATACAAACGTGTTATTGTTTAAATGTTAAAAAAAATTTGCTCAAGTACATATTTCTTAAATAACTACTTTAGTTTTATTAAAAAAATCTCAATTGTCTATAAAAGCAGTCGGACATGGCATTAGCAAATAGCAAGTAACTGTCAATTTGTCCGTGTGAGTACTGTGAGTTATTCAGTTATATGTGTGCAAAAGAACACGCTTGTCGTGTTGCGGTACGTGTGCTTTCTTCGAAATTGACTTTCATCGCCTCGTAAGTTTGTGAATTTCATTTACTATGGTGTATTTAGTGCATATATTTCCGAACAAAGTCGTGTACGTGCAAAAGTCTTATTAATCGAGCAGGAAATAACCCGAGATCAACTAAGATCATTCGATTGGATCGTGTCGATGCGTCACCTTTGTGAGCCATTTTATTCTACTTCCACATTATGGTAGCTGTAGAATGAGATACATCTCGCACGTTCTATCGTGACCTCACGCGAGGTCAGGAGTAATGTCAAAATGCAAGCGGTAATTGGTTGACGAGGTAAAGTGCATTCTAACCTAGCCGCTGATTTGGTATCGCTGGCCTGCGTAGCGGGCCGCGTCCGATCGCGTCCCCATGTTACCTGCGGTGCGTACGTGCCTGCTCCTCGCATGCATATTCCGTTAATGATAGACGATCACTTCTGAATAAATTTTATCTGCGATGCCATCCCAAAAATCGTATTTGTGTGCAACACTTTGCAATAATATCGTAAGCATTAGTAATCACACTTCTTGTTATGTTTTCATGAATCTTTTGTTTGATAAGAGTCACCTATAAATTTATCACATTTGGCAAATATCAATATTCCTTATAGTAGAAATCTCACATGCAGGTAAACACAAGTAAATAACTCATACTTTGATTATAAGAACTTGTAGCAATCTTTTAATTGTCAAATAAAAAACTCCAATAGTTAGATTTTTTTTTTTGCAAAACACGTAAAATTGAAAATTGTACATTTAACATTGCTATTTATGATGGACCTGTTAAATTAATTATAATGTTATTATGCTTCATACATTTGACCTTCATAGTTTTATTTTTGTTTCTAGTGTATTTGTATACACTGAAGTCAACAAGAATGTATCATGACTTGGAATTTGCAGCTCTTGTGATCTTGCACACAATACTGACCGGCCAAATAACAACAATCTAAGTATAGTATTGTTTGTAATGTTTAGAAATTTAGAATACTTGAAATATTTCAACTCGATTCTCCATTACTTTTTGAAGTTGGATAATGTAGTCAAATGAATGTTATGTACTGTTAGTTTCTTCAAGTTAGTGACTGCTCAGGTTTGCTTATTTAAATTGCCATCAGATGTGATTGGGTAGTGTTGTCTTATTGTCTGCTAAGATATTAAGCATACAATTATTGATTAAAACCAATCACTAGTAACTAGACTGTGCTAGTTTAATTATTTTAAAAGGCCAGTTTCAAAATAGGTCATCAATCACTGTAACAAATAACACAAGCTTGTATTTGCTGGCATTCAAAAAAGGCTAAAGTACTTGGTCTAGCTAGAAACATGAATTTTAGCACAAAAGAGTACACTTAAGACGTCACTGAGCACTAATCCCCAATTTCTGAATTAAGCGTTTGACGTTGAGTATTGCTCAAACCCTACTTCCACTTGAAAACCTGTCAAAATTTGTAATGAACCGTTTTATTTTATCTCTTCTCTTTACAATCTGTCTCAGTAGTATTGGACATTAAGTAATTTTTTTGATGTGTAATGTCTGTAATTTAATTTAATTAAACTAGGTTTTCATAGATTGTAAACTCAAGACACTTAATTCAGAAACTCACCTTAAGAAAGTTCAGCCCCTAATGGAGTTCAATAGACGTGGTTCATTTTTGTAGGCATAATGCTTAAAATCAAATTCTAACTTTCTCTCCAAAAATTTCAAAATTATTTTTGATAGAAAGTTTCAGTCATTAACATGTGGGCTCTGATCTAAGCTTAGCACCTGAACGGTAGCAATGTCACCGGATAATGGCAAACTCCGTAAGAATGTAATAAATCTTTATTTCTCGATATATTGTGAATATATCATTTTGAAAACAACAAAAGCTATCCAATTTCAATAGTTTCCAATGCAACCATGTCGTTTAAAAAGATATAGTTCACAATTTTATGCAATAATAAACATACAGCATCTGCTATTTTGCGGTGACAGCAACAACACATCATTTTATTTTGCTATGAATGTAGATTACAATCAAATGTAATAAGTTGAGTCCCGTGACAGACATCCAAGACATTTGCACTAATATGTTGTGTGTAAAATCTAACATGGCTGATTTGTTTAAGTTTGAAGGTTGTTTTCCATATGAAAATTTACTCAGATATGAAGAGCTTGGAGTATTTTGTACAACATGGCACAAAGGCGACGCAATTTCGAAGACTTTTTTGACGATAAAAAAGGATCCTCATATGATCTTTAACCCCCGACGCAAAAACGATGGGGTGTTATAAGTTTTTTATTTTTGGGTACAAATATGACTCGAATCCAATTTGTATGCACGTAGGTGACTTGACTATTTGTTTATTAATACGAGCAGTAAAACGAATTAAATTTCGTTAAAAAAAACCGGCCCAGTGCAAGTTGGACTCTCACTTGGCCAGTTTCGCAAAAATTCCGTACGAATCATGTCGTATGGCATAGTTTTAAATACTTTGTTTATACAAATTATTATATTTTTGTTTGAGTCACAGAAGTTCAAATGTGTACCTTACAACTGAAACGGTTCCGTCGTTTCGGAGCGCTGCGCTCTGGCAGACTGACAGATAGACACACGAATGAACCTATAAGGGTTCCGTTTTTTCATTCGGTCGTAAGGAATCCTTAAAAAAGACAAGTTATTGCAAGACAGGCGGCACGTGTGGTGGGTGACGAACTGACGACGTCACATCTTGCGAGGACCTTTGCCAATTTAAACAAGCACAAAAACTTATGAAGCGTCGTCAATGTTTTGTCCATAGCTTATTTACTTGACACTGTCCTCATTGCGGGGCGTGTTACGCGAGTCGCGACGGACGGATAGGTAGGTCGAATCTTCGAAAGCGAAGCATCCGTAACTGCTGTTTTGTCGATTGTGGCACAAACAATTATTCATTTTCATAATTTTGTAAACATGTGTTATTTAAATTGTTATTTGGTTATTATGACTAGTAAATAGTTCTTTGGGGCCCTTACTACTTACATCTTCCTAGCCTTTTCCTAACTTTATCGGGCTCGGCTTCCAGTCAAACCGGATTCAGCTGAATACCAGTATTTTAACGTGGAGCGGCTGCCTACCAGACCTCCACTACCCATTATCTGGGTAACACGGTACTTCTTGGCAGGACTGGAGTCAAGATTAACTGGCTTTTAACAATCCATAACGACTGCCAAAGATCTACAAATTACACCCGGGACCAACGGCTTTACGTGCTTTCCGTCCCATCCACAGACCAACCTTGGCAAGCGTTGCTTAACCTTGAAGATCGACCCGTGCCGCTGTTATTATTTAGCCACGTGCTCCTCTCTGTGACCCTTACTACTCACCCACAGGACTATTTATCCTTACTAATATTATAAATGCGAAAGTAACTCTGTCTGTCTGTCTTTCTGTCGCGCTTTCACGCCAAAACTACTGAACCAATTTAAATGAAATACAGAGGACATAGGCTACTTTTTATCCCGGGAGTATGTTCCCTAGGGACTACGCGGGCGAAGCCGCTGGCAGAAGCTAGTATCAAATAAACGCGCGAGGTGTCAGCGACACGACAAAAAACATGTTGATTTACGGCAGATTTCTGAAATGAGTATTTGGAGTAAAGTATGTATGTGTCAAACGCTACTTGAATGCCAAAGTTAGAAAGGTTTTCTGGCCAACTTTGAAGAGTTTGACGAGTACTCGAGCTCACATTCTTGCTCCACACTTAGACCTCACTTGCGTCATAACATGAACCATGCTTGTAACGTTTAGCGTTAGATGCATTTTAGTAATGCATCCAACGCAAAACGTAGCTAACTAATGATGGTTTATTCACGGACATCCATCATTTCGCCTCTGTTACCACAGAAATATGACGATGACTGAAATGTCATACCGTACGGTACTTCATGGCAGGGTAGTACTAGTAACCTCCTGCCGGGGTTGCGGAATTTGTTCGAAAGATTCACCGCGGCACGCAAAGTGACGCAAAGGGCACTAGGAGGAAAATGGATGCGTTTTAGTCAGCAAGAGTCTGACACTCCCTTCTGCTCCGCCCAGAGCAGGAGTCATTGCCTCAAATGAGACTTTATTTTTTAATCTTTTTTATAAAGTTCCAGCTCCTAATAGGAATTAGTTTTCTTCCAGTTGATACAATCTGTACTTAACTCTAGAGTGCGCATTGGGAGCATTTTGCCGCCCATATTAAAATGCATTAGCTTAGGTAGTTGAACAAACTTACAAATGTTTATAAACATTGAAATAATATAAAATTGTTTACAGAAAGCTCTATTTGGTCAAATAGTGAATCTTCGAGAATCTTCGATTATTTATGCTCAATTTTAGGGATTATTTTAAGGTAAACTTGCTTAAAAAAAAAAAACAGAAATAGTGATACAAAAATAATAGTAGATTATGCACCGAGGGGATATAGCAGTGTCTTATGTCACGGGCGTCATATTGAATCCCGAACCTAATGAAGGATCCGAAAGTTCACTCCTGAGCGTAGCGCGGGAGTTCATAGTTAAACTCACGAGCGAAGCGCGGGAGTGAATACAAGAATCCCTCATGCAGCTCGTGATTCAAGCTAGCCCAAGGCAAAGATACCATTATCCCTGAGGAGCATGCTCTACTTTCCACACCTACTGGCCGCGAGCGGTTCCCGTCGGTCTCCGAGTTCCAAATTCAAATCACATTATTGACCTTCGGATAATAATATCGTACTGAATTTCATTATAACTCGCCGGGAAATAATGACTTACTTTAGGTTGAGTTTGCATTACATACATATATCTGATATTTTCGTGCAGGTGGTGTGAAAAAACGTTTTTACTATCTCTGATAAATATTCCAGCGACATTGGCACATGCATTACGACTTAAAATAGTGAAACGTTCTGTTATGCCAAACAATAATAAATACTAAAATAATCAGATAAAATCCTATCCGTAAAATATTTTTTTATGTAATAGTACACTACTATTGTGGTTGGGCTGTCCGGAATAAGCACAGCTAAACATTACTTGACATGAAATTTTACCAGAATAATTTGAACAAGTTGATTCGAATCGAGGCCAAGTCGTGGCCAATGAACAATACAGTCTTAAGAAACAAGTAAATGTGTTATTTTAATGAACAGCACTTCTTTGCACCAATCAATGGAATTTCCATTATAGCAACAACGTTATTCAGCAGACAGGAAGGTTTAGTAGGTCAGGTAGGCGGCGCCGGGTCAGGCCAGGGCCTTCGCGTGGTAGGTTTGAGCCAAGCCGCGGTGCGCGGGCGCGGGGCCGCTCCGCGAATCTGGGTCAATGGTAGCGGAGTGGCACACAGGCGCCGGGGCGCACCACCGCTAGGGACGGCGCTCCATCGAGCCGCCGCCGACACTAAACTAGGTCGCACCTCCCGTCCGCTCCCCTCGCACCCTCTACTCCATTGCGCTTTTACAGCTATATCATACTTGCAGCTAACATACCATTCAAGTATTATCTGTGTTCCAATCGGAGCTGATAGAATCCACTATTAGCAGTGCAGCTGGTGTGGTGCTAGCCTCGTACACACGAGGCGACATCGTATCCAGGTACTGTGGCGTGCCCATATGTAATGTCTCGGGACGTGTCTCGAAACAAACTAGACTGGGACGAGGTGCGATGATGGCTTTAAAACCGTGTGCGGCGCACTAATTGTGGTAACAGACCGGGAGGTGAATCGAACAGCTCGCAGCGCATTCGCTACAAGCACTGAGACAGCTTGGGTAGTGATCTGTTGCTGTGCTGTCGAGATGGGAGACTAGACATCCTCAGGTCAGGCATACATACGTCGCATAAATGGATCAGTACCTTTAACTCATACATTTTTTCCGTAATTTTCGACCAAAACATCAAAAAAGTATGTTTTAAAAAAAAATCTTCAATTATTCATGAACTCAACGAGGCGAACTTACAATTTCTCAATCTGCCTTACCCTTGTACGTAGGGCTCGTCTTCCGTTCTAACCGGTTACAGCTGAATACCAGTATTTTTCATGCAGGGGCGCGTATCAGACGTCCACAACCCAGTCATTGCGTCACGCGGTGGCCCTCTTGGCAAAGGTGTCAGACTTTTTAACCGACTTCTAAAAAAGAAGGAGGTTCTCAATTCGACTGCGTATATTTTTTTTTTTATGTGGGTTCGCGGATAACTTCGTCGTTCGATTCACAGCGTGCCGGCGTGATGTTATGTTATGAAAATAAAACTTACTAAGTGCTTTCGGTGTAAAGGTCTCGTCAATACGAATGAAATAAGCCCAAACACTTGGTAGTTCCTACATACCGATGTGGAGTTCCCTTGACTCTCTGTCGTCTCCATCATCAGGTCTGATCCAAACCTTCATTATTTTGTAGTATCACCTGATATACACAAGAATATCAAGTTTTTATAAGATGCGTGCCTACAATTTTCGAGAGTTGCCCTTGATTTCTCAGGGTTTCCATCATCAGATCCTGACGTGGTTGCAATGGGACCATCTCGGAAGCATACCCTTTCATATAAAAAAAGATTCATCGAAATCGGATCATAAACGACGAAGTTATCCGCGAACACACATAAAAAAAAAATATATCTATATATACGCTGTCGAATTGAGAACTACCTTCTTTTTTAGAAGTTGGTTAAAAATAAAAAACTTTTTTACAATAAAATTAACCGACTTCCAAAACAAAACACTACAAAGTATGTTTTTGGTTATTTCGTTTTTGATACCGACTTCCAAAATTAAAGTTATTTTATAAAAAAAATATAAAATTATTTTATTTTATAAAAACTAAAAAAGTTTTTTTTTTGCTGCTGACTATCCGTACCGACTGTCAAAGTTCTACAAATAATAGACAGGAGTATTTCCGAGGTGCGGTGGAGTATGTACGTAAACGTAGGTCATCCACCGACCGATCTCGGCAAACGGCGCGAAGCGTAGCGTTGCGTATTCCATCAACTCTTTACTTAGCCATGGTTCGCAGAAGTTCATAATTATGTGTACCAAATTTCAACAGAATCGGTCCAGTAGATTCGGAGAAAATTGCCTGACAGACGGACAGACAGACACCCGAGTGATCCTATAAGGGTTCCGATTCTTACGGATGTTCGGAACCCTAAATACGGACTTCAGAAATCACACGAGAAACTTTCAATATTAGTTCTTTTTTATTTGGAAGTCATATGATTTTTTTTATTTTGTAGAAAAATGTATTTTGTACATGGACTAAAGCAGACGCGTGCCTGGCGAAGTGTGGTGCTGGTCTCTGGGTGCAAAAACCATAGTCCTAAATCTTTCATCTTGCTGCTTTCTTGCTAAAATTGTCTCTTTATTCCAAGGGCTCTCGACAAGTTTTAGAAATCGATTTTTGACAAGGTTTAGGGAAGGTGGTTGGTAGTTGTGATCTTGGTGCCCTATTTACTACTAGCTTCTGCCAGCGGCTTCGCCCGCGTGGTCCCTAGGGAACATACTCCCGGGATAAAAAGTAGCCTATGTCCTTTCTCAGGCTCTAGACTATCTCTGTACCAAATTTCATTTAAATCGGTTCAGTAGTTTTGTCGTGAAAGCGCGACCGACAGACAGACAGAGTTACTTTCGCATTCATGATATTAGTAAGGATATTTTGACACTTTTTGGTCGTCGTCGTCGTGTCAGTCTCGTGATTTATTTTTACAAATCTTTTGGATTTACGATTTTCCAATTAATTCCGTAATTATCACTCTTTGGCTTTAAGATTTTTAAAATAGGGTAGCTTATCTTGAATACAAATTATTTCTGACGTAGGTATTCTAATCCGAAATGTAGTTAGTAGATGTGGGAGAATCGATTTATAAAACTCGCTTATATCTAAAGATAAGGTCGGCAAGGGCGACAGGGGTAGTAGAGGTGAAAGATGGAGCGCGGGGTGCGGGCTGCAGTGCGGGTCAACGACCTGACCGGGACGCCCGCCGCCGGGGATGCCCGCGCCGCCCGCTCCGCGCGTTTCATCCACTGCTCATGTTCATGTTTCCCGAGGGTGCTCCGCGATACAATGTACATGTAGCTTTTACTGTTGAACGCTTCTTGTTGGCAGTTGAATTGCTATAATGCGATTGATTCAGCTGTATTCCATTGGGGAGCGAATGAACGAATTATAGAGGTGAATAAACTCGTTTCGCTTAATAAACTGTGAATCTACAATAATGCTAATTCGAGATCATTTGGTTTAAAGTAATATACTTACGTTCCTTTTCATATAGGATGCCATTGTTATTGGGGGCTATCCTCATAATTTTAAATACTCAAAATAGGTATATTGATATAAATATACACGTATTAAAAGAGGAGAGTGCAGAGGCGCGTCTCGACGGTGGGCGACAGCTGGCGGGCGGCGGCGGGGCGACCTTGCAGCGGCAGCGCCAAGGTTCCGGCGGGCGTTGACCTCGCGCCGCGACGTTATCGACCGCCAGAGCCACGTCGTCGTCCGAACCTCGCCACCGCCGTACGCGCTCACTACATCTCTCATCGTAATTCCTCTGGCGATGAGCTTCATTCGTGAATTCATACGAAAATGTGATACCTCGGACCTTTGATACCGGTCGGGCCGGTCAGGACACGGCTAGAGGTGCGCAGGACGCGGCGCCCGGGCGGCGGGGGCGGCGCGCGGCGGGGTCTACGGCCGGCGCGGGCGCGGCCACAGACACCCGCCTCGCCTCCGCCGGCGCAGCCGCGCAGCCAGCGAATAACCACGCAATCTCTCTTAGGCCACGGACAGAACCCGGCGGCGCGGCAAGTTACATTATACATCTCAGCATTTGAACGCGCCGCTGAGTTTGTGTCCGCAGCCTTACATACTAAAAACCGAAACACTTACAAGTCATCGTGTAGGCGCGATCTGCTTACCACACATTCGCGTCCGAATAACAGAGTTCTGGCATTGATGGGTGACAACCGTATCGCGGCGCTGTTACAAACTACTACGTAACATAATACTAGGTACTTTGATTTGTGTAGCCGTTGGAAGCGTACCCTCAGCAAGTAGATAACAAACTATACAGATATGTACAAGACAAAACTGACCCGTTGTGTACCTGGTTCTTGAGATACAGCCCTCTGACAGACAGACGGACGGGCGGACAGCGGAGACTAAGTAATAGGGTTCCGTTGGTTGACCTTCGGGTACGGATCCCCAAACAATATAATGGAACACGTTGTCAAATAAGAACTGGCGCACGGTACGATTTTCGAGGTGAAGTGATGCTTACCAAGGGCGGCCTACATACCAAGACCCCTCCGTGCCTCAGAAATCATGTTGAGCCGTGTGTCCCGGACTCCCGGCTATCGTTTAAAGATTATCTGATAGTCTTTATGGATAGTCAGAAGTCAGACAATCTGATAACAGTTAGGCAATGAGTATTTGTTACAGTTACTGCAATCTGACTCCTTCAACAGGCAGATTGAAAGCTAACCACAGTAAAGGTTGTTTGTCAAGGTTTACGGAACGGCTAACTACGGAGCGCGGAGCCCTCAACAGTCGTGCTCCGATAGGCAATTGGTTGTTTTTTAACTGATACTGCTGCTTACCAAAGAACAGCATTCATTTTTATTTATTTTTTAAATTTATATATTACGTATATAAATTATTATTTTATTTATTTTTATTTTTTTGTTTATTTGAATTACTTAAGTTTTAACGATCGATGAAAGTGATAGAAAAGATAAATAGAGCGTGCGTCACGTGCAGGGCCGGACGCGGAGGCTAGGCACTCGCGCCGTGCGCTGCAGCGAGCGGTCAGGAGCGCAGGAGCGGAGAGAGCGTGCAGTGCGCGGGAGACAGCACCGGCGACAAGACGGACAGCGCGCGGCAGCCGGGGCCCGCGCCGCGCGCCTCGGGGCGGACAGCCGTCCCCCCGCCGAGGCGCCGCTGGGTCCCGCCCTCGTCCTTGCGCCACCTGGAGGTGCCCGACAACGATGCCAAGCACGACGTCATATTCCGCAAGGTGAGTGTGGCCTGCCGCAGCGCCGTATGCCCGCTGTCTGCGCCGCCGCCTCACGCCGCCCTCTGTCCGCAGGTTCGAGGTATCCTGAACAAGCTTACGCCGGAGAAGTTCCAGAAGCTGAGCGATGATCTGCTCGGTTTGGAGCTCGACTCCGACAAGGTGCTTAAGGGAGTGATCCTTCTCATTTTCGAGAAGGCCCTCGATGAGCCCAAATACTCGTCGATGTATGCACAGCTGTGCAAAAGGCTGAGCGAGGAGGCGCCCAACTTCGAGCCGCCCGGTCAGCCTTGCACATTCAAGCTGTTGCTCCTGAACAAATGCCGCACTGAGTTCGAGAACCGTGCCCAGGTAACATACTTCACTCGTGTGTTCAGCAAATGTACTCTCCACAAGTACAATGGTTTTTAGACATTTTTTTTATTAACTTCAGGCATTCGCTGCGTTCGAGGACAAAGCGTTGCTGCCTGAAGAGGAGGAAAAGAGACATCTTGCAAAATGCAAGATGCTCGGCAATATCAAGTTTATCGGAGAACTCGGCAAACTGGAGATCCTGGCCGAGTCCATCCTGCACCGATGCATCCAGAACCTGCTGGCGCGGCGCGCCGCCGCCGAGCACCACGAGGACCTGGAGTGCCTGGCGCAGCTGGTGCGCACGTGCGGCCGCGTGCTGGACTCCGAGCGCGGCCGCGGCCTCATGGACCAGTACTTCGCGCGCATCGAGACGCTGTCCGGGTCGCGCGAGCTGGCGCCGCGCATCCGCTTCATGCTGCGCGACACGGTGGAGCTGCGGCGCGGCGGCTGGGTGCCGCGCGCCGCCGTGTCGGCCGAGGGGCCCGTGCCCATGCACCAGCTGCGCCACGACGACGAGCACGTGCCGCGGCGCGAGCGCGAGCGCGACCGCGAGCGCGAGCGCGACAGCCTGTTCCGCGGCGGCCTGCGCGCGCGCCCGCTGGACGACGTGCTGGCGGGGCTCAGCCTGCAGCCGGCGGCGGCGCTGGTGCCTCCGCCCGACAAGCTGTTCGGCAACGGCTTCGCGCCGCGCGACGGCTTCCGCCAGCGCTCGGCGCCCGGCTACTACCCGCGCTCGGCGCAGGGCCTGCACTACAGCAAGCACTCGCAGACGGGCCAGCAGGGCAACGGCTCCAAGGTGAGCGGCGACACGACATTCTAATCCATGCAGAACTACTAATATTATGTAGGGGTAAAGTTAGCTTTATGAAATCAAGACTAAATTAAAGAATATTTAAATGTGCTTAAATGAAATTTAAAAAAAAAACAAGCTTTTTATTTTTAATAAATGTAAAATAAATAAAAATGCGTAGATTTACCAGCATTTTCGTAAATGTACATTGGTTACAGATGTGCCGTTTTCACGCATGTTAAATACTTTGTGTTGCCTCCGCGAGCTCGCAATACTGCTGTTATGCGATTTGGCATACTTTGTACTAGGTTTCTGAGTCTTTATTTCATAAAGCTAGGTCGGGTACTTTAGTTGATATTGTAGATTTTCTAACCGACCCTTTTTCTTTGCGGTCCAGTGTATATTTTTTATTAAGAACTGCTCTTATAGCAAAAAAGACACTTGGCTTAATATAATAATGAAAAAAAAAAAACTAATAATGTGTTATTAGAATTAGATAGATAAAACTTAACTTATTGTCAAACATAAAACGGAAAAATAACGTAATTACAACGACAGATTAGTCTTTATTAGAGTACTTTAAGTATCATTCTATCTGATCAAGAATGGCCACAGGATGACGGTCCCACCTGGACAAGACAATCATTGGGTAAGTTACCAAACAAATATCTACTCATCATTGAGATGATATAAAAAACTTCCTTCATTATAGAAGTTTTTTATCTCATCTACTTTGCAGGATGCAATGAACCATGGATTTTAGTAAGATTCACTATTTATATTCATCAGATTTTTAAAATATCTGGGAATTAAAACTAAAAATAAAATTCGTAAGTATACTCCTCAAATTTACGCGTTAACTTGAAAATGTAAAACAAAATTAAAATGCATTTATTATTTCAGAGTAATTCTTCACAAAATGGCAACTCTCCATTAGTTCAGCAGCCTCCTCTGAATGTTGGCCAAACGCAATGCTGCTGGCGGCTCAGAGGCTGTGAGGCTCACGAGGCGGCCTGCGCACGAGGCACGGCCTGCGCACGAGGCACGGCCTGCGCACGAGGCACGGCCTGCGCACGAGGCGCGGCGCAGGCTGCGGAGCGGCGGCCCTCGTCGCAAGGAGACCACTACGACAGCTTTGCACGAATGCTTGCATACCAATTGAGAGGATTGCAAAAAAAACAACGAATATTAGCAGAAAAACTGATCAATGACATCGTGTTTGAAGCTGAAATGGGCAACTTGGATGTCTGTCATACAACGATTTCCGAAATTGTACGAAAACAAGGAAAACAAAACAAAAATACATATTTAAAGTTTTTTGGTTTTCTCGTTCTATCTGCAATTAGCTTTCTAGTCGTAACTACGTGGGGACCTCTTGTGAGTTGGTGTTGGTGATGATTGAAATGATTATGATTGAAAGAAAACCTAATGCTCTCTATAAAAAGGAGTCTGGGAAAGAATACGGGCATAAAAAAAAATTGTCATCATCACTGTCAATTAGAAAAGTGCCCAGAACACTGGCAGCATCGCCAAGTTGAATGTCAATGCTGATTCTTTGACCGAAAAGAAGATTTTTGCCAGCACTGTGGCCATGTGACGTGTTGTCTAAACGTTTACTGATGTCACATATAATAAGTGCTCGTTTACGGAGCCGCGGGGCGTGCAGCGTCGCATGCGGCGTGGCGGCCCGCAATACATTCCAACATAATTATATTATGTGGTGTATGAGAGCGTTTACGGAGACGCGGGGCGTGGAGCGTCGGGTTCGGCGTGGCGGCCCGCACTAAGCGATTTTACACGCGTTTGCTTGAAATGCAGGCGGAGCCCGCGGCGGTGCACGCGGCGTCTCACGCGGTGCACGCACGTCACACGCGGCGTCGTCTATACACACATACGGCGATACCCGCCACCACGCAAGCGTTGTCAATAGCAAATAATCAAATTCCCCGAAAATCCAAGTCACATTCCCAAATTTGGGGACAAAAATTCCTGGCTAATAAGCAAATTTTTTTTTAAAGAAATTACACAACTGTCACCTGATTTTATATGGTATGTTTTTCCTTTTTTTTTTCCTTTAAATACGACCGGCGGTTTTGGTCCGATTGTCATTTTTATGTCCGTGTAAATTAATTAAATGTAACATTTTTTCCAAAAATTACGATAAGCCGTTTAGACGTGATTCTCATTTTAAATCAGCTACTGAGGTGGTATCTACGCCTTAAGACAAGTAATTAGATTTCTTGAAAAAGTGTTCTGACTTGGCCCGGACTATCGGTATTCAAAATCTCCGCAGTTTCCCCACATCTTGCCAATCCCCAATAAATCCTCAATCAACTTGAGATTCCCCGCTGTTTGGGGAATTTCCCACACGTTGGCAACGCTGGCTTGAGTGTCAAGCGTCCGCCGCGTCTCCATAACCAACGTCATACATTGTGCGCGTGGGATGATGCGGCCGCTGCATGCGCCGCGTCTCCGTAAACGGGCACTAAGAAGTTAGAGCACTCAGACCACATGGGTCTAATCCTTACTTAATATTGTAAATGCGAAAGTAACTCTGTCTGTCTGTCTGTCGCGCTTTCACGCCAAAACTACTGAACCGATTTAAATGAAATTTGGTACACAGATAGTCTAGAGCCTGAGAAAGGACATAGGCATACATACTTTTTATCCCGGGAGTATGTTCCCTAGGGACCACGCGGGCGAAGCCGCTGGCACAAGCTAGTGTTATATAAGACCGCCTGTACATCATTTATAACTGTTATTTATGGGTATATTTTAATATTACATATTTTTAACTTGTTATTTTAGAGGAGAGAAACGTTAGTCTCGTAATTTGAGGATTTGTCATCTAGCGAGGCGAATTTACACTTGTCTCATTTAAACCTGGTGCTTTCCAACTAGTGGTTAATAAATTTAAATGAATAATATTTTGTCTTATTTACCTGCAAATATATTCTCTGCTTGATGCTTTATAAAGTTATGCACTATAGGGTGCAGCGCAGACGACAGACTATCCGTGACGCACTTTTTAGTCTGTGAAAATAGAACTTAAGTAATTATATGCAGTAACGCATACGACGCGCAAAACGTCCAGCGTACAAAAAGTCCGTGTCATTCTGGCAGACCGCGCCGCGCCGCACAAATGTGCGCGAATATAATAGAACGTTTGCTTCAACGCGCGCTACCGCAGGCGGCGCACACAGTATGCATCTGCACTCGCTACCGGGGGACGTCACGTACGCGGTATAATAACATGGCGCTGGAGAAAAGTTTTTGAGAGGAATAATAAATAAATATATGATTACTGTTATAAACTTGGCATGTACGTATTTTATTAACTTACCGGAGTGTCAGTCTTTCTTCTGGGCCAATGCATTTCCTACTGGTTGTGTCCGAATGTGTCAAAGCAGGGTTTAATATGAAGCAGCTTAATGTAGCCACAGACATGATATTGTCTTAGAATTTAATGTTTAACACGGAACTGTCCTTTCAGTAATCTCTCCGAAAGTATAGGATGTACCCAAAATTCTCTATTTCTTCTTTTTCTGTACTTCAAGTGTAAAATAATACATCGTAATCTCTGCATTTCCATAGCGTGTACGTCCCTACAGTTCTGCCGACAGCATGATCCAAGATGTGCGTCGTGTGCGTTCAGTCTGCATAAAATCCTCGACGAACTTTTTGCATACCATGCATACATTTTGTGCGCAACAGACTCGATCGCAAAGTGTGTCGTCTGCGCTGCACCTTAGCCGTCACATGTTGATGAGCATAACAATCTCAACACACATTCATGTAACAACGAGCCGGCCCTAGCCGCTGAGCCATTACCTCAATAACTAGGATATGCTCCGCCTGTCCCTTGCTGTCCCCCTATACCCCCCAAGGGATGCCCTTCGCGAGCGGTCATTTAAGTTTTTAGCCCTGGTTGGGGGCCTTAGATTCATTAGAGGTCACCAGAGGGTAGTTCGGTTAAGCAGTAATCACTCGCAGTTCAGCACGCTAGGGCTGTACTAAACTGCTAGTCGCCAGGTGAAAAAAAAAACATGTTTTTGGAATATCTTTTCAGTTTTGGTTGTTTAAGTACCCTTAATGCGTAGCACTCTTTATGTTGCAATTCGAGCGTACGTATTTGGAAAAAAAATTCTGTTCGACAAGGTAATTAACAAAATAAACGAGGAATGACAACATTAATGGCAATCGGGGCTATGAGCTTATCACACAAACACACTTCAGGGTTTCTGCATCCTGTATTCAAAAAACACAAATCTCGAATCATCCTACGGTTTTCTAGTAGTGCATTCACTAAGTAATCTAAGAATTCCTAAAATGTGATAGAATGCTCTTCAAATAAAAACGAATCGACTAAGTTAGTAGCTCGAGTTGTAGGTGTAGGAATATGCATTAATAGATTCAGTTATTGAAATATATTCGAAATCAGGAAAATAAGGCGCTTGTGGCTTTTTCTACAAGCTATTTTTTTTTTGATTTGTGTTATTTTCTTTAATGTTTTAGACATTGGATGCTTTTTTACTTAGAATTTTTGCTTTCTATTGTGTAGTAAAAACGAAATAATCTAGCGGTCCATGTGTGAACAATATAAATAAATGAAGTATTGTTTCAGGATGGATCGTCGCGCTCTAACAAGGCGCGCGTGTACACGGCGGGCGCGCTGCAGGACGTGCAGATGCGGCCCGCCGCCAACTCGCTCATGTTCACCGCCAACAAGCTGTCCAAGCCGCAGCCGCAGCTGCCGCTGGCGCCCGTGCAGCAGAGTGAGTACCGCCCGCAGCCGCCGCCCGCGCACACCCGCTCGCCGCTCGCCGCTCACCGCTCACCGCCTCCCCCTCTGTCCGCAGACGTGCTGACGCCGTCGTTCGCCAGCACGCCGCCGCTGCTGAAGGAGCCCGCCATCACCATCAAACCTGCCGCCGACAAGAAGGACAAGCCCAAGAAGGATAAGGTAAGCTCGCACCGCTCGGCCGAGTGGCCGGCTCCCCTGCCTCCCCTCCCCCGACTGACTGTGGCACTGCGCAGACGCCCATCAAGGAGGAGGCGTGCCGCCTGGCCGTGGAGGCGGCGGACGCGGCGGCCGACGAGTCCGGCGACGGCGAGCCCGGGCCGGCGCTGCGCCGCCTGCGCGAGCTGGCGCCGCCCGACAAGGTGCTGCGGCGCTGCACGGCCGCCGTGCTGGAGCACGCGCTGCACGGGCCGCGCGGCGACGCGGCGCAGCTGCGCGCGTGCGTGCGCGTGGCGCTGCGCATCAAGCGCTCGCCGGCGGGCGAGGCGCTGCGCGCGCTGGTGCACGCGGCGCACCCGCACGCGCGCCTGCCGCGCCTGCTGGCGGCCGCCGTGGAGCACAAGCTGGTGGCGCTGGCCGACGTGGGCGCGTGGTGCGACGCGGGCGCGCACCACCCGCTGCTGCTGGAGGTGCTGCAGGCGCTGGCCGAGGCGCTGGGCGTGGAGCGGCTGGCGGCGCTGTGCGACGAGGGCAAGCTCAACGTGTGCGCGCACGTGCTGGCCGAGGGCGAGCCCAGCGCGCCGGCGGCGCTGGAGGCGCTGGAGGCGCGCGGGCTGGCGGCGCTGGTGCCGCAGCTGCGCGTGCAGGCGCAGCTGCAGCGCCAGCTGGCCGCCGAGCCCGCGCCGCACGCGCTCTACCGCTGGATCAAGGTCACTCTATTTATTCCATTTTGCTCCCTGTGCTAGCTTAATTTCTATAATTTATAAGAAATTTCTTAACAGTATACTACCTAGAACTAAGGCTGCCATCACCCTAAGTTGCCCACGCCAAACAAAAACTTTGAAAAACCCTGACCCATTTAGACGAAATTAAGTTCTTTACAAAGACGAAACCAAAAAAAAAACACCTGTAAATAGAAAAATACATTTATATTTTTTTCATCATTTAGCATACATTTATATTTCTTTGCAATAAACTATCAACTCAAATTAAATGATAAGTTTTGGTTCTGTATAATGAATTAAGCATAAATAGTCGAATGTAGAATGTAACTCACGCAGATCCAGGGTTTCGCTCAGGGCGGAGGGCAAATATTTGTCTGTGTTAGACGCTTTCACAGTTGTTCAACGGTGTTTCCACAAAAACAACCGACATTAACAACGAGCGAAGCAAGCGCGAACATTTTAGGAGCTCATACATAGGGTAATTTTTTTGACCAAACAGAACTAAGTCCCTAGGCTAGTACCTCGATGAAAGAGCTTGTTTTTTTTTACGACGTTTTCTAAAAATGAAACCTAGCTAGATCGATTTATCGCTCCCTAAAAACCCCCCGCATACTGCATTTCATGAAAATCGTTGGAGCCATTTCCAAGATTCAGATTATATATAAAGTCATAACATATGAAATTGGCGTTTTGTAAGGGAGGAATACAAAGTACTTAGTTTTTTTTTTTTTTTAATCTATATATATAAAAATGAATTGCTGTTCGTTAGTCTCACTAATACTCGAGTACGGCTGGACCGATTTTAATAATTCTTTTTTTGTTGGATTCGCCAAAATACAGGGAAGGTTTAAAAGCAAAAAAAAAATGGGTAGGTAAATAGGGTAGGTAGGTAGATAGGGTAGGTAGGGTAGGAGTAGGGTAGGTGTAGGGTAGGAGTTATATTATAGATGAAAATTGTGACGCAGACGAAGTTGCGCGGGTCAGCTAGTATATTATATTTATTTAATATTTTTTTTTTTTTTTTTTTTTAATTTAATCAAAGTATGTACCATTGCTATCTATGCACTTTTGCCATCTCATAGGTAGTTCATTGATCCCTTTACTAAAAAACCATTCGGACGGGAATCAATAAAATCTTTGAAGGTGCTTTGGACTGCCCCATTGGAGTAGAATTTTTTCCCTTGCAAGAAGTTATCCAAATTTCGAAAAAAAAAAAAATGGTAATCTGTTGGAGCAAGCTCCGGGGAGTACAATGGATGTCTTAGACATTCCAATTGAAGCTCCTCTAATTTGGTAGCCATCTGTTGTGCAGTGTGTGGTCTAGCGTTGTTCTGAAGCAGCAGTGGCCAGAGCGATTGACCAGCCTCGGCTGTTGAGCAGCTAGCTTTTCCATCGTGGTTTGCAGTTGCTGACAATAGACATCCGCCGTAATCGTCTGGCCAGATTTAAGAAAGCTGTAGTGAACGACACCAGTTGAGTCAATTTTCGCTTGGGGCAGGATTTAGCTGGTTCAGCCATTGCGATGAGCGTTTCCGATTTTCGTACAATATCCACTTTTCATCACAGGTAATGATTCGACTTAAAGTCCCTTCATTATTGTGCCGATTGAGTAGTGTAACGCAGCTGTCGACGCGCGTTTGTCGGTTTGCTGCACTCAATTCATGAGGTACCCACCTTTCAAGCTTTTTCACCTTCCCAATTTGCTTCAAGTGTATTAAAACAATTTTATCACTAACACCGCAGCCTGCAGCTAACTCGGACGTGGTTTGCGATGGATCCGCTTCCACAATAGCGTTTAGTTCTTCTTAATCAACTTTGGTCTCCGGCCGTCCACGGGACCTGTTCTGCAGGTCGATATTTCCAGAACGAAAACGTTGGAACCAAAAACGCACTGTGTTTTCTTTTGCGACACCGTCGCCATACACATCATTAATCCTTCGAGCCGTTTCTGCAGCACTGATGCCACGATGGAACTCGTACTTGTAAATAACGCGATATTTCAAGTTTTCCATTTTGTAAACTTCTTCTTTCGAAAAAACAATTGAATTACGGTTTTCGAAACAAAAGCATGAGTAAATAGCTGTATAAATTTGAAATTGGAATTCCAAACCAAAGAGGAGATATTTGAGATCAAAGTGGCCAGTACGACAAAACGCCAATTTCATAATGTAATGACCTAATATATAACTAGTTGACCCGCGCAACTTCGTCTGCGCCGCTTCAATTGGTCTTAGCGTGATGATATAGTCTATAGTCTTCCTCGATAATTGGGCTATCTAAAACTAAAAGAATTTTTCAAATAGGACCAGTAGTTCCTGAGATTAGCGCGTTCAAACAAACTCTTCAGCTTTATACTATATTAGTATAAGATATACAAGAATCGCTCGTTTATAGGTATTAGATAATAATCAAGTGAATTGGAAATCGTGGCGAGCAAAGCCAGCTCGCTAATCTTAGCCCCGCTCGGACGCTCCCCGGACGCCCTCCAAACTTGGACAAATCCGGGGAAACGGATGGCAGCCCTACCTAGAACTGACCGTCAAGACGTTCTATAGCTTTATAGAGTTCAGTAGCCTCATAATACTCAATCAGTGCCAGATATAGGTAAATATTGCCTCTCGAGGTTAAACTTTGATTATGTTTTGTTTATGGACGACCCGCGTCGGCTTGACTGAATTCGGATTTTATAAGGTCAGATAATATGAAATATCCAACAAACAGTCTAATACTCTGTACTTGTTAACCTGTACAGGTACACGACATCTCATCACGTAGAAACAGAAAGAGGCGAATGTATGTGTAACGTTGTGCGCGTCGATTGCAGGCGAACGTGGAGCCAGCGGTGCGGCAGAACGGCGCCTTCGTGTCCACGCTGGTGGCGCTGGTGGCGGAGCACGTGACGGCGGCGGCGGGCTCGGGCGCCGCGCAGCCCGACAAGGCGGCGCTGGAGCACGAGAAGCAGCTGCTGGAGGCCTACGCGCCGCTGCTCACGGCGCTGCTGGAGGGGCAGCCCGAGCTGCAGCTGGCGGCCGTGTACGCCGTGCAGGTGCACGCGCACCAGCACCGCTACCCCAAGGGTGAGAACTCTACCGCACTACCACGCTCCCTGTACTCACAGCCCGAGCTGCAGCTGGCGGCCGTGTACGCCGTGCAGGTGCACGCGCACCAGCACCGCTACCCCAAGGGTGAGAACTCTACCGCACTACCACGCTCCCTGTACTCACAGCCCGAGCTGCAGCTGGCGGCCGTGTACGCCGTGCAGGTGCACGCGCACCAGCACCGCTACCCCAAGGGTGAGAACTCTACCGCACTACCACGCTCCCTGTACTCACAGCCCGAGCTGCAGCTGGCGGCCGTGTACGCCGTGCAGGTGCACGCGCACCAGCACCGCTACCCCAAGGGTGAGCACTCTACCGCACTACCACACTCCCTGTACTCACAGCCCGAGCTGCAGCTGGCGGCCGTGTACGCCGTGCAGGTGCACGCGCACCAGCACCGCTACCCCAAGGGTGAGCACTCTACCGCACTACCACACTCCCTGTACTCACAGCCCGAGCTGCAGCTGGCGGCCGTGTACGCCGTGCAGGTGCACGCGCACCAGCACCGCTACCCCAAGGGTGAGCACTCTACCGCACTACCACACTCCCTGTACTCACAGCCCGAGCTGCAGCTGGCGGCCGTGTACGTGTACGCCGTGCAGGTGCACGCGCACCAGCACCGCTACCCCAAGGGTGAGCACTCTACCGCACTACCACACTCCCTGTACTCACAGCCCGAGCTGCAGCTGGCGGCCGTGTACGCCGTGCAGGTGCACGCGCACCAGCACCGCTACCCCAAGGGTGAGCACTCTACCGCACTACCACACTCCCTGTACTCACAGCCCGAGCTGCAGCTGGCGGCCGTGTACGTGTACGCCGTGCAGGTGCACGCGCACCAGCACCGCTACCCCAAGGGTGAGCACTCTACCGCACTACCACACTCCCTGTACTCACAGCCCGAGCTGCAGCTGGCGGCCGTGTACGTGTACGCCGTGCAGGTGCACGCGCACCAGCACCGCTACCCCAAGGGTGAGCACTCTACCGCACTACCACACTCCCTGTACTCACAGCCCGAGCTGCAGCTGGCGGCCGTGTACGTGTACGCCGTGCAGGTGCACGCGCACCAGCACCGCTACCCTAAGGGTGAGCACTCTGCCGCACTACCACACTCCCTGTACTCACAGCCCCAAGCTCCCAAGAAAAACCAACGGAGCAAATCTACATCGCAATAAAAAGAACTGCGACGCCATCTATCCAACACTCCCTGTACAGCAGCAGAACAGCAGCGAACTACTACGTCGAAATCCTGCATCGCGCAAGCAGAGTTTGTCGTGCGATTTGAACATCCCGAATATCAATTATCGGGCAGTTGCCCACACCAGTTACAACAACCGTCAGGTCGGAGGTACTCTCTGTTCCACGCCTACTTCCAAACTGGGGACTCTGACAGTCAAATCAATGTGTGGTACTTTCCTCAGAAGACCACTTCAGACATTAACCTACATGGTTCTCATATGATTTGACTAGTACGATTGTATGGACTTTAACCGTCTTATTACAAAACAATGCATAAGTACTGGTTTAAACCAAGACTAACAAGTCTAGGATTGTTACGGTATTAACGCTAGTACCAGGTTTAAAATGTGTTCCAATTACAAAATTAAGACTATTCGAGGATCAGTTTGTACCAAAGAAAGTCCATGGTTTAAATAATATCCACAGATAAGAAACAAAAATGGCATTCTTTCATTCGTTCATACAATCTTTATTTGAAGAAACGTTCCGTTTCTCAAAATATTTATAATATAATAACAATTGGGATGCTTAAATAATTAACTATCGATACAACAATATGTTATAAATTGTTCTTTGTTTATGATACAATATATTGAACAAGCACAACTTGTACTTTTGACGCGCTTTTTATAATCGAGTTATCATATTCTTTAACACTTCTAGCGTGAAGTGGAGCGACGACGGCTGTTTACATAGTCATGTTGCGTCCTTTTAAATTAATAAATTACCTTTTATTTTTATTCTTTGCTCTTAATATTTCTGTTACGAGGTTTGTTTCGGATAAATCCTCAAGTAAAATATCTCCAAAACGTTTTCTGAATCTATACTAATTTCTAAAATCTACGTTACTCAATTCAAAAGAATACACACGTCTTTTAGATCGCCAAGACTATCCAATATGTCCAAATCCATCAATTCTATTCATATTAGTATCAATTTTTAACATATTTACATAGAAAAACACAAAATATTAGTCAACGCCAACCTCAAATAAATTAGTACCGAAGTTAAACTAGGGGTCTCGGCGGACTAACTTTGGTACCATAGTTAGTTCAAGAACTAGTGATAAACTTCGTTTTATAATAACGTTTTATTTAGTCATGGTTTAAACCTAGTGTTAATCCCAGTACTAAATTTAGATCGTGTTTTGTAATAAGACGGTAAGAGACTTTGATCTCTGAGTTGTTTCTGTGTTTCTTCTCAGGATAGTCAGCTAGGAAACACCGGCCTCATCTAGTTTAAAACGACGAAAAATCAAATCGATGTGTAAAACTGTTATTTACAACTTACAAAATAAACATAATTTACCTTTAATTAACTACCTTTCTAGTATAACTAGCAGGCTTACATTTTTGTCACTTATGTAAATATAACTTTGGTGTGTTGTGTGGCGCAGGCATGCTGCTGCGCTGGTTCATGTACCTGTATAACCTGGAGGTGTGCGAGGAGGACGCCTTCCTGCGCTGGCGCGAGGACGTCACGGACGCCTACCCCGGCAAGGGCGAGGCGCTGTTCCAGGTACGCACCGCCACACTGCCATACCACCACAGTGCTGTAGAACCACACTGCCACACCACCACAGTGCCGCAGCACCACACTGCCACACCACCACAATGCCGCAGCACCACACTACGGCACTGCCACTCTGCACTGTGCCTGATTCTAATCTGAGAAATACCACACTACTGCTTGGAGGAAGGGCTGCCCACTTAATCCTAACTTTCCGAATTCAATACATTTTCGAATGGGATGGAACTTGTATTCGGATTCGAATCGGATGCATCGTGTAAACACTCTAACTTGGCCACCACACTATTTTTACACAATACAAAAAAAAACTACTGTTTTAAGGAGACAGCTCGAGGGTAACCCTCGAAACTGAATTTTTAGTTACTTTTTTTTCTTTACTTGTTACTAGCCCTTTGCCCGACACTTCGTCTACGTAGCTGTCGGACTCCTCCCTACGATCTTCCAGACACGCTTCACCTGTTTCTAACGCTCTATCAATCTGTATGAATATTTTTGAGCCAAATCTGATGTTTCAAAATGGAAGAAATTAGACTAGTTTGTATTGTGTGTGGTGATGTAGATAAGTGGCGACAGTGAGTAACGTTCGGCTCCGCAGGTCAACACGTGGCTGACGTGGCTGCAGCAGCAGGAGTCGGAGGACGAGGAGGCGGAGGACTAGGGCGCCGCCCGCTACCACTAGGCCGCCGCCCGCTGACCTGGTTCATGAGCCGCACCGCTTTTATTTCGCGCTCATCTCATTATATAAATATAATTAAGCCAAATAGTTGAAATACCTACGTTTGTTACCCTTTAACGCTAGACGCGCCGCGCGCCGCTGCCGTCGTCGGCGACTCCAGTGTTAAATAGGACAATTTTTAGGTTACTACGTAAACGAATATTAGTATCTCGAGATAATTTTTTGTAGGCCTTTTACTCGATTTTGATACTTTTTACAAATGTATACAATGTATAGTGTTCGTTTGGACGTATGATTGCACCCCGATCTGCCCCTCCCTGCAGTGAGCGTGTTTTAGTTGAAATTGTAAAAAAATATATATATGAGAAACTTAAATCAATTTTTATTATTAATATCATGATCATTTATTTTCAATGCTAAATGGACTTAGTGATAACTGTAAGAATGCTTAAATTTCATTGTATTATCAAATTTTAGAATTTTGTAACTAGATAAATAAAAACAACAAAAAAAAACCTGCCCTAAGGCATAAGATGTATGTTGAGTGAGTTGTAATAAAGTTGTGAACTGATGATGCAAATGCAACATTAAATAAGTAACATTGGTCAATATGTATTCAGGATGAAAATAAACTTCAGTGTAATTTATTACAAAAACAGTAGTGAGTTTCATTTTTCTAAAATGGAGGGTTGCTTTTGTTTTCGTGTCATTGGTACGATTCAAGTCTACGGCGACTAGTGGCGGCGTCTTCGCTGGCTGCCGGTCGATTCTGCAGTGCTTTTCTGTAAGAATATCACCGTGAAGCCTTGGGTGAAGTGATCACGAAGTGAGCTGTCATTCCATCTTGATTATATGGATTGACAGCTCACTTCGTGATTACTTCACCCAAGCCTTCACTTCGTCATGTTCACAGAATCACACTGCAGTACCCTCCGCCGTCTCGTCGTATTCCTCGCAGTCACAACACGGCGGCGCCTCGGCAATGCTAGGCTCGACTTTTTATCGTTGCGTTGGCAGTGTTGGGCGCCAAGAATAAATAATGGCAGTCCTTAATTTCCTCATGCCCGAATAACCAATACCTTGTGTATGTCACCGGTTTATTTGAAACACCTAACCTAAAAGCGTCTGTTGCACTACCTTCGATCCCGTCTGATTGGTAGATCATTTCACAATCATATTGTTCCATTTTCGAAATTATTCAGTGAGTTGTGACTATTGGGAATTTACTACGTATATTAATTTAGACGAGGCAAATTACGCTGAAAATTAGGCTAACTTTGCAATCATTGTTATCTCTGATGTTATGCCTTTAGCGTGTAGGCTGTAGGCGGAGAAGTGCCGTAATAAATGTATCCCGTAAAAAGTTATCCGCCGCGTGTACGTTTTTTGTGATTTCAATAATTCGATATAAACTAATATTAACTGGAGTTCAAGATTCGACTTGGCTAGTTTTCAATATACCTACATGTTGTCTTATATTTGACTTAATTTATGTCATGGTGATGATATGATGGCATTGCAGAGGCATTATAGTACTAAGTTGATTTCATCAAATTACTTTCAGGTTTATGTGAAAAGTTATCTTCTTTGGTTTTGTACTTTTTATCGTGATGCGGACAAAAATGAATACTGAAAAGCTGAAAATAAGTTCTGTCAATTATCCTACTAAACCGGAATTTCAGTACTTCGTCACATTCAGTTCCACACATTTTTAAACGTACAGGCAAACGAAGTCGCGGCCAACGAAAATATTAGAGCAGAAACATAAAAAAGTAAAAAATAAGTCAACAATAATTTTAAAAAGTTGCGAAAACTGGGGTTCGAACTTACACCGAATCATTCGGAAGCCAGCCATTGCACCGCCGGGCCTATGAATTTAGTTGACGTTTATTTAAATTATCGATATTATAATAAGTTATGGTTATTGACTGCTCAGCTCCTCGAAGATATAGCGTGATGATTACAATTTCTAAGGATATGTTTTTAAAGCCTAATTTTATGCTAAACAACGAATATTTGAAAGTTGAACAAAACTTGTCCATAGCTTTTTTCCGGCCATCAGTTTGAATGATACAAGACTAAATGTTGCTCAGAAATAAGCTTAATCTAACTTTGAAAACCCCAAAGTGAACAGACAGACAGACCGGATAAAAAATGCTCTTTTTGTTCTATAGCTTTTTTTTTATCGCCCCTACTCGATTTTTGTTTAATGTACAGAAATCACGGTCTCGAATGTTTTATTATATGTATAGATTTGGTACCTTCTGTGTACCTTTACGTACATCTGAAAATCTGTTTACCTGATATTTTAAAAATTAGGTACTCCCGCTATCCTGATGTCAGAACCGCGGGTGTACTGCTTATCAATGTTTATTACAATTATACATGAATCAAGAAAAAAAAAAGTGTTAGGTTAGCTGCAAGGTTGAAAGATAATTTGCCTGGTCAACATCGTGATACTGGCCAAAAAATCAACATTTACTATTTATTGTTTTCATAGTGCTATCAGGCTGTGAACGTTATTTGATACATAATCTCAGCAATTATAGGCACTTACCGTTGACCTAGAAGCAAGATATCGTAATGGTACATGATTTTAATTTTGATTTGCGATGGATTGTATGGATGTTGTGAGACTGTCCTCTGAATCTCTTTTGACATTTTAAATAAATCAATTACTTAATGACTTATCAATCAATTACTTAAATAAATCAATTACTAAATTATAAATGACTTTTTTCAATCCCTTGGAGACAGATTTATTGCGGGAGGTGTCTATAATGCCAAGCACACGTTTTGGGGTTCTAGGCTTGTTCTACCCAGAGGGCGAGAACTCTTTAAATGCATCCAAACAAGAA
Source organism: Lacanobia wlatinum (assembly GCA_947578705.1). NCBI lineage: Eukaryota > Metazoa > Arthropoda > Insecta > Lepidoptera > Noctuidae > Lacanobia > Lacanobia wlatinum. The sequence goes on from OX388032.1 coordinate 29,351,393, forward strand.
ATATGAACGTGATTTCGTCTGGTCAACCAACTTACTGGCCAACAGACAAAAGTAAAATCCCGGATGTTATTGATTTTTGCGTCAGCAAAGGAATCATAAATAGCAATATATCGTGTCGGAGTTGCTGGGATCTGTCCTCAGACCACTCTCCAATCATAGTAGAACTACACACTACCGCCCAAGTACGCGCCAAAAAATGCGTTCTGCATAACAAAAAAACTAACTGGACCCTATTTCGAGAGCTCATCGACAAATCACTCCAGGAACCAGTTAGTCTAAAAACTGAAGACGAAATAACAGAAGCTGTTCTGTACTTCAACAACAGTGTGCAGGATGCAGCCTGGTCTTCAACCCCACCACTACCACATAGAAGCACGGACAACTATGTAGCGAAACATATATTAGATAAAATAATCCAAAAAAGGAGAATGAGGAAGCATTGGCAGCAAAGCAGAGACCCTGGTGTAAAAAAACAACTCAATCACATCAACAGACAGCTGAAACACATCTTAGACAAGGATCGTAATGACGGATTTCATAACTATCTCGCTGGCCTGGATGCTACCGCTTCCTCAGATTATTCATTATGGAAAGCCACCAGAAGACTGAAACGGCCTGTTAGTGTTTCTCCTCCTATAAGAAAATCTGATGGTTCCTGGGCACGGACGGACCAAGAGAAAGACGTAATCTTCTCAGAACATCTCTCAAGTCTTTACTCCTCATCCATATGAAGGCTCACCAGTAGACGCCGCAGAAATTACTGACTATTTGAATACTCCTAAAAATACGGAGGAAATGCCCTTAAAATTTACAAAGACAGAAGTTGCCCGAATCATAAAAAAATCGAACCCAAAAAAGACACCAGGATACGACCTTATTACAAACCGCATACTACAAGAACTACCAGAATCTGGCATAACCTTTCTGACGTCATTATTTAACGCCATGACAAGACTGCAGTTCTTTCCCCTGGAGTGGAAGGTTGCGCAAATTATAATGCTACTGAAACCGGACAAACAACCAGAAGAAGCAAAATCATATAGACCCATAAGCCTGCTACCCATCCCATCCAAAATTTTTGAATCTCTACTGCTGCAACAAATTCTACCTATACTCAAGGAAAAAAGACTAATTCCTGACCATCAGTTTGGGTTCCGCAATAAACATGCCACTGTCGACCAAGTGCACAGATTAGCAAATAAGATCATGGAATCACTGGAGGCAAAGTCTTACTGTACCAGTGCATTTTTAGACATATCTCAAGCGTTTGACCGCGTTTGGCATGCAGGTTTGCTTTTTAAATTAAAAAACGCCCTACCAGATCACTTGTACGGAATACTAAAATCATTTCTACAACAGCGCCTCTTCATAGTACAAAGTGGGGAAGCACTGTCTGATCTTTGTCCCATACAGGCAGGAGTGCCACAGGGTAGCGTACTGGGTCCCATACTCTACTTACTGTTCACTGCAGACTTGCCGACATCCAAATCACTAACTACTGGGACCTTTGCTGACGATACCGCCATACTAGCTGCACATAGTGACCCAAAAATTGCCTCACAAATACTCCAAGAAGGACTAAATGTCATATCAGACTGGCTTAAAAAGTGGCGGTTAAAAGCCAACGAAACCAAATCAGTTAATGTTACGTTTACGTGAAGAAGAGGATCCTGTCCTTTAGTCACACTAAACAACATTGAAGTCCCACAAGCAGATCATGTGAGATATCTTGGATTGCATTTAGACAAAAGACTTACCTGGCAAAAACATATTTTCACTAAGAGGAAGCAACTTGGTATCCAAACACGAAAACTTTACTGGCTCATAGGGCGAGTCTCAGCTTTCTCTTGAAAACAAAATACTCTTGTACAAGGCAATACTGAAACCCATCTGGACATACGGGATCCAATTATGGGGCACCGCATCTCACTCAAACATAGAAATTATACAGAGGTTTCAAAATAAAGCTCTGCGTATGATAACCAACGCGCCCTGGTTTGTACCCAACAAACTACTACACCATGACCTACGAATGCCCACTGTGAAGCAGGAAATCATACGCCATACCAAGTCCTATAAAGAACGAATTCAACAACACCCAAATACTCTGGCTCGGTCGCTAATGGAGAATCACAACAAAGCGCGACGATTAAAGCGCAAAATACCTCAAGACTTAATCCAACCACAGTAAATATAACTACTGTTTAAACAATGAGGATGTGACAAAGGTCACATACTGAGCGAGTCAGCGATAGCACAAACCGACATACTTCTGAATGTCCCACGAAGGAGACAGATTGTAGTAAATAATGACAAAAAAAAAATTACTTAATATATAAAGCTGAAGAGTTTGTATGTTTTCTTGTATGCGTTAATCTCAGGAACTAGTCCAATTTGAAAAATTCTATAATATATATCATCACACTAAGACCAATAGGAGCAGAGCAGACGTAGTTCGACTAGTATCAAGGCTCAACTAGTATCATTTATTATTGATGCTAAAACTATGTTCTTGATGCAGCCAAGCAGAGGAACCTCACAGTTGCCATTGCCAACCCTACCAGCAAGCAAACACTTTAATAATCACCTGTTAGTAAAAACAATAAAATTGATTTGATTGATATTACTTTTATCAATGCACAGAAACACAATTTACTTCTTAGGGTTTTATTTTAAATGAATGAATGTCTTCCTAATAGACCGGATGATTACGCAGCATGAGCTGCTGCCTATATCAGCCAGCATATTTTTGATATAATCTTTGGCTAGTTGCAACTGGTACTATGTTGATGATATCATTGTAGACCGCTGTGTTCCAGAATGATGGGAGCTGTAAACAGAAATAATCGCACATAAATAAATTTACATAAACAACATTATTTTCTTGTAAATAGCACCCAAAGACTATTAGTGAAGACCAACCTTGTATTGAAATCATGAACATGAATAACCATTGAAGTTAGGAGTCTTCGCAGCTAAAGCCCTTCACCAAATCAAAACTGAATGCAACTGAAGGTAAAGTTTCTATTAAATTTACTAATATCATATCTACTAAAACTTATACTTTTGGTGGCATGTTAAGGATCTAAAAAATTATATTCTACAAGTATCCTTTTTTATAAATACTCGTTACAATAATTGGCTACTTTAGTACTGCCTATTCCAATTTAGTTTTGATTAGTTGAGAAACAACAATTAGTAAGCTAAAGTGATCAAATGCTGTAATTGTCTTCCTAGTAACTTACCCACTCGGATAGCTGCACACAGAATGGCAAAGGTAATCACGCTGCTAATGGTGTTCTCACGCGCTTGGCGCTTCTCTTCCATGGGATCAACTCTTTCCCCATAAGGTAGACGGAACATGATTGTGGAAATATAATCAAGATCAAAGATGTCAAAAATAATTTAACCTAGAGGTTAGGTTAGCTTCACGATTTTGACAATATCTACCTATAATATAGGTACCTGCGCAGTATGGTGCTTGAAGTGCTTCTGACAAGTGACAGTCTGACAGACGTCATATTTTTTTGTTTTTACTATTTACGCTGGCCGCATAAGTACGGTTTTGTTCTTCCGACCCGATCACAAGGCTCGTTTATGAAAGGAACGTCATCTGTTTTTCCTATTCGGAAAATAAATAAATGCATGCGCCTAGTTGAACATTTTGTATGTAAGGCGAGCATTCTGGTCTCCTAATCTGAATTTCTTATATTAGGAAACCGTACTCCTCGCAACTCGTCTCTATACTCCATGGGACGATCTCATATGGAGGACAAGTTGAAAAAGTGTCCAGCTGTTAGCTGTAAGTAAAAGTTCAAAAAACTTCCAGAATGGCGCTAGCGTAGCTGAACATACCATTTTCTCAATGTATTTTTTTTTACAAAAAAAATATGTATTATTGTTTCTTATTCGCGCCATAACGAAATAATAACGTTGTTCTTTCCTTGTTTATTTTTTTCTATGCTAATCTAACAACTTATAGCGCTGTTTTTAAAATTTACCCTGATGCGATTGTAGCGCCACCCTAAATTGGCGCGTTTCGACAAACACTTTTCATACACAGAGATTGTCCTCCTAGTCTCTATTCTCCATGGTCTGGTTGCTGTGCCACAGAAAACTAATAATCTACCCTAGTGTTCTCTCCAATGTTGCTTGTATAAAATTATGTTGAAGTATATACGTCGCAAGGGGAGGCACATTGCCTTTTTATCCCGCTTGGTGGCGTCTTGGTGATTGTACCTTGCTTTGATATAAGAACTGTCAAATCCTATACATTTTTTGTAAACAAGACCAAACTTTTCTTTTTTTATCAAGAATGCCTCAATGCAGTATAACAATACATTATAACAAGTACTCCTGATCTGCTTGTACAAATCTAGGGCCATGGTCAGATCGGTGAGAATATGTAGAACATTCGCAAGCAGAAGTTGTCGCACGAACCTCGGTCGTTCCACTCCCCTGAGTAGAATGAAGAACACGAACGAATTGTATCTGCTCTAACAGCCATTACAACATCGACATCTTCTCAGACTCACTAGCCCTACACTAAAATCGTCACTCAACCGTCTCGCGAAGAGGGTAAAGACCGAGTTTAGAGCTCTGGCCGCCGCGAGTTGGGAGGAACGTATAGACGCCGCAGTGGGTGGCTGGTTCTGCACATCAGTTATGCCGACAACTCACTTGCACCCTATATAGTTCCGGTGCGCCCCCTACAAGATAGCGACGGGGCGCTCAAGTACGTAGCGGAGGAAAGGGCGGAGGTCTTCGCCGCCCACTTGGAGAATCAGTTTCGTCCGAACCCGACCACCAAGCACGCGCATGTCGCGGCAGTTGAGCAGCACCTTGGAGACTACTTTGCCACGCCGATAACTCCTGAGAAAGACGCCGTATTATTCTCGCCGGGCGCAGTCAGACGCGCCATCCGGCGCACGAAGCCACGAAAGGCCCCCGGTGCCGACGGTATCTCTAATACAGCGCTGCGCCACCTGCCGCACCGACTGTTCGTGGCCTTGGCGCGCCTGTTACTGTTACGGGGATACTGCAGCCGATGAGGGCCTTTCCCACCGCATGGAAGGAAGGGCGCGTCATCATCCTGCTCAAGGCGGGGAAGAATATAAGGGTCGCCTGTGCAAAACTCAGACCTGTGCTATCGTCCCACCTCCCGGCGCGCGTCAAGTTGGGCGTGTACAAGACGTACATACTTACGCCCGATATTGACGTACACCGCCCCCGCCTGGTTTGCCTTCACAGTGGAGGGGAACCGCGTTAAGCTCAGCGCGCAACAACATCTTGCGCTGCGGACTATTGTGGACGCCCCTAACACTGTCATCCAGCGAGATTGAGAGCCTGGACGAGTTTTTGCAGCGCCTCGCGAAGGGTATTGTTACGAGCTTGGGGTCCGTGACAACAAAAACAGCCGATTAATTAACCAAAAACGACACTTTAATTTACAACACTAATTAGCACTTTAAAACACACTAATTATAACACACAATCGCACTACTGAACACTTCACTTCACTATAATTCGCAGTTGAAGATCGGTCTCGAAGTTATCGTTTGTATCGCCAATTCAATACTGACTGCAGTCGCCGGATGTCCGCCTTTTATATACCGACAGTTATTTGTAGAACCTTCTAGTATGGAAACATCTGGAAAGTTCGGGTACATTCCGGCCCCGACTGACTAGGTATCGAAACATTGAGAAAGTTCTAGCATAGAAAAGTCTAGAAACATCTTGACTCCACTAATTCCGCTACTCGATACTAGCGCCATTAATTCTGACGCGTAACAGTATGTTCGCCCGTGACGACGCATCTGCTTGGCCCCACGTCAAGCACGTTGCGCCCTGGCATGCGCGCCCACCTGACTATTCTACGGACGCGGTTGACTCGGCCCCCTAAAGAAGAGTCTCGAGAGAGGATAATCCTACAAATCTTTTTTCGCGGTGTATTTTATATGAAACGATTAAAATCACTGCATTTTTATGATCAAGTTTCACCTTTGGTAATTTGTAGATTGGGTTCGACTACAGGATTTGGATGGTACTTATGAAAAAACAACTAAAAGTCTGTGTTAGGGTTTACTTGTGTATCGTTTATTGCTTACAATTAGGCCCCCTCTGGAAGCAGTCATTATTGACACCAAAAAGACGTTACATCCAGCAGTAGTGACTTTAAAATGACGCAGTCGCAAATACCCACTTCGAATATGACGATAATATCAATCCAATTAACATACCTGAAGGCTCAGATTACTGCATGTTTTGTGACACAAGTGTGACATGACGTAGTGTTTAGGTTTGGATTTCATCAATGCATTTAAAATCGCCTCCAGGGTGCCATATAACTCGTGCTCGCCTTTATGGGGCGCCAGTGTGGGCGCTTACTTTGATGAGGCATCCAGCCCGATACCTTAAACCATCCTATACGCAGCCTACTCAAACAATAACACTACCTACCCATCCAACTCGCATCCTCGGCGCGCAACCTGTTCTAAGTTAATATAGGTAACGTTCCGTAAAATTACATGCTTTTCTCAACAGGCGCTTGAACTCACGCAACGAATATGTTCTGAGTTAATATAGGCTTATTCGGTGCAGATGCCTTGGACGGTAGTTTTCACACTACACGACCGCTCACACACATAGAAGACGGCCCCCAAAGTCGGCACCCTCGGCGCCTGCAGTATTTACACAACACTCACGTAACAGGCATGCGTTGCAATTTTATAATGGCAGGCGCACGCCCACATCTTTCGCCGTGATTAGGCAACACAAAGACCGGTCCGTTGTTACGGGTCGAGGAGTGCTCCCGCTGGCAGGGGCCTATGTCCCGACAACGCTTGCCGCGCCACCTTGCGCTTGCCCTTGCACTTGGACGTAGCGAAATTTCCGAGAGTGGTAACAAATCAGTTCATTCATAGAGTCCCTTCACACAGTTCTGACTAGATCTGCTACGAGACAGAGGGCTTGGCTCAGCAAGGACAGAACTCGCTACCATCTATAGTTGAAATAGTATTAGGTCGTCTCGAGCCGCGATTCTAAGCGGACGTGTTTTGCTTTAATTGTCATGAACCTATAAATAATTACAAATATTACTTAATAGAAAAATTTGTGGACTCAGTCTTAATGAGTAAAGTGTGTCGCGCGTGTAAATTGTGCAATTAACAACTTTTTCACAGTGCACGATGAACTAATTACTTTTATACATAAAAATAGTGTCTATCTGTGGTAGTGATGTCTAAAATGGACTCTATGGATCCTAACCATTTCTGGATCTCCGGAGTAGCAATGACATCAGCCAGTAAGTATTCTCCGTGGATGCTGGGGGTTCCGTTTCAACAGGTTGATTTTGGTCAGAGGTTGATGGAGTAGGCGGTGAGCTTCGCCGCATTAGTTGCCTACGACCAAAAGGGCTAAACCCTTGGTTAAACGAAGTTTGCTCGACTGTTGACGAAGGAAAAATGAACTCTGACCAAAAGCTCCGTGTCACCAATCTTTGTCGAAAAGTCGCACATGGGACATCTCAAATGGCTGTCCTATATCAATCCCTGAAACAAAAATCTATTCAGGCTTACAGCACCATCCAGTTCCTCCAAGAACAGCAGATCGTTTGCAAACACTCTGCACCAGTTCAAAGAGGTCGTCGATAAAAATATAACGCATCCAGAAGCTACTTCTTATGCCAATATGGTTAAAAAGGGTACAGATAAGTTTATTCGCCCCGCTAATTTTAGTTCTACCGACAATAAATGTTCTATTGACGATACCAAAACACTTGTACAAAAAATTATCTCGCCGGAGGAACTGAAACTTCGGGTCCGTAGCCTAAGGAAGACGATGTCGTCTCTGCTATTTACTATTTAAATTGCTTAATTAAAAGGTTCGGAGAAACTGATCTCGTCGGGTCTTAAAATCGAAGAACCATCAAAATGCCGCCCCAGCATAGCAATAATTAGTGTCCCCGTAGCTCTCAGTGAGAAAGAGGTTTTGGATTGCATTTATGAGCAAAATCTATCTGAGAAATTGCCGAAAACTTCTCGAGAGGCCTTTCTGGAAACAATAAAACTGAGCCATAAGTCCGGAAAGAAAAATTGCCCAACGTGTAATTATGTACAATTCCCTCCCAGCATCAGAAAAAGACTGGTGAACCAAGGCCGTATTTTTATAAATTGCACATCTTGCCCAGTTAGAGATTTTACTTTGGTGACCAGGTGTTTCAATTGCCAGCAGTTCCGTCACGCAGCCAAGTTCTGCCGTAAAAGATCTCCAACATGTAACCTCTGTGGAGAGACGGGACATTCGTTCAAAGATTGCAGCAACAAAACTTCTCCTCAGTGTGCAACGAGCAAACGTTTCAAGCGCAAACATGATCTCCCAACTGGTGAAGTAAATTGCCCAGCACGAAAATTCGCTGAAGACAATTATATTAATTCAATAGACTATGAAGGCGCCTAAGAGAGCCATCGAATAGTTTGTTAATTCGCACATAAAAAGTAGATAAGTTCGTTTTTAGTATCATGACTGATCAGTACCCCTAGCACAAGTTTCTTGCGAAATAGTAACGTTATCGTGACGTTTTTACCAGACCTTAACGTACTCGCTACAGCGAGATTTTTTTTTGGTAGCACGAGTTCTAATAAACGTCTTGCGACTACTCGAAAGTAATAATTGAACGATAGTTAATTAAGGCAGAGAATGCAATTGCGATTTGAACGATTTGAACTGAATGGTGCGTTTTGAAAATGAGCACAAAAAAACCGGTAATTCTATTTTGAATAATTTAGAGCCTGGAAACACTAACACTAAAAATATATTTTATTCCATACACATGTTAAAACTTGTTTGTCATTTAAAAAAATCTTTTTTTCATAAACTATTGATAATTTCAGTTTATTGGTGTCGTAATTTATGACAAATTATTTGGTTTTGAACGGTTCCGCATACGACATTTGACACCTTTCATTTTACGTTTGATGGTTTCCTTCAAATTACAAAAAATATAAAACCCTCAGCACACTGATGCAAACGCGTGTAGCTGTAAAATGTTTGCGACATGCGAATGGCAAACTTAATAATAAATACATAGAAAAAACGGAATACTTCTTAAAGGGTCGTTGTACTCATTATTCAAACAAAAAACATCGACCGCCTGCTGATATACCTATGTGCGCATTACTCGACAAAATGTAGGTAGGTACCTACATACTGACCCGCTGATTTCTTTTTTTGGTATAAATTTATGTGTGTAGGTATATTTACGTATATTATTAGTACACTAGATCCTACCCTGTATCTCTCTTTGTCACTCAAAGGTTTGCTGGGAGAAAACTCAACATTGAGTTGAGCTCGCCTTTGTACATGAACTTTATTCTGTCTGTATCCAATATAATTATGGTTTTTGGTGTGCAATAAAGAATTATGAATTAAGAGTTTAGCTCGTTTTAAAAGTTGTTCATAGTGATGAGTAAAATGACCATATAAGGGCATTTGCTTTTATTTTATAACACCTTGTATTTCTCGGTACATTATTGTTCGCTAACATTTCTCACATAATCATTCGGTTAATCGTAATAACAATTACAGTAGTCATAGTATTACACACTTTGCAATGATTTCTTCATATTATGGAGGATTTTTATTTTTTTTAATACCGCGTGTTGTAAGTGCCGCACTGAGTTGTGTGGTGGTGTGTGTTGACCCTAAGGAGTAAACGTCTATTGTTGTATATTGTCATTTAAAATAAAAATTGTGATTTACCAGCTTTTATAAGAAAATGTGCGCTATACAGTTCTGAGATGTTTTATTTAACGAAGTCAACAAAAACAGTTTCATTCAATTCGACCTCAAGGAGAACTTCAAAGAAAAGTAAGTATATTTTTTAATATTTATAATCTACACTTCATCATCATCATCATATCAGCCGAAAGACGTCCACTGCTGGACATAGGCCTCCCCCAAGCGTATACATAAATCCATACAACAATGTAAAATGCGTCTATTATGCCGAGTCCCATGTAGTAAGACTTAAGAGTATAGCATAGCCCTGCATAGCACACAGAATGAGGCTTCAGGCTGAGAAAGACTGAGAAAGACAAATATATTGGGGTCGGCTTCTAGTCAGGCCGGATTCAACTGAATACCAGTACCTATTTTACGCGGAGCGGCTGCCTATCTGGCCTTCACAACCCAGTCCAAGTCCATAAACACTAACAATCACCAACATTTTTGCATTTAGTGTCACAATTTTTGAATTATCCTTACTAAAATATAATATTATAAATGCGAAAGGAACTCTGTCTGTCTGTCTGTCCCGCTTTCACGCCAAAACTACTGAGCCGATTTAAATGAAATTTGGTACACAGATAGTCTAGAGCCTGAAAAAGGACAAAGGCTTTTTAAAGACTTTTTATCCCGGAAGTATATTCCCATGGGACCACGCGGGTGAAGCCGCTGGCAGAAGCTAGTTTTTCATAATTATTTTAACTTCTTTTATCAACAGGTGACGAAAAATATTTCAGATTGTAGCCAAGAGCCTTTGTCGACACCGCAACAATATAAGCTTGCATTGCCACCAAGAGCAGACAAACCATTCCAATGTGTGCGTCCTCACTGAACGCGCGGTGACTACAGCTTGTAGCGGGCGCGACGGCGCGGCGGCGGAGGCGTGCGGTGGCCACAGTGACACAGTGACGTGCAAGCCGTTGTAGCGTTGCGGCGTATTTCAAGTGCTGCAAACCATGCACGAGGATTTGGTGTTTTTATTAGATAGTACGATTCTGAGATGGGAGTGTTGAACACAAGAGATGGTGTGCACGAAATAAATAAAAGCCGACAAGTTAATAGTGATTTTTTTAATTTATATGAAGAACTGTGATTGTAGCCCACAAAATTCTTTCACACTCGAATGCCCGGTTCAACCTTTGACTACCTACATCCTCAATAAAATATCAGCTAAAATCACAAGAGAAGATACAAATTTTAAAAATAAAATCAGACGCGCATACGCCGAGCGACAAGATCTAACTGGTTTGATACCCCCGCCACCCGCGCATTAGGCGCTTGCGGACTAGGCCCTTGCGAACTAGGCCCGTACTGCGGCCGCAACGCGCGGGTAAGGAACGTTTGAAAACTACGCGCGCTATCTCGCGCGAGTCCGCCGCGTAAGCGCCCGCCGTAGTCACTACACTGTGGACAAAACCGGCGTCATCATAAATATGTTTTGTCATTCATTGTTATCCGTGTAACTATGTATGTTAGACATTATAAAATATAAATGTTGCTTAAAACTAAATATTTTTTTCATCCATCTATTATATACAGGGTGATTGGTAATTTTAACTGAGCAATTACCAATGACTCGATCTGTGTGCAACGATTTATGCCCAGATACCTTGGTGACCATAGTGGGTTTTCATTTTCGAGTACCTAATCGAAATCTAGTTTACACAGGAGAAGTTTCAATAATTTTTTATAGCTTTTGCTTTACGACCCTTAATTTCCATACTCATGAGTATGAGGTATTTTTTAAATAAATTATTATTCGAGAGGTTTACTCGGTCATTAACTTTCAGAAAAGTGTCAGATTATCCAGAGACGAGGAGATTTCTTACAATTAGCAACTTTTGATCGTAAGGTAGACAACTTCAAAAAATCTTAAATGTCTGATTGCTCGAAATTGCCTAATAGGCCAAGTTGCCTATTCAAAATCGTTGCATTACCACTCACTATAACATCTCATTTGAAGGAAAGCACTGCTACAAATTGCATCTGATCATCTCAGCCGAAAGACGTCCACTGCTAGACATAGGCCTCCCCAAATTCTGGGGGGAGGGTTTGCCATAATCGTCACCCTTGGCAGGCGGGTTGGCGATCGCAGTGTATGGTGTTAAGTTTTACAAAGAATGCTGTTACGCATTCTCTGGTGAGTCCCTTAGTCGCCTCTTACTACACCCACGGGAAGTGATGGGATGGCATTATTCTTTTACGGCACCATACGGCACCGGCCGACACCATAAGGCATTGTATCTGGCGTAAGCTTAATAAGCACACAAAGTTCCTACTATTGGTAGAATACAGGCTTCCTCTGTGATAGGGAGTTGGTAACAATCCATCGCGCGGGCCCAGTGAGGGTTAGCTGGATTTCACATTTCTTCGAGTTTTTTCTTGTAGGATATAATAATTTATATCCTACAAATATATTTAGTTGTGCTAACGAGTTATTTACAAAAAATGTGTAAAAAAACGATTTTTTTTTATCTTAGCCCTTGAAATATCTGTAATCGCGGACACCCTACGATAAGTAGGTTTTAAGACAAGATTTTGACCCCTAAAGGGGGTCAAATAAAGGTTTATACGAGTTTATAGCCGACTTTCTCTCATTCCGAGATTCTTACCTAATTGACTAATTTGCCTGGACTATCATGAGGTTGTCCCACAAAAACTGTGCGTTTTCAGTCAAATAGAAGCAACATTAGTGTTCACACACCCTTCGATCTCGTAGAATAGTGATCGAAGATCGGACCTGACTTCAAGAGATCACCTTTACAAACTTATAAACAAACAATTTTACCTTTGCGACGTTACGACCAATATTAGTTAAGAGTATACAAATTTAAAAAAAAACGGCGCTGTTACAAGAAAAATATACATTTTTATTTCTATTTTATGTGAAAAATAGTTGAACAAATGTCATCTTAAACTATTCGAAATTTCAAGTTCATAGCAGCATATAGTAGTTCTTCAGATATCCAGCTGTGACAGACAAACAGACTTAGTCACACCATAAGGGTTCTTTTTTACCATTTTGGTACGGAACCAGGTTTCCTAAATTGTATTACATTAATAGCTAGTCGGATTCAAAATAAAAATGGGTTGAACATTCATTTTCATTTACTCCGAATGTTAGCGGTACGCAAACATGGGACGATTTGATCTGGGGTTTGATTAATTGAATTAATTTCGAAGAAGTGTCCCTCCTCACGGTGTGCTAGCAGTACGGTATAGGGGCAGCAGGTAAGATCTTCACAATAAACCAGTCGTCACGCTGCGAAGGTGTTCTATTTCATATTCGTCGTGCTTCTCTCCTTTATTAAGTCTTTAGCCATCATCGATAGGCTTGTAAAACGTGGTTTATGATTATAGCTCTTGCCATTATTTTCACAAACCTGCTGAAAAATATGTTATATATTAAGAAATTTGAAGTCTTATATTATTGTAAATAGGGTATCAGGTATAATGTATTTGGTTACTGAGGGATGGAAAGAGCTCTGGGTGCCTAGTACATAATTTGCTCAGTGGGGTTTGTTCCTAGTTACATTACAACTTTGTGTTGGTATGTACCCGTTGCAAAACTTGATGAGCGCACAAATGAACATGCTGCACACACGTGAATTATATTAGGTAGGTACCTAAAGCACTTATTTGTAACGCCTATCGCGATGCTGCGTGATTGGAACTTCAGTTGATATGGAGCACCAGAAAATAACGTGGATTTGCGGCGAAAAACGCACGGAAACGAACTTCACCATGGCGCGCAGGCGGCGCCGGGCCGCTCTGTGTGATTCGCATGAATAACACTAATAAAACGATTCTTTTATGAGAAACTATTACGTGTGTTTACAAAGAAAATGAAAAATTTTCCTACCTCATTTCACAACTTCTCATGGCGTCTTTATGTATATAGGAGATCGGATGATAAATATACAACATGCTTTCCTCTTGTTTTCATGATAAAATTGCATATTCTTGCATTAATTCCAAAATAAATACGGAAAATTGTTTGACGTAAACTGTCTCACCAAGAAAATGTCAGTGAGACAATTTTTTACGTGCGTAAGTCCCAGCTAGCGAAAAAGTCGAAACTACACAACTCGTGCTACCATGGTGCTACCGATTTCCATACATTTGGTTCATTTACGCAACGTTAAAACGTAAACTCGATACGAAGGTAAGTGTCAAAAACTTGTGCTACCGATTAGTTAGTTCCAAATACGGACACATGGCGCTGATCAATTTTGCATACAAAAATTGTCGCAGGCGATACGTTTACGCTGTCGACAGAAACTCGTGCTTAGCCCTCAGCTAATCAGTGATCTAGACAGTTTTTCAGTGTCCGAAGCAATAATTTGTAATCTTATACCGGCTCCATATTGGCTCACCTAAAGTTCTTTACCCGAAATTGTTCTTCCTAATGATTTGTAATCCGAATGATCACTCTTCCTAAAATTTTTCATCCTAAAGTTTTCATTCATACTATTTAGAAAGAACATTTTCGGATTTCCAATTATCGGAGTTGAAAATTTAGGTGAACTTTGGCGCACCCTCTTATATCATACTAGCTGTTGCCCGCGACTTCGTTCGCGAGCAAGTCGGAAAGTAAAATGTTGTCGCTAGATAAGATTTCTAAGATAAGATATACCTTTACGAACAATCAATATCTAGCATTTCTTGACTCTTCTTAGATTTAGGAATTTGGAAGAATATTATGCAAGGCACTGGCTGTTTCACCTCTTCTGTTCCAGCCCTAGTAGGTATTTTTTTGTAATGAGAAATGTTTTAATGATAACGCTTCTCTATGCATGATGTTAAAGAAAGTTGCTAGGGTTGTTAACACGTTGCGGAATTTGTTCGAAAGAGTCATCGCAGCCCTGCAACGCAAAGGGCATTAGAAGGAACACGGATGGGTTTTAGTCAGTAAGAGTCTGACACTCCCTTCTGCTCCGCCTAGAGCGGGAGGAGTCATTTGATGATTTCCCATCCTTAAAACATTTTTACAATAACCGACTTCCAAAAACAAAACACTACAAAGTATAAAATAACTTTTATTTCGGAAGTCGGTGTTTTTGGTTATTTTGTTTTTCGACACCGACTTCCGAAATTAAAGTTATTTTAAACTTTGTAGTGTTTTGTTTTTGGAAGTCGGTTATATTTTTTGTAAAAAAGTTTTTTATTTTTCACTTTTTAGTGGTACCTGCGTACCCATTCACAGCGTACCAGCGTGATGATATGTTATGAACTGAATTGCCGAGATATTTGAATGCCTATGTCCCTACCCTACCCTACCTACCTACCCTCCCCTACCCTACCTACCTTTGTTACAAAAAATGTGATAAATGAAGAACCGCTCCACCGATTTTGTGCAAACTTCACATAAACCATCTACTAAATAGTCCGAAGAAAGCCTAAACATTTGGTTTGGATAGGTGAGCCCGTTCTTGAGTTTTAAAATTACAACGAAAAGTGGCATTGATTTTTATATATATAGATTTAACAAATTGCTTAAGATATATAAAATGTAAGTTGTAATAGGTGTTATAATTATAATGTTATTTGATTATTTAGCTAAACTGAATTACTCGGACAGAGGTGCTGAACTAAACCAGCTGACTTAATTGTAATTACATAAGAACTAAAACCTATTATTTTATAATAATTTTAGCTTAAATATTATATAAATGTATCCCATAAGACTAGTTTATAATAAGGTAACGCAAAATATTGTATAGCTTAGATATTGAACACATATGTTAATTTAATTCAATGGCTGTCCTATTTTCGTAGAGAGATGGCCTGAAACACAGGTTTAAATAAACCTAGATCAGGCAACGCACTTCATTACCTTTAGAGTTCTATTTTTGACTGTAATCTCATATTACCATAGTTTACATCCAGATTATTGCAATCCTTTTGTTACGAGCTTTAGGTACAACCATTTGCAAATGACAGCTGTCGCCCCTAACACTTTCCCATTTACGGCACAGTACTCCATCCTGAATCACTAAGCTGTCCCATTGGGCCCAATAGCTTTTAGTGATCGAACCCATCGCTGAGACATCACTCCACGTGGGCTTAGGAGCACTGGCCTTCATCCACTCCAGAATCGGCTTGATGTCTGAATCTTCCTGCTGAGCACGTTGTAGGCTCTCCACTCGTTGCTGAGGATTGTTTTGAGCATCTTCACAGGTACGACTTCTTTACCCTCTTACCTAGTACAATGCTTGCAGTCTTCAGGGCAAGGTCTTCTTGACAATGCATCTGCGTTGCCATGACATTTCCCACTGCGATGTTCGACCACAAAGTCGTATTTCTGCAGCCGCTTGGCGCTATTGTTAGCCGCTCTACCGTCTGGAGATCGGCTATCTTCCCTTTCTGTAGTTCGCTTAGGGCAACTGAAACGTAAGTGGCCCCTCTCACCACAGCCATAGCACCTAGGGCTATATGCTTTAAACCGATCGTGAACCGTAACTGCTACAACCGCACCAGCTTCTCTACTTCAAGGCTCCACTGCTGCAGATTTTCAACACTACGTTGCACGCGATCCCTTAACTGCGCACGAAACACGTGCTCCAGACGAGCGTCGCCATACCTAGCTTCCAACGCCTCAAGGAGCTGCTCGTAAGTCACCTCCTTACCGAGAACTTCTAAGACAGTTAAGGCCTGGTCGCGTAGGCCTAGGGTGAGGGCAGTCATGGCCTGGTCTTTACTCCACCCGTTCGCCTTTATAACAGCCTCAAACTGAATTTTGTAGGCCGACCAAGAAGACGTGCCATCGAACGGCGGCACTTTGAACCCACGTAGCGAAGGTGTAGTGGCTGCGCAAGTAGCAATCCCATCTCCAAGTTTAAGGATGCCCAACTCCTTCTTCACATCCGCAATGACGTCATCAAACTTGCTGATCCTGGTTTCAGCGTCTGACAAGCGGTGGTCATGCTGAACAACCTTATACTTCACCTCCTTTATGTCGGCCAAGCGTCATCGCCTCGGGAGACCGCAAATCTTTTGTATTTACTATCTAAGTATTATTAGCGGTCTCCCGACGCGATGACGCTTGGCCCAAAGAATCGTACCTATATGAAACTAAAAGGATCAACAGAAATTATTTTTTTGCTTTTTAAACTTCTTTTTTGTCGGGGGTTTTTTAAATTTTTAATTTAATTTTTATTTCATGCTTTTTAAATTAAATTTTCATTTCGTTAGTTTCCTTTTAATATAGTCTACTAGTCAAGCCTTTTCATTTGATAGCCATATTGAGGCAGTCGTGAAAAATAATAGTAATTCACCAATTTATGGTGGCGGCCATCTTGAAATTTGTCATAGTGTATAGTATTCTATTAGAAAAGCCCTTTCATTTGATACCCACATTGAAGGAGTGTTAAAAAAATATGTTACCCGCCATTTTGTAGCGGCGGCCATCTTGGACCGATTTTCATCAAACATAGCTAAGAACACTCCCGACTAATTTACCTTTCAGACAAAAAAATAAATAATCAAAATCGGTTCATTCGTTCGGGAGCTACGATGCCACAGACACACACGCACACACACGCACACACACACACACACACACACACTCACACACACACATAGCAGACACGTCAACTTTTAACACCCCGTCGTTTTTGCGTCGGAGGTTAAAAACATATCTTTAGAAATTGTAATCATCACGCTAGATCTTCGAGGAGCTAAGCAGTCAATAACCATAACTTATTATAATATCAGGTATTTAGAACAAACGTCAACTGAATTCATAGACCTGGCGGTACGAGGACTGGCTGTCGAATGATTAGGTTTAAGTTCAAACCCCAGCATTCGCAACTTTTTTTAAATTACTGTCGACTTATTTTTTTACTTTTTTATTTTCCTGCTCTAATATTTTCGCTGGCCGCGACTTCGTTTGCCTGCTGTACGTTTAAAAATGAGTGGAACTGGATGTGACGATCAAGTACTGAAATTCCGGATTAGTAGGATTAACAGAACATATTTTCTATTTTTCTGTATTCTTTTTACCGCATCATGATAAAAAGTATAAAACCAAAGTACGTAGACAACTTTTATAGGAATTTGTGGCAATGTAAATAAAATCAACTTACTACGTAAAAAAGATACCTGCAATGCCATCTCCCAAATAGTACTTTCGCCGGCATGAGATTACACCAAAACATTTTTTTTAGTTATGTGGTACATTTAACAGTATTCTTCAGCAGTCTGCGCAGTCTAGTGCGGCAACTGGTAAGTCTAAGACGTATAAAGTTTTACCAAGGTGGAATAAATATATGGTTAGAGGTAAGTCCCCAGGACATGATCACCTCTGTGTCGAACACCTAAGATACGCAGGAATACATTTGTCGAGAGTACTGGCTATGTTCTTAAACCTATCTATTGCACTCCTATCTGCCTAGCCCACTTATGAGAACTATAGTCGTACCAATTATTAAAAACTAGTGGACGTCACGCGGTTTCACCCGCGTAGTTCCCGTTCCCGTTGGAGTACGGGGATAAAATATAGCCTATGTTACTCCCTGATAATGTAGCTATCCATTGCTGAAAGAATTTTTCAAATCGGTGCAGGAGTTTCGGAGCCTATTCATTTCAAACAAACAAATCTTTCCTCTTTATAATATTAGTGTAGATAAAACCGGTGATGCTGCTGATCCCACCAACCATAGGCCCATTTCCCTCGCAACGGTCATTGCTAAGGTGCTGGACAGTTTGCTGGATACATACATGGCCCCAAGAATTAGTCTTCACGATGCACAGTTTGGTTTCAGGCCTGGCCTATCAACAGAAAGTGCCATTATGTGTCTTAAGCGAACTGTTCGGTGCTATACGGATAGGAGAACAGCTGTAAACGCGTGCTTCTTAGACCTATCCAAGGCATTTGACCTTGTGTCCTATGACCTTTTATGGGAGAAGATAAGAAGCGAGAGTAAAGTAGGAACTGAAATTACTTATCTACTAAAGTTTTGGTATGAAAATCAAGTAAATAATGTTAGATGGGCAGGGACTCTCTCTGATGAATATAAATTAAAATGTGGAGTGAGGCAGGGAGGAATCACTTCCCCGCGCCTATTTAACTTATACTTAAACAAGCTGATCGTTGAGCTCACCAGTACTGGTGTTGGCTGCCATGTTGATGGTGTTGCTGTCAACAACATCAGCTATGCGGACGACATGGTCCTGCTGAGCCCATCGATCAGTGCGTTGAGAAGACTTTTGAAGATATGTGAGAACTACGCGGTGGCTCATGGGCTTAGGTACAACGTTAGTAAGAGTGAGTTTCTTGTTTTTAAAGTCGGCGCCAAAGGTAACGTGAATGTGCCGCATATCTCACTGGCAAATACCTACACCCCTAAATCGAGTTACAAAGTTTAAGTACCTTGGCCACTGGGTCACCGAGGACCTGTGTGATGACCTGGACATAGAGAGGGAGCGCAGGGCGCTGTCTGTCCGTGGAAATATGTTGGCTCGCCGATTTGCACGGTGTACTCATGAGGTTAAAATGACCCTCTTCCGAGCCTATTGTCAGACTTTCTACACCTGCAGTCTGTGGGTCAAGTATACGCAGAGGGCATACAGCGCTCTGCGTGTCCAGTACAACAATGCATTCAGAATGCTTGCGGGGTAGCGCGTCGGGTATGTTTGCCGATGCGAGGGTGGATGATTTCTACGCAATTATCCGCAAGCGTTGCGCCTCTCTAAGGTGCAGAATACGCGGCGGCTACCACGGCATGCTGAGGGCATTGAGTGACCGGTGGGACTGTCCAATGCTCGGCCGATGGGTGGGACTGCACACAAAGGACGTAGCTAGGTGAGTGGACTGGCATCTTTGTTTTGTAAATTGTAACTGTTTTGTTCTTATTGTATGTGTACCTACTACAATAGTTTAATAAGTTTAATGTATTTACTAACACTATGGACCTCGGTCTGCAAATAAATAAATAATAATAATAATAAGTCTTAAAAAAATGATTCTTTTAATACCTTAAAAAAATATCGTTCTGAATGAATTTAACATTCCTTTTATTTTAATAAAAAACTTATCTTTTGAAAGTTCAACTGCATAGGTATTCCATACACATTATGCATTTGATCTCATTTTCGCGGTGTTAAGATTACAATATTCGTCAACTTGCATGCGCTTACATTTGCTAAGCTAAATGGAACTATAGATCCCTAAGCAATGACGCTACAAACGAACTCGCGAAGAGGTTCCAAGGTGATAGCGCTGGACCCATACCTACTCTTCCTGCTACCTTTCTCACAGTTTCGTACATGAATTTGCCAGAGATCAACTAAACTTCATGAGAACTAACGGTCATAGTTTACAAATTGCAGGCAGTCAAAAATGGCAATGTCAAGCCTAAACACGCGACTAATTTAACCACTTCTCAGCCTAAGTAGAAATGCCTTCCGAATAAAGCTTCCGAGTAATAATAGGTATAATCACGGGTCATTGCCCTTTTAAAAAACATTTCTACAACAAAACGGCCATAGACAGCCCAATTTGCAGAGGTTGCTTCGACGCCGAGAAATCAATCACCCACTTCATCTTGGAAATGAGGCCGTTGCTTCCCGACGTGAACAAATCCTCGGAACGGTGAGGTAGCTCCGTGAAACCTGTGGAGCAGCCAGGAGGCTTCTTTGCATTTGGGTGAAGCTAGGCTAGCTAACTTAGCCAGAACACTTACGCGCAATGGACCGAATGGGAGTCTAAATGCGGATCACGGAGTCTCTACTCCATTCGTTGCGAGCCCCGGTAGACTTATTTTCTGGTTGGTATACCCATGGCCAACTTTACGTAGCTCTATCGCGTGTTAACAACCCTAGCAACTTTCATCAACATCAAGTACCTACAGAAGTTTCTCATTACGAATATTACGAAAAATTACTAGGGCTGGACGGCATTTTCAACAGAAGAGATGATGCAGCCAGTGTCTTGCATAACATTCTTCCAATGTTATGCAAGACACTGGCAGTTCCCGTGGGAATACGGGGATAATATATAGCCTATGTTACTTCCTGATAATGTAGCTATCCAATGCTAAAAGATTTTTTCAAATCGGTCCAGTAGTTTCGGAGCCTATTCAATTCAAACAAACAAACATACAAACAAACAAATAAATCTTTCCTCTTTATAATATTAGTGTAGATATGAAATAGAACTAAAAGTAAAAATTGAATGTGAGAAATCTTTTATAATTATAATTTTACTATGTATACATGTAACCACACTCATGTAAAAATTAATTATTCTTCAATGCATGAAATAAAGAGGCTTTTTTATTTATTTTATTTGTATTTTTGTATTTTGCTGCTCGTCCGAACTGTTGGGTATTAATGCCGGGGGTTACTCAGGGGTCGGTGCTCTCGGCAGCTTTGTTCCTGCTGCATATTAATGATCTGCTAAAACCCGCCGGCACCTTTGGGTGCGCAGACGACAGCATACCCAAAGGTCTTTGGGTATACTGAGAGATACGTGTCCGACGCACGAGCTGGTTGGTGGGTCGCAGATCCAGTCTCTCCGGGATGGTTGAGCGCTTGAACTTGTCCTTACAGGCTGTCTCTGAATGGGACGATGCCAATCTGATCAAGTTCAATACTGCTAAGACCCATGCCAGGCGTGTCTTTTTTCCGCATAATTTGTGGAGACTGTAATATTAACAGGTTAGATAATAATAATATATCCCGACAGTTTGAGCAACTGCTAGCTAGCTACAATTTACAATTGACAATAAACGAACCGACTAGATTGGGTAGCATGACTTGCATCGACAATATAGCCCATAATATTGTGCTAACGGAAACCTGGTTGACGCCGGAAATTTTAGACGCTGAATTAATTGATGAACGCTATACTGTGCACAGGTGTGACCGTGACCGTGACGCCACTGGTAAGAAGGAAGGAGGGGGGGTCTTGGTGGCGGTTCTAAAAACACTACGTTCGGTCAGAATAACCCCTCTTACTTCTCTACATGCTGACATTGACCATTTTATTATAAAGGTGCCCAGCGTGAACAAGGGTAAGTTGCATATTATTAGCGCAGCTTATATACCACCAAAAACCCCCGAATCTGTCTACAATTTCTACTTTGAAATGCTGGATGCGACCCTTGATAACCCTAATGTTGAGCGATTCTATCTTGTCGGTGATTTTAATTTACCTTCTCTGAAATGGAATGCCAACATTAGTAAGCGCTCTACTTTTGACCAAATTGGAGGATGTGATTCTCCCATTGGTAGAATTTTATGTAATTTTTTGTCCACTCATGGTGCTACTCAATACAACACCATTAAAAACATGCGTGATAAAACACTAGATCTCTTTATCAGTCACAGTGACTGCACCGTGCGCGAAACTGATGATCTTTTGCTACCCCCGGATCAATATCATCCTCCGTTTTATGTTTTAATTCCCTTCCGGTTGCAAAATAACTATATGAAGCGTAACACAATAAAAAGATATAATTATTTTAAGGCTGATTACGAAAATATTAATAAGGACTTATCAGAAATAGACTGGAATGCTTCGCTCCGTAATTGGTCTGTGGATATAGCGTTAAACGTTTTTTATGACATACTTTTCAAGGTAATTAAAACACATGTACCTTTAACAACGATTCGATCATCGAAGTTCCCAGTTTGGTTCTCACCGGCTCTAATACACATATTTAAAAACAAGTCTAAAGCCTGGTTAAAATGGAAAAAATATCAAAATTTGTCAGATTATGAGCAGTTTTCGCTTTATCGAACCCGATTTCATGTGCAGTGTAAAAATTGTTATGACCGGTACATGAGTTCAGTGGAAGAAAGCATTAGGCTAAACGTTAATTATTTTTGGAAGTTTGTCTCTACACGTAAGTCCTCTCGGGGTGTTCCCACTAATGTGCGCCTCAAAAGCCAATCTTCAAACAACCCTAGCGACGTGTGTAATCTTTTCTCAGATTTTTTCAAATCTGTATATGAACCCTCCACCATGAGTGATGAATTTTGCACAAACGCAGAATGCTCCGAGAACTGCACTGTTGTGGATAGCATGCAATTTACCACTCAGCAGGTATTAAGGCAAGTCGAATCCCTAGACATCTCAAAGGGACCCGGTTCCGACGCACTTCCTGTAATATTTTTGAGGAAAACTGCGAAAAACATATGGGTTCCCCTGCAAATTATTTTCAACTAGTGGACGTCACGCGGTTTCACCCGCGTAGTTCCCGTTCCCGTGGGAGTACGGGGATAATATATAGCCTATGTTACTCCCTGATAATGTAGCTATCTATTGCTGAAAGAATTTTTGAAATCGGTCCAGTAGTTTCGGAGCCTATTCATTTCAAACAAACAAACAAATCTTTCCTCTTTATAATATTGGTGTAGATAGATCCCTGTCTGAAGGAATCTTCCCCGAGGTTTGGAAACAGGCCAATATAACACCTGTGTACAAGTCGGGCCCTAGAGACGACGTCGAGAACTATCGTCCAATATCAATATCGTCCGCCTTGTCGAAGGTCTTTGAAAAACTTGTGCACAGTGAGCTTTATCCCTTACTTCATAGTACCATTCTACCACAACAACACGGTTTCTTTAAAAGAAGATCCACTGTAACTAACCTTGTAACATACCTTGAATATGTTTTTAATAATATGGATTCTGGTATTCAAGTGGACTCCGTTTACACAGATTTTCAGAAGGCTTTCGATAAGGTCGACCATAAACTGTTACTGAGCAAGATTGCGTTTAACGGTACACGTGGGAACTTGTTAAGGTGGTTCTCGTCATATGTTACCAAAAGAACGCAGCGCGTAGTGATAAATGTCTATCAATTGGGAAGTATATTCGTGACGTAAGGAGTTCCCCAAGGATCGATTTTGGGACCCCTTTTGTTCATACTGTTTATAAATGACATAGGAACATGTTTTCAAAATTCAAAATTTCTTTTATACGCAGACGATTTGAAAATATTTAGGCAGATTAAAAATACCCATGACTGTCTTGCCTTGCAAAGTGATCTAAATAGATTGTCCGAATATTGCATGCGTAATAAGCTTAAACTTAGCGTTCCTAAATGTTGTTGCATTACTATCACCAAAAATAAAAACGGTTACAGGTATTATTACTCCCTAAATGATATCATATTAAATAGAGTTGGAATGGTACGTGACTTAAGTATAGTAATTGATGATAAGCTCCATCTGGACATACATATCAACGCAATTGTTAATAAGGCCTGGTGTATGTACGGTTTCGTAATGCGATCAGCTACTAAGTTCGTGCGCCCCCAGACCTACTTACTTCTGTACTTTGTACAGAAGTAAGTAGGTCTGGGGGCGCACGACTTGACTAGATCCCAATTGGAGTATGCAGTCGCGGTGTGGAACCCCCTTTACAATAAATATTCTGAATGTATAGAAAGGGTACAAAGGAAATTCTTGAGATCCATGAATTACAAATGCTTTCATACCTCTGCGTCTTACGTTGATTTGCTGAAGAAATACAATCTTCTAAGCCTTGCTCATCGACGAACATTTCTGGAGACAATGCTTCTTTACGACCTTTGCAATAATGCTTATGATTGCTCTGACATATGCAACAGGATTTGTTATTTAGTTCCCAGAAGAGCACGTATGCGAGCAGTGCGTAAGCAATCTCTTTTTGCCGTAAGAGCTTGTCGAACAAATGCTAGAGTACGAGCACCGTTGCGACGTCTAACTGAGAACTATAATAAGTATTTTCTCGGTACTGATTTATTTTGTACTACTGCCGGACGATTTCGGAATACTGTTCTCAAAGCAATCAAAGAATTAGACACCTCGTCGTTTTTAGCAGATTTCAGATCATCATAATATGATAATTATTTTAATTTATTCGATTTTATGTTTTTTTTTTGTATTTGATGTTATTGTTGTTTATTTTATTTGATTTTATTATTGTTTCTGTTTTATTGTTTTTTAATTTGGTTCGATTGTTGTTTTTACTGTTTTATTGTTGTTTTTAAGGATATTTGATTTTGTTATTTTTATTTTTTTTTTGTTTTGTTATTGTGAATTTTTGATTTTATGATTGCAATTTATTTGATTTTAATTACTGAAATTTATTTGATTTTAACTTACTGTAACTATTCTCATCTTAATCACTTAATTTGTTTGAATTAGATAATTTATTGTAAATTTTAAGCTGTCTTGAAGCGCGTAATAAGTATTCTTCCTGTATTTTGTGAATAACACTGTTGATTTCATAATTGTTAATTTTATATTCAATGTAAGTATTTTATATTATGTAATTGTTAGTTGTTCCAAATAAATAAAATTAAAATAATATTAAAGGCTCAAAATCAAAAGTTCTAGAACTTTCGTCTGATCATATTGCACAATTAATGACATGCCCCGTAAAGAAAAGTTATCACATAACACACTGGTACAAATCTAAACGAGACTATTGTGAGGATAACATAAGAAAGTTTATAAACTGCATTGAAAGTCTTAGTTTTACAGAATTCTACACAGATAATGATCCCGAAAAGGCTTATGATACTTTTTTCGACATATTTAAAACTGTTTTACGATCTGTGTTTCCCTATCATAAATGTAAAATACCTATTTTTCGGAAGCCCAAATGGTTAAGCAAAGGTATTAGTGTGTTCAAAACGAAAACTTCAACTTCTCTGGAAATATAGGCTAACGAAAAGTCCGCAGGATAAAAAATATTTTAAAGATTATACAAAAAGACTAAGAACCATAACTAAAAAAACACAGAAATCACAAAATAACTATTTTATAAATGCAGCTACCAACAAAGCAAAAGTAATTTGGCAAATCGTAAATAATTACAAAACTGTGACGCCTAAGGAAGACAACATTAAGAAAATTAAATTAAATGACAAAGTAGTAATATTGCCGCAAGAAATAGCTGAATCATTTAATACTTATTTTATCGAAGATATTAAACCTACGCTAAGGGAAATGATGATTATCTAAAAACAATGACATATAATAATTGCAATTCAATGTTCATGAAACCAACAAATCCGTATGAAGTTGACCAGATAATAAAAGGACTTAAAAATACTAATAGTACAGGTTATGACAATATAAATACTAAAATTATTAAGCGTATAAGCGTGTATCTCATCTTACAGCTCCAGTACTTAGCACCATTATAAACCTGTGCCTGGAACAGGGATTCCCTCAAAACTCAAAATAACTTTGATAAATCCATTGTTTAAAAAGGAGGATAGGGAACAGATGAAATTTTATAGACCTATAGCCTTAAAACCTGTTATGGTAATTTCGTTTTTTTAAAGTTATTTATAACAATATATATATATAATTATTTTGAAACCAATAACATATTCAAAAAAGAGCAATTTGAATTTCGTAAAGGCAAATCAACTAGCGATGCGGTTTTAAATTTTTTAAAGACAGTTATGACAGGACTTGACAACAAAAAACAAGTAACTGCAATATTTATGGATATGTCAAAAGCCTTTGATCATGTAGATCATAATATCCTCATAAATAAATCAGAAAAGTACGGAGTGAGAGGAAATGCAATAAATCTAATTAGATCATACTTAAAAAACAGGTTTCTAATAACTCAAATATCTAGAATAGCTGATACAAAATACGAACAAACGTTTAAGTCAGAGCCTAAAATTGTTAATTACGGAGTGCACCAAGGAAGTATTCTCGGCCCGCTTTTGTTCATAATATATATCAATGACCTCCTGAAAGTCATAAATAATGATATGATATTATTTGCAGACGATAGTACTGCTATTTTCACTGACGAAATTTAAGAGAATTATGAAATGGACATAAATAACTCCCTCGAAAGTATAATAAATTGGTTAAGGGCAAACAATCTAAAAGTTAACATTGACAAAACATGCTATATGTCACTTGTAAATAAAAAAAATAAAATAAAAAATCTTCAAATCTATACTTAATATATAAAGCTGAAGAGTTTGTTTGTTTGCTTGAACGCGCTAATCTCAGGAACTACTGGTCTGATTTGAAAAATTCTTTCAGTGTTGGATAGCCCATTTATCGAGGAAGGCTATAGGCTATATATCATCACGCTAAGACCAATACGAGCGGAGCAGTAATGAAAAACCATAAAATTTCTTGGCTTTCAAATTGGCTCTGAACTGAACTGAAAAAAGGCAAGTTGACCATGTTTGTAAAAAACTAAATCAGTTTTCATACGCCCTCTATATGTTACGAAAAGTTAAAAGTGAGAGTAGTTTGCTGAATGTCTATCATGCATATGTAGGCTCCACATTAAGATATGGCATCCTCTTCTGGGGTAATTCAGCAAACAGGGAGAACGCTCTTAAAGCCCAAAAAAAAACGTCTCAGAAATATATGTGGCCTTAGAGAAACTGACTCATGCAGACCAGTATTCAATAGATTCAAAATTTTGGCCTTACCTTCATTATATATTCGAAGCAGCAATAATGGTAAAACGCGATATAGGTAGTTATGAAACATTGAGAAGTGCGAGACACAAAACTAAACTAAGAGGCTTTATATGTAGAACTGTAAAGTATAAATCAAGTGTGTTTGGGATGGGAATAAAAAATTATAACAGACTCCCACTTTGTATTAAAAATATCCTGTCCTTGAATATTTTCAAGGTCAGGCTTAAAGAGTTTATTGTAAGTAAAGCTTGCTAATCAATTAATGAATTTCTGAATGACCGAGCTATTGATTAAATATGTATTATATAATGTTATTATAAAACAGCTAACTTGACTGTTTAATGGTATTATTATGACTAATTATTGTATGATTATAAATTACGATTATGAATCCAAAACGAATTTGACTATATTGAAGTAAAAAGTGTCCATGACGTAATTTATTTTAATTGAAATTTACATCTGAATAATATTGTAACCAGTCATGTATTTTATATTAATTGAATTTAATGTTACGAGCTTGGGGTTCGTTACAATAAAAACAGCCGATTAAACAACCAAAACTGACACTTTAATCCACAACACTAATTATCACTTTAAAACACACTAATTATAAAACACAATCGCACTACTGAACACTTCACTTCACTATAATTCGCAGTCGAAGATCGCTCTCGAAGTTATCGTTTGTATCGCCAATTCAATACTGACTGCCGTCGCCGGATGTCCGCCCTTTATATACCGACAGTCATTTCCAGAACCCTCCTGTATGGAAACCTCTGGAAAGTTCGGGCACACACAGGTCCCGTCAAAACATCGAGAATGTCCTAGCACGTAAATGTCAGCTACTGGATACTAGATGACGCCAGCAGTATGCCAGTATCTGCTACTCGATACTAGATGGCAGCACGTAAATGTTTGGTTGGTTGAAACTAGATGGCGTTAGCAGTACGCAAATGCCGCCATGTACCCAACATTAATTCTGGCGCGTAACACTGCCCCCTCCTAAGACATGCTCGTCCCGAGCATTATCGACCCCATAATAACGCGCCAGTCGATCCACGTGGACGATTTTAGGAGCACTTCTTGTACCTTTTTGTATACGGTAGGTCACGTCATTGATTTTTGTCACAATCCGGTACGGCCCGTCCCATTTAGCTTGAAGCTTAGGAGATTTGCCTTTACTGCGAACTGGATTGTGCAACCACACTAGTGAACCTTCATCGAACCCTTTATTGTTCATTTTGCGGTCATAACGGGTTTTCATCTTGTTAGACATTTGCTGGCCCGATTCTCTGACGTGCTCATAAATGTCATTCATTTTGTTCCGCAAGTCATTCGCATAATCGGTTATACTACGTGGGGCATCAGGTGGCATTCCAGTGATCAGGTCTGCCGGCAGCCGTAATTCTCTACCAAAGTTTGCGAAAGCTGGTGTCACTGATGTGCTTTCGTGAACAGCACTTCGGTATGACAGCAAAAATGGTTGTATATGCTTGTCCCAATCGCGTTGCCGGTTTTCCACAACTTTTGCCAGGTATCTCTCCAATGTCTGATTGAATCGTTCCACCATTCCATCCGATTGTGGGTGGTAAGAAGTTGTTCTCGTTTTATGAGTACCCATCACTCTACAAGTTTCCTGAAATATTTGTGACTCGAAATTCCTTCCTTGATCGCTGTGAATTTCCAAAGGTACTCCAAAACGACAGAAGACTTCATGAACCAGTTTATCTGCAACTGTTGAAGCTTCTTGATTTGGAATAGCGAAGACTTCCGGCCACTTAGTGAAGTAATCCATTACAACCATGAAGTACTTGTTACCACTTTCACTTTCCGGAAACGGTCCCGCAACATCCAGAGCTATCCTTTCCCATGGTGCACCAACATTGTACAATTGCAATGCACCTCTGCTACGAGTCTGAGGTCCTTTTACAGCCGCACAACTTGTACATTTGCGACACCAGTCCTCGACATCGGCACGACAATGGACCCAGTAAAACCGTTCCCGTATCTTCAGTAGAGTCCGTTTGACTCCCATATGGCCTCCTGAACAGCCATCATGATACAGCTGTAGAACATCCGGTACTTTAGCTTTAGGGACAACCATTTGCAAATGACAGCTGTCTCCTCGAGCATTTTCCCATTTACGGCACAGTACTCTATCCTGAATCACTAAGCTGTCCCATTGGGCCCAATAACTTTTTGTGATGGAACTCATCGCTGAGACATCACTCCACGTGGGCTTAGGAGCACTGGCCCTCATCCACTCCAGAATCGGCTTGATGTCTGAATCTTCGTGCTGCGCGCGTTGTAGGCTCTCCTTCCACTCGTTGCTGAGGTCTGTTTTGAGCATCTTCACAGTTATGACTTCTTTACCCTCTTGCCTAGTACAATGCTTGCAGTCTTCAGGGCAAGGTCTTCTTGACAATGCATCTGCGTTGCCATGAGATTTCCCGCTGCGATGTTCGACCACAAAGTCG
The DNA here is from genome assembly GCA_947578705.1 of Lacanobia wlatinum. Taxonomy (NCBI): domain Eukaryota; kingdom Metazoa; phylum Arthropoda; class Insecta; order Lepidoptera; family Noctuidae; genus Lacanobia; species Lacanobia wlatinum. The sequence continues at coordinate 29,381,063 of OX388032.1, forward strand.
TATTCCTGCAGTAGTTCAATCCATCTCGCAACTTGTCCTTCTGGATTTTTGAACTGCAATAGCCATTTCAGTGCAGCATGGTCAGTTCGTAGGTGAAATTTCCGTCCCAGCAGATATTTGCTAAAATGTTGCAATGACTTGACCACAGCAAGCAATTCCCGTCTCGTGACACAATAATTCCTCTCTGGTTTCGACAACGACTTGCTGAAGTACGCAATCACAACCTCTTGATCGCCATGTCGCTGAGATAACACACCGCCAAGTCCGATATCACTTGCGTCTGTGTCAACTATAAATTCCTTATTGATATCAGGATACCCCAAAATAGGTGTTTTGCACAGACGGTCCTTTAGCTCCTGGAATGCGATGTCGCAACTTTCATCCCAACAGAAATGTCGCTTCTCCTCGGTTAGCTTGTGCAGGGGTTTGGCTATATCTGCAAAGTTCTTGACAAAACGCCGATAATAGGAGCACAAACCTAAAAATGCTCTGACCTGCGTCTTGTCTTTTGGAATTGGCCAATCCTTGACAGCGGCGATTTTCTCTGGATCCGTGCGGATACCTTCTTCCGACACAACATAACCCAAAAAGCTAACTTGCCGTTTGAAAAATGAACACTTTTTCGGACTCAACTTGAGGTTGGCACTTTGGATCTTCATGAGCACGCGTTCCAGGTTTTGAAGATGTTCTTCAAACGTACGGCCTACGATGATGATGTCATCCAAGTAGACAAGGCAGGCATCACCAATCAACCCGGTTAGTACCAGTTCCATCAATCTTTCAAACGTTGCCGGAGCGTTACACAATCCAAATGGCATAACTTTAAATTGCCATAGACCCTTTCCTGTCGAAAATGCAGTTTTCTCCTTGTCTTTCGGGTCAATTTCTACTTGCCAGTAGCCACTTTTTAGATCTAGTGTGCTAAACCACTTTACTCCAGTAAGCATGTCCAGCGTGTCATCAATTCTTGGCAAGGGATAGCTGTCTTTCTTCGTAACGTCGTTCAGACGACGATAATCAACACAAAACCGCATGCTGCCGTCCTTCTTCCTTACCAGCACTACCGGTGAACACCATGGACTGGATGAAGGTTCTATAACACCATCCTTCACCATTCCCTCGATCATGGTTTCCACTTCTTTTTCGCGTGCTACTGGTAATCTCCTTGGTCGCTGACGGATAGGCAATTCCTCTCCTGTGTTTATTTTGTGTTGAACTAAGCCAGTCTTCCCAATGTCAGCATCGTTCGAAGAGAAAACATCGGTGTACTTAAGTAACATCCTCTTCGCCTTGACCATTTCATTTTGAGACAGAGCGCTGCGACAGTCTTCTAAAAGTGTGGTCACTCTCGTTTGTGCATCCTTGCTGAGGGTCCCAGTTGATAGATATTGGCATCGACGCAACCAATCCACTTCCTCGCAGGTACCCATCAGTGTGCCCTTTTCTATCACCTGCTCCTTGTCACAAAGGTTCAGCACACGTACTCCTGAGATGTCGGTGGCTCTGACCAATGTTCGTGCCACTTTCCATGGAAGGTCATTGTCTACCCTTTCCACGAGTACGCAACGATGAGTTTGCCCAGGATTCCGAGGAAGACTAACCGGTACAATCGTTTCCGATCTCGGAGGAAGAACAATCTTCTTTAGGTTGTACACATTTCCAGGTAAAGCCCCTTCCATGAAAAGTTCCTCTTGTCCACATTTCATAACTCCTTGATTAACGTCGATCTCACAACGATTCATCCTCATAAAGTCTAAGCCCAGGATGCAATCGTCCATTATATCGGCCACAACAACATTATGCAGGTAGCTTTTGTTGCCTAGCTTCAACTCTATCTCTCTTTCTCCTCGGACGGGTATGCGCTGACCGGTGGCTGTTACCAAATTTATACGCTCTCGGTTGTATGCAGAGTCCCCAAGGAGCCGACTTATAATTTGGGAACTGACAACCGTGCGAGAAGCTCCAGTGTCTATCGTCAGCTTACATGGTGTCCCGTTGACCTCGCCCTTGATGATAAGGCTGTTCCCGTCACGGGTTTGTGAGATCGAAATCCTTGGGGCTCCTTGAACATCAGCCAGCACCCGCCCCGCAGTCCTGGCTTTTACTCGTTTCCCTGCTGTTGCTGGGCGGTGCTATTAGCCGCCCTGCCCTCTGGAGATCGGCTACCTTCCCCTTCTGCAGTTCGCTTAGGGCAACTGGATCGAAGGTGGCCCCTTTCACCACAGCCGTAGCACCTAGGGCTGTATCCTTTAACACGATCGCGAACTGTAACCGCTGCCACCTCCCTGACGCGGTGGGAACGATGATCTTGCCGCACAGCTTCCACCTCCAGTGCATGGGCCAAGGCGTCCTTAAGCGTCCCGTGGTGCCCGAGCCTCACTGCAGCCCTAACCTCAAGGTCGCGGATGCCGTCGATGAATGCCTGCACCAGGTTCCCTTCAATGAGCGCTGGTGCAGACTGGTATGCTTTTCGCACCAGCTTCTCCACTTCCAGGGCCCACTGCTGCAGGTTCTCACCGCTGCGTTGCACGCGATCCCTTAACTGCGCACGAAACACGTGCTCCAGATGGGCGTCGCCATACCTAGCTTCCAACGCCTCAAGCAGCTGCTCGTAAGTCACCTCCTTACCGAGAGCTTCCAGGACAGTTAAGGCCTGGTCGCGCAGGCCTAGGGTGAGGGCAGTCATGGCCTGATTTTTACTCCACCCGTTCGCCCTCATGACAGCCTCAAACTGAATCTTGTAGGCCGACCAAGAAGACGTCCCATCGAACGGCGGCACTTTGAACCCACGTGGCGAAGGTGTAGTGGCTGCTGAAGTAGCAATCCCATCTCCAAGTTTAAGGTTGCCCAACTCCTTCTTCATATCAGCAATGACGTCATCAAACTTGCTGATCCTGGTTTCAGCGTCTGACAAGCGGTTGTCATGCTGAGCAACCTTATCCTTCACCTCCTTCATATCTTTCCTGAAGGACGCGTGAAGTTCCTTCATGAGGAGCATCTGTTCTTCCTGGCGGCGCGCCTGCTCCTCCTTGTCAAGCTTGAGCTGCTCTTCCAAACGACGGGCCTGTTCCTCCTGTCGTCGGGCCTGCTCCTCCTGTCGTCGGGCCTGCTCCGCCTTGTCGTGCTGCAACTGTTCTTCCAACCGACGGGCCTGTTCCTCCTGTCGGCGGGCCTGTTCCTCCTGTCGGCGAGCCTGCTCCTGCAGCATCATCATCAGAGCAGCAAAGTCTGGTGGTGGTGATGCCGGAGCTACAGTGGACGGGCCGGCCTCCATGGTCGGTAGCTGACCTGCCGACGTCTGCGGCGTTGCACCACCAAAACGCCTCTGGTCCGTCTCCTGCTGGCGTTGACTACGGGTACGGATACCCTCCGTGTCGTCCTTTGGCAGAATCGGCATGATTATCCACTATTCTGACACCAATTGTTACGAGCTTGGGGTTCGTTACAATAAAAACAGCCGATTAAACAACCAAAACTGACACTTTAATCCACAACACTAATTATCACTTTAAAACACACTAATTATAAAACACAATCGCACTACTGAACACTTCACTTCACTATAATTCGCAGTCGAAGATCGCTCTCGAAGTTATCGTTTGTATCGCCAATTCAATACTGACTGCCGTCGCCGGATGTCCGCCCTTTATATACCGACAGTCATTTCCAGAACCCTCCTGTATGGAAACCTCTGGAAAGTTCGGGCACACACAGGTCCCGTCAAAACATCGAGAATGTCCTAGCACGTAAATGTCAGCTACTGGATACTAGATGACGCCAGCAGTATGCCAGTATCTGCTACTCGATACTAGATGGCAGCACGTAAATGTTTGGTTGGTTGAAACTAGATGGCGTTAGCAGTACGCAAATGCCGCCATGTACCCAACATTAATTCTGGCGCGTAACATTAACATATAATTATTGTAATCGGCGTAATTTATTTTATTTTTAATTGAAAATTTTATGTGAATATTGTAGTTAGTGTAATTATGACCAGTGATATATTTAATTTTAATTATTATTATTTTGAAACATTGTACACCCCATGGGTATGTTACAGAGATACCTGTTATAACAAATAATTATAAGAACTGACCATACACCTGTAACAAGCAATAAATGAATTTGATTTGATTTGAAAAATGAGCCAATTCCACTCAGCTACATCTTTCTGAGATGTAACCTTGCCAATAACCGACCGACTTGAGCTTCTTGGTGTAATGTTAACATCTACCCTCAACTTTGGCCCTTTCATAGAGGCAAAGGAGATTCTAGCAAAGGTGAGACGGTACTTCACGCTGGAACAGCTGCTCAAACCATATCAAGCGCAAGTTCGATGGTGTAAGGAGACCTGCTCTCATCTTTGGGACGGATCTGCCAGATACCAGCTTGATGTCCTTGAGTCAATCGAGAAACGAGCCAAGAGAATCTTCGGCAATGCTAGGCTCGTCGAGTCGAAGCTCCAAAGTCTTGAGCATCGACGCCGAGTTGCTGGCCTGTCGGTTTTCAATCGGTTGTATTTTGGGGAGCGTGCGACGGAATTGCATAATTTAATTCCGCGTAGCCCGTTCCATCATCGGACAACAACACGTATGGCCATGCGCCACCAGTACATGGTGGACATCCCACCCATCCACACGCACAAAACGTTTTGGGACCACATTCATTGTGCGTACAGCTAAGGAATGGAAAAAAAAAACCTGCCGGAGTCTGTGTTCCCTGATAGCTACTATCTGGGATTCTTAAAGTCACGAGTAAATAAGTTACTTCTAGGTAAGTGTGCTCCATCTTCGACTGCATCATCGCTTACCATCAGTTGAGACAGAGGTCAAACGTGTACCTATCAATAGTTAAAAAACATACACTTTTCGAGGTCAATTCGTGGGTACCGGGCCAAATGTGATAGCCAATTGTGCCTCTGTGCGAGACAAGGCGTTCGCCCTGCAGTGAGACAGTAAAGAGCTGCTTATGAGTTAACCCCACCAGACATTGGATAACGTAGGAGTAGGAGCTCACCAGCCTCCGCCGCCAACATTATCGGTCAGTTATAGATCAAAATTAGACGAATGTTTCTCATAAAGCTTTCAATTTATTAGTTAAACAAATATCACTTTTATTTACAACCAAAGCGATCACAAATTATAAGTAAAAACTAATCGTAATCACCTAAAACTACTTAACAGATCGAAATATTTACAATAGAATTAACAATTCTTCAACTCGCGTAACAGTCGCGTTCGGGCGCGGCGGGCGCGGGGCGGTGCGCGGGCGCGCGGGGGGCGCGGGGCGGTCAGGCGGCGCCGCGCGCGCTCACGCCGTGGCCAGCGGCTGCGTCACCACGGGCGAGCGGCGCGGCGACGCGTCCTCGCCGCCCGCCGGCGCCTCCGTCAGCCGCAGCGCCACCTCCAGGTCGCGCAGCACCTGCGCACGGCCATGCGTTACATACGCGAGTACTCAAAGTACAGCTTCTGAGCTGCCGCTCTTCAAAAAATGCACGAGTCATTTTTTTTATAGAATAAGAGTTTCCAAAGCCAATTCATGCTTTTTGGCAATTTGACGTTACGGGAAAATTGTATAAGATTGCTTTCATTGGGTTCCAAACCTATCAAATCAGATAAACGGCTACTCTCTCGGATGTGGCTGGAGTGCGGAGCGCGCAGTGAGAGGGGCGCACTCAGCTCTCCGCCACTCCAACAGGTGCATGAACGAACTTTTCGAATAGCTAGCGGACACACACGCAGCAGCAGATGACGCGACACGTCATCTGCTGCTGCGTGTGTGTCCGCTAGCTGTTCGAAAAGTTCGCCTAACCCTGACTGTCACAATGTTACGGAGCTAGTGTTACCTCGGTCTCCTTGTGGTCGAGCAGCGCGAACCGGCGGTCGAGCGCAGTGAGGTGCGCGAAGGTGAGGTGCAGGTGCGCGTGCAGCCGCAACAGCGCCAGTTGGCGGAAGTGCGCGGCGTACATGTGCGCCACCACGTGGAACAGCAGCCGCAGCACGCGCCGCACCACGCCCTCGAACGCCGCCGGGAACTCGTTCGCTGCAACACCGCGACACGCTGCTCTTACTGTCTGTTCTGTGCCTATCGCGAACTAGGTACTCCTCGGTGAACGAGACCGGTCCGGTCTGAGAGCAGAGAGAAACGAACGAGGAATATCTCATCGTGCCATAATAATAGCTCGCCTGAGCGATTTGCCTATGGCGGCCGATCTCAACGGATCCTTGTCCGATTGGACGGCACCCGACACACCCGGAGAGAGACCTGGCGCAGCACAGCGGCGACACGTGCGCTCCGAGCCCCGAGGGTGTCACACCGCCAACTTCCCCTTTCTTAGTACTACCTATGGTGGCCGATCTCAACGGATCATTGTCCGATTGGACGGCGACCCGACACACTCGGAGAGAGACCTGGCGCAGCACAGCGGCGACACGTGCGCTCCGAGGCCCGAGGGTGTCACACCGCCAACTTCCCCTTTCTTAGTACTACCTATGGTGGCCGATCTCAACGGATCATTGTCCGATTGGACGGCGACCCGACACACTCGGAGAGAGACCTGGCGCAGCACAGCGGCGACACGTGCTCTCCGAGGCCCGAGGGTGTCACACCGCCAACTTCCCCTTTCTTCTCCGGGCCGCCATAGAAAAATCCCCAATGGAAAACCCAATTTCCACTTTTGCCCGTCCTAAGAATCGAACCCAGGAGCCCACGCTTTTGTGGAATATGTTTCAAAGGTCACCGCGGCCCTAGAACGCAAAGGGAACGCATTAGGACGAACACGGATGGGTTTAAGTCAGTTAGTCTGACACTCTCTTCTGCTCCGCCCACAGCACGAGGAGTCATTTAATAATTTCCCATCCTTTAGAAATAAAAATAAATACCGGACAAGTCACGATTCGGACTCGTTCACCGAGGGTTCATACTTATTACCGAGGTTCGTAGATATTACTTTAAATAAAGACTATATTTTTACTATGACTATTACAAATGTATATATATAGTTTTCAGATTTTTCCCTATACTTGTAGTATAAGACGGTATTACTTGCCAAATTTCATAGTTATTTTATCAATTAATTATACGTTTTTTACGACGGTTTTTTGAGTGAACCTAACAAAGTTTTATTTACTAACTCAATTATAATTGTATGTATACTTAGGTTAAGGTATTTATCTATGGGTCTTTGTTACCTGAAAATAAATGGTTTATTATTATAAACGGCCATATCTTTTTTTTTTACGAAGAAGATTGTTTTTTTTGCAGCTTCAAGGGACTGTAGATCGGAGTATATGATTTTAATTTCAACTCGATTCCTCCATGCGTTCCCAAGATAAAGGGTCTTGACAGACGGACGGACAACTAAGTGATCCTATTAGGGTTCCGTTTTCTCGTTTTGAGGTACGGAACCCTAAAAAGGAGCTCACGCTTAGTAGTCGCGCTTGCGACCGCGCGATCAATGGCCACAGGAAGTCACCGTATGTTGAGTGTAGTACTTGTTCGCTCTAACGGGCAGGGGCCTGTGCTTAGATAGCAGCGACAGCTGCTCACTCAGCAGGTATGGATTTAAAAACTCACCGTATTTAGTAGGAAAGACAGTCTCGTCGTTGACGGTCTTCTGCGTGTAGGTCATGACGTAGTCCACGTATTGCGGCGCCGCCACGCGCGACTTCTTGCCGCGCTCGTCGTACCAGGCGTAGGAGCGGCCGCCGGGGCCCGTCATGTCGGGGCAGGACGCGGCCGAGCAGAACTCCGACACGGTGCCGTACAGCAGGTTCACGTGGTCGAACAGCGCCAGCGCTGCAACCACAACCAGCTCGTTACACACACTGCCGCCGCGCCGCCGCTCTAACGTACTTCACTTCATCCTCGCCACTCGCCAAATCTTTTTATTTTGTAGCTTTTTTTTGCGTACCGAGCAGTTTCAGCACACAAGCTGCCCTTCTCATGAGTGAAAAAATCATTGCCACGGTTTTAAAAAAGGGGGTTCGTAGCGCTCGTATAAGCCTCGAGTGGGTTTTTAAGTGATTTGACACTCCGGAAGCCGTACCTACTGAAGTCTGTCACTACCGAACCACTCCCCGTTATTGTTGCATCACTCAGATGATGAACTAGCCTATCCTCTGATCATACAATTTTTAAAGTGTGCGTGGATGGTTTTTTTTTCAAAATCAATCGATTCGATTCCTGGCTAGGAATACCGATTTTTTTAAAATCCAATATTTAATACAGTTTTTGTTTTCATCAAAATCGGGTCCGAGACTCCTTTATGTGCTTTTAGATATTGCTCAGTTTCAGATTTGGGCCTGTATAATAGTGACAGCATCTATAATTGTAGATGCATCACTTGTTTGCAAAATATGAATGTTCAGGGGCTGCAAGGACGTGCTGCATTCGGTCACGTGACGTCACCCGCCCGCGCCCCCGCCCGCGCGCCCCGCCAACCGTGCGTGACGTGATGTCGCTCACCGCCTACGCGACACAATCAATATCTATAATAGATTCCGAATCAAACAAGGAAATAACAGCATGTCCTTGTGCCACGATCATTTTCAATTATTGCAACATTCGTTCAAGGTGTGTAGTGTGGAGGGTTTTAAATATATTTTTTTCATAATTTTAAAGTATGGCTTTGAAATGACTCAAGAAATTAGACGAAAAATGACAATTCACCCCCCCCCCTTATCTCCGAAACTACTGTGCCTAAAAAAATGCGATAATAGTTCTTTACATAGAGATTACAGGAAGATAATAATGAGACTATAAGAATTTTGTAGTGTTAAAATAACATATAACAAAAATGTTAGTACGCGAGGCCGACTCGCTCTTGGCCCTTTTTTTAATATTTTATTTCTCATCGCATATGTATTCAGTGTCTACGCAAGTTCAAATTTTCCGAATTAGAAATTTTATTTTTTGGATTCTACAGATTATACGTGCCATTCCTAAGCCTCGGCCCGGTGGCAAAATATTACGCGATATGCCTGATGGGTCTGTCAGACCCGAATTAAAAGTGACTATTTTTCGTACCAGTTATGGTAACTAGTGTATCGAAACATACTTATATCTTTACTATAGGGGTAAACATATAGTAGGGATAAAAATGAAAAAAAAAAAACAAATCCAGCATATTTACTAAATTAATTAAAAAATAATAATTGAAGGTTATGCTTTCAGCAAAAATAGGCCTTGTTTACACTTATATGAAAACAAAAGAAATCTCAACTAAACTTTAGAAAATAGAAGGCACAACACAAGACAAAGACAAATCATATATATGCTATCACAATCAGTCCTTGTCAGTCCCATCAACGTGTGTACTTAGGCAGAGGTTTATGAATACCTCTGAATTTGACACCGGAGCTCGGGGTTTTTTGTGTTTTCCACCATCCCAGCTGACTTCGGACCAAAGTAGTGGCCATAAGGCTTCGGTTGGTTGAAAATGTTCAGCTACTGAGAGTGGTGGCGCAGAAACATCATAATTTAATGAAATGTAACAGTTTAAGTAACAGGGTGGGTCTGACAGACCCTACTACCAGGCATGCCGAGGGTTGCCTGCCGGTGTTGCGGAATCTGTTCGAAAGAATCGCCGCGGCCCTGGTACACAAAGGGCATTAAGAGAAACACGGATGGGTTTTAATCAGTAAGAGTCTGACACTCCCTTCTGCTTCACCCAGAGCGGGAGGAGTCATTTGATGATTTCCCATCCATAAAAGAAAGGCATACCGAGGGTTAAAGAAAGGTTATTTTTGTTAGTGTCCATCTTCTTCCCTCCATATTTTATAAAATATTGATACTATTGACAAAGTGTACAAAATCGTTTTTGTAGAAAATTTTGTGTAGATTATTTTTTTTCTATGGGCCACCGTTTACGAGTTATTTACGAAAAACTGGCCAAGTGCGAGTCGGACTCGCGTGCAAAGGGTTCCGAACCAATTTAATTTTTTAACATGATATTTTAACACAGACTTCTTATAGGCTTACCTGTTTTTTTCAAAACTTCATGCTCAGTAGTTTCGGAGTTAAATGACCATTCCCCCCATTTACCATGAATAACTGCAAAACTATTTATTTTTGAAAAATAATTAAAACTCTCACAGAGCCCTTTCATTTGATATACAACAGGATACAGTTTGAAAATCCTTTTTTTTTAATTTTCTGGTTTGACCCCCAAAAGTGACACCCATATTAAATAAATATTTATTTACGTAACGCATCCGTGTTTGGGTAACAGAAGCCCATTATGTATACCAAATTTTGACAGAATCGGTCCAGTAGATCCGGACCAGTAGAGACAGACAGACAGACACCCGAGTGATCCTATAAGGGTTCCGTATTAACGGATATTCGGAACCCTAAGAGCTAAAAAAAAAGAGACCTTTACACCTACCCTACCCGCTAGCTCCGACCCCGATCAGACCTTTAAGTATGTTGGCATAAGGCAATAGGCATAAGGCAACTATACCAAAATTCGTTTCTATATACGAATTGTTTCCCCTGACTCTCCTTCGTTGGGTGGACTAAATACACATCTGTTTAACGTGGACGACTGCCTTATATTTTAAAACAGGGTTTTTTTTTCTATTGATGATGACGCGACATATTAAAAAGGTTGTGTAGAAAGTAAACAAACCTCTTTAGCAAAAATGATTACATCTAAACTATATATGTATATTATAAAGAGGAAAGATTTGTATTTTTGTATGCAACAAATAAACTTAAAACTACTGGACCGATTTGTAAAATTCTTTCAGCAATGGATAGCTACATTATCAGAGAGTAACATAGACTGCATTTTATCTCTGTACTCCCACGGGAACGGGAACTACGCGGGTGAAACCGCGTGACGTCCGCTAGTGTACTATAAACTGATAGACTTAAGTATAAACATCAATATGTTTGTTTAAGTGCTAAATAGTCAGTTTTGGCGTGTGTGGAGCGGGGCCTTGAGCGCAGCCGTCGATGTGGTATGTGTAGGTGTGATTGTGTGAGTGTGTGAGTACTGTGAGTAGTTAGTGGGGTGATACTGACTGTGCGAGGCGAGCCACTCGTTGTAGTCGAGGCCGAGCGGCAGGTCCACGAGCTGGCGCATGTCGAGCTCGGGCAGCTTGCGCTCCAGCAGCGCCTCCTGCAGGTACAGCTTGGGGTCGCCGGCCGGCTCGCCCTCCCGCTCCTTGCGCCGCGCCTTCCTGGAACACGACCACACCACCGCTCAGACTACACTAAACAGAACCCACACACTGCTTATTTTAAAAGGTATCACTTCAACAACATCAACTTCAAACAAGAAAAGATATGCCCTCGCTCGAGCTACAGTTTTTGTTTATGATAAAAGTTTCGCTTGTAAAAGTTACGCTAAGACGTGGGCGACTTATTTATTTATCACTATGGATGACACAAACAATAAAATATAGCATGCGAGACTGGCAGCAAATTAAAAGTCATAACTTCTAAAAACAGATAGGAAAGACGGTGTGAACAAACAACAAAACACAGTTTCCAAAAGAAGGAAAAAAAAAGATTAGTTAAACAATCAAACTTAAGACGACGACATACGCCAGCGACCGGAGGAACAAAACGCGCACTCGTTTCACACCCGCGCGACCTAAAAGTCAGTAGTTTTTGTACTTTCCTAATTAGGTATTCTATGACTTAAAAACAGCCGTATATCTAAATGTAGATAATTAAATTCTTTGAAACAGTGCAAATATTACAATACGCTCGGCGGTTTTGGTCCGATTGTCGTTTTTATGTCCGTGTTAGACATAACTTTACAAATTAATTACACTATGTTGAACGAATAAAACTCAATATTTTCAATATCAAATTATTAATCATCATCATAACAGCCGAAAGACGTCCACTGCTTCACGTCCACGCTTTTTCTTTCTTTCTTCTTTTCTTTCTTTTCACTGTTGGACATAGGCCTCCCCCGAAAGGGAGGGTTTGCCATAATCGCCACGCACGGCAGGCGGGTTGGCGATCGCAGTGTATGGTGTTGCGTTTTACAGAGAACGCTGCTGCCCATTCTCTGGTGAGTCCCTTAGTCGTCTCTTACAACACCCACGGGAAGTAATGGGATGGTATTATTCTTTTACAAATTATTAATAAAATTGTCTATTGTACCATTTATTTTTTCCAAAAAATTACGCTTAGCCGTTTAGACGTGATGCTCATTTAAAAATCAGCTACTGAGCCGTATCTGCGCCGTAACTGGTTAAGCTAAATTCACATTTCGTATTTAATACAATAATAAACACCTGAACATACAAAATCTTAATTCAAAACCGGTTAAGTGCGAGTCAGACTCGCACACGAAGGGTTCCGTACCATAAATCTTAATTTTTTATTATTTGTTGTTATAGCGGCAATAGAAATACACAATCTGTGAAAATTTCAACTGTCTACCTTTTACGGTTCTTGAGAAATAGCCCACTCACAGACAGACAGCCGGACAGACGGATAGCAAAGGCTTAGTAATAGGGTTCCGTTGGTTACCCTTCAGGTACGGAACCGTAAAAAGCAACGGCTCAGGCCGTTACGGTTGGTACGGTTCTGGCCGAGGACACACTCTTTACGAATAGATCAAAATCATGCTGTTTACACGTGCCATTTTTTCTACTTCCACGCACTATAAATGAATTTTGCCTGTAATTCGTAGAGGTAAGAAGAACACGCAACGGTGCGTTCCATCGCTTCGACCTTCCGGGAACGTTAAAATAGAATTTTCATAGAATATCAGAGTTGTTTATTAATAGTGATTGAAAATTTATACAACCTGTAACAGAATAAACGCTATACCTCTTAAGGGGTCATTGAACTCATCATTATGAACAACTTTCACTATGGGACCAACACTGAAATCGTGAAAAAAAAAATCGACTCCCCCATTCATTTATGTGCGCATAACTCGACAAAATGTACTGAACAGCTGATTTTTTCCGCGGTTTTGGGATTGGTCCCATAGTAAAAGTTGTTCATAATGATGAGTACAATGACCCCTTAAGAGGTATTGCGTTTATTCTGTTACACGTTGTAATTAATGGAATACAGTCAGATATTGCTCGTCGATTAATTAGGGGTAAACTATGATACTTCTTACAGAGGTTGAGATAATCTTTAGACCGGTAGGCTTTCTGATGATAACACAAATACTTGATAAACCTTTTTTGCATGCTCTCTATACGATCAATGTACTTATGATAACATGGATTCCCGATTTCAGACGCGTACTCTAAGTGGCTTCTAACAAAAGAACAGTAAAGAATTGATAAAGTTTAGGGTTGAGTGAAGCACTTGGATAGCCGCATAATGAAACCTAATGCTTTAGCAATTATGGCATGGACATGAAATTCAAACGGAAGTTTAGAATTGTGATAAATCCCCAGATATCAGATGCAATTCGTTCTAGGTAGTACATGATCACCTAAGATATACGATGAAGGTATAATTGAGCGCTTTCGAGAATATGTTAGAACAGAACAATTAGCAGGGTTAAAATCGAGGTTACTCCCACGACAATAAGCTTCCATACGACGTAAATCATCCTGAACTGCAATCACGTCCACTTGTGATGTCATTGTGGCATAGATTTTCATGTCGTCAGCAAAAACAACAGTTTGGATGAAATCAATCAAGAGTTGATGTCGTTTATATAGATAATGAAATGAAATGGGCCGAGCAAAGAACCCTGAGGGACTCTACTGGGAACAGGTACCCAACCAGACATATAATTGCTTAATAATACTGCTTGGGACCTGTTCTCCAGATAAGACGATAACCATCTGAGTAAATCGCCTCGTATTCCCATACCATATAACTTAGATAGTAAGATTTCATGGTCAATCCGATCAAAAGCTTTACTGTAATCAGTATAAACCAGGCATGGCCAACCGGTCGATCGCGGATAGTTCCAGTCGATCGCCGCAATGATACAAATATAATACTTTGACAGACTGTGCAACGATATATAAATAGTTTAGGTTAACAATATTAGAAAAATATATAAATAGGTTAAAATAGCACCGCTTACTTAAAACTGAATAATGTTGGACCTTCATCCCAAATTTAAAAGAGTGTTAAACAGGGCGATTGGCTCTCCCAAATTATTTACGAGCACACTTGAGGAGATATTTAAAACACTAACAACCTCATGGAAGACCAAAGGTCCTGAAGCCGGCAAAAGGAGGCAGACAAACCTCCGATTTGCCGACGACATTTTTCTTTTCGCACAGCTCTAGAACTCCAAACCATGCTACAAGAGTTGAGCACAGCTAGCTTCAAGATGGGACTTGCAAAGAATCGGTCTAAACCCTAGCTAATGACCAACAGTACGAAGCGTAAGGTGGAAGTAGATGGGCAAGAAATACATTATATCGATGAGTACATCTACTTGGGTCAGGTAGTTTCTTTCGAAAACAGGCAAGAAAAGGAAATCGATCGCCGCAACGAAAATGACTGGAAAAGCTTCTGGTCCATAAAAACGGTAGTAAAGGGTGGTCTGCCGATCTCCCTGAAGCACAAACTCATAGAAATGTGTATTCCAGCCATCCTAACTTACGGTGCTCAGACCTGATCGCTCACAGAGTCGCAAAAGTTCCGCCTTAGAGTTTTCCAAAGTGCGATGGAACGCAGCATTCTGGGAGTAAAAAGACTAATGGACGGGAATAACGGACGTGGGTCAGAAGACTGCCAGGCTCAAATGGGATTGGGCGGATCACGTAAGCCGAATGCACTTTGACCGTTTGGGCAATAGTCTTCACGCAATGGGTAAAGACGATCGTGGCGAGACGACCTGGATACGTACCGTCAGGGCTGGTCTAGTACGAGGTAGATATGAGCGCCGTGGCGATTTTTGAAGGCGGCGCGGCCTTGAACCAATAACTGAAGGAGCGCTTTAAAGAAAATAGCCATACACCTGTAGCGTAAATTTTAACAAAAATCTTCAAATTTGAAATCAATTTTGGCTCGGCCCCCATTGTCATCGTCGACCTAGAGCAGTCTATTGCGAATATGGCGTCCCCAATTGCCTGTCAATCAACTCGATTCTCGACAACTCTCATCTAGCTGATGTCACCCTGTGAATCCCTCAGAGCATAACATTTTCTGTAGCTTGCTGAGTTATCTATATACTAATATATAAAGCTGAAGAATTTGTTTGTTTGCTTGAACGCGCTAATCTCCGGAACTACTGGTCCGATTTGAAAAATTCTTTCAGTGCTGGATAGCCCATTTATCGAGGAAGGCTATAGGATATATCATCACGCTAAGACCAATAGGAGCGGAGCAGTAATGAAAATTGTGACGCAGACGACGTTGCGCGGGTTAGCTAGTCTTTAACACAAGGGCCGGAAAGTATCCACGTTTTTAACACTATCCAATGCTCTGACTCACTTCTCGACGTAGTATCTATGCTTTGTTTAGTTTGCTGGTCCTTGGTTTGGACGTTCATTGTCGCCGCATACAACAGACAATGGACATCTCAGTGCTTACTTGAATATATGGTCAATCGACTTGGCGTCGCGGCAGACCTTAAAACTGACCGGCCTGGGTCTACTATGACGTACCAATTCCGTCATGATTCTGATGTGGTGTGAGAGAGATGGAGCTACACAGGACATTTTTTATTTTATTTAGCCTATACTGTCTCACTGTAGGAAAAGGCTCCCCCCCCCCCCCAAGTCCTTTCAGATTTTTTGTACCGGGCCAGCTCGAACCAAGTCTGGCAGTAGGCGTTTAGGTCTTAGGCATGGCTGACGTTAGTTAAAACATTTTTAGTAAATATTCAATGTTAAAATTCGTTTAAAACGCTTGCATATGTTGGCGCTGTTACGAATATGTACCTTAATATTTTTTTGTATTCTTCGCGGCGGCGCGCCGGATCATTCCAGCGGCGACGGCGCGTCGGCGCAGTGCTCATATCTAGTACGAGGTAGCGCTAGAAAAGAATTCCTGAAAGGATTTGGGGGAGGCCTTTAACCAGCAGTGAGACAATGCAGGCTAATTAAGTTTTTTTTTTAAGAAGTATGTAATTGGTAGATCGCACAGGGTTTCGTCAGTAAAAAGTAGATCTTGGGTCTAATCAAGTTGGCCACCCCTGGTATGAACGACATCAACCTGTTTACCGTTATACATGGCGTCAGTAATAAAATAATTGAGCAGAATTCAGTTAGTAGACCTTCCTTTCAAAAAACCGTGTTGAAAGAATCTAAACAAACTTCTAAGAGCACTATACACCTAGTTATAGATGATACTTTCAAATATTTTTCCCACAATAAATAGCTTAGGTATCGGCCTGTAGTTTACAATTTCGGTTTTGACTCCTTTTTCGTGAATAGGCGTTATGAAAGCCGATTTCCTAAGAGATAGGTTGGGCAATCGAATTGGAACATCGTACAAGAAAATTTGGATGAAAAATTATCAGGTTGAACGGATCTGGATGAAATTTGGAACAGAGATAGATTATAAAAAAAAACGGTACCGGTATCGGTAGAACCAGTAAAACCTTATGTGAACCTTAATTCGAGAGATAATAAGGTAAAACATATAAGAAATTGAAAGATATCGTTTCGCTTTTTATCTATACCTATATAAAAAAGAGAGTCATTCGATATCCATAAGTAACCTAATAAAACTGTTAAGATAAGCATTTAGATTTCTTGATAAGGTGTTCTGACTTGGCCCGGACTATCGATATTCCAAAATCCTCGCATTTTCCCCACATAACGCCTATCCCCAATAAATCCCCAATCAACTTCAGATTCCCTGCAGTTTGGGGAATTCCACACGTTGGCAACGGTGCATATGGCATACATCATATTTCGCGAATTGCTCGACAAATTCAAACTTGTTGGGGCAATAAACAATAATAACTGTTGGGATATTATAAATTGCATATCAAATAAATAATCGCCTATCAATACATACTCATCGTTTATATTCTTTTTTACATCAAATAACTTACTTCACTACAAATAAACTAAATGTTTAACAAAACTCAAACTGCAGATAATTCGAAATCATACATCAATATGACATTACTTTTTTCCTCATAATGCAATACAGTTAAATTTATTTTTGTACAAAAATACTACATACATAGCATAAATACTGACTACACAGCAAATTTTCCATATTTATTTCTTCGTGGTTATTTTTTTTTAAACCACCCGTAACTATGGTGAGTCGCAGTACAGTTTTGTCGTGCATTAAGATTATTTATTAGCTGTGCATTGATAAAAAATTTTGCTTTAGGAAAAATCGCTGTACGCTGCAACATAAACTGTAGTGTGTTTAGTGATATTTTGAGTTGAATATTTTGCTGTGCAATCAGTAATTTTGATGGGAATTCGGAATCTTATTGCATAGAAAAAGGATATTTTTTAATTTGCGTTTAAATACTACCCATAACTGTTCAGTAAGAAACTACGTATGTAACTACATACATACATAAATTATTATGTATGATGATTAATTAATCACCGAGACCAATAATTTAAATTTTTAATTACTTCTTGACGTTCTTTGATGAGTTTCTTCAGTTGCATTCTTTTAGAACATTAGATGTTCTGTCGTATTGTAGGCCAAAATTCTTTAACAATGATTAAAAGAATTTTGGCCTACAATTTCGGATTAAAAGATTTAAAATTAAAAAAGAAAAGTTTGCTATATTCTGTTCCGTTATCTGTAGTACTCTTGTGTTAACTCTGGTAATCAGTGGAATCGCGGTGTCGAACCACCCGCTGATAGCTTTATCAGCAAGTACTCGATCGTGCCACACGCCCAACCACAACAAGTAGATACAAAAGGCCGGTCTGCTTCCAATGGGCCTTACTGTTGTGGAGCAATAAATACTTGCGTAAGTACAATTATACATTTCCATACAGTACCTAATTTGACTGTCGTGATCTAAACACAGACGGATCTGGGAGCAGGATGCCGAGCAGTAGGACTGGTCATCTCATTATCTGGTAAGGAAGCGCCAAGCGGTATGCGAACGATGATTTTTGGGAACGTCGATCGTGCAGTCGCTAGTCGTCGCAATACTAACTTGCCGAGGACAGTGTCGGCGAGCACGGAGAGCCAGAGCATCAGCAGCTCCAAGCAGGAGTCCATGGCGGCGCCGGCGCCGGTTGCCGAACCGGGTTACGTAACGCGCGGCCGGCGCGCCGCCGCCCCCGGGTCGGAGTCGGGGCCCGCAGCCGTGGCCATCGCTCGTGACCGCAATACTTAATGCGTCAATTTGTATGCGTATAGTGCACACTGCTTCATTATAAAATCATTAACCTGACGCGAAAGTGGTACTTCACTATGAGTAATCCGTAAGGTCCTGACAATTTGTACGACTTGAAACACATTTAGTTTCGTTAAATACTAGAGAGAAAGATTGTAAACATCTACCATTAAGTCTAAACCATTTAAAGATTTAGAGAACGTATTTTAACGTTAAAAATATCCAAGACACACACAGACACAAACATATATATCACAAAACAGTTGCTCTAGCACAGTGGCACAGTGGACGCGACACGGCGACACGACAGTCCGCGCTGAGATCGGATGAGGGCGGCGAGTGAGGAGCTCACCTGAACGGCACGGCCGAGTACAGGTAGGACGGCAGCGAGAACAGCACGCCGAGCACTACAGCGTGGCACATCACGGCGATCACTGATCGCGCCAGCGCCTGCACTCCCGCCGCGTGCTACCAGTGCGCTGCGCCTGCGCATGCCCCCCGCGACTCACACCCGCGCCCCGCCCGCCAGAGCGAGACGAAGTCACATTGAAACTATCTCTGTCACGCGTCAACAATAAGTAATCGTGCGAAGTACGCACTGCGTAGTGCCATGGATTGAGGTGACATGAAAAACCAAAGCTTTCATCTTATTCTATACAAACCGAGCCGAAACGTCGCGTTGCAATTACAATTATGTTCTATCTGGCAGCCTCTCGAACCAAGGAGAACGAGATTAGCCTTCGCTGAACAGGCAATGAAAACGGCCATAACTGCGTGTTATAAGGGTTCCGTACCCGAAGGGTAACCCCACGCAACCCTATTACTAAGCCTCCGCTGTCTGTCCGTCCATCCGTCCGTCTGTCTGTCAGCGGGTTGTATCTCAAAAACGGTAATAGGTAGAGTTTGAAATTTCACAGAGCGTGTATTTCTATTGCCGCTTTAACAACAAATAATTGTACAAGAAACGTGTTTTTTCGGTTTATGGTACGGAACCCTTCGTGTGGGAGTCCGACTCGCACTTGGTCGATTTTTTTTAATACTATTGAAACGGTTGTTTTAATTGAAGTCAGTGCAGCTCCTGCTACCATCCGAAGCCTTCTGCGGACCCCGCGGCTGGACATCAATGTGTCGTAAAACTCGTAATCATAAAATATCGGGACTAGATTATTGTAACTGTCAAGCAAGGCCGACGGTGTGCTATGGAAAACAGGTGAAGTTTTGAAGGAGTTTAACCGTACAGAAATGTTGTGTTGTGAAGAGCTCTGATGTGTTGCGCACGCGTGTTTTGGTCGTGTGCGCTGATAAGTTCAAGGTTAGTTGGCAACGCGGCGGATAATGACCTTGGAAATATTAACTTTACACAGTATGACCCAAAACTATTTTAAGAAACCTCGCCAGGGGCTTTCCACTCATCCGAAATTAAGTACAGACAGCGTGGTTAAGAAAGACTCAAGACGGTATCGTAATTTTTTAAACACGTATGACGGTCATCAGCTTTGTTACGTTGCTAACTAGCTACAATCAATTTTGTAGCAACTATATGGCTCATGCCCGTACCAAAAGCACGTTAGCCAAATGGATATTTTATCGTATTGAAGCAATAGATTGTAGAATATATTTATGCAAGTTGGGTTTCGTCGTCACTGCAGACGAGGAATTGATAAATGCGCACGCGTGTCAAATGATGTTGTTCAACACAGTTGCGAAGATACAATATTTAAAGTTTCAAAAATATTTACATTTTTTTCTGAAATGAAATTACGGTTTGAAAATTCGTTTTTTGAAGACAAGCACGCTGCTATACAGCCTTATATTTTTTATTAATTATGAATGTCTCCTAACTTATATTTGGGCAAAGTGTCGAATGCGCGGCGGCGCCCGGTCCCGCCAGCGCGTGCCGCTACTACCACACACCGCTACTACTACAGCTACTGCTACGAGCCAGACAGAGAACACTTCTTATCTAGTGTCCCATACCTCATTATTGTTTTATACATATGTTATGCAAGCGAACCGAATTGCGGATTACTACTACCAGAATACCCCGATTACCTTTACATGTCTACATTAAGAAATATCATGCGAAACTCGAGCGTCACGATTTCACGAGCGCGGCCCTCTGCTGATTTTTCAAATACCATGTTTGATAATCATAAGTGAAGAGGTGTAAACGAACAGCGTATTAAAAAAAAATAGTAGGAGAGACAAGCGCCGCGGCCGCGCTCGCGTTTGAACATACACAAGACGCTTTCCACACGGAACTCACGCCCACATTGAGGACGCACGCCGCCGCACTTTGTATGTGACGATTAAATAGCGGCACAAACAAACACAAGCCGTTTGCGTCGAGCTCGAGCCCACTGCCGGCGGGAGTCGGGAGTAGCCAGCTTGTGACTGTTGTGAGTTGTGAGCGAGTAAACGTGCGTGCGGCATCGATCTGGGTGCGCACGCTAACATCTGCAGCGTGACGCCGCCCGCCGAGCTCAAGGTCCGGACTGTGCACACACCTCCTGCCCCTCGAGGCCACACTGTCCACACAACTTGTTTTGTTCACGTGGTATATATTTTCTGACTGAACTGGCTGCCGACTGACACCACTACCCGTTCTACACGCCCGGTAAGCAAGAACCTTGTGTGCTTCTGGGCGGAGCTAGGCTGGTCATGTCAACCACACGAGAGGGACCCAATGGAAGTTTAAGTGCGGATAATGGATTCCGCAATACAGTAGCCATTTCCATTTCGCTTTTTTTCCGCTTTGTAAATAGATCATGTTAAACGGTTTACCTACTTAAATTCACAATGTTGTAAGCGTTATTAATATTCTATAACAATTCCTTGTTGTTTAAGTACAGAACCCTAAACAGCTCTACTCGCTTTTCCGCGCTGTCCTAGTAGTTTTTTATATTCCTAAGATCTCGTATGTTATAATCGGATCTGTATAGCGGCTTACAAGTAAAAAGGTAGGTTGCAAACAACAGAAAGAGTTTTTTGTTGTTGCCCTGAAGTGTCCCACTCGTCACTGGTAGGCCTCCCCCGTTCTTTCTACTTCTCTGTCGGTTGCGCTTGTTCTCGAGTTCGCGCCAAATCGTTAAGAATAAGCAAAGCGTTCCACCATCTCCTCGCCGTGCGATCCCATCTAGCTGCGCCAGGGCTTGCGAAATACGGGCCCACAGCTTTGACGACCCGGAGCATAGGGTCGTAGTACACGACCTAAATTCCTCATCCACGACAAAGTAGACTGACTTATGTGCTGGCACTAGGGAATTCGATAAAATCAGCACTCAAAAAGTAAAATAAAATCAGCCACTCCGTGTCTTTGATTGATAAATAATACAAGGTGAATTTTTAAACTGTGCTTGGAGGGCCAAATCCAAAACTATGAGGATTAGCGAAAAGCACTGAAAGGAGTCTCGAACCCGATTTTGATAAAACTAAAACTGCATCATTGGATTATAGAAAGATCGGTATTCCTAGCCAGGAATCGAAATGGTGGATTTTGAAAAAATAAACGCATCCTGTATTATTTTACTACACCTACCGAAAGTGCCGCTTATAAGGCTGGCCGCATACGTACGGTTTCCGGATTAGGTTTTCCGATTAGGAATTCAGATTCGGAATTCCGCGAGACGTTCAATTTTCTGTTCTATTGACCCGATCACACGGCTCGTTTTTGAAAGGAACGTCATTTGTTTTTCTGATTCGGAAAATAAACGAACGTATGCGCCTAGTTGAACATTTTGTATGTAAGGCGAGCATTCAGGTCTCCGAATCTGAATTCCTTATTAGGAAACCTTATCAGGAAACCGTACGTATGCAGCCGGCCTTAGGATCAAATTATGGAAAGTAATTACACATGGCAAGCTAAAGGAAAGAGCTCAATATGTTTTCATTTTCAAAAAAATGTCAGTCGATAATGTTTCCAAAAATCTATGATGCAGTTTTAGTTTTCATTTTTCGATATAGGTAGGTAGGTTGCCATGTGTTATTACTTCTCAGAATTTGATCTTTATTAGCTACACTTTCGGATGGTGTTTTTTTAGGATCTCTCGGGTGTCTCTTTGTCAGTTCGTCTGTCACAGTCAGTTTTCTCTGGATCTACTGACCGATTCTGATGCAATTTGGTACACATATGGACCTCTGTGAAATTTTGAGTATGGGGGTCACTTTTAAGGGTCAAACTACTAAATTTTAGGTTTATTCGGAGAAAGCACGGCTCTCTGTCGTTCCGTGCGACGCAGGTCCTCTCGGAGCATGGCTGCTTCGGGAGGTTCTTGTGTCGCATAGGCAGGGAGCCGGACGCTCGGTGTTACCACTGCGTCGACTGTCGGGAAGACACGGCGCGGCATGCGCTGGCAGTATGCCGCTTGGGAGGAGCCGCGCCGTGCCCTCATCTCTGTGGTAGACAGTGACCTCTCGCTGTCGGCCGTAGTTCGTGCTATGGTCGGCGGCGAGAAGTCCTGGGACGCGGTGGTCTCCTTCTGCGAAATAGTTATCGCGCAGAAGGAATCTGCGGAAAGGGAGAGGGAGATCTCGACCTCTCTCCCGGCCCGCAGCAGGCGCACCGGGCGTCGGAGGCGGGCATACGCTGCCCTCTCCCGGCCCCCCTAACTTGGTCCAGGGGCGGCAGACTTGGGTATGTCCGTCGCCCCCCATTCACCCGGACCCTATAATAAATAGCGACCTAAAACTAATGACATCCATATTAAATAGCGACCTTCTGTCAAAAATATTAAGTAATGTTCCCAGTAGATTAGCGCGTTCCCAAACCTACATTCTGTTCTGGCAATTCTCAATCTACATTCTGTTCTGGCAATTTTGGGGTGGTTTGGGATCTACCTCCTCGCGGTCCACCCCAGGCAACGGCACCACAGGCTTGCCTGTGGTACGGCAGAACGATCCCACTAAAAAGCGGTGGTAGGCTCCGCAAGGAGCTGCCTGGCTCGCTACCACCATCCCGCTGAAGTCCGGCGCCAAGCAGCTTGCTGTGTTCCGTCGGTGTGCGGGAGTGCCAGTGCCTTTGGGGGAGAAGGAGATAGTCAGTTGTTCTGCTCAGAACCGGTCTTGGTCGCTGGGCTAGGCTTTCCGGGTAACTCATTTTGGAAGGTAGCGGGATCCGAAGCACGGTGCCAGCCGTTGGCCGACCGCAGTTAGTAGGGGGCCCAAGTAGCACGCCAGCCACGTGTGAAAGGCTGCCCCGCCAACTAGCGAAAAATCTATATATGCTCCACCGTGCCAGCCGGCGACTGGATGGGAGGACCCGGTGGCCATATCCGGGGGGGTTCGGGCGTCCCCGCAGTCTCCAAATGAGATCCCCATGGGTTAGTTTAGCTCTAGTGTCCACTTGGTTCACTGAGCAGCGCCTCGACAATTCGACTTTTTTCCCCAACTACTCTCCACTCCAAAAAATGAATAAAGCGAAGAAAAATAAGGTGAAACAACGGCTGCACTTCCTCCCGCTAAAAGTGCACCTCACTAATATCAGGGGGTTGCACTCCAATCTCGATCCGGTCCATCACCATCTTGAGACCGAGAAGCCGCACCTGTTTTTCCTAACGGAGACGAAGATAACAACCCCGTCGGACGTGGCGTACCTCAACTACCCGGGCTACTCTCTGGAACACAAGTTCAAGAAGCAGGCTGGGGTCTGTGTGTACGTCCGCGATGACATTTGTTGTCGTCGTCTTCGTTGCTTTGAGAAATTGGGTTTTTCTGCCATATGGCTACTTGTGGACACTGGCGTGGAGAAATTCATCTACATCGGCGTATACCGATCGCACAGCGGTGACCAGGAGACAACAGCGCTGTTTAATTCCCTCGTGGAGTCGACCGACGTAGCCCAACAGCGAAGCTCATTTTTCTGGGGGACTTTAACGCCCACCATAAAGAGTGGTTGTTCCCGTACTAGAAAACTGACCATGCCGGGTTAGAGGCGCGCAAGTTTGCTTTAACGCTAGATCTAACCCAGCTGGTGAATGTGGCAACGCGGGTACCGGATGTTGACGCCCATACACCCAATTGCTTGGACCTTCTGCTGATAACTGATCCGGGCAGTCATTCAGTATCGGTCTCAGCCCCGCTGGGAACGTCTGACCATTGCCTGGTGAAATCCGTATTGACCTGCTCTCCTCCAGATAAGAGTCCTAGAGGCACGAGACGAGTATGGCGATACGAGTCAGCAGATTGGGATGAGATGCGGCACTTTTTTGAATTTTATCCATGGCGGCAAGTGTGCTTCTCCTCGGGAGACCCCTCGTGCTGTGCTGACATGATTGCGGACGTGATTCGGCAGGGGATGGAGTATTTTATTCCATTCTCCGACATCCCGCTCGGTCACAAATCCCGGCCTTGGTACAATGCAGAATGCGCTTACGCTGAGGCCCGTAAAGAGTCTGCATACCAAGCGTGGATCAAGGCCCGCGACCGAAAGGTTAAAGCACGTAGGGTTCGCGCGAGGAAGAGAGCCTTTAATTCTGCCGCTAAGTTCTGCAAGCGGGTTTTACGTAGGGCACGTTTTGACCATGTCGGACGTATCGGGGCCAAACTAGCATTGCACCCTCCAGGTAGTAAGCAGTTTTGGTCCCTGTCGAAAGCGGTTGAAACGAATTTCTGTCGACCCACTTTGCCTCTAATGTTGAAACCTGATGGCTCGCTGGCTCACTCTGCAAGTGAGAAAGCAAATTTATTTGCAATGCTCGTTGCAAGCAATTCGCGTCTGGACGCTGGCTCCAAGCAACCACCAACTTTACCTCGTTGTGACTCTTCGATGTCGAAGATCACAGTTCACATTAGAGGTCCGAAGAGTATTGTGCAGTCTAGACGTGAATAAGGCCAACGGGCCTGACGGCATTCCAGCGAGAGTGTTGAGGCAATGTGCACCTGAACTGTCTCCTGTGTTAGCACGCCTGTACCGCCTCTCTCTTGAGAAAAGAACGGTGCCGAAATCATGGAAGCTTGCGAATGTGCAGCCGGTGCCCAAAAAGGGAGACCGTGCTGACCCTGCACATTACCGTCCGATCGCCATTACCTCCATCCTATGCAAGGTTATGGAAAGGGTTCTTAACAGTAAGCTGCTGACCTACCTTGAAGACAATGATCTCCTCAGTGACCGTCAATATGGCTTTCGCCGGGGACGGTCAACTGGCGATCTTCTTGTGTATGTCACGCACTGTTGGGGCGAGGCCATCGAGAGACACGGCGAAGCACTTGCCGTGTCGCTCGATATCTCGAAGGCCTTTGACAGGGTTTGGCACGCAGGTCTGCTCAGCAAGCTTCCTGCTTATGGCATCCCAGTTGGTTTTTGTAGCTGGATATCAGACTTCCTGAGTGAACGGTCGATCCGAGTAGTCGTTGACGGCTGCCCCTCTGACCTCATGGCTATTGATGCCGGAGTTCCTCAGGGGTCCGTTCTCTCTGCAACTCTTTTCCTGCTGCACATCAATGACCTACTTCAGCTTGGTCTTGTTGGGTACGCAGATGACAGTACGGTTTCAGAGAGATACTTGTCCAGCGCAACAACCAGCGGGGATGAAGTTCGTTCCTTGAGAGAGGCCATGGTAGAGCGGACAAATTCGACCTTAAGCCTTGTCTCCCAGTGGGGTGATGACAATGTGGTAACTTTTAACGCCACCAAAACACAGGCGTGTCTTTTTACCGCAAAAAGGAGTCGTTTTGACCAAACTCCTATTTTTCGGGGTGCATCTGTTCCTGTGACTGATCGGCTCGAGCTCCTATGCATGGAGTTGACATCCAGTCTCAACTTCGGCGCCACCATCGAGTACAAAGCCCAAACCGCTGCCAAAAAGCTGGGCATCCTAAATAGGGTGAAGCGATACTTCAAGCCTGGACAGCTTTTAACTCTATATAAAGCGCAAGTCCGATCCTGCATGGAGTATTGTAGCCACCTTTGGGATGGCTCAGCTAAGTATCAGCTTGCCGCGCTTGACTCGGTGGAACGCAGAGCTAAGAGGCTCATCGGTGACGACTGGTGGATACCAAGCTACATAGCTTGGCTCATCGCCGTAAGTTTGCCTGCTTGTCGGTCTTCTACAGATTGTACTTCGGTGAGTGTGCCCAAGAACTCCACGACCTCATTCCACCGGCCCCCTTCTACCATCGGACATCCAGACGCACTGCATCTTACCATCCCTACCTTGTTACTATTCCACCAATTCGCACTAAGCGTTTCCAAACGTCTTTTATAATGCGCACAGCAAAGGAGTGGAAGGAACTCTCTGCCTGCATCTGTTTCCAAACGCTTACAACCCTAATCTCTTCAAAGTTAGAGTGAACAGGCTCCTTCTGGGTAAGCTCGCTCCATCGTAGACTTTGTCTCTGTCATCTCTGACCTAGACTAGAGTCAAGAGCAAACCCATCACAAAAAAAAAATCTGTTCAATCTTGGCGCAAAACTAACTTAGGTGACAACTCTTCCCTAGCAAGGGCAACAAACTTGTACAACGCTATAATATGCCGCAAATCTGTAATCGATATTCATCACGATAGTCTCAACAATTTTTATTTATTTATTAAATTGAGAACTTTCAGGCAGAAGACATTTCATTTATCAATCCAATTATTATTATAAGACGTAGGTACATTTTTAATCTTTATTTAATTCCTAAATTTTTTTTTTAATTAAATTTATACTGATTATTTTTTGTATGAGAGCAGTGGTGGCCGAGTGGTAAAAATATAAAATAACCATAATTTCGGAACCCAGTGTAAAAACAAAAAATTAAAGCGAAATGTTTAAAAATATTATTCGTTCGGAACCCTTTGCACGCGACTCCGACTCGCACTTGGCCAGTTTTTTTTCAAAATCAACCGGTTTTGGATTTTGCCATCCACGACCACTTTAAACATTCACCTTGTCCAACGAATGCCTGTATGTTGATAAATAAAATATCCCGGGGAGTCCCCACAAGTCATTCGATGTAGAAACGTAAATTCGTGGGAAATCCCGTATGGGTACGGTAACTCAAGAGGCCCGGATCTTTTATCAGGCAATTCTACTGCTCATATACAATAACACTCTTACAAAATGTCATGTCAATAAAAAACCCATACAAAATGAATCATTGGATCCAGCCAGTTAGTACGGGGCCTATGGGCAGACCATGAGATCCTTGGAACTATTTGTTAATTTTGACGGCACGGTTGTGCAAAACAACCATTTACAATTGCTGATCTATAAGACCATATTAAAGCCAATCTGGACTTGTGGCAACTGTGGGGCTCCGCGTGACTCAAATATCATCATGATTCAGAGAACTCAAAATAACATCTTAAAACAGATAATGCTCCATGTTTCATTAAGAACACTGAATTACACGAACACCTGAACATGAACACAGTCAAGGAAGAAATAAGGTTGTGCTCTAAGAAATATAAGTCCAGACTGGAGAGACACCCCAACCAATTGGCCGCCCAACTCACAATACCAGATTGCGTCAACAGGCTCAAAGACGCAACATCCTACAACTGGATCATTTGTAAAGAGAGTTGTTGATATTAAAAGAGTTGTTCCTGATGGGGAACAGCTCTTGCCTGCCAAAAATCCTTGCTTATAGTTTCTGAAAATTGATTGCAAAATAAGCAAAGAACAAAAAAAAAGGTTGGCGAAGTGGTTGAGCGATTGGCTGCTGCGCTGCGTGTCGCGGTTTCGATTCCCGCACGGAACAAATATTTGTATGGCCTACAGATGGTGTTTGTGTATGTGAGTTTGTATGTTTGTGAACGCACCCACGATACAGGAGAAATTCCTAGTGTGGGGCAATGTTTAAAAATATATATATTAAATAGGACTGATTGCACGTATGAACGAACATAATAATGAGAATTCCTTGTTTAGGGTTCCGTAGCCAAAGGGTAACCAACGGATCCCTGTTACTAAGCCTCCGCTGTCCGTCCGTCTGTCTGTCTGTCAGCGGGCTGTATCTCAAGAACCGTAATAGGTAGACAGTTGAAATTTTCACAGATTGTGTTTTTCTATTGCCGCTATAACAACAAACAATAAAAATTAAGGTTTGTGGTACGGAACCCTTCGTGTGCGAGTCCGACTCGCACTTGGCCGGTTTTGAACACCAGACAGATTTGCTTGATGGAATGGCACCCTAGTGACAGTTTCATCCAAAATAGGTGACACAGATTAACTGACAGACCGAACCAGCTTAGTAGCTTGGGTAGTTAGCAGGTACCTGTTTTAGTGGAACTTTTGTAAGACTTGGATTATTATAATGGATAGAAAAACATTAATTTTGTTATTGGAGCGGGAAACCTGAGTGAGGTGTGAGGTAGACAGTTCAAAGTATAGCGGATGACGTCACCGCGTGGGAGTGGGTGGCGCGGGGCGATGGGGGAGGAGAGGGTAGACACCTGTTGTTACAGCGCAGGCGGCGCGGGGGGGGGGCAGGATTAGGGGGGGCAAGCCTGACGACACCTCCCGTGCCCGTCATTACTTTGTAATCGGGGAGATGATGGGCCGACGCGGAGAATTGGAATTCGAACAAACTAAGTCATCAATGAGATGGCCGAAGTGCCGCAGCCGCGCGGCTGGTGAGCGCTCGCTGGTCGCTCGAGCACACTCACAGTGGGCGCAGTAGGCAACAAGCGAACTAAGCTAATAATTACAATAATATTATTATTGTATTGATGTACTCTTTCGGCATACTCAAATGGACTCAGACGGAACTTGACGCCCTGGATAGGAAGGTACGCTCACTGCTTACCGCAAATCGGATGCATCACCCACGGTCATCGGTGATGAGGCTGTATATCCCGCGGAAGTGCGGGGGTCGTGGCTTCTTAAATGCTAAGACCCTGCACAACCGCGAGGTATGCAGCCTTAGGGAATACTTCCTTGTGGCCGACGTGGGTATGCATCAAGATGTGGTAGTGGTGGACAAAGGCCTCACCGCGCTCTCCTTGGCTAACGAGAACTGGCGCAAACCTGTGGTATTAGATACTAACGACCGCAGGGAGGTATGGCAGAGCAAGGAGCTTCACGGACGCTTTTATCGGGTCCTACATGGGCCCGATGTAGACTTCTTCGCGTCCGTAGCCTGGCTGCGTTTTGGTAACCTCTTTGGGGAAACCGAAGGTTTTGTCTGTGCGATTATGGACGAAGTTATGATGACGAACAACTACCGGAAATACATTGTGAAGGATGGTACGGTTGACATATGTCGGGCATGTCACCGACCTGGGGAATCCATCCGCCACATTATTTCTGGTTGTTCTAGTCTGGCTAACGGAGACTATTTGCACAGGCACAACCTTGTAGCCAGGATTATCCACCAGCAACTTGCTCTTAAATACAATCTTGTGGAATCGGAAGTACCGTACTATAGGTATGTGCCCGACCCAGTTCTTGAAAATGCCAATTGCACGTTGTATTGGGATCGGTCTATCATCACTGACAGGACTATTGTTGCCAATAAGCCTGACATAGTGGTGATAGACCGACTAGAACGTCGCGCAATGATTGTTGATATAACAGTCCCTCATGACGAGAACCTCGTGAAGGCTGAGAAAGATAAAAAAACTAAGTATCTTGACTTGGCTCGCGAGGTTGTCGACATGTGGGATGTGAACACAGCAGTCATTGTGCCGATAGTCGTGACGGCCAATGGCGTAATTGCCAAGAGCCTCGACCAACATCTACGTAGGCTCTCGTTGGGCAGCTGGATCAAGGGCTTGATCCAGAAAGCAGTACTCCTGGACACGGCGCGCATCGTTAGAAGGTTCCTCTCTCAGGAGCCCTGACCACCGGTAGCTTAGACCCTGTTCCCGATACCGGTGAGCTACTATTTTTTATATTTTTAAATGTTTTTTTATTTTTTATAGAAATATTTAAAAATGTAAAATTTATAGGAATATTAATTGAATAAAGGACAATAATAAAACACAGCAGTCATTGTGCCGATGGTCGTGACAGCCAATGGCATAATTGCCAAGAGCCTCGACTAACATCTAAGGAGGCTCTCGTTGGGCAGCTGGATCAAGGGCTTGATACAGAAAGCAGTATTCTTGGACACGGCGCGCATAGTTAAGAGTTAGGAGGTTTCTCTCTCAGGAGCCCTGACCACCGGTAACTTGGACCCTGTTCCCGATACCGGTGGTCTACTATTTCTTTTATATATTTTTTTTTTTTATGAAATATTTAAAAATATAACATAATAAATCCTATCCTAATACAGAATACATTACGTAGTTCGAATCATTGTAAATCGATAAAATTATTGCGCATCTCTCTATTGTCTACAAGTCCGACAGTGAGTGCACGTTCACATCTTGTAACGGCCTTGAAGCATATTGAAACCATATATCAGTTCACCGGTGATATGATAATATATCAACAGAACTGTGAAGGAATCAAGGCCATATGGACTGAAGATCAAAGAGGAGTGTTCGTGATTCGGGTGAGTGAAATGATTTCATAATGAAATAATTTAACTCCCCCGTATTCTTGGTTCATAGGAAAACATTTGCATCCCTATCGCATACGAATGAATACGAGTAAGTGCACGAAGGCCCTCATCGAGAGAGCTGAAAGAATGGCGGGAGCCCTATTCCAAGACTGGGGCAGTTCAAGCTAATTCATATTGTTATAACAGAACTTGGCTCACGGGTGGACGATTACCTTAATTAGAACATAGGACAGAAGGTACTTTTCATCTTCGGCGTATCGCACACGAACTCTCATGGTGCTACAAGTGAGCCTGCTGTCCTTACTACTTTCTACTTGTGAAGCGTGCGCAATAGGCAAGGCGCACATCACACAGTACACCTACAATTCCTTACAGGTCGCCACATCCACGATATCCTCGGTGTGCAAGTAGTGCTCAATTTTTGTGGGTTTTGTGCAGCAGAATACTCGCCTCGCTTACACACATGCGAGTTGGTAAAGTTTAGCAAGAGGTGCGCGTGTGCAGCGCTCGGCTCGCAACACTTGCGACATCTCGCGCCAGGATTGCGCTGTGCGCTCTTGCGCCACAGCGCCCGCCCGCTACACCGCGCGTCAGCGGGTGGTGCGCTGCGGCGGCGGCGGCGCACCGGACGCGACATACACACCTGCTAGTCTACCCAACTGCACCTTTTGGGCACCCTCAAGAAGACAGGACTAAAAAACATATCGGAATCGGCCACATGCTATGAAGCTTGGTGTCTGGTGGGCACCTAGTGCGTGGCTTACGTGGTTAGCTCCACTAACCGTACATTGCCAATTTAGTTAGAACTCGTTTCGTTTGCATGTTAAACAGACGATTATTCGGTCGTGAGTCGTGACTTACAAAACCGTTGCACGCGACAACCGCTCTTGTGGGTTTCAGGTTGCAGGTTTGGGGCAGCAACTTACCTGCAAAGACAAGAAATAAATAGTTGAATAACTAAATAAAATAATAGGCGTTAGTAATACAGCAGCAGCGGCGATACACTAAAATTTTTGTTTATTTTATTTATTTATTTGATTTAATATTTATTTTTAGTACACTTTTACCCGCTGTTTAACACACGTTAAAGTAGCCTATAACCGTGTGTATCTATTTCGGTACCAAAATTCATTAAAATCATTGAGGTTACAAACAAACTATTTGGCCGCGAACTCGTGCGCGTCTGTTCACAATTATTAAAAACTTCATGCAACTCACTGGTGCAAAGGCGGACTTAATGGCATTGGCATTCTCTACCAGCCAACCTAGGCTGGTGGAGAGATAACATGGCAGGTGCATTAAATAATGAAAATTAAAGCTTGAACTATGCTAACAATCGAGAGCAGCATCATAACGCACACGCCTACCACTCCCGGACGCGTAAATACAAAGGCGGCTGTAACACAGACAATAGCAGTTCTGTAGCGCAGCCGGGTCCGTACATATAAATCACTAGCTGGCCCGCGCAACTTTGCCTGCGTCACAATATTCATTACTGCTCCGCTCCTATTGGTCTTAGCGTGACGATATATAGCCTTCCTCGATAAATGGGCTATCCAACACTGAAAGAATTTCTCAAATCGGACCAGTAGTTCTTGAGATTAGCGCGTTCAAGCAAACAAACAAACAAACGAACTAACTCTTCAGCTTTATATATTAAGTATAGAGTATAGATTACAAACACGACTGTAGTGTAACACATAGACATTTGGAAACTGTCTGCACTGTGATCGGTTTCGTAAGACATTGTTTTTACAAAAACGGTTGCAATACAGAACAACTCATTACCTACTCGCTAGTGTCTGTACTATGATCGCGTTCGGAACGGCAACGTCGTGCAAATGCTTTGCAGACAGATCGAATGTTAGTTTGTCCTTGACCTAGCGGCACACGCGCCGACACGCGCTCCTTGCGTCTCAATCCCAGTCATCCTTCTGCGCGAGTCTGGGTCGCTACCACAGTTTCTAAGATCTGGCGCTACCCACCGGCTCCAAGACAGGTAACCCCGCGGAACCCAAAAATTATAGACCGATTACTTGTTTGTCGACGGCGGTGGCTGTAAACTTCTTAAATCCACCCTGAGAGTAAAAATTAATGAGAACATTGAGACTAACTCAATTATGTCCGCCTCTCAGAATGGATGTAGGAAGGGGTCCCGCGGCACTAAGGAGCTACACCCGTAGGCATGGTCATAAGCTAACAGGATCGTCGATCCCGCAAGAACCTGTAGACCAAGATAGATTACAAGAATCCCTATGATTCCGTGCCACATACATGGCTCATGAAGGTGTTGAGTTGTACAAAATAGATGCACTTCTACGCACCTTGCTTGAGGCATGTATGAGGCAATGGAAAATAGTCCTTCGCTACCCAGGATGTCGAACAATTGTCAATGTTTGACAGTCCACTTCAGCTAAGCTTACACGGTGAGATGTTTAAAGAATCGCACAGTAGGAGCAGCTACTGAGACCGTGCTGTAGTGGTCCACGGTCCGCGCGCGGCTGTTGTTCTAGCGAGCACGTGACGCACGATCACCCGATGTGGTCGCGCGATCGATCGCGAAGGTCGCCGCTAATCAGCAGCGCGCACGTCACACCTCGCTCGCACACAAACATCAGCTTATCACTTCACAATGATACACGCCTCCGCGCCGGGTGCCACACTGACAAACTTTTACAACTACATATTAATATTTTTTAAATTATTATTATTTTGGAAGTACGTAATGCAAAAAAGGCACACTAAAATAAGACCTAGAACAAAAGCAATAGATGCACTCAGCTACAGCCAAAAATTAAAGTGGAAATGGGCGGCCACATAGCGCGCCTTAAGGATCATAGATGGACAAAACAGATATTTGTGGAAAGGTCCATCGGACAAGCGCTGTAGAGGAAGACCATACCACCATATACTAGACCATACTAGATGTATACTAGATGGGATGATGATATCAAAAAACTAGCTGGCCCCCAATGGCAACAAATAGCCCAGGATTATTTATTTTGTTTTGTGATGGGTTTGCTCTTGACTGTACTAAAGAGTGTTTTTATAATAATTATAATTAGATACTTAAGATTACATAGATACTAATATATTTTTTTTCTCTCTAGTGGTAATTTACTGTAAAGGTAGAAACAATAATCAAACCTAAACTGGAAATAAAAGGCTTTTTATTTTATTTATTTTCGTTTTTTATATGTATTATCGTTGGAGCAGTTTCATTATATATGAATAAAATAATATTTATATATCATGAAACGGCTCCAACGATTTTCATGAAATTTAGTATGCGGGGGGTTTTGGGGGCGATAAATCGATCTAGCTAGGTTTCATTATTCAAAAACGTCGTAAAAAAAAAACCGAGCAAGGCTCGGTTATCCAGGTGTTATATTAAAGAGCTGATTTCACTGGAATGGATTCATTTCATATGCTGTGGCGGACTAAGCTTGTCGGGTGCCCGGGACAGCAATAGTACATTACTACAGCGGCCAGCAAAAGAGGCATTGATGGACGAACGCGTAAATGTGTGCCGAGGCGAAGCCGAGTAATCATCATCATCATATCAGCCGAAAGACGTCCACTGCTGGACACAGGCCTCTCCCAAGCGTCGCTACAACGACCGGTCCTGTGCGTCTCGCATCCATCGGCTACCCGTGACCTTCACCAGGTCGTCGGTCCACCTTGTGGGAGGCCTTCCAACGTTACGCCTTCCGGTACGCGGTCGCCACTCCAGAACTTTTCGGCACCATTGACGATCTGTTCTGCGAGCAATGTGCCCTGCCCACTGCCACTTTAGTTTGGCGATCCTTCGGGCTATGTCGGTAACCTTGGTCGCCGAGTAATACATACGTAAAATGCCTAGTTGTGGCCAAGGCTTGTATAGCCTATTTTTCTCAAATATGCGCGGAAATTAAAGTACAAATTACTATTCAAAATCAATGACGAACAACGAACAACAATATTTTTTTCCGCGTTAAACTGTTCAATTGTTTATTTTTATTTTTTTTACAAACAGCTTTCTATTTGCAAGCTTGTTCGAAATTTAAAAATAACCTTTGATAAGTTACCTCTTTGGTTGACATGTTTCGGAGTTAAAGATTTTGTTTATTAACTTCGGAATGGAATATTTCAAAATTATAAAGAAATACTTTTAAGATCCTAAACAAGGAAGTATAAAATGTAATTTGTACGTCATGTGCCATACATTTATTTCGAGTAAATTGGCTCAATAGCGAAGCGATGTTTCATGAAATTGTCACAGATTGAACTTTATTATTATTCCTTTGTTTTTTATGATGCTTCATTGCCAAAGATGCGGATATTTTTTTCATAAACTGTTATTTGAGGGATTCATTCGTTCATGAGCTATCCGAAAAGTATCACTTAACTATTCATGCTGGAGTGGATTTCTCACCATTTGGAGTTTGTTCGTGAAACAGAAAATTTCTGAAAATATTTAAAAACTTCGATAGCAAGAACAATTCAATTCGGACCCAAGTTACCGGGTTCAATGGCGCACATCCCATTTTGAGAGAACGCACTCAATTCTCAATCAGTCTGTATATTGATTAGCATTTTGCCCCCACATCCCGTTTTTTCCCGTTCCTGTTGGAATTTCGGGAAATTCTCCCTTAGTGCTTTCCTTCGGATTGTAGGAAAGCTACATACCAAATTTCAGCCCTCTACGACCAGTAGTTTCGGCTGCGCGTTGTCTTTCAGTCAGTAACGGAAGAATATTATTTATTAGCGTGACCTGATCTTGATGATTCTTTTTGAGTTGGGTATAGTTATAGCTATATTGCATTTGCATTAGACGTTAAACTTTAAAGATAAACCATTGAGCACAGCAAATTAAAATGAGTTTTAACTATGAGCTGATCTGGACTGCGAAGGCACACAGAGCCAGCGCAACAACTCATGGAAATAATGTCAATTTAGTATATTTATCACAAAAAAAAACTGTAAAAAAATAAAGAAAAGTACGCAGTCATGTCGGTGTCAAAAAAAAAAACGAAGAAACAACCAAAAACACCATAGATATTTCTATGAAAAACAGCCACTTGAAATTAAAGTTATTTTATACTTTATTGTGTTTTTTATTTCGAAGTCAGTTGTATTTTTAGTAAAATGTTTTGTGCTAGCCACTGGCGACAGGACACCGTCCTTAACGTGTTCCGTAACTAATTGCGAATGCGTATTTGTGCTAGCCACTGGCGACAGGACACCGTCCTTAACGTGTTCCGTAACTAATTGCGAATGCGTATTTGTGCTAGCCCCTGGCGACAGGACACAGTCCTTAACTTGTTCCGTAACTAATTGCGAATGCGTATTTGTGCTAGCCACTGGCGACAGGACACCGTCCTTAACGTGTTCCGTAACTAATTGCGAATGCGTATTTGTGCTAGCCCCTGGCGACAGGACACCGTCCTTAACTTGTTCCGTAACTAATTGCGAATGCGTATTTGTGCTAGCCACTGGCGACAGGACACCGTCCTTAACGTGTTCCGTAACTAATTGCGAATGCGTATTTGTGCTAGCCCCTGGCGACAGGACACCGTCCTTAACGTGTTCCGTAACTAATTGCGAATGCGTATTTGTGCTAGCCCCTGGCGACAGGATACCGTCCTTAACGTGTTCCGTAACTAATTGCGAATGCGTATTTGTGCTAGCCCCTGGCGACAGGACACCGTCCTTAACTTGTTCCGTAACTAATTGCGAATGCGTATTTGTGCTAGCCACTGGCGACAGGACACCGTCCTTAACGTGTTCCGTAACTAATTGCGAATGCGTATTTGTGCTAGCCACTGGCGACAGGACACCGTCCTTAACGTGTTCCGTAACTAATTGCGAATGCGTATTTGTGCTAGCCACTGGCGACAGGACACCGTCCTTAACGTGTTCCGTAACTAATTGCGAATGCGTACTTGTGCTAGCCACTGGCGACAGGACACCGTCCTTAACTTGTTCGTAACTAATTGCGAATGCGTATTTGTGCTAGCCACTGGCGACAGGACATCGTCCTTAACGTGTTCCGTAACTAATTGCGAATGCGTATTTGTGCTAGCCACTGGCGACAGGACACCGTCCTTAACGTGTTCCGTAACTAATTGCGAATGCGTATTTGCTAACTACATTATTTTTATTTATAAAAAGAAACGCATTCATGTACTGCATTTTAGTTTCGAAACCCCACCGAGCGGGGGGTGGGCTGTTGAAGCCGTGTGCCGAAAATCTACAGAACTTGTCAGGGCATTTTTTCATCGTTCATCATCGTTTGATCTGATTGTGTTCTTTAAATGGAGAGTAACTCTGCCGATATCCGCTATAGCCGATATTATCTTGAGCTTCTTGGCGTTACATTGAAATCCACCCTCAATGTTGGTCCATACATGGAAACTAATGCTCAACTAGCAACAAGTTGGGAAACAGCTGCTCAAACGAAATCAAGCGCAAGTTCAATTATCTATGGGAAGAATCTGCCTATACTAACTTGATGCGCTTGAGTCGATTGAGAAACGAGCCAGTAGGCTCATCGGCAATGATGAGACTGGTCGAGTCAAGGCCCCGAAGTCTGGAACATCGGCGCCGTCTCGCCAGCCTGTCGTCTTTCTGTCGGTTACACTTCGGGGAGAGTGCGTCAGAAATGCACAATTTAGTTCCACCGACCGGTCAATCTCCCTAAAAGACCGACGTCACAAAACGTTTGGCAATACTTTCATTGTGCAAACAGCTAGCGAGTGGAATTCCATGTCTGTGTTTATGATAGCTAACCTGGGGGTCCCTAGTAACATTGAGGCAAGCAAGCGTGCTCCATCGTCGACATCAGGCGAGCTTGTGGTCAAACGCGAGCCTATACATTAAATAATCATAAAAAAAGACTTTAGAACATAATCGGTTAAGTTCCTTTCATTATCGAGTTATAATTAGGTGAATGGCGAGGCGTACCAAGTGCGAAGTGCGAAGTGCACATACACGCCAACAAAAATAAAAGCATTCCTAACTTCTTGTAGGTAGGTTGTAGTAAAATGTTAAGAGTATTTGACCGCTATAAACAACACTATTTTGCTGCGTAGTAGAAACACTGGCAGCGAGGTGTTTGTCAAGGCAATTAACGCTCGATCAAGTGTCTCAATCGCGACGCAAGGGAAAATAACCGCCGACTTATTTGGTTTTACGATTTGTGTCTGCGTTATACAAAACTGACGCCATTTATTAAGCAAATTAACCTTAATCATATTTTTCACATAATAGCGTTGAACAAGAGTTGACGACACAATGTTACACCATAACAAAAGGTACAAGAGCAAGTGAAACGAGCACAGGAAGCGCGTATGTAGAGCGAGAACACGCGCGCCGCTCGAGCTCGTACCACTATTACTTGACACGCTGCCGCGCTGTCATTGCGCAACACCTGCACAGTGCACAGCGCACACAGAACGGCTGGCAAGCCCAGACTACGTATTCATCTATAGGTTTATTGACGGAAACAGTTCGCAACTATTTATTTCCTTTTGGTATCCCAAACCCGAAACGTAGCCTACGGATCTCTTTTGCTAAGCCTCCGATTTCCGTCCCTCCGTCAGCGCGTCAGTCTAGTCTGTCAGCGGGCTGTGTCTCATGAACTGATTTAGGTAGACAGTTGAGAGTGATTATTTCTATTGCCGCTATGACGACAAATCTATACTTCATATAATACTAGCTGACCCGGCAAACGTTGTTTTGCCATACAAAAAAAAATACCCTACTAACTATTCTCATACCTACCGAATACACACACAAAATTTCATGAAAATCGGTCGAGCCGTTTCGGAGGAGTTCGGTAACAAACACCGTGACAAGAGATTTTTATATATTAGAAGAAGAAGATAAAGCTGAAGAGTTTTTTGAAGTGAAAACTTCTTTAGCGGCGCTGAGCACTTTTTGTTGGATGGGTAAAAACTTCCAAACTCGCGTCAGGGTCACGTGATGCTGATCGAAAAAGCGTAAGATCGAGGGGAAGGGAGAGGAACTAGTATCTCCCACTCTTTCTACCGTGCCTGAGTGTGCTGCTCCGCTTAGGCGGCACAGGGCGCTTGCGCGAATGTCCGTCTGTGTTTATGTACAGCGTGCCACGCGTATCCAAGGATACGAAATTACGGAATTACGAAATTATGGATGAAAGTTGATTTTTCTAAGAGATAAAAATTAATGTAATATATAAATAAATAACGATATAATATTATGAATAATAACATGTAAATTGTCATATTTGTGTACGATAGCGCAATAAATAAACATTGTATTCTACTTCATAAATGATAGTATTTTTGTACTTATAATTAAACACAACGTTAATACTAAAGTTTTCACTTCTGCCGGCACTCCCGGAGTGCTACCGGTGTTTTTTTTGTTTGGTTGGTTGGACGCACTAATCTCAGGAGCTACCGGTTCGAATAGAAAAGTCTTGTTCTGTTGGACAGCCCATTTATTGAGGAAGGCTATATAACATCACGCTATCAATAGGAGCAAATGTTTCGCTGATGATGGCGCTTGTGTTGGATCATTTGGTTGTCTTAAAAATGGTTGAGCTAGACGGTGCTGATGCACGCGTCATGTTCGTTAACGGGCGCCGTCAGTTGACACTGGTCATCTCTACCTTCCACTGGCTTATTTTAATTTGACCATTTTGAATTGTTTTGTATACTTTCTTGTTCTATGCATTGCCCTCACGTATACATAGAAGCAATCAAGGATACTGTTACCAAGGTTTTTGTAACAAATTACATGATTTAAAAGAATGTAGTGTTTTTAATTATTTTACAAATACGACACATACGTATAAATACTTTAATGAGCTATATGCATTCACATAAACCTTACATATTTCCATACAAACTTTCATCCCCTAAAGGGAGCGTGCAGAAACTATAGGTGGCAGCACAGAAATGTCACTGTCAAGTATAAAACAAGTATAAAATTCTAAATAGCTACGCTAGATGGCACATTCTACTTCGCGCACGTTCCCCTAAGCTGAGCGCGCAAGAACCACAGGTGGCAGCACAGAAGCGTCAATATCAAGTATTCTGACCCTTAAAACTTCGAATATGCGACACAAGATGGCATAGTCAACGCTGTGCACGGTCCCTATTGTTATTTTACACCCTTGAGGGTAAAGCTTTTACAAACTTTGAATGTTATATTTATTTATATCGGAATCAACAGCCTAAAAATAAGTTTCAAGCTTCTAGCTCTAAAAATGACGATACTTCCATCCAATTTTACCCTTACAGCCCTTTTTTCGCATTAGAAAGTAGCCCTTGTCCTTTCTCAGGCTCTATACTATCTGCGTACAAAAAATAATTCAAATCGGTTCAGTAGTTTGGCGTGAAGGCGCTACAGACAGACAGAGTTACTTTCGCATTTTTAATATTTTATTGTTTATTTTCTTAAAAAGGAACAACAAACAGATACAATATAAAACATAGAGAACAAAGTAACACAAAACATAATTATCACAATATTGTAGCCCACAACGCTGTTCACAGATAAGCGGTAAGACCGTAAGATACATAAGAAAAAAAAAACGCTAGGATGACAGATACGGAAAACTTAAAACTCAATCAAAATTACTCAACTATTGTGCTTAAGTGTTAGTTACAATATAAAATAGATAAATATACCAAATTGGAATAGATAGAGATGGAGAACAAATACATACTAAATATTAGTAAGGATATGCTTCGAGTTTGAGAGCGGAGCATTCATGGACACAGTATGACAAATGTGACACAGACGAAGTTGTGCGTGTCAGCTAGTCTATACTAATATTATAAAGAGGAAAGATTTGTATTTTTGTATGTAACGAATAAACTTAAAAACTACTGACACGATTTGAAAAATTATTTCAGCAATGGACAGCTACATTATCAGCGAGTAACATAGGCCCACAGGAACGGGAACTACGCGGGTGAAACCGCGTGACGTCCGCTAGTACTTAATAAATCTTAAACAAGTTTTGTTTTGTTTGTGTTTGGTAGCTTTCTACTTCAAAAAACTATTCAGCAAGCCATTATCACTTTCAGTGCCAAGTGCAAAAGTGTTTTTACATTTTTAGAGCCCATTACTGAACACATGGGCCGAACAACAGTTTGTTCGTGTGCCCACAACCCGCGCATGAACACAAGTCACATATAGCGACTTAAAACGACGACTCAGATACGGGTTGTGGGTCATGAACGAATCACTGCTCGACCCATACGCTGAGTTCTTGGCACTGAATGTGTTAAAGCCCTACCTCTGCTTCAGAGCCGTCAAATGGCTACTTTCTAAAGGATATTCCCCATTAACGGCTGGGTCAAAAGATTGGAAAAAAATATATGTATATGGTAGATTCATAAATAGCAATATGAACAATTGTTGTTTTCGTATGACATATAGTTTTGCTGTAAAAAAATATTTAATAACACGCTATTTTTTGGATATTTCATCCAAAAGGCTTCGAAGTTTAAAAATATTTTTACATGGAAAAATTGCTGGTAAAGTGTACTACAAAGTGAACATTGCTCATGTAAATCAATCAATATTTTGCAAAGAAAATGTTCAATATTGAGTCTCCCATACATAAAAAGCTCTATTTGGGCGAAGGCGGCAGTCGTGCGTTAGCACTGAGACGGGGAGGCTGTGTCGCTCGTTGCTCCGCTCGCGCTATCGACCGACTACGCGTATATAAAAGTGTTAGTGCAAATATTTACGAACTTTTGTATTAGTGTGCGTTCATAGACTAGCTCTTTGCAGAGGAGCCAGCTTGATTGAGCGCGTGGGCGCATTGTACAGTTTCATACAGCAACTTTTATCAAAATACTATCGGCGTCGCTCGGGTTTTATTTTTGTCTGCTCTTTTTTTTCAGACGTACCCGATGTTAATTCTTAATTTCTTTTATTACCAACAAACTGACTAATATTAAAGAAAAATAAAAAAATCAATATAAGTTTATTTATTCACTTAAACTTCATGAACAATAGTGGTACATAGGCGGACTTAATGCTACGAGGAGTTCTCTTTTAGTCAACCTTTGGGTTAAAAGAAATACACTGTGGTAGGTGTACAGCTCTTCAACACAAACATAAACAAACACAAGTTCATAAACAAACATTTTATTTTCATTATTCGGTCGGTATATGCGGCGTGTCAGTCGCGTCTGTGGGGGACCGTTTGGCTAAATTAAATTGTTTTGATAAAATTATGATATCTTTTGAATGTTCGATTTGAGTAATTCAAAAATATAAGTGAATTAAAGTACGATTTATTTATAAAACTGATACCAAGGTGCGAATAACGTGGTCTGCTTTGGTCTGTCATGTCGTATTTATTCATTTTTAAATAAAAAAAGTGACATACAATAATAGTTGGGCATTTGGTATCACTGCCTTTTCTGTTTGTAGATATTGATGGGTCCTCTAAAATTCGAGTCTATTATTTTATTATATCATCAATCATTTTCGCAGCGCACGCAAAGGGAGGTAATTTGCAAGGTTCCGTAGTTAAATAAGGATTTACATCGGTAATTCTTTTCAGAGACTTTTCTCCAGTGTGTCTTCACTGTCACTTGGTCGGGTTTTTTCAACAATCATCGTCGTATTTCCAGTTTACTAAATAAACCGATATAAAAACGTTATCAATTAAACACCTAAAACTTTCACAGGAATCACAGAATCTGAAGTTAATGAAATTGCTACAAAATTATTTAGCAGAGCTAAAATAGGCTTAAAATTTATTTATTTCATTTACTTTACTTACTTTAGAATGTACTTTTTTTATTTGAAATCTTTTTACGAGACTATAAAGTAGTATAGGCAGAAACAAAAAGTAGTAGGTACACTGCATACTCGAAACTCAAGGTCAAACTGTTACCAGTGCACAGGTAACAGTTTGACCTCGAGTTTCGAGTATCTTTATATATATCGTAAGCAGAAAAGACGAAACTGCTTCACAAAATTGTTTTATCTGACCTATATTGTTTTACTTCTATTTAACCACATTCGTATAAAAAATGAGACCAGTGAATAAAAATATGCGTAACGTATGTATCTATCTAAACCAAAAATTAGCCGTGCAATCGCCATACTCTTGTGTAGTCGTAGGCAAAAAAGCCGGCTTGGCGCGCATGTCTGCGTCCTCGCATAATCTTTGATAATAGTTTTGAGGTAGCGCGTGCGCTACGGAAATGTTTGTGTGTGCGGCGCAGATATGAATGTGTGGCCCAGATGCTCAAGGTTATTGAGCCTACTATACACCTTAAGACCACGACATACG
This sequence comes from Lacanobia wlatinum, assembly GCA_947578705.1. NCBI lineage: Eukaryota > Metazoa > Arthropoda > Insecta > Lepidoptera > Noctuidae > Lacanobia > Lacanobia wlatinum. Next base: position 29,424,011 of record OX388032.1, read on the forward strand.
CCAGCGACCTTGGGGGAACAAAACGCGCACTCTTTTCACCCCCGCGCGACCCAAAATTCAGTAGTTTTTTTAACTTTCCTTATTATTCTATGACTTAAAAAAAACAGCCGTATATCAATATGTAGATAGTTAAATTGTTTTTGAATAGGTACTGCAAATTTTATTACAATACGCTCGGCGGTTTTGGTCCGATTGTCGTTTTTATGTCCGTGTTAGACATAACTTTACAAATTAATTACACTATGTTGAACGAATATAAAACTCAAAATTTTCCTATATTAAATTATTCAATATATAAGCCTTAAGCATTCAAACCATTTCTCACAAATACATAAGTATTTGTTTCAAAACATTTCGTTTTTTAATGAATTTTATTGTTTCTTCAGTGTGTTGAAAAAGGATCCGACTTCCATGACGCCCCCGAATCCCATGACGCCCCCGAATCCCACTTCGCCCACATGAATCAAAATGTAAAATTTTTTCTTATCTTTTAATTTTGAATGTGCTGTTAGTAGCTCCGAGGTAGCACCGAGCACCGAGCACCGAGCACCGCTGCGCAAGAGGTATGCGCTCTCGCTGCGCTGTATGCGCGTGCGCGACCGTTCCAGCGCTTGAGCGACAGTTGACACGCCAGCACTGCCGCCTTCGAAAACATCATAAATTAACGTTTCCATTAAATTAAAAATAATGACTAAGCGGGTTGAATTTTTCAAGTGGGCGTGGATGGCCAAATCCGCAACTTTGAGAAATAGCGAAAAGCAAATAAAAAGAGCAAACCCATCACAGATAAAAAAAAGCACTCAATGAGATCTCGGGCCCAATTTTGATAAAAACTAAAACTACCTTTGTCATTAGATTTATGAAATCCTGTTTTCCGTTTGAGACTGGAAAAGTGCCGATGGCAAGCTAACGTGCAACCCGTGCCCAAACACCTGTTTGGGATATTGCAAACGTAAGTTCATAATAATTAATATAATAGAATAGAAAACATTTATTCAGCACAGACATGCTGCGAGCTGCGGCATCAGGTCAAGTTTACACATTTTTCTATAATTTCTCTGCTGACAATCCTTTATTAATTTTATCAACTTTGTCATATTTGACCCCTCATATTTACTAAATGGAGTACTCCCGTCTGTCCCCGAACGTCTTCGCAGGGTTGCTAGTAGCAGCTGGATGACAGTTGCCGGAGGTCGAACCGAATGGCGTGCACTAGGAGAGGCCTGTGCCCAGCAGTGGACTGTTGTAGGCTGATGATGATGAACATTACACGCTTTAAGTAAACTAAATCAACATCGGACAACGGGAGGACTATTTCATTCGTTACTCTATGGCATACATGTGAGCTCACATCTGTACGTCTACCATGAGTTTTATCAATCTGTACTCGCTAGCGACTGTAGTTAAAATAATGTATGAAAACTTTAAAAAAACAAGTTGTTAACTAAAGTTTTACTTGCAACTTGCTTGCTAGTTAGTTAACAACTAAACAAATAAATTAGAAACTTGTTTTTTTTTTTAAGTATTCACACATTTTTTTAACTACGCTAGCGAGTGTCGGTTGACATAACTCATGGTAGACGTACTGATACCATACCATTGAAGCCTTGTTTCCAGGTTTACCTACTATCACACGAAAATGGACAAATTTTAGACTTAAGTCAAGTCAAGTCAAGGACTTTGGCTCTGATTGGCCCCCATTTTATGTCAGTCCACAATTTCTTGGAATGACTTTGAACTCATTTGTAAAAAGTATTCCAAATGTTCAGTTTAAAATTTATCTAGAGTTTATAATCTCTCAAGTTATTTTTTAATCTTGCGGAGTTTTCTATTTTCCGGTGACATGTAGATATGCATTATTGAGTGCTGATACTAAAGTACAACACTAATAAAAACCGGTCAAGTGCGATTGGGACTAGCGCAACAAGGGTTTCCAATCTGTGTGGTGCTTTGCTTACCGCAACATAACACCTCAGACGTGAACCTACACGCTACACGGTCCTCACATGCTGTTCGCGACGGAAGCGTCACATATAGTTTTATATAACTCGCGTACATACGAGCTTATGTAATAGAAAAAGATAGTTATTACATTTTTTTTTGTCGTTTTCCCCCGGACACAAGATGTTCTTGGGGAAGTTGATTTCTTTAAGTAAATAGATAGGTAGGGTTACACACTCCCCTACACATTACTGGTAAACCTCTAAAAAAGGTATATGGTAAAAGGTAATGGTAAAGAAGGTACACAGGTATTGAACATTTCGGTATGTGTGATACCGACACAGGACAGTTAATCAAAATGGTAATAGGGTGGACAGATAAACCACCAATTACAGACACCTTCCTTTACGAAACATACAGAAAATCTAGGTATTCAGGCTTTAGACAATCGGCACTAGAAAGCTAGCGCTGAGCTCTATTTAGATATATAAACATCTTTATAGTCAGATAAAGCATAAAGCCACAATTTAGAAAAATGTAAAAACTGACTTTTTCGCCTTCCGGGTTTCTGACCTTATAGTGCTTCCACCGTTAGAGGGGTGGCTTTGTATCTGGATAGAGGGATGATGCACCTACCCTAAGACATATAGCCCAACAGCCTCCAAAGCAGTTTTTCGGGAAGTCATCCCTTAATAGTAGACAAGTTCATACTTGTAGATAGATTCGATAGTTAAATGCAACAAGCCCCTAAGTGGGCAGGGTTGAAGGGTTGATTTTCACCCCATTCGACGGGGAATTTCGGGGGCTCTACAGAAAGGTGCATCAACCCCTATCCAGACATAGAATAGACCTAGATATAGCCAGGAATGTATGATGGTTAAAGTTAAACTTATAGTTAAAAATAAACTAAAACAATTAGCGGTTTATGGGCCTCGTTACGGTAAAGTAACATAGTACGTTAGTAAATAGAGCAGAAATGTAAATTCGTAGTCATTGGCAAGAAGAAATATAGAACTTTTAACTAAATATAGTAAAGTAGTCGCGAAAAGTTTCCCTTAAACCGCTAGCTGCAGTGTTAACAGTCATTTATGCATCTTCATTTATTCCCTGGTAAGCAAACATCCCTAACCCCAATCTACCCCGAAGACAGCAAGTACGAATAGCAAGAAAGAAGAACGTTATACGTGTGGTACAGGAACCTCAGTATACAGGTACAGGAAGTCAGCGCGGCTGGACGCAGTCGGGTGGTCACAGTTCACATCGAAGGAATAGAAGAAGGATAGACCTGCCCCAAACACACCCCCGTTCCAGTCGATCACGAACGTCTGGTACATATGCTTTGACCATTACATTCATTGTATGGACTTTAAATTACACTATGACTCTGAGTTTGTTACGGCGTTTCTTCTCAGGGTACTCAGGTAGTCAGTTAGTAAAAACCGGCATCACCAGATAAATTTGACAAAAAAGTATTGACGTGTAAAATAAAAGAGTTACTTGCAACTTACCTACTTGCAAAAATAAATACCATTCGTCATCATCACGCATTCAATGCCGCATTTTCGATACTCGCAAATCACAGTTGCCGTTGACCTAGGAATCTTGAAATTTCGCTAGAAGCAAGCTCCCACAACACAATGGTATGGAACTCTTCGTATGTGAGTCAGACTCTCACTTGACCGGCTTTTTAAAACTGAATTTGAATGTAAACAACAATCGTTTGATATCGTTCATATTGACAAAGTAGAACATTTAAAACAAGTCTGGGCATCTACATGCTTGCAAACTATGCTAGCTTGCAAAACAATAAAGATTTGTATAAGAATGACCTAGGCTAGAGCCAAGAGCAAACCCATCACAAATAAAAAAAAAGAACTAAGTTATAATGATATCACAATCCGTGAACCCCGTGCTGTATTGTAGTGAGGTGGCTTGCGCGGTGCGGGCGGTGCGGCGCGTATCGGGGCCGGCGGCGCGGCGGCGGTCCCGTTACAACTGTAACGCCGCCTGCGCCGCTGCACACCGACCAGCCAAACTAAACTACAAAGCTTGTGAAACACTGTAAAGACTAACATTTGTATTTTGGATGCGAAGTCACACTGGGACTCTTGTCTTCTCGGTATACCTAGGAAGATATCTTTTATGCACATAAAATATTGATCTGTTTAATAAGTACCTATTACAGTGATATCTATACTCTATCACTACCACCACTGCTGAGACCCGATGGGTCGCAGGCCCACTCCGCTGAGGAGAAAGCAAACTTGTTTGCTTCTATGTTTGCGGAATCGTCGCGTCTGGGTCCTGGTGGCGCGAGGCCCGCTGCTTCTCCTGATGGATGCGAGTCGAGTATGTCGAACATTCGCATTCATCAGAAGGACGTTCTTCGGGTACTGCGTAACCTAGACGTGAATAAGGCTAGTGGCCCAGACGGGATACCGGCAATTGTTTTAAGGACTTGTGCGCCTGAGTTGTCTCCAATCTTGACACGCCTACTTCACCTCTCGTTTGAGACTGGAAAAGTACCGAATGCTTGGAAGCAAGCTAACGTGCAGCCCGTGCCCAAGAAGGGTAGTCGAGCTGACCCGTCGAATTACAGACCTATCTCGGTAACATCCATACTCTGTAAGAGTATGGAACGCGTGCTGAATCGTAAGCTCCTAGCATACCAAGAAGCGAATGATATCCTTAGCGACCGACAATACGGGTTCCGCCGAAATCGGTCTACTGTGGATCTTCTAGCGTATGCCATTCACATCTGGTGTGAGGCCATAGAGAAGCATGGGGAGGCACTTGCGGTCTCCCTTGATATCTCGAAGGCCTTTGACAGGATCTGGCACGATAGCCTTATTAGTAAGCTTCCTTCCTTCGGTCTGCCCGCCGGGTTGTGTGATTGTATTGCAGATTTCCTGAGGGAGCGGTCTATCCGAGTGGTTATAGATGGCTACTCGTCCGGACTGCTGGATATTAATGCCGGTGTTCCTCAGGGGTCGGTGCTCTCGGCAACATTGTTCCTGCTGCATTTTAATTATCTGCTAAAACCCGGTACCGGGTATGCAGACGACAGCACTGTTGCTGAGAGATACCTGTCCGACGCACGAGCTGGTGGGTCTCAGATCCGGTCTCTCCGGGAGGCTACGGTTGAGCGCTTGAACTTGTCCTAACAGGCTGTCTCTGAATGGGGCGAAGCCAATCTGGTAAGTTCAATGCCGCTGAACCCAAGCGTGTCTTTTTTCCGCTAAAAGGAGCCAATTCCACCCAGCTCCATCTTTTCGAGGTGTAACCGTGCCGATAACCGACCGACTTGAGCTTCTTGGTGTTACGTTAACATCTACCCTCAATTTTGGCTCTTTCATAGAGGCAAAAGCTCAAGTGGCTGCCAGAAAGTTGGGGGTCCTAGCAAAAGTGAGACGTACTTCACACCGGAACAGCTCAAGCTCTATCAAGCGCAAGTTCGATCGTGTATGGAGTACTGCTCTCATCCTTGGGACGGATCTGCCAAATACCAGCTTGATGCCCTTGAGTCAATTGAGAAACGAGCCAAGAATTTCATCGGTAATGACAGGCTCGTCGAGTCGAAGCATCGTCTTGAGCATCGACGCCGAGTTGCTGGCCTGTCGGTTTTCTATCGGATGCATTTTGGGGAGTGCGACGGAATTGCATGATTTAATTCCGCCAAGCCCGTTCCATCATCGGACCACAAGACGAACGATGATGCGCCACCGGTACATGGTGGACTTTCCACCCACACGCACAAAACGTTTTGGGAACACATTCATAGTGCGTACAGCTAAGGAGTGGAATTCCCTGCCTGAGTCAGTGTTTCCGGATAGCTACAACCTGGGAGTCTTTAATACAAGAGTGAATAGGTTGCTTCTAGGCAAACGTGCTCCATCTTCGACCGCATCATCGCTTACCATCAGGTGAGATAGTGGTCAAACGTATGCCTATCTATAGTAAAAAAAAAACTTAATATATAAAGCTGAAGAGTTTGCTTTTTTGTTTAAACGCGCTAATCTCAAGAACTGCTGGTCCGATTTGAAAAATTATTTCAGTGTTAGATAGCCCATTTATCGAGGAAGGCTATATGCTATATATCATCACGCTAAGACCAATAGGAACGGAGCAATAATGAAAATTGTGACGCAGACTAAGGTCTTCTATAAAACTCGGTAATTGGACTCATCATTATGAACAATTTTTATCCGACTACGGCAAAGCCAAAAGGAAGGGTTATGATTTTAGTTGTCTATGTATATATGTATGTTTATAAGTATGTTCCACCATACTGCTTGAAATACCGAAAAGATTTTAATGAATGGATAGGCTATGTAAATTTTCACCAAACTTAATATGTGGGAATTTACACGTATTAATTGTAGTTGGTAACAAGGGTCTGATTATGGAAACCATGAAGGTGACTAGTCTCTTAGTTGAACACAGTTATACCCATCCTGTTTAGGCTTGAAATAAACGAACGGGTGAGTACTATTCATTGTAGCTGGTACCAAACAAAATGGTATTGTGATTTTATTAGGTTTATAAGTAATTAGACTTTACAACAAGTTATTTGTACAATCAAACCAGGACTGATAACCAACTGCAATGAGCAAATCAACAGTCTGCTTCTAGACGATTCAAAGAGTACTAACACGATTGTATGCTCGTACCAACTAAAAGATACACTATCCACGTTTCTGGTCTCCATCATCAAACTCTTCTTACCAATAACAAGGAATAGTGCCCAACTGAGCAGTTCAAACGAGCCCATTCACGTTGGTTATACTAGTAGTCAACGAAGAGGGCCACTATCCACCTTTCTGCTCTCCACCCTTGTAACCACCAACAAAAAATCGTGCTCATCGGAAGTATTAAAATGAGCCCAACACCATGGTTAAGATAGCATGATTCTTTGAAAAATTGCTTTTTTATACTTCGCTTGAAGAAATACTCAACTACTATAATGCGTTCGCAAACGAAATCAAAAAAATAAATAAAACATTTCTCTTATATTTCAGGCGCCAAAGAAACTAGGATATGTCTGATTTCTGTCGAAGTCAGGTAAATTTTGTAAGGGCCGTGACCATGTTCTAACGTGGTACAAACTGCTGCTGCTGCTGGTAGCGAGCGGCGAGCGGCGTACGGGGCCGGTGATCGATAGCGAGCGCGGCGCTGCCGGGTGCCGCGTGCCGCGTGCCGCGTGCCGCATAACGACCGCCTGGCCTCCGCTTCGCCAGCCCATTCAAAGTGCCCTACTTGTGCCGAGCTGCCGCCATTACATCACAAATGTCTGATGCTAATCAAACTATACTTGATGTGAATGAATTGACTCGCAAAAATAAAGCCATTTTTTTTTCTTAATTTTACAAAATTCAAATTAAATAATGTTATGTTATTACTACTTATCACAAATAATATTATTAGATAGTTAATAAATACTTTTAGTCAAATTTTACTAAAACTTTATGTACTTTGTGTTTGCATATATTCGTTCATTCAGTTTGACGAAATAATGATAGACCAATGTTGCCATTATCAAGAACTGGATACGAGTTTATTTGTAGAACGGCACTTCCGATTCTACAAAACAAAAAAATACAACCGACTACCAAATAAAAACACTACAAAATATAAAATAAGTTTAATTTCGGAAGTCGGTGTTTTTTGTTTTGTTTCTTCGTTTTTTGACACTGACTTCCGAAATTATTTTACTTTGATGTGTTTTTATTTGGAAGTCGGTTGTATTTTTTGTAAAAAGTTTTATTATAAGAACATATTTCACTTTTACTTCGAGGTACCGGAAAACATACACACATCAATCCCGCTCCATTTGCTCTATATATATTGAGGAGTTCCGTTGCCGATCTCCGAAGGTCTCCAACAGATCTTCACCAAATTGAAATAGGCACACTCCGAGAAAATATTCTTCCAAGAAATACCCAAATCTCTTCAAGGGTGCCTGTAAAACTTGAAGAGTTTTCTCTATTTCTCTAGGATCCCATCATCAGATCCTCACCTGATGACCATGGGACCACCACCTGGGAAGTCTACCCTTTCAAACAAAAAAAGATTTTTCCAAATCGGACCAGGCAAATCGGCACTTACATTCACATTTTTTTAACATGTTATTTTGACACTACTGACTTTTTATAGGTTTTTCTGTAATCTTTAGGTATAGATCTGCATTTTTTTCCAATATTTTAAGCTCAGAAGTTTCCGAGATAAGGGGGGAATGATCATTTTTGGTCTAATTTCTTGAATAACTTCAAAACTATTTAAAACTACTTATTTAGTATAAAATTATAGAAAAAATATATAATTAAAAGCCTCACAGAATGTCCTTTCATTTGATGTCACACAATACAGTTTGAAAAACGTTTTTTTTTTTATTTTCTAGTTTGATCCCCAAAGTGGGTCACTTTGGGGATCAAACTAGAAAATAAAAAAAACTATTTATTTACGTAACGCGTCCGTGTTTGGATTATAGGACTTCAACAGAATCGGTCCAGTACATCCGGAGAAAACGGACTGTGACAGACGGACGGACGGACGGACGGACGGACAGACAGACTGACTGACAGACACCCGAGTGATCCTATAAGGGTTCCGTTTTTTACGGATGTTCGGAACCCTAATAAAATAAAAAGGTTTCGGCGAATTGAGAACCTCGTTTTTTGAAGTCCCAAAGAGGTAACCGTTACGCAGCCACGCTACACACGCTAATTGGTACCCCGGGCCCATATAGGGCCTGAAGTTCTACTCTGCTATACGTCCCTGCGATCGATAGCGTCAGGCACCAAAGGTTTGCGCTAGGTCTCATTTGCAAAGGAGAGCTGGTCGAGTCCCGTGTTCACCCCTACTGTATCTCGACGCACACCCACGTCGGCAGTTAGGTAATGTTCCCTCAGACTGCATATCTCGCGATTGTACACGGTCTACGCATTTAAAAATCCTAGACAAAGTCAATATCCCCATGTCCAAGTAAATAAAGATGTATGGTTTCTTTTTGAATGAAATCTATACTAATATATAAAGCTGAAGAGTTTGTTTGTTGGTTTGTTTGCTTGAACGCGCTAATCTCAGGAACTACTGGTCCGATTTGAAAAATTCTTTCACTGTTAGATAGCCCATTTATCGAGGAAGGAGCGGAGCCGTAATGAAAATTGTGACGCAGACGAAGTTGCGCGGGACAGCTAGTAACTTATACATTTGGTTATGACAGAACCAGTCGACACTGGGCGTTGTGAAATTATGACTCTGAAGGAGACAGATTGTTTCTTATTGTTACGGTAGGAATAAAAGTTAGAGTTTATAATAATATTTATTTATCTATACTCTATACTAATATATCAAGCTGAAGAGTTTGTTTGTTTGCTTGCTTGCTTGCTTGAACGCGCTAATCTCAGGAACTACTGGTCTGAATTGAAAAATTATTTCAGTGTTAGATAGCCCATTTATCGAGGAAGGCTATATATCATCACGCTAAGACCAAAAGGAGCGGAGAAGTAATGAAAATCGTGACGCAGACGACATTGCGCGGATCAGCTAGTATTTAGTCATTTTCTTTAGTTTATGTGATAGAAACAAATAACTTATTTATTGTGAAAGCTTTACCAACACTGTAACCCAATATTGCACTTGCCACACATTATTCTAGAGCGTTGGTGAAAATATCCGCGTCTTCGTTGAGCGCAGTCGATTTGCGAGTGGTCGTCAGCAGTTCCTGCACTGCTCACCTCGGCAGGCACTCTAATGTTCAGAGGTGCGCCACAAGCTGAATTGCGGGTCGGAGGCTTGCCATATTTTTGCAGGTAAATATTTAGTGAAATTTCGCCGGAAGTCACAGTAGGCCCAATTGTTTTCTGTCTTTTGGTCAGCCATGCATTTTGGCATGCTGCAACTAAGCCAAAAGCATTTTTTTTTTATTATTTTATTGCCAAACAGGTACACTATTTGTTCTTTTTACAATTTTACTCGCCAAACTTATTGTAAACTAGCTGTCCCCGCGGTTTCGCTCCCGTCAACTGGCTACGCCGCAACTTTCTTAATTGTTTCTTTCATAAGAACCTACTTCTGTCACTAACATACAAAACAAAAAAGAATTAGCGAAATCGGCCCAGCCGTTCACGCGTGCTGACCAAGGGAAATAGGGATTCAATTTTATTTAGATAGATCAGATAGAAGATAGAGGGAACCACCACTTTTTGCCGCGAAGAGCTACCCTCATGGAGTCGACTTTTTCGTCAAAACGGTCTACTTCGGCCATGTACTTGATGATGGCTGGGCAAGTGGGCAATCAAAACTTGAATTTTTGCCCGTTTTTTATCTACAAATCCAATCCAATCCACTTTTGTGCCAGGATCCAATCCATGGCAGTTGGCTTCCATAATTTTTTCAGAAGCTTCATGACATATAGCTTATCTTTTGGCTCCTTTTTCATGTCCTTTGAGTTTGTTAAATTGCAGTTCTCCAGACGGTTTTCTCGAACAGTACCTGTTTTTTGTTACGGTACATTATATTATGATTTCTTATTCTTTTTAACCGACTTCTAAAAAAGAAGGTGGTTCTCAATTCGACAGCGAATATATATGATGATTGTATGACTACTCAGCAGGGCCATACAATGGACTTTGTAGACTTCTTCATTACCACAGGTAAGTTCGGGATGTTAAATAAAAAACTGATTTAAAGAAACTCAAGCTGCACGTGTCTGGAGAGTGTAGGGCAGCGTAACGTCTTGCGTGGGCGGCGTCTAAGTGAGTAATGCGGGCAATGCGCGGCGGCGCATCTTTTATATACTGCGTCAATGGTGCGCGACGCAGTACGTGTGAGTGTATGTACAGTATTCATGTCTGTGAATGGTGGCGCAGCATTTATTTAAAATCCAATCAGAAAACAGCATAATAAGAACATAATAAGAATATAAACAAACAATTAAAATGAACATAACGTGGAATAATATTACAAACTAAAAAACTTAAATAACTACTTAGCTATTATTTACATTCATAATTTCTTAAATCTAAGCTGTTATTTACAATCTCCCCCTCGTGCGCAAGCACTGAACGTTTTAGTCCGCTGTTGTAATTACGATGAGGCGAGAGGCCGGGCGGCGAATCAATCCAGCTGCTGTTCTGATTTCAGTTACTCTGACTCGTCCGTCTGGGCCTGGGTAAACTTTCATCACCTCACCTCGAGGCCATACTCCTCTGGGTAATGTGCCGTCACATATTATGACGATGTCTCCGACTTTCAGGTTCTTATGCTGAGGATTGGAGCTGGTTCGAGGCATCAATAGAGGTCTGTATTCTGCGGACCAACGTGCCCAAAAGGCATCGGCCAATGATTGAGCGGCCTTCCAGGAGTGTAAGTTCAGCTGTGTATCTTTGAACGAGCCGAACGGCGACATCCCACTAGAGCGCCCGATAAGAAAATGATTGGGAGTGAGCGCTTCTTCTTCTAGATTAGGGTTCACCGGGGTCAATGGCCTCGAGTTGATTATGTGTTCGGCTTCTAATAACAGCGTGTGTAGCACTTCGTCGGGGGGGAACCTTTCCTTCAGGGTGACTCTCAATGCTGTCTTCACCGATCTTACTAATCGTTCCCAAGCGCCGCCCATGTTTGGGGCGCCGGGTGGTATCTTCTTCCAGGTGATCAGCTTCTCGGATGCAAAGGCGCTAAGGCTGGGGTCGTTACTTTGCATGGCGTCGGCGATTTCTCTTTCAGCACCCACGAAGTTGGTTCCATTATCGCTATATATTACAGTCGGCGTGCCGCGGCGTGCTATCATTCTTCGCAGGCTCATGATCATGGAGGAGGCCGTGAGGGATGTGGCCAGCTCAAGGTGCACTGCGCGCGTGGTGAGGCACGTGTATAGTGCGCCCCACCTTTTCTCTAGCCTTCGCCCGACTGTGACTTGCATGGGCCCAAAATAGTCCACCGCGGTTGCGGTAAAGGGTGGTTGATTCTGGGCCAGCCTTTCTGGTGGTAAGTCGCCTAAGGGGATTTTTGAGGGGATCCCCCTATAGGTCCGACACCATTGGCATTGGTTGCATATGTAGCGTATAACGCCGCGCAGTCCTATTATGTGGTATCTTTGTCTCAGCTCATTCATGACAGTTTGATGGTTGCCGTGATTGAAGGTTGCGTGCGTGTGATGCACCAACAGCTGGGTGTAGCCTTCTTTGGCATGTAGGACTGGCAGGTTGTGCTCATCTTTTATTCGGTTGTCTAAACACAGGATGCCGTTGCGGTCGATCTTCACGGAGAGCTTGTAGAACGGTGACTTCTTCGGCGGTCGCCGCCCAGCCTCTATGGTCGTGATGTCGTCGGCGAACGAATTGTACTGGCTTCTCCTTACGAGCAATAGCTCTGCCAGCTTTATGTGGTTCGGTGCGAGTTCTTTACTTGTGTTTCTTTTGAGTAGTTTGGCTTTGAATACCTCAGCGGCGAGCAGAACGGTGGCAGCAACGCGTACTAATCGAGTGTATTTCGAGAAACGTTCTACCTTAGGTAAGTAGTCGCTAACGTCGCGCCTAATAGTTACATGAACCTGTTTCGGCGTTCTCTCTTCCCCAGAAGGGGGTAACGGCGCAGTGGCTTGCCTTTCCTGCGGCCATGTCGCGGGGTCGTTCCTAATGAACTCTGGTCCTGTGAACCACCTATGTTTTGCATTGAAATCGATGGGTATACCCTTGGTCGCGTCGTCTGCGACATTTTCAGCGCTGGGTACCCATCGCCAGTTGGCTGGAGTGGTTAGGCTCTCGATCTCAGCCAGTCGGTGCGCTACAAATGACTTAAACGTGCGCGGGTCTGATTTAATCCAGGCTAATACCGTTTTGGAATCCGACCAATAATGACATTTTAATATTTTGTAATCCGACTCGCGCTTGACCGATGCGGCTAATCGACTGCCTAACACTGCGGCTTGTAGCTCTAGGCGGGGTATCGATATGGGTTTCAGCGGAGCCACTTTGGCTTTACCGGCCACTAATCGCGACGTTTTCGTACCGTTCGGTCCCGTACTTACGAAGTATATCGAGGCTGAATACACTTTTTCACTTGCGTCACAGAAAACGTGCAACTCTCCTTCGCTGGATGTCGTCGCGGGTACGTACCTATCTATTTCTAGTTTTTTCAGTAGCTGTAAGTTGTTTATAAACGATAACCATGTCACGTGATGCTCGGTTGTGATGGGGTCGTCCCAATCTATCCCGCTGCGCCATATCTCCTGTATGAGACATTTGCCTATCATTGTAATTGGCGAAACTAAGCCCAGCGGGTCGAATACCGACATAACCGCGCTGGTTATCTGTCGCTTGGTAGGCAGAGTGTCGCCTCTTATGACGCTCGCGGGTGTACTTCTCAGATTGACGTTGAAACCTAACGTATCGCGCGCGTGGTTCCATATGAGGCCTAATGTTCGCTCTGTATCGCTTTTCCCTAGTGTGGTCGTGTCGCTACTGCGCGTGTCGGTGACGTCACTTATCACTTCGGGCACGTTCGATGCCCAACCGCGTAACTCGAACGATGCGTTTGAGTGGACTTTGTACATGGCATTTATCACTCGCTTCGCTTCGCTTTCGGTGTCGAACGCGCCTAAATAGTCATCCATGTAAAAATTGCGTATCGTAGCTTTCGCGACCTCGGGGTATTGTTGACCGTGATTCTCTGCGTTTTTATTTTTTACGTAAATGGCGGTACAGGGAGAGGATGCCGCCCCGAATATTAATGACGTCATTCGGTACTCTTGCGGCGGCCCCTCTCTATCGTCGCCCCTCCATAAAAATCGTAAGCTATCGCGGTCTTGCTGAGCGACTTTGACCTGTAAAAACATTTCTTTTATGTCGGCTACTACTGCGATTCGACCTTCCCTAAACCTAATTAAAACGCCGAATAACGACTGCAGTAAGTCAGGGCCTGCCAGGAGCGCGTCATTCAGGCTTTTTCCCCCGTATTTGGCCGCTGCATCGAACACCAAACGCGCTTTACCCTTCTGAGGGTGCACTACAGAAAAATGCGGCAAGTACCAGCTGCGTGGTGACGTGGCCGGGGTATCTACTTTTTCGGCGTATCCTGCTTGAATCAGGTTGTTTACCTGCTTACTGTATTCGGTTTTTAGGTTTACGTTTTTATCTAATTTATTTTCTAGGCTATGCAGACGGCTGACGGCTTGTTTTTTATTATCCGGCATTACTTCGGCGTCCGTTCGCCATAGCAAGCCCGCCTCGTACCTGTTGCTGTTCGGTACTTTTTTACATGTTCTATCTAGAATGGCTAGGGCGCGCTGATCTGGGTCAGACTTTGGCCGACGTGGTTCTATCCCTAGCGACTCTATACTGAAGAAACCTCTTATGAGTTCCAGAGCGGGGTCGTCGGCTTGAGCGGGTCGTACGTGGTTCACTACCGCGACGGTATTACGCGGTCGCGCGTCCTGCCCGTGCAGTACCCAGCCTAGCTTGGTCAATGATGCTACAGGTTGATTCTTATTACCGACGCGCAGTTGCCTAGACGTTATAAGATGCCAATTGTCTTGGCCTATCAATATGGTCGGTTTACCCTGCTCGTAGCATAATTCCTCCTCAAGTTCCGCTAGGTGGCTGCACTGCCGCACTAGTTCCCTGCTTACCCCCTGCGGGGACAAGTTTAGGTCGCCTATGGTGCTCGCATTCATAGTTTCTATGTTTCTATTATTCAAACCGCGAATCGACAGTTTAACGCGACATGATTCCGAGTCGTCTATTCGGTTACCTCCTACTCCCTCTAGCGACAAGAGCCGGCCGCGACCCCTAGGTATCACACCGTCCGCCACGCTTCGTTCAACGAGCGTCATGGTTGAACCTTCGTCTAATAAGGCATAGGTGGCGGTCGAGCCTATAGGGCCGCTTAATTCGACCGGTACTATCTTTAGATAGGTGTTAGACGCGTGTACGTGATTTATCGAACTTACGTTCGCGCGGGTGGGCAGAGATGTATTGTCGCTGCCGTGTAACATCTTATGGTGCGACGCTTCGCAACCGTTCACTCCGCACGGGACGTACTTACATCTGACAGGTCGCGCGTGCGAGCCGCCTAGGCATCTAAAACACAATTTGTTACGCTTGGCCGCGTCCCATCTTTCGTTTACACTTAACTTGTTGAAGTCGGCGCACTCCGTGGCGCTGTGGTTTCCCGCGCAAATTGCGCATTTTTTGTTTGACTCTGCTGATGACTCGACTATCGGTCGTGAGGGGCGCGACTTTTGTGTTTTTGATGCCTGTTTTTTCGACGCAGATTGTTTATTTATCGCTGCTATGGTTTTACGCGGCGCGCCGTCGGTTTCCGAACGTTCGCACGAGCTATCGCTTTCTTCGTTGTGCCGCCGCTCTCGTTCGCGGGCCGTGTTTACCGTGCGCGTCTTTGTTCGATTTTTTCTGTCGTCCCGCGCCGTTTCGTAGGCGAACATCGAGCCGCACTGATCGGCCATGACGTTGAGGAACCTAGACAGCAATTCTAGCTCAGGCGCCCCGGTGCGTTCCGACTTGAATTCGTACCATTTGTACTTTAAAATTATGCTTAATTTTTCAACGATTCGACTCACTAATTCAGGTGAGTATAGGTATTGCGGCTGATTGAGTGATTTTATTGCCGCTACCGTATTTGATACTTTGCTCGCGAAACTACTAACATTGCGCCCGTCTTCGGTCATGCGGGGCATGCGTTTTATGTTTTCTAGCTCGGAGAGTATAAGTAATTCCGGCCTTCCGTATCGTCTCTCTAACGTATCTATCACTTCGTACGGATCCGATACCGTGAACAATAACGCCCTAACTGTTTCGCGAGCCGCGCCCCTAAGGGCTTTTCTTAAGCGGGCCACGTTTTGTACGTCTGTAAACATGTCCACTGTGTCATTAAAGACTGATTTGAACGCCATCCACTCTGCAATCGCCCCGTCGAAATGAGGCAGTTCGTGGATGAATTTCGGCGCCGCGGAGTCTGACTTATTGGAATTTACCGCCTGCACGATCGCGTTGGCCAGCATCGCCATGTCGCTATTATTTGACGTCATGTCTCTACCAACGCGCGGTTCGTTCCTACTCGTGTCGGGCGGCCGCGGTACTTGTCCCGGGACTTGGGTTTTATCTAATATTGCTGGCCTATCGTTTACACATTGTTCCGAAATCCAACCCTCAACACGCGACCTTTCTACTCTGGACGGTGGCTCCGCGTCGTTAGAGCTTTCCAGTTCTATTCTGGCTATCTCTAATCGACTTAAGGCAGCTGCGGATGCCGCCCTAGCCCGTGCTAACTCGGAATTATGTAACTCTAACTCGGCTTTTAATATAGATAATCGACTACTTGCCCTGTCCGCGGGGACATTTACTACTGTGCCCGGCGCGCTCCTAACCTGAGTATTTGACTCGTCGACTTGCGCGGACTCATTTTCGACTACTCTCTCCGCCCTATTGTTGCTACGCGTGCTGCTATCACCGTTCGTGTCCTCTGTGCCGGTGCCCTTACTCCACGTATTTGTTTCGGTCGACGTTGTCTGACCGGACGCCGGCGTGGCGTCTGTGGTAGGCGTGGATTTGCCTGAACGCAATACACGTGCGTTTTCCATTGCGCACGAGGGGTCCCTATTCCTATTAATTACTTAAAATTAACACTTAATTCACTTTCACTTGCACTTTTGATCTTCTTGTTGTGTCGCCTACTTGCCTATCGGCCTGGTCGGACTCCTACCGTGGTGATGCCGAACCAGGAATGGGAACGATGGGGATAGGAAGGTAGGAACCTCCCGGCAGAGGATGCGGGCGCTCACGGGTGCATCAGAGTGCGGTGGGAATATTCCACACTCGTCGTTGCGTACCAACTAGTGGTCCCAGAACGTGTCCGCACCTTACCGGCGGGGTCTGACTGTTACACCTGTGAGGGTGCGTGGAGTCGTCAGGTAGTCCACAGTGCTTCCGTACGTTTAATGGCCGTTTATCACCGTTAGGTGGCCACGTACATGTGATGATTGCTTCCGAGTAATTAGCGGTGGTTAAGCACGACCAGCCACTAAAACTCGCGCGTACTTGTTTCTTTCTTGACGCGGAGAACAGGAACTTGCTTGGTTTCTTTCTTGACACGGAGAACAGGAACTTGCTTGGTTTCTTTCTTGAAACGGAGAACAGGATCTTGCTTGTTTCTTTCTTGACACGGAGAACAGGAACTTTCTTGAAAACTGATGCAGAGATCCGGCTCGAAGGACCATTGATGATTGTATGACTACTCAGCAGGGCCATACAATGGACTTTGTAGACTTCTTCATTACCACAGGTAAGTTCGGGATGTTAAATAAAAAACTGATTTAAAGAAACTCAAGCTGCACGTGTCTGGAGAGTGTAGGGCAGCGTAACGTCTTGCGTGGGCGGCGTCTAAGTGAGTAATGCGGGCAATGCGCGGCGGCGCATCTTTTATATACTGCGTCAATGGTGCGCGACGCAGTACGTGTGAGTGTATGTACAGTATTCATGTCTGTGAATGGTGGCGCAGCATTTATTTAAAATCCAATCAGAAAACAGCATAATAAGAACATAATAAGAATATAAACAAACAATTAAAATGAACATAACGTGGAATAATATTACAAACTAAAAAACTTAAATAACTACTTAGCTATTATTTACATTCATAATTTCTTAAATCTAAGCTGTTATTTACAATATATATTTGTTTTATTTTTTATGTTTGTTCGCGGATAACTTCGTCGTTTATGACCGATTTCGATGATTTTTTTTATATGAAAGGGTATGCTTCCGAGATGGTCCCATTGCAACTACGTCAGGATCTGATGATGGAAACCCTGAGAAATCGAGGGCAAATCTCGAAAATTGTAGGCACGCATCTGGTAAAAACTTGATATTCGTGTGTATATCGGGTGATACTACAAAAGAATGAAGGTTTGGATCAGACCTGATGATGGAGACGACAGAGAGTCAAGGGAACTCCACATCGGTATGTAGGAACTACCAAGTGTTTGGGCTTATTTCATGCGTATTGACGAGACCTTTACACCGAAAGCACTCAGTAATGTTTTTTTTCATAACATAACATCACGCCGGTACGCTGTGAAGGGTACGCAGGTACCACTAAAAAGTGAAAAATATTTTTTTTTTTTACAAAAAATACAACCGCCTTCCAAAACAAAACACTACAAAGTATAAAATAACTTTAATTTCGGAAGTCGGTGTCAATAAACGAAATAACCAAAAACACCGACTTCCGAAATTACAGTTATTTTATACTTTGTAGTGTTTTGTTTTGGAAGTCGGTTACATTTTTAGATTCATTATTTAAAAATATAGAATTAGAATATAAAATCAGTTCAATTGTTTTTCCATATAAAAAGGCTTTCAGCCCTAGCTTACGCTCATTCAGAATTCTGATTTTGTCAATTTTAACGGATTTAAAATACTTTTTCGCGGAAAGGTGTAATTGAAAAATGCCAAGAGGATTATCAGAAGTTTTACGAGCAATAATAGTAACTTTGAGGGAAGAAGGATACACTACGAGAGAAATAGCACGCAGAGTTGCTATATTCCAATCCTGTATCGTGACCACGTTACAGAGGTACCACGGGATGAGTAATTTAGCTGACCGACCCCGCAGTGGTCGCCCAACTGTTTGGACTGCGCTATATTAGATAGCTGGCTGCCCGTGACCCAACAATCAACGCTACTAAAATACAAGCAGAAGTTTGGGCCGCCTCTGGGCTTAGCAGTTAGCACTTGACCATTCGGAATCGCTTGCACCAGGTTGGATTACGAGCACAAAGGTCTTGGCGAGCGCCTCTGAATTCCCGGCAACGTCAACGACGGAGATTGCAGTGGGCTAGGCTTCGGCAAAATGCAGAAGAAAACATTGGCAAAACTGTCTCTTCGCTGACGAATCGCGAATCAGTACTCATCCAGATAACCGACGTGTCCGTGTCTGGAGAAGACCAGGAGGCCGTGAAAGGCAAAGAACTGCCACTGGAACAGTTCAGCAAGGCGGGAAATCGGTGTAGTTTTGGGGTGGTATTATGATTAGAGCTAGAACGCCTTTGATCCCGTATCGAGGCTTCATGACATCAGACGTGTATAAAGCAGTTGCTATTGATGGAATTGTCAGACCATTCCGAGTAAACCATGGGCACCAATTTGCACTGGTCGATGATAATGCGCCCGCACATCGAGCTCAACGACTCAATGCTGCTCTCCAAGAATACGACATCACAAGGTTAGACTGGCCTGCCGGCTCGCCTGACTTAAGCCCAATAGAGCATGCGTGGGATGCTCTTAATCGAGCTATTTGCACCCGTCAGCCACGACCCCAGACAGTGCCAGAGCTCAGGGAAGCCGCTATTCAAGAGTGGGACAGGTTACCCCAATAAATGCTGGATAACTTGATCCTCAGCATGCCCAGGAGGATCTCCGCATGTGTTCGAGGCAGGGGAGGAGTTATATTATATTGAATACAAATCTTTTATTAATAAATTGTTGTTTAAGTTTGGTTAAACAGTATTTTTATTTCTATCAAATTCCTGTTACAATTACATTCTGATTAATTACTCAATTTTAGTTACTAAAAATAGTTTTATTTTTTCATTTCAAACAGGATCTTTCTATTCAAAGAAAACACAACATAGAATCTTTCTTGATAAAGTTAAATTAAAAAAATGATATCAGCTTATATTAGTGATCACAAACTTTTTTTGATGTGAGTATGTTCGTCCGTCAGCCACACCATCATCTGGAGGAAATAAAATAATATCGCCTGCATCCTGCCCGGCCTGCAGCTGCAGGCCTCGGCTATCTTATCTAAGGTAACCTGTAATACGTAAATAAGCTCTAAAACACCATCACCGTAAAGAGCCAAAACGTAAACAAAAGTCTTGTTATTGCTTAGATGGAATTCAGAACAATAGAGTTATTATAATCCAATCAAAAACATAAATGTGAAAAAAAGGAGCCAAAAGTTAATAATATCCGTGATTGTAGGTTTTAGCGAAAAATGAATTGAGATCTAAATGGGCGCCAAATTCTGTAGATAATCCCGAAATAAGATAAATTAAGGCTGAAGATTCGACTTGGCTAGTTTTACATGCATTTGTTATCTCATATCTGGCTTTATTTTTCATCTTTATGTTATAAGCAAGTTACAGTTTTTATACTGAAATGTCGACATATCTTTCTCTCCTAAGATTTGCTGGTAAAACTAAAAACTACTAAAGACGCTTGGCCTTAAAAGTCGTATCTATGTTAAATTTAAAGGATCATATTTTTTTTTATTTTTAAAGGTTTCTTTTTGTCGGGGGTTTTTTAAATTTTTAATTTAATTTTTATTGGCACTAAAACCCTTTTCACAATAGCTTATTTATTCATTTATTACAAGCAATAAGAAAAAATAACAATAGTTACGGTCTAGGCATTTTTATTTCACTTTTTATAGCAAGAGATTACAGTCACAGATGATATTTGGCTAGAGTAGTTAGAAAAAAAATTAATAGTTTTACTTATTGGCTTTGCAACAATGGTATTGGAATTCTCTTTGTGGTAGAAAAAAAATATTAAGCTTGTGTCACCTACAAGTGACACTAGGAATTGAAGAGTTAAACTGTCACCCTGAAATACACCTCCCTCGGTCCTTACTGCTCCGCTATTCCTCTGGATCTGTCGACATCCTGGTTAACGAACGACCGTCCTCTATTTCCCCACACGACATAATGAATGAGTAAAATGCAGTGTTGCATCAATTTTATACAATTCTAGTACTCAAATGAGCCATGTATAGACAAGAATAATGTAGAAGATGTATTATTTTTTAAATATTTCTATAAAAAAAACAAACTAAATAAAATAGTACATCACCGGGGGTATCAGGAACAAGGTCTTAGTTACCAATCTTCAGGGCTCCAGAGAGGAGCCTCCTAAAAATAGAAAGCCGTGTCCAGAAGTACCGTTCTTTGAATACAGCCCGTGACCCAGCTACCTAACCAAAGCCTTAAGACGCAAACCCACCGCGGTGACGCTGTGCACGGGTACACGGCGCATTTTAGCTGCGTGGGTTCATTTGTTAGACAACGTGGATCTACGTTTCCACGGCAGTACACACTACACACACACCCACGACATGTACAAATGTACCGTGGCCAGAGGCTACGCTCGTTTTTTGCAAGAATATGGTTTTGACATAGTCGTGGGTTAACATTCGAGTATAGCATGTACCGCGTGCACAGCGTGCATGGCGTTGACAGCGTTGAACTATGTGAGTGCCATATTCGAGCAAGACACTTTTTTTGACTTGAATGTACCCCGGCGGTTGGGAGTGTCATGCTCACTCAAAAGTCTAGCTGATGGTGGCGTATGCGTTGAATCATTTGGCAACCTTCAAAATGGTTGAGCCGAATGGTGCTAGCGCATGCGCCATGTTCGTGAACGGGCGCTGTCAGTTGGGACTGGTCATTTCTCAGCTGCCATGGTTTATTTTAAATATTTCTTTGAATTGTTCCTTTTTACACGACTGTCTAAAAAAAGGAGTGTTATGTTTTCAGGGTTCATGTATGTATGTATGTTTGTTTGTGAGTTTTCGATGTATGTGGTATCGTTAGAAGCGTTGCGTTATCCCGGGTAACATAGGATAGTAAAAACTATCATAAAAAATACGGAAATATTTTTTTATTTTCATGAAAATTTGCTGACCTATACTATCATCATCTAGAGCTTGCTTAGTACATAACAAAAATATATAACAGTAGTATTCAATATGCACTCGTTCGCTAATAATGAAAATTTAAAAAATAATTTTAGGACAGCCATGGTTCCAACAAATAATTATTGAAACTGAAAAACAACTTTTTTATTGCAGTCGGGGGACAGTAGGAAACATTTCTTTAATGGTCATGTGTTAAGTCTCTCCATGTATTAAATCACCTCAGAAATTTTTGTATCAATGTGGTACCAATCAAAAATCGATTTAGTTTCGCATTACTTATTCAATCAAAATATCGTTTTATTACTAAAAGGTATGAAATAAAAAACAAATAATTAAAAAACACGCCTGCCATGTCCGAAAATGAACTAAAAATTTAGAAACAAGCATTGGCACAAAAATTTAAAACTGAATAACAACTTTTTTATTGCAGTCGGGGGACCGTTAAAGAAATGTTACAGAGTACCTAATGTCCCCCGACTGCAATAAAAAAGTTGTTTTTCAGTTTTAAATTTTTGGACCAATGCTTGTTTTTTTATTTTTTAGTTCATTTTTGGACATGGCAGGCGTGTTTTTTAATTTTTTAATTATTTGTATTTTTAACCGATAAATTCAGACCAGTGTCTTTTATCACCCGAGGTCCTGTTTGACTCATAGAAATGAGTGCGGCTCATGACTTTTTTGACTGAAACAATTATTCTTATACTTTTGAGAAACACGACAGATGGTTCGTAGGTGTCACTACGCTTGACAAAGAGCAAAACCAATACATCCGAGGTAGCTTCAAAATCAGACTAATATACCAGACAAGCTTATGGAGTCACGCCTCCGTTGGGACGGCCACGTCATGAGAAAACCCGATGAACACATGACAAAAACAGTGCTTCAGCTGGACTCAGACCCCGACTAACATGGATGTCAGGTATTAAGAAAGACCTCTCCACAGACAATATAGATCCACTGACGACCCAGAAACGACATCTCTGGAGAAGAACGGTTAGGAGAGCGAAATACTCGAATAGTAAAATTAAGTGGAACTGTCGTAGCCCGAACCACCACAACCAGTCGGAAAAACTTCACTCCATTTCCTCGGCATTTCAGAGTTTACAAAACTTTGTGGATTTTTAAAAGAGTGTCCGCGGAGTTGCTTGCACGTTCTTCTCCATAGAGATTTACGTCATCTTCATCTTTTTTTTTTTGACCGACCGACCTTGTCAATTCAAAAGTGCCTGTAAATGGTTTATTCTAAATATATACTTTGAGTTTGATTCCACTTAAACCCCAAAACAATTTTGGTAGAGTCAACAGCAAAATTGCAAGATGCATAAATACAACACATGAGTTTTAGGGACTTATAAGACAAATATAATCATTGGTAAGTATATTACAATGATTCAGTATAAAAAATATAATTAAAAACTATGCTATGCTCTAGAAATAAAATGAATCAAAGACAAAATCCCAAATTCCTATTTTCTTAAGAATGCTCGTATAAATTCAACTTGAGAAATTAGTTAACTGTAAAGCAATTCTAATCTGAAGCTGATCTTATATTTTTAGAAATCAGTTTACTGACTGTAATGAAAACAATTTCGTTACGGTAAACTGTAATTTTGCTGTTGAATCTACCAAAACTGTTTTGGGGTTTAAGGTGGAATGATGTATGGAGTGTAGAGTTTTGAGAACAATGGCTTTAGTGGAATAAGCCGTAGTAGCTATGTCGTGATGTACCCAATACAATATTCAAATATGTTTAAAACTTTAAATATTGGTAACTGAGGTTAAACACACTTTTAGAAAAGAACATAAAATGGGATTGCTTTTATAGGTAACTCTCATCAGGGTTGTCTTTTTACATAATAGGTACTCCCTATATGTAGGTATATTGTGATGTTCCTTTGAAGCTTTTGAATTCTGGGGTTCATATAACATTGATAAGTACGACAATAAAAGGATTTATTCATTTAAACAGTACGTCTACCATGAGTATTATCAATCTGTACTTGTAAAAAATGTATGAATACTTTTAAAAAACAAGTTGTTAATTTTTTCGTTAACTAAAGTTTTACTTGCAAGTTGTTTGTTGTTAACAACTTAAACAAGTAAACCTGTATAATTAAACCACCCAAAAGTGATCCTATTAATGATTAAATTCAGGGAAGTAATAACACATGCCAAAATAAGGAAAGCACTCATTATTAAAAAAAAAAATTTTTTTTTTTTATTTTCAGCAAAAAAAAAATCCCTACTTTTTTCAAAAACCTACGATGGAGTGTTAGTTTTCATCAACATCGGACCCGAACATCTACAATGCATCATTGGACATTTGAAAAAATATCAGTTACGGTTTATGTAGGAAGGTGTAGTCAGAAATTTTATACTAATTTGTTAAAAATGAGAGCTATCCCTTAGAGTTATTGTTTTTACTTCCAGAATTTGTCCTCATAGCTTCGGATATGTATTTGGCCATCCAGCACACTTTAACTATATTCACCCTGTATACTCGTACAGCTGTTGATAAAACCACCCTCGCTTTCAGTTTTACTATCGCTTCTTCCAGAAGGAACATTCGTAAGAGTTTTGAATCAAACAGCAGTGACTCACGCGACAAGTCCTCCTAGGAAGGCCACGGGTCCGCCGCCGATGAGCCTGATCTTACGGTGGCACGAGTCGAACAGCGACAGCCGGGCGTGCGGCGGCGGCGGCAGCCCCACCGTGCCGCCCGTGGTCGCGGAGCGCAGCATCAATCACAAGCACATGGACACAACACTAGCCGGGCGCGAGAGCGCGACAAACAACAGCTGAGAGCGCGTTCGCTCCGCCTCGCATCGCAACACATGTGGCTGTGCAGGCGGCCTGCGCGGGACTGCCGAAGTGCCGAATCACCGAGTGCCGCCACGCCGCCGCCCGCTCGTCTCTCCACCGCGCTGCCATACACCCCCCTCTGTCCAACCCCACTCCTAATCCGTCTGAAATGACTTTGAAACACTGCTGTGCTATTGATTCTTGTTTTTCTGGCTTTTTAAGGTAAATGCGTATTGTTATGAGCAATTATAACTAGGTACCTGACGAATGCTTTTGGAAAACGTAATTTTATTCATAAAAAGGTTGAATAGGCCATGCTTTCGACAAGCACAACAAAGTCATAAGGAAGTGTTTGGGCAGTAGGTCGCGCCGCGATCAGCTGACGATGCGGAGAGTGGCGCGAGGCATTGAAGGGATGCGGAGTAGCGAGGGGAGGGGATGGGGGGGGGCGAATCATTGACGTCGACGCACTTAGTATCAACTCGACAAAACGTAGTTTTGCACACAATGTAAACAATGACTTCAATTTTCACGGCTATGGGCGGCACGGCGCGTGATTTATGTGTAGATACGATACTTTGAGTATAACATTTTTTTAACAAAATAAAACAATATGTATGAACTAATAACTTTACCTATTTATAAATATTAACTATACAATTTATCTAAAAAAATACAAAAATATAATACTAACAGTGAAAATGGAATCAAAATTACTCGAAAAACAAACGAGATATTATTATTTTAAACAAATATATCTGACCCTCTCGCGCTGATGTCTATGGCAGTTGTATAGGCGTCATGGACTTTGACGTCAAAGTTCATATCGGATTTCTCTTTCTAATTCAACTCTCAAGCTTGATTGAAGCTTTATAACTTCATCGCTGATGAAATTATTTAAAAACTAATTTCATGATTGTTTACTAGAGCTACTAAGTTTGCAAATAAAAGAATCGCATGCATATATAAGGCTACTGACATACAGAATATATTTTGACTTACAAAAACGTGCTGTACAGATCAGCCAGGGTTAAAAGTTTAATTATGACAACTTTTTAAACAGATTGAAATTCTCAAGGTGGCAATTCATTTTTGCAAAAATTTTATATATTATGCAAAATATACACCAAAACAAGCAATATACATACACAACTTTAACACCAGAAACAAGCAGAAAGTATATGCTCCTTCCCACCGACTTCATAAGGTCTAGGGCTCATTTGTGGGCTCGGTATCTGCTTGTACAATAAACTACCCTTTCTTTTCTTGACTTGCCATTTAATGCATTTAAAATTTATAAAAACCCTCTACAAACAAAAACTTTAAAAAATAAAATAAAACAATACTTATTGATTTAATATAGGTACGATTCTTTGGGCCAAGCGTCTTTGCTTCAGGATACCGTAATTTTTGTATTTGTAAAGTACGGTTGTACGATGTTTTAAAGAAAATAGTTTAATAGCATTTCGTTTCATATAAAATTTTACTCGTATTATCATTTCATAGAATACTTAATACGCAGAATACTCACTTTGAATAAATTTAAATCATCGATTTTTGTTACAAATAAAATTCAAAGTTCCGATATTCATATCATAGAATAACAAATCAAATATTCTCATATAAAACTTATTACCAAGAAAAACATTTTATCGAGTGACAGTTTCAATTTCCCCCCTTTGTCAATGTGCATACCCCCTCCCTACACCGCGTTCACAAAAACAATGCGGGTAAATTCTAGTCAAGCCAAAACTTTTCATTCGGGCCCAGTCGACGGAGCCCCACGAAGCGATGGTGGCGGGAAATGGCGATGGGGATAAAAGACAACTATGCAAACATACAAACAAGCATACAGCATGCATGCAGCAAGCATGCAGCATGCAAGCAAGCATGCAGCAAGCAAGCATACAGCATGCAAGCAACCATGCAGCATGCAAGCAAGCATGCAAAATGCAGCATATGAGCAAGCATACAATATGCAGCAGGCATGGTTTCTGTCACGGCTCCGGCGCTGCGGGGCTTCGCTGATCCCACGCGAACTTATCGTCGCAGATGGTTTTAACGCTCACCACCGCAGCTTCGGCTTGTTTTCCGGCCAGCCTCAGCCGCGGCGGCGGGCGTTATAACACCTGCTCCTCAGCTCGCGGGCCGCCTCGCCCCTCCCGTGCCTTCGCGGGCTTAAATTACACTCTAGGGGTAGGGCAGACAAGACTACGTGGAGTCGGTTTTACAGCGATCCGTTTCTGTCACTAAGTTTTGTAGCACAACATATTAACTTTTTAAAGACGTATTTAATTTTAATGTAGGGTTAAAATGCTATTTTAAAAATGGCACTTCATGGCACAAAGCTGCCATCTTCAAAGTATACCATTGTAAATTCGGACATATTAAACAATAATATTAAATATTGATTACATTTTCGTTGAAATATAAAAAAAATATACCTAACAAACAATATTCGTAAAAAAATAATTCTACTGTTTGATAAGTTTGTTAAATAAAAAAATGTGAATCGAAATTCATTGAATTGTGTTTCCGTGAAATATGTTTCATTCAAGTAAATAGTTGTTGTAGAAGGAGTCTCGAGCCCGATTTTGATGAAAACTAAAACTGCATCATTGGATTTTTGAAAAATCGTTTTTCCTACCCAGGAATCGAACCAGTAGATTTTGAAAAAAAAAGCACACCCTCTATTATTACACCATCCGAAGCTGTGTAGCTAATAAGAATCAAGTTCTGGGAAGCAATTTAACATATCGTCGTCGGCGGCGCGGCAAACTAAAGGAAACCTCTCATTTTTAACAAATTTGTTTTAAAATCTCTGACTAAAGCTACCTATCTAAACTGATTTATTTTTTAATTCAATAATGCAGTTGTAGATTCTCGGACTTGATGTTGATGAAAACTAAAGCTGCATGATTGATTTTTGAAAAATAATTGAGTCGATATTTTTTTTCTTTTAAAATTAAGAAAGCTTTTGTTAAAAATGAGCTGTTTCCTAGTTTGCCATGTATTATTACTTCCCAGAATTTGATCCTTATTAGCTACACTTTCGGATAGTGTAATAATACAGGCTGTATTTCTTTTTTCAAAATCAATCGGTTGGATTCCTGGGTAAGAACAACGATTTTTTAAAAATTCAATGATGTAGTGTTCATCAAAATCGGACTCGAGACTGCTTTCAGTGTTTTTCGATATTCCTTATAGTTTCGGATTTGGCCCTGAAGGCACACTTAAAATATTCACCCTGTATATGGAAATCGAGTGGCATTTGTGCTCAATGATAATAATGTGATTATTATTTTCCTTGAGGATAAAGCTTACTTTTATTGGAAAAAGTCATAAATCGTGTTATTCAAGTCACATCACATTTAGAGGAAACGCTGGCGGAGAGACTGTATGTAAAAAGTCATAATTTGGTAAGGTTTGGCTCTCGTGTTTTCTCCTTCAATATTGAACCGATTTAAGAGATATTTCACAAACTGAATAAGAAGGATATATACTGTGTCCTTTTTGATGATTTATTGTCCGTGTAAGCACTTGAACCCTCACAAAATGCTCAAAATTGTCCGATAAATCGCTGTCAACAGAGCCCTAGTGTACAAATTTGGCAACTATTAATAAAAAAAGGAAAACATAGGGACAGAGTCGAGTGCCAAACCTCGAATTATGACTTTTTACATACAAAGTCTCTCCGCCAGCATTTCCTCTTAATAATGTACCAAATTTATGCAGTATTTCTTTGCGTGTAACTGAGAAGACGCTCTAGTTTCTACCAAAAGGCATTTTACTAGTTAATGTGGTGGCCAAGGTCACGCATCTTGCTGCATCAATGACCACTATGCCATAGCTGGAGAGGAGGTTGCGTCATGGCGATGAAACGGTTGCGTTAGTCTCTCTCGGGCATTGCGGACGAATACAAACATTGCAACACACGCGTCAAGTTACGTGTGATATTCTTTGCTGTCGGTAGATATGTCAGTCCGTATTCTCTTTTACTGCTGAACTAAGGCGCCGCAGCACTCGGTTCGGACGTTATATTCGCACTGAACCCTTGTGGTGGAAGGCGTTTGGCTAAATAAGTTCAGAAATGATTTTTGAGCAGAGGTGTCGAAAAAAAAAATGTTAGGCGATATCGTGATCCACTTTACTCGACGAAATTAGGTCTTTTAGGTCATTTCAAAAGGACTTCTTCCAATAGCTGTGTAACAAGTGTGTGGAAAAGAGAGAGGGAGAACTGCGCGAATTCTACTACTTACTACGTAAATGGTTTATTATGTTTTTTCTCTCTTCTTCGAAAACCCCGGCCGCTTAAAACGGTTAAAGAGTTCCAAACAAGCCGCTTTTCAATCAGTCTGATGCAGTTGATGGCATCAGATCTGTGATTGAACCGCATCAGACAGCTTGAAAAGAGACTTGCTTGGAACTTTTTTTGTTTTTAGCGGTCGGGTTTTTTGACAAAATTAATTCGTTTCACTGAATAATTTAATAAACTTCATCGGAATAAAAATGTGTTTTCTTTAAAAAGTATTTAGAAGATGCGCGTTTTGTATCTAGTACATTAAGATACCATTTCCAAAAGTATCCTGTATTTGGTAGGTATCTCAAATACTTAAGTAAACAGTACGGTTTCGCCAAAGGACGTTGTACAACTGACACTAGTGTTACCTTATTAAAAGCACGTCTCTAATGCGAGGGAAGAGGCACAAGATGCCATAGGTATCTCTTGTGATCTATCTAAGGCGTTTGATTGCGTTAATCACGAGCCATTACTCTACTAGGCAAAACAGCGTTAAACTTGGTTAAATCTTATTTGAATGATTGACATCTATTATTTCAAATAAACGGTGTCAATTTGTTGGTATTAAACGTGAAAATTGGCTTCCCCCAGGGCTCGATTTTAGGTCCTTTCTTAATTTTTGCCATCAATGATTTACTCTATTTATTGCAACTTGATATGGTGCTTTTTGCCGACGATAGCTCTTTAATTTTAAAGATAGATAGACGAACCAACAATCTTAATGTCATAAATAACATCCTCATGCAAGTAAAAAAATGTTTCACGGCGAATAATTTGGACCTAAATGAAAAGAAAACGAAATACATAAGATTTGCCTTGCCAAAGTAAAAAACAGTGATTGTGTCATAGTACTGTACAGGTAAAAACGGGATTCATGGGGATTTCGCTTGACTCAAGGCTACAAGGAGGTCCTCATTTAATATCTCATTAAGTTTCTTCAAGGCTAAGTTCAGCAGCATATGATTTTTAGTAAACACAGACATAATTATGGTACTAGAAATAGGGGCAAATAAGTTCAACCAGGTTTCAGACTGGTTAAAATAGCCTCATCTTTCATTGGTACTGTTTAAAATTTATAAAATACCTTCTCATAACTAAATGAGACAAAATTAAATCTTGTATTAAACGCACACTATGCAGGCAAGCATATTATAAGCTGTGGGATTGTATTGAAGATGAAATGAATGCTTGACTCAATGCTGGTTCTGCTCCACAGCCAATAAGGCGCACAAATTAACTTGTTAGCATCTGGAAACATTGTTGGACCGGCTGAAGATTGTAAGAACGCAATATTTTCATTGTTTAATCTCAATTTATTTGACATTGTATAAATCATGCATTAACAGCACATGTGTGAGTACTGTGTACCTTAAACTATAACTATCAATTTTGGGCATGTCTTTAACTTGAATTTAACTAAAATTGGGTTAATTACATAAACAACAACACGTCATGCTCACTCAAAAGTCTAACTGATGGTGGCGCATGCGTTGGATCATTTGGCTCCCTTCAAAATGGTTGAGCCGAATGGTGCTAGCGCATGCGTCATGCTCGTGAACGGGTGCCGTCAGCTGGGACTGGTCATTTCTCAACTGCCACGGTTTATTTTAATTATTTCTTTAAATTGTTTCTTTTTTACTTCGGACGCTTTTATTATGCACGTCTTTTAATATTCTCGTCAACTTATTATTCTTAAAAGAGTGTCAGTATGGAGTTTCTTGCACGTTCTTCTCCATAGAGATCTACGCCTTCAAACGTGCTTTAAGCTTAATTTTTTTGACCAACCGACCTTGAGAATTCAAAGGAAAGTGTTATTGAAATAAATGCTGCGTTGGGTTCGTCTGCTGATAGAAAACTACTGTATCGTCGATTGCCATGAGCATGTTTGATCCCAGAACATTGCACGCGGCGCGTTGAATAGAGCACAAGAGCAAAGTTACGAGAACAATCGTCCAATACCAACAATCATAATTTGTTTACATTAGATATATTATAAGTATTTTAATACTTATAATATATCTAATGCTTCTTTACTTCTTTTAGATTTAATTTATATTTTTTCCCCATTTTCAGTATATTTTTTTAAAGAATAAAGGAAGTACATTTTTCATCAATTTCCTTAATAACTTTAAACCGATTTATTTTAAAACAATGATAAAATATATTTACGACTTTCACAGTAAACCTTTTCATTTGATATGCCGCACGGCACGGCACAGTTTGATAAACTTTCCCTAGAGTGAACCAATATTTAAAATTTGAGTTTACGTTCAGCGTCAGTCTTTGGGTCACAGAACGAACGGAAATTATTCCAACTGAAGTGATACAGTGGATTTGGAGCAAATTACCTACAATCGGATGGTCATACTGACGGATGTACGAGTGATCCTGTAAGGGTTCTTATTTTACATTCGGACGTATGGAACCCTAAAACTTACATAAGATTATTTAAAACAGTAAGGCGACTTATAAACGCAAGTGGTACCTCCGCAATGAACGAGCCCGTGCGAAGTAGGGGCAGGCGGACAGCACAGGACTTACCAGAGGCAGTCCAGCATGATAGAGACATGCACGTGGCGCCCGCGGGGCTGCACTCACCTGCAACAACAAACACACCGGTCAGTGACAGGACTGCTCCGCGGAGCGTTGAGCGCTGCAAGCGAGCGACGACGGTGATCTTCCAAAACATCTTTTTAACAGTATATTTATCGGTATCATTAATAGTGGATTACGTAACTCTAGCGCCTCACGGGCTAAGCCATCTGCTCGACCGGTTAGGGCTATTTAGTAGAAATACTGAAATAAACCTACGACTGCAAAAATAGTGAGCATCTGTAAATATCCGCGGACGTGCACTCGCCAACAAACTTGCGCAAACCAAGAGTTGGGTATTACTAAATCTCTTTAAGAATTAGAAAAATATAACCAGAACATGCTTTATCAGATCTGTTAATAGTGTAGGTATTATTAAGTGTTTTTGTGTATATCTACGTCGCAGGCGTTTTGTGTGATTCGTCTTAATACGGCATCGCGTGTGGTCCGCCTTGGCATTATGTCGAAAACGCCTTTAGGGAAATGTATTAGGACATAGAGCCCGGGCGATTTGAATATATTAGTTCTATTTTCTACCACCTGTGTCGCTGCTAAGCTAAACAACTAAAATGTATTAGGACATAGCGCCCGGGCGATTTGATTATATTAGTTCTATTTTCTACCACCTGTGTCGCTGCTAAGCTAAACAACTAAAATGTATTAGGACATAGCGCCCGGGCGATTTGATTATATTAGTTATATTTTCTACCACCTGTGTCGCTGCTAAGCTAAACAACTAAAATGTATTAGGACATAGCGCCCGGGCGATTTGATTATATTAGTTCTATTTTCTACCACCTGTGTCGCTGCTAAGCTAAACAACTAAAATGTATTAGGACATAGCGCCCGGGCGATTTGATTATATTAGTTCTATTTTCTACCACCTGTGTCGCTGCGAAGCTAAACAACTAAAATGTATTAGGACATAGCGCCCGGGCGATTTGATTATATTAGTTCTATTTTCTACCACCTGTGTCGCTGCTAAACTAAACAACTAAAATGTATTAGGACATAGCGCCCGGGCGATTTGATTATATTAGTTCTATTTTCTACCACCTGTGTCGCTGCTAAGCTAAACAACTAAAATGTATTAGGACATAGCGCCCGGGCGATTTGATTGTATTAGTTATATTTTCTACCACCTGTGTCGCTGCTAAGCTAAACAACTAAAATGTATTAGGACATAGCGCCCGGGCGATTTGATTATATTAGTTCTATTTTCTACCACCTGTGTCGCTGCTAAGCTAAACAACTAAAATGACATAGTGTAGTGGACGTATTAAAAAATAAAACCGGACAAGTGCGAGTCGGACTCGCCCAACGAGAGCTCCGTACAAATTTGTAGGTACATCTACACTAATATTATAAAGAAGAAAGATTTATTTGTTTGAATTGAATAGGCTCCGATACTACTGGACTGATTTGAAACATTCTTTCAGCATTGGATAGCTACATTATCATGGAGTAACATAGGCTATATATTATCCCCGTACTGCCACGGGAACGGAAACAACGTGGGTAAAACCGCGTGACGTCCACTAGTTTATTATAAATAGTTCAGGAATCGAGCTTAGCAGTTTTTTCCGAGCTTTTCAGATTTTTCCTACCCTTGTAGTATAAAACGGTATTACTTGCCAAATTTCATAGTTCTAGGTCAACGGGAAATAACCTATAAATTGTGATTCCCTTGAGTGTCGAAATATACGTTTTTTGTGACATAAAAGGCCGTATCTTTTTTTTACGTTAACTTAGAAGTTTTATTTTTTCGCAGCTTTAAGGGACTGTAACCTGATTATATGGTTTTAAATTTCATGATTAATTTCAACTCGATAGTCGACACCTCTACGCGTTCCTGAGACAAACACGAAGGACGGACGGACAACAAAGTGATTCTATAAGGGTTCCGTTTTTTCCTTTTGAGGTACGGAACCTTAGAATTATATTTGGGGTGGTTTGGGATCTACCTCCTCGCGGTCCACCCCGGGCAACGGCACCACAGGCTTGCCTATGGTACGGCAGAACGAGCCCACTAAAAAGCGGTGGTAGGCTCCGCAAGGAGCCGCCTGGCTCGCTACCACCATCCCACTGAAGTCCGGCGCTAAGCAGCTTGCTGTGTTCCGTCGGTGTGCGGGAGTGCCAGTGCCTTTGGGGGAGAAGGAGATTGTCAGTTGTTCTGCTCAGAACCGGTCTTGGTCGCTGGGCTGGGCTTTCCGGGTAACTCATTTTGGAGGGTAGCGGGATCCGAAGCACGGTGCCAGCCGTTGGCCGACCGCAGTTAGTAGGGGGCCCAAGTAGCACGCCAGCCACGTGTGAAAGGCTGCCCCGCCAACTAGCGAAAAATCCCGATATGCTCCACCGTGCCAGCCGGCGACTGGATGGGAGGACCCGGTGGCCATATCCGGGGGGGTTCGGGCGCCCCCGCAGTCTCCAAATGAGTTCCCCATAGGTTAGTTTAGCTCTAGTGTCCACTTGGTTCACAGAGCAGCGCCTCGACAATTCGACTTTTTTCCCCAACTACTCTCCACTCCAAAAAATGAATAAAGCGAAGGAAAATAAGGTGAAACAACGGCTACACTTCCACCCGCTAAAAGTGCACCTCACTAATATCAGGGGGTTGCACTCCAATCTCGATCCGGTCCATCACCATCTTGAGACCGAGAAGCCGCACCTGTTTTTCCTAACGGAGATGAAGATAACAACCCCGTCGGACGTGGCGTACCTCAACTACCCGGGCTACTCTCTGGAACACAAGTTCAAGAAGCAGGCTGGGGTCTGTGTGTACGTCCGCGATGACGTTTGTTGTCGTCGTCTCCGTTGCTTTGAGAAATCGGGTTTTTCTGCCATATGGCTACTTGTGGACACTGGCGTGGAGAAATTCATCTACATCGGCGTATACGATCGCACAGCGGTGACCAGGAGACAACAGCGCTGTTTAATTCCCTCGTGGAGTCGACCGACGTAGCCCAGCAACGGTACCCAACAGCGAAGCTTATTTTTCTGGGGGACTTTAACGCCCACCATAAAGAGAAGTTGTTCCCGTACCAGAAAACTGACCATGCTGGGTTAGAGGCGCGCAAGTTTGCTTTAACGCTAGATCTAACCCAGCTGGTGAATGAGGCAACGCGGGTACCGGATGTTGACGCCTTCGAAATCATGGAAGCTTGCGAATGTGCAACCGGTGCCCAAAAAGGGAGACCGTGCTGACCCTGCACATTACCGTCCGATCGCCATTACCTCCATCCTATGCAAGGTTATGGACAGGGTTCTTAACAGTAAGCTGCTGACCTACCTTGAAGACAATGATCTCCTCAGTGACCGTCAATATGGCTTTCGCCGGGGACGGTCAACTGGCGATCTTCTTGTGTATGTCACGCACTGCTGGGGCGAGGCCATCGAGAGACACGGCGAAGCACTTACCGTGTCGCTCGATATCTCGAAGGCTTTTGACAGGGTTTGGCACGCAGGTCTGCTCAGCAAGCTTCCTGCTTATGGCATCCCAGTTGGTTTTTGTAGCTGGATATCAGACTTCCTGAGTGAACGGTCGATCCGAGTAGTCGTTGACGGCTGCTCCTCTGACCTCATGGCTATTGATGCCGGAGTTCCTCAGGGGTCCGTTCTCTCTGCAACTCTTTTCCTGCTGCACATCAATGACGTTTTTTTTTTTTTTTTTTTCTGTGGCGAAATCCTCATGGATATACTCCATCTGGGGGAGACGGATTATTATGTCGGACTCCTACCGACTAAAACCCCACAGTTCCTACGGTTACCATAAGTGGGAGGCCCGGGATACAATAAAATTCACGCGCGCCCCCGACTGGTATCAGACCGCCATTGCTAGCGAGTTCCACCTCTTAGTGTGGCCGCGCTTCTACGACCGCACATGCTCCTATAAAGGCGCGCACTGAAACTGCGCACCACGTCGTTTAGGCCCGGCTGGTCAGGCGACTACTCGGCCCCAAGTTAGCCGCCCGCAGGCCCCTTCTTGCACATCAATGACCTACTTCAGCTTGGTCTTGTTGGGTACGCAGATGACAGTACGGTTTCAGAGAGATACTTGTCCAGCGCAACAACCAGCGGGGATGAAGTTCGTTCCTTGAGAGAGGCCATGGTAGAGCGGACAAATTTGACCTTAAGCCTTGTCTCCCAGTGGGGTGATAACAATGTGGTCACTTTTAACGCCATCAAAACACAGGCGTGTCTTTTTACCGCAAAAAGGAGTCCTTTTGACCAAACTCCTACTTTTCGGGGTGCATCTGTTCCTGTGACTGATCGGCTCGAGCTCCTAGGTATGGAGTTGACATCCAGTCTCAACTTCGGCGCCACCATCGAGTACAAAGCCCAAACCGCTGCCAAAAAGCTGGGCATCCTAAATAGGGTGAAGCGATACTTCAAGCCTGCACAGCTTTTAACTCTATATAAAGCGCAAGTCCGATCCTGCATGGAGTATTGTAGCCACCTTTGGGATGGCTCAGCTAAGTATCAGCTTGCTGCGCTTGACTCGGTGGAACGCAGAGCTAAGAGGCTCATCGGTGACGAAAAACTGATGGATACCAAGCTACATAGCTTGGCTCATCGCCGTAAGGTTGCCTGCTTGTCGGTCTTCTACAGATTGTACTTCGGTGAGTGTGCCCAAGAACTCCACGACCTCATTCCACCGGCCTCCTTCTACCATCGGACATCCAGACGCACTGCATCTTACCATCCCTACCTTGTTACTATTCCACCAATTCGCACTAAGCGTTTCCAAACGTCTTTTATAATGCGCACAGCAAAGGAGTGGAAGGAACTCTCTGCCTGCATCTGTTTCCAAACGCTTACAACCCTAATCTCTTCAAAGTTAGAGTGAACAGGCTCCTTCTGGGTAAGCTCGCTCCATCGTAGACTTTGTCTCTGTCATCTCTGACCTAGACTAGCGTCAAGAGCAAACCCATCACAAATAAAAAAAAATACAAAATCCTTTATTTCAAATAGACAAGTTACAAGCACTTTTGAATAGTCAAGGTCTGTCAGTCACACAGATGAAGCTAATTCTGCCGCGCTAGCGACAAGAGCAGCAAGTTGCTCTTCAGCAAATCGCACTCACTGACCCTATCTTCAGCGCGGCAGTTGCACGTTCCAAAGATCGGAGAGGATCTACTCCTATGGAGAAGAACGTGCAAAAAACTCCATGGACACTCTTTTAAATCAGTGTTTACAAAACCATGGTTACAATCGTTATAAAATAATTAATGATTGAAATTATATAATGCAAAAGAGAATGAGTCTACATATACTGTTGTATTTAGCAAGAAAAAAATATCTTTCAGGATGCTATTGAAAACTTTTGTAAAAATTGAAACCTAATTAATTTTGGCAATGCCGCCAGTCTTTTGGGCTCACTTCCAGTGGACAGCGATGCGGACGAATTTTTTGACGCCTTATTTTAGTTAGGATTTTTATTTTAAGTGTATATATTTAGTATAGTTTAATTGAATAAAGAAAAGAACCATTAAAAAAAATAATTTTCATTTAGAAAAATGTATATGGGTGTTTCAATTTTGAACATAATTTGGTACATTCTCAGGGAGCGAAAATGAGACATGGTGGGAAGAAAATAAGTATGTATCATTGTTTTACGATAGAAATAACATTTCAAAGAGGGTATTTAAATTTATTTTTGTTTGTAAAGCAGTGGAATCTAAACCAACGTATTTTATGACTACGAGCCACTTGTGACAACCGGAAAGTATGGACCCCCTACCGTGTGTCTAGCCACTCCTTCACGCCGGGGCCGCACGCCGCTCCCACTCCACCACGAAGATATGGCGTAGCTGAGCTGTTTAGTTCGATATGACGAGGTAAGAGATGCTCGCCCCGCTCCAGCGCATCCTGGCGCCAATGATGTGGTAACGCGAGGGGAAGAGGATTCACAGGGGTGACCCCAGGCCCGCACCCTGTGGAACACCGCACGACATCTCACGCCGACCCAAGTAGAAGATAGATCTGTTTATCAAATAAGCTCCAATAATGCGGCGGAGGTGGTTTGGCGCCCTATATCATAGGATTTCGATATCGAGGGAAGCCGCCAAGACGACCTTACCCGCATAATTGCGCCCATTGTGGAGCGCCCCCGGAGGAAACTAAACTGATAGTCCGCCAAATCTGGCCTCTCTTGACATGTACTGGACAAGGTGGTCGCAATAATTCTCTCAGAGTTTGAGACCTTCCCCATGAATCAATCCGTCCATTGGGGAACAGTTCTAAAATCGTATAAAAATACGGTTCGGCAGTCGCTGCATGTAAAAGAGGTAAGTACTGGCATTCAGCTTCATCCGTCAGGCTGCAGCCGAGCCCGATGTAGTTGGGGACAGGCTCAATTATTTCTTCATGACAATCAATCTGCTGGACTGATTGTAGTCATGAAGAAATAGTT
Source organism: Lacanobia wlatinum (assembly GCA_947578705.1). Lineage (NCBI taxonomy): Eukaryota > Metazoa > Arthropoda > Insecta > Lepidoptera > Noctuidae > Lacanobia > Lacanobia wlatinum. The sequence goes on from OX388032.1 coordinate 29,461,774, forward strand.
GAGTTCAGAAGTTTGGGAAAATTATATGGCATCACCATCGCTCTGACGTATCGTTAGATTGGCCGTGAAGTCCCGAGTGACAAACAAAATGTCGGCCGCCTAAAGAGTGCTTGAGTTTTTTCGATGATCATTACCTACGTACGTAGACATACGTTTGTCAGACTCCGCATACCCCCGCTTTTCGTGTTCAGGACTTTTATTTACCCGTAACGTACTATGCTGTGGCTTATATTGTGCAATCCTAGTCTGTCAGGTAAAAGAGTAGTAGTTTAAAAAATAGGCCGTAACCAGTCGGCTAGGGGTTCTAATTGACTCCGTAACGCTAACAGGTGACGCTCGCTAACAACAGGCAACTAAACGATTGATACTCGTGAAGACGGCATATAATTACGTTAATGAAGCTACAATTAGCCGGATACGTGAGCGATCTAGCGAGCGGTGCCTAAACACAGTCACCTTGACGATGTATCGTCGAAGCGTGCCGCTACAACAACTCAGATCTAATCTAGAATTTATGACAAAAGATGACGCAAACCGAACCATACCGTTCGCTTAACTTCAATTTTGTGTTTAAGTTTTTGATCACGCCCAACGCTGATCTTATGTATGTATCGAGCCGGTGTGACTGCTGTGAGCTACCACCAAATTAAATTACCGTAGTGAATAATTAATAATGACATACTAACGCACAGATCGGACAGACGCCTTGTTTACAAACTGCAAAATATTCGTCAAACCGGTTATTTTTCAATGCCAACAGGTATTGAGGCATACATAACATTAGAGAACTGTGACCTACTTATGTGCAAGTAGGAAAAATTAAGTTGCACGAATGACGCATTCATCTATAATTCTAGATTTCTCTCATCATTAGTATAACTGAATTAAAATTTTTTTTAGTTACTTTTCCTTCTAGACTAATAATCCTAACAAATGTATAAAATTCTTCAGTTACTGACTGATCGAGTGACTGACAGACAACGCACAGCTGAAACTCCTGGTCGTAGAAAGCTGAAATTTGGCATGTAGGTTCCTTGGGGAGTGAAGGAGAGCCCCGTTATTCCTACGGGAACGGGAAAAAACGGGATATGCGCGTACGAAGTCGCGGGCAAAAGCTAGTAATATTATAAAGGTGTAAAGTTTGTGAGTTTGTAGGGGGTAATCTCTGGATCGACAGAACCGATTTTGAAAATTCTTTTACTAATACAAAGCCACGTTATTTGTGAGTGTCATGGTTACCCTTAGGTTACAGAACCCTAATAGGAGACTAGGGGGTAGGAAATATTGTCATACTCTGGGCCAAATCGAAGGTTTGAATGCATACGCGACAGAGAACGTACAAGCTCAGGACCAGCAAACTGAACAGAGCGTACTGCATCGAGGGGTAAGGGAGTACTCACACTTTTTCAGCTCTATTCAACTTATGCCCATAGAAAACAACGATTTTGTATGGAGATGCGTCCCCATCCAATCAGCCTTCCGTGTCTTTTCAGCTTTCGCGGCAAACAAGTATAAAATGAGGATAAATGTGTTTTTATCATGCGAGTGCTATGTATGGAGTTCTGTGCTGTTCCGCCGCATTCAGCGTCGAACGCAGCCTTCCGCGGCGGAACAGCGCGGTACACTGATGTTTCTCGACTCCTTGTGTGACTGACAATGGCATGGCCACCATCAGGGATTTTAAATTATGATAATATAAAAAAAAAACGCTAATTAGTCGCCAAATACCAGAATTAGTCGATCACTGGTGCAAAAGTTATAAAGATATACATATAGGTGGCCGATCTGGGGTGCGCCTACCCCAGCTTGGTACATTTGAATCTCAAAAGCCAGGGCCCCTAGCGAAGATCTGTTTTCTCTCTCAATAGTCGCTAATTAGTCGCAAGTTTTCGTCAAGTCACAGATTTAATCGGGTCTTAGTTTAGAAGATATAATGAGTTTCTTCGAAGAGTAATTTCTTCGAAGAAATTGCCAAGAAAAAATATTACTATTAATATGTGAATTATACTTCTAGTTTTATCGATCTAAAGTCCGTAGAATTGTCAGAGAGATAAATTCTCAACCCTTCGATCTAGTTCTTGGACTGTACCTGTACTGGGTCGATCCACTGTCGTTTGCGTTTGAATTTTTTACGTTTAATTTAATCTATTTCTTCTGCAAGAAACCAAACGATAAAAATATCGCACATAGAAATGTCCATTTTCAGAGCACAATACTAAATGAGTAAAGAGCGTGACTACCGCCAGACCACCGTCAAAGTCGATTTTCTCGATAACTACAAAAGTACCAAATTTTTTGTTCCGAGCACTAATAATTAGTACCAATTGAGTACTAATCTAAACTATATATAATATTATAAAGAGGAAAGATTTGTTTGTTTGTTTGTTTGAATTGAATAGGCTCCGAAACTACTGGACCGATTTTCTAGCTAAAATTCTTTTAGCATTGGATAGCTACATTATCAGGGAGTAACATAGGCTATATATTATCCCCGTACTCCCACGGGAACGGGAACTACGCGGGTGAAACCGCGTGACGTCCACTAGTTATTTATAAAATATGGAAGCGATTTGCGGCGGTGGTCCTGCGGTAGTCACGGACATCTTACCGTCTTACGCGAATGGAGATGAATAAGGGACTACTCACATTTATTTAGCTCCATTCACGTTTCGCTGAACGATTCTGGTCACAGATATACAGTTCTGCTTCTATGAGCCGCGTACAGCGTCGTAAGAATGAGAAAGGCGCTGAATACGCTGCGAAGACGGTAAGATGTCCGTGATTACCGCAGGACCATTGACGCCAATCGCTTCCATATTTGGTAAATAATTAGTACTCAATTGGTACTAATAGGGAACATGTCAATATTTCCATTTTTGCTTTAATTTTAAAGAACTCCATCTAGAATAGACCAACAAATAAATAAATATGAAAACGTTTTAATTTATTGCAAAAATTGCATTTCTAAACCGACAGTTTCAATTTTCGCTCGAAAACAGACGATGACGTCACTCCTGTCTGCCACTGGTCAAGAACTGTCACGAATCAAAGTTATAGAGCAAGATCCTAGTGCTCCCAGAACTTACTTTGTCAGAATAAAAATATGTGGAACAGAATCCGCATATTTTTATTATAAAAAATAAGTGGTCGTATGTAAGTATTTTGAACATACGCATAACTGCTAGCTTGAGCTGACGCGATGGCCAATTTGTAAGTATCATCATCTAATGCTCGCTATAAAACTACTAGATTTATTACACGATTATTACAAAATGTTCTTAAATAATTGGTAATTTTTTAATATTTTAATGACTCTCATTCATTGTATGATCACTTGATCAGTCATTGTAATAGTGTAAGATCTGATCGCTATTTCCACTGAAAATTGAGATCCTATTCACAAGGCTGTAATTTGAACATAGTTTATTTACTAAATACAAATAATGAAAACTGCTAAACTACCTCCTAGACTTTTGAAATATGTCTTCAAAAATTGCTAAATCACTACAAAAATTGCCCGTTGGACCGAGCTAGCCGAGGCAAAACTCGTCAGCTGGTGAATTTAAGTAGGCGATAGATACCCCCTTCAGGGCGCTAGCTGACGACCTTCCCACCGAGCACCAGCTGACGTTTTGTTTTCTGCAAGATATTTGGTTAGCTATAATCTAATATAATTTTCAATCGGGAGGAAATGACTGAAAATTTGAAAAAAAAAATATACATGTTCGTGTGACCCGCTGACGATCACAGAGGTCCATAATAAAGCTCTTTTAACCATCTTACAAGTTTTCGTCCGGGAGGAAATGTATGGAGCGGTAGGCTGTGGATTACGATGGATATCAAATGGAACTTGGAATTACTAGGTCAAATGGTATCAGCATAGAGGGCTTCATTTGCTTGTTATAAAATACATTTTATACGAATGCTTCTGACCTCAAGAAACCTGGAATAAATTATACCACGCCGTTTCCGTCAAAATTTGCACGGAGCGCTCAGCGCTTATGTCATTAAGCATTTGTCCACTATCCGTGAAATCATTGCACGTGCGCAAACAAAGTAATAATTGTTCTCGGCGCGCGGTGGCAGGTGACGTCATGGCGCTGCCAACATGCATGACCACAGGAGCATACGCTCAGCACTCGGCAGCTAATAGAGCCACAATAGTAAACTAAAGTCTCAAGGTCCGCACGACGGCAACTCAGCAACGTGATGACGCGTGACGTGACGACTCCAAATATCACGCGACTTCACAAATGGCGCCCGGCATTCGGCACTCTCCGAATGGACCTCGGTCTGTCTGCGTCCGTCACTTATCTTCTTCTTTAGAGTTTAACGAAGCTCAATTTTCGTGGCTGTCTGTGTGCGCTTATTTCATCTGAACTAAGTGTAAACAAGTAAAACAAACTATGTTCACATGACGTCTAAAAAGTGATTTTCATTAGCCTATTTACAGAATAAAATTATTCCCATTTCACTTAATTAAGTGTTCCGTGTGCCCTATTTGGTTTCAAATCTAAAGGTACATTAATTACATGGCGCGTTCAACCAAAAATACAAACAAACTCTTCAGCTTTATTAACTGACTTCAAAAAGGAGGAGAGAAAGGAGGACGATTTGGAAAATTCTTTTTTGTTTGAAAGGGCAGACTTCCTAGGTGGTCCCATGATCATCAGGTCAGGATCTGTGGATGGGATGGGAGAAATAGAGGTAATTCTTATAAAGTTTTTTAGGCACACTTGAAGCGATTTGGGTAGTTTTTGGAAGAGTACTTTCTCGGAGTGGTCCTGTTTCAATATGGTGAAAATCTGATGAAGAACTTCGGAGATAGGCAACGGAACTTCTCAATAAATGATAGCAAATGGACCGAGATTGCTGAAATCTCATATCTGTCTATTGTTTACACCAGTTCATAACGTAACATCACGCCGGTACACTGTAAAGGGGTACACCGATATTAATTTCAATTTAGTTGTGGAGAATCACCACTACAAAGAGAAAATTAAAAAAAAACCGACTTCTAAAAAACAAAACACTATAAAGTATACAATAACTTTAATTTTGGAAGTCCGAGTGTTAAAAAACAAAAAAAAAGGTCTAGAACGCAACATGATGATACGGAACCCTCGCGCACCGAGGGTTCCGTATCATCATATAAAACGTGAAATGTTTTTAAATTTTCATCAGGGAGGCGAGGCCTATATTCGTCAGAGAACTCGGTGTTTATTGCAGTTTTAGATCAGCGCCATCTCTTGACCGCTAGTTGAACTAATGTAATATTTGTTGATATTTTTTGAAAAAGTGTGTTATATTTAGAGACACCGTTTTATTTTTCCTGTAATCTTTACATAAACTTCTATCCCATAGAATACTTTCAGAGTTTTCTCTATACGAACTTAGGAGATAACTGGGGGGATGGTCGATTTTATGTTATTTATTTAATGGTATACTACTGTATAAATTCAAGTTTTAAAAACTTTAATGAAGTATAGATTTGCTCCGTTGCAGTTGGTTTTTCTCGTGGCGGTATTGATGCCGCTACAGTACTTTGACGTTCAAAAAGTGCTAGGATAGCACTCAGCCTAACTTTTGACTTTGGTTAGAAGTGAAAATGTAAGCGGCATGAACATAAAATCAAAATGTATAATTTTAGTTTCCCACATACACCACTTGACCTAGTTGGTCTAGTTAGCCTACTTTAAAATTTGGCAGATATTGCGTTAAAACGACTTTTTTATTTCTTTCATTTGATATGTAAGTTAATGTAAGTGAACAAGCATTTAATTTATTACAATACCAAAACCTTCAAGCGAATACTACTACTAGGGCTGCTATTTATGTATCCGGGACTGGCCAGGGGGGCTACTCTCTAACGAAATCCGTAGTTTCGGGCTTAGTTGCGGGCGGGCGTATTCTACTCCGTATCACCTACAGACTTACGATTAGTCCCGAACCCGAACTGAGAATGAATGACAACACGATTTCACAGTAACTGTCAAATCGTGTTATCATTAGTTCTCAGTGGTTAGGTGATACGGAGTAGAAAATGCCCGTCCGCGACTAAGTTCGAAACTACGGATTTCGTTAGAGAGTAGCCCCCCAGTTACAGAACAATATCAAAAAAGTAATCATTACATATAAAAAAACCGGCCAAGTGCGAGTCGGACTCGCCCACCGAGGGTATTTATTTAAAAGTAATATGTACTTTGTAGGTAAATATTACTGTTAAGTAAAGACTATATTTTTTATACTTTAATTACAAATGTATTGTTTTCAGACTTTTTCCTATACTTGTGGTATTTGACGGTTTTTATTGCCAAATTTCATAGTTCTAGGTCAACGGGAAATACCCTACCCGTTTTTTTACGGCATAAACGGCCGTATCTTTAAGTGATCTTATAAGCGTTCTGTTTTTTCCTCTTGAGGTACGGTACCCTAAAACTGGAACTCTTTGGCTGAAGAATACAATTTGTTTCATGTAGCTCTCATTTGTTTTTCTTTTGTGGCATCATATTGAAAATTCATGCATTTTTTTTGCGTGTCTGTCACTATGGATTTAACTTGTGAACATTTCCGTGCTGTGATGTTTACGATTTTCGGCGAGGGCTAACTCAAAAACAGTGCATCGATCAACTCACATCGACCTTTGGGGACAAAGCACCATCGAAAACTACTGTGTATCACTGGTTTAGTGAGTTTACCGTGGGCGGTCTATGCTTACGGACGAATTTAAAGAAGGTCGCACTATTAGTGCGACCTTCTTTTGGTTGTTCTTCTTCGGTTCTTCGGTTGGTGTCTTCTTCGGTTGTTGTACCTCAAAATATTGATGCTGTGCGGGAACTAATAATGCAAGATCGCCATGTTACATGTCGCGAGATAAAGGCGTCTCTGGGCATAAGTATGACGAGTATATAAAATATTACACGAACAATTAGCTGTAACAAAACTGTCCACGTTGGATTCCGCACTACTTGAGAATTGTCCGAAAACGGGCTCGTGTCGATTGGTGTAAAAAACTGGTCAAGTGCTAGTCGGACTCGAGTGCGAAGAGTTCTGTACGTTTTTTTTTAATATCTTATTTTAATAAGTACTATGGTCTTCTTATAGGTTTTCCTGTAATCTACAGATTATCTATAGACATAGTAAAGATCTATTATCTCCAATTTTTTCAAAATTTTTGGCTCAGTAGTTTTGGAGATAAGGGTTATTTTTCATCTATTTTCTTAAATAACTTCAAAACCATTTATTTTAAAATTATGAAAAAATATAATTAAAACCCTCAGAGTAAGCCTTTTCATTTGATATGTCACATGTTATTGTTCAAAAAACTTCTTTTTTTAAATTTTCAAGGTTGAAAAAGTGACCCCGTTCTACAAATTTAATGATTTACGTAACGCGTCCGTGTTTGGGTCACAGAAGTCCATATGTGTAAGTACTAAATTTCAACAGAATGGGTTCAGTGGTTACAAAGGCACAATCAGGGTGCGTCAAAAGCTGTCTATAATCTACACAGTTGAGAATCTAGTCAACAACGGCTTTTTTGGTCAACTTTCAAAGAAGGAAGGGTTTGGTCTTTTGCAAATATCTCAAAATCTGATCAATATTTTAGAAATCTCAAAAAATTAAAAAAATTAAAGATTAAAAAAGAGGAGGAAATTTCCTAAGAAAAAGGACTCTCGGTATTGTAGGGCCAATATCTATAACTTTTCCAGAGGGGTGAAAATACCACCGAAAAAAATTAAATTAAAAATATAAAAAACCCCCGACAAAAAAAACTTTAAAAAGTAATTAATAATTTCTGTTTATTATTTCGTCTATTTATTTTTATATACATATATTTTACATTTTTAAATATATCTTTAAAAAAAAACATTAAAAAATTCATTTAAAAATATAAAAAAATAGTAGTCCGCCGGTGTCGGGAGCAGGGTCCAAGCTACCGGTGGTTAGGGCTCCAGAGGCAGGAACCTCCTCACAATACGAGCCGTATCGAGGAGTACTGCCTTCTGTATCAGGCCCTTTACCCAACCGCGTAACGCCAACTTTGACAGGTGGTCGTCGAAGCTATTGGCCATCAGGCCATTGGCCGTAACGACAATCGGCACAATGACAGCCGAGTCCACATTCCACAAGTCGCGACCTCGTGTGCTAAGTCGAGATACTTAATTTGTTTCTCTTTCTCAGCTTTCACGAGATTCTAGTCATGTGGAATGGTAACATCGATTATCATTGTGCGGCGCGCTATTCGGTCTATCACAAAGCAAGTTGCTGATGGATTATCCTGGCCACTTGGTTGTGCCTGTGCAAGTACTCGCCGTTAGCCAGACGAGAACAACCAGAGATAATATGTCTGATGGACTCACCCGGACGGTGGCATGCCCGACACGCGTCCACCGTCCCGTCCTTCATAATATGCCTCCGGTAGTTATTCGTTAAGATAACTTCGTCCATAATCGCACAGATAAAACCTTCAGTTTCTCCGAAGAGATCACTGAAACGTAGCCAGGCCACGGATGCTAAAAAATCTACGTCGGTCCCATGAAGAGCCCGATAGAAGCGTCCGTGAAGCTCCTTGCCTTTCCATACCTCCTTGCGGTCATCTGTGGTAAGTATCATTGTTTTGCGCCAGTTTTCTTTAGCCATGGATAACGGGGTGAGTCCCTTGTCCACTGCGACCACATCTCGGTGCATCAGGTTTGAGAAAATATTCTTTGAGACTGCACATCTCGCGGTTGTGGAGAGTCTTGGCGTTTAAAAAGCCTCGACCTCCACACTTCCGCGGGATGTACAGTCTCATCACCGATGATCGTGGGTGATGCATCCGGTTTGCGGTCAGCAGTGTACGGACCCTCCTACCCAGGGCGTCAAGTTCAGTTTGAGTCCATTTGAGTATGCCAAAAGAGTACATTAATACCGGCATGACCCAACCGTTAAAGGCGCGCACCTTATTTCCGCCCGACAAAAGGCTATTTATTATTATTATTATGTTTTTTTAATTTATTTTTCTCAAGTAAGTACTTGGTATTTGCTAGAATCTCACGGGTGTGAACCAAGGTGAGATCCTAGTTATTATTGGCTATGTGATGGTAAATTACTCTGTACTGCAGTAAAATTATTATCCAGATCCAGTTGTTAAATTTTCTAACTATCCGGCTTATTTCTAATAATAACTCGTATTTGGTCTGCAATTCTCTGTTCTGTTACTATCATATCTGGGTATTGTAATTTAAATTTTTCAAATAGTTGTGTGCAGTACATTGTTTTGTCCTCTTCAAGTTTTGTGATAAAGAAGTATGTGCGCATGATGAATGTGTTCATATCTTCAGTCCATTTCATGCGCACTCTGGGTTTTCCTGCCTTGGTGGTCGCAGGCTGAGTAGCTGACGCCGCCTGCGAAACATCCTTGGTAGATGTACCTGCTCTACTATTGTCCCTACTGTCTAGTCTGGCAGTCGGTTTGGCTGTAGTACTTTTATCGGGGAGAACCCGCCTGCTCAGTCCCCCACCGCCGATGGGTCGTATGCTGTGACACCCAGCATCGGCCCCAGGTGCGTGCCGACGATTGCCCTCGGGTAGCGGTCCTAAACGTTTATTCTTTGACCTAGTTTCCATGTTAAATGGCTTTCCAGAGCCACGTTAGCCACGCCAAATCTTTTGTATATATATGTACCTATACCTAATTACCTATTAAACTAAAAGGATCAATAGAAATTATTTATTACTTTTTAAAGTTCTTTTTTGTCGGGGGTTTTTTATATTTTTAATTTAATTTTTATTTCATGCTTTTTAAACTCCCTTCAATATAGTGTACATTATGCTACTAGTCACGCCCTTTTATTTCATACCCATATTGGGGGAGTTGTGAAAAATCCGCCATTTTGTGGTGGCGGCCATCTTGGCCCGATTTTCATCAAACATAGCTAAGAACACTCCCGACTAATTCAACTTTCAAACACAAAAAAACAAAATTGGTTCATCCGTTCGGGAGCTACGATGCCACAGATAGACACACACACACACACAGAGAGACACGTCAAACTTATAACACCCCGTCGTTTTTGCGAGGGGGTTAAAAACTGGTACTCTGGTAACCCTTCTTTCTTTTTTTAGTAAATTGTTTATAACTTTTGCATTTTTTCGAGCGGTACTTTATTTTATTCAAAAACCCATCTACCTGCTCTTCCGAATCGAATGACACCTCATTCATATTTTTCCGAGACTCTCCAACGAAACAACAACCAACGGTTTGGGTGTTCCAAGATGAGCCCAATCCAACAAAAGTCATTCGTTCAAAAAGCACTTTGAAGCAAATGGTTGCTTGTTTTGTTAGTATAAATGGGCATGTGGCTACAGTACCACTAGGGTGACTAGACGATCGTAAAACGGTTAATTCTGAATGGTACACGACCATTTGTTTGCCAGAAGTCTTTGAAGAAATACGAAAGAAAACCCGACAACGCCGAATCCTTTTTCATCCTGACAATGCTAGCTGCCACACATCGGCTGAAACGATTCGGTATTTGGAAGGTCAAAAGATCGAGTTAACGGGTCATTTAAAGTACAGCCCCGACTTGGCCCCCAACGACTTCTATTTATTCCCAACCGTGAAGAATAAATTACGTGGTCAACGTTTTTCGAGCCGTGAAGAGGCCGCTGATGCATTCAAAATGCACGTTTTGGAAATACCTCAATCCGAATGGAAAAAGTGCTACGAAAATTGGTTCCAACGGATGCAAAAGTGAATCGATATTTTGAAAAGCAAAAAAAACATAATAAATGCTATATTTTTGTTTCACTTTGTTATTCCGGATACATAAAAAACAGCCCTCGTAGTACATAATTCCTGAAATAAGACCCAACCAACCCAATATTACTTTGCCCGTGTCTGGAAGTTGAACCCTGATAAATAAAGTCGGCATAATTATAGACGATGGAAGCATGAGGCGGAATGTCTTTGAAAAATACTATAAAATCTATATATACTAATATATAAAGCTGAAGAGTTTGTTTGTTTGCTTGAACGCGCTAATCTCAGGAACTTCTGGTCCGATATAACATCACGCTAAGACCATAGGAGCGGAGCAGACGATGTTGCGCGGGTCAACTAGTACTAAATATTTTTGTTGTCTTTAAATTAATATTGTACAAGCGTACGTATTCATCCTGACTTAGCAGCAGCAGTTGATCGGTTTTTCCTTTAACTCAGTTTCACGGACCGGCACACAGACAGCGTACATAGTACAATCTTGATTTAATTCTGTGGACGCAGCGTTCGGATAGCGACTATGAAAAGTGCCTTATTTAGCACAAGCGTGTGACAATGTGTGGGAGAGGTGAGCACTAGGCGGGCGAGGGTGGCGCGATGTCGGTGTCAGTGTCGGCAGTAGCTACATGTGGGCACTTACGTACAGTGGTGAGCGAGCGAGCATGCGACTCACCTGTAACAGAAATATTAAATATTATTTTAGCAACTGTTTTCTCTCTTGTCAGCGCGATGTATAATTGAAATTATAAAGATGAGTATTAATTAAAGATTATATTTTTTTATTAGATTTGGGCAAAATATTGTCCATTTTTTTTTTCTCAATTATGAAAATGTACCGGCTGCGTAGCTGGCCGGTCACAGAAATAAAAATAGGCGGGAAAGCGGCAATCCGATCTATTTGTTTTTTCGAGTTGTTGTGTTTTGTTCTCATGCTTTCGTACAGTAGAGTTAGTTTGTATTAACACGATGAGTTCATCAGATTTAGATATGGATTTTTTCTTTAAATTTCCTTGTATTCGTAATGAAAAGCACAGTGTTTACCTCGGGTGAAAGACTTATTTAGTCCCTCGTTCCCAAACGCTCTCGGGACTAAATCAGTTAGTTACTTTCAGCCCTAAGATACCAATGTACCATTTCCCATTCATCGGTCTCCATTACGGTTTATGCTCTAACTGCATAGGAGGATGAATAATTGAATAGGTACTCAACCTCCTGTTGTATTTGTAGCCCATTCAGTAGTTGCGTTATTGAAGCCTTTTACACGGTTCTCAAGTCCTCAGAAACAGTTCCGATTTTGATGTTTTTTTTTTTGGTTCCGTATCTTAAATAGAAAATAACGAAACCCTTATACGATCATGCGTCCGTCTATCTGTCACGACGTTTTTTCTCAGGAACGCGTGGATGTATCAAGTTGAAATGATCAAATGCGTAGGTCGGGTGTTTGATTTTTTAGAGCTCCAAGGGACCTTACTCTAGGTCTAAAAAAATCAAGCTTCTAAATCAACTCAATAAAAAATATGGTCAAGTATGTTGTATATGTCACCGGATAATTGCAAACTCCTTATAATTTTAATAAATCTTTTTTATATTGTATTTTCTCGATATATTGTGGTCATATCATTTTGAATACTATAAATCCCATCCAAATTCAATAGTTTCCAATGTATACGTGCCTTATTGCGAAAAATTAGTTTACGGTTTCACGCGATATTTTACAATCTTACGGTGTTTGCTATTTTCCGGTGACATATATACATATAACTCTCAAGTAAATCAAAAACATAGAGTACTTCCCGTGGACCTGAATCATGAAATTTAACAAGAAGGAAGACCTCACAGCATTAGTAAAGATAAACGTCAATTTGTAGTTTTAACCCCCGACGCAAAAACGACGGGGTGATATAAGTTTGACGTGTCTCTGTGTGTGTCTGTCTGTGGCATCGTAGCTCTCGAACGGATGAACCGATTTTGATTTTGTTTTTCCTTTTAGTTTTAAAGGTGAATTACTTGAGAGTGTTCCTAGCTATGTTTGATGAAAATCGGTCCTAGATGGCTGCCGCGGATAACATATTTTTTCAGAATAGGGAATATGCACGAAAAAAATATTTATTATCTATATAGTTTATCTAAAAATATACACAAATATAATAGTAACAGTGAAAATTGAATCAAAATTGCTCGAAAAACAAACGAGATATATTTATTTTAAACAAATGTATCTGTCCCTCTCGCGAAAACGCTGTTTTCTATGGCAGCTGTATAGGCGCCAAGAACTTTGACGTCACAATTCATATCGGACTTCTCTTTCTAATTGTAAACTTTGAAGCTTTATAACTTCATCGCTGATGAAGGTATTTAAAAAATAATTTCATAATTGTTTATTAGAGTTAGTAAGGATTTTATTTTGCAAATAAAAAAATCGCATGCATATTCCCTATTCCATCAATACGGGTATCAAATGGAAGGGCTTGACTAGTAGAATACTATACACTATGACAAATTTCAAATCCAAGATGGCCGCCACCACAAAATGGCAAATTATATTTTTTTTCGCAACACCCTCATGGGTATCAAATGAAAGGGCTTGACTCGTAAAATAATGTACACTGTATTGAACGGGAGTTTAAAAAGCATGAAATAAAAAATAATTGGGTTACCGCAACAAATAATAGGTTTTGCATTGTTAATTGTAAAGAAACATTATTTGATTTTGTTTTCGAAATTTTAGGCTCAGTAGTTCTTTCAGAGATAATGGTCATTTTTTGTCTCATTTCTTGAATAGCTTCGAAACTATTTATTTTAAAATCCCTTTCATTTGATATTTACACGATACAGTTTGAAAAACTTACGAGGGGCTGAGAGTGGACTAAACGAAAATGACCATTCCCCCCCCCCCCTTATCTCCGAAACTACAATGCGGAATGAATCGAAATTTCGAAAAATATGCAGATAATAGTTTTTTACCTACAGATTACAGGAAAACCTATGAGAAGAACCTATGAGAACTAATTTTGAATGACCTACCTGCCCTTATTAAGAAAAATAACAGTAATAAATCTTTATTTCGCACCACGTCCATAGATAAATCGGGATTATAAAATTTGAGCATGAATAAAAGTTTTCAGGACTGTTTATCTGCGATAACCATTAAACCCCATATTTATTTTGTTTTGATCACGTATAGTTTTTGTGTTACAGCTAACACCATTTTCCCTTTACCTTGTTAATTCAGTTTTTTTTTTCAATTAAAGTAGGAGTATTTTCAGTTTACTGAGTTTTTTTATTCTTATGATATGGATGAAGTGTTCAAATGTTACTGAAAAGATTCGTTAACATTTATTGTGAAATTATTTTTAAAACTCAAAAAGGAAATTTTGCACCATGTGTTTAAAAAATATGTGAGCTTTATTTTGGCATTTTTGAATATAAAAGAATAGTTGAGTATCCTGACGTGCCATCTGCTACACAACCAATCCTTTCAAATTATAATGTGCCCGTACTAGAACCAGCTGAAAACTTCAGTTTTCGCCTCAAAGCACCACTTCAAAATAATATTACAGGAAAACTGTGCGTGTGACAATAATTCTATTGTCAGTTCTATGATAGCTAAACATGATCTTAACATAATTAGTTAATAAAAATCTTGTTGCAAACAAAGTATTTTTTGTTGACCAGCGTATTATACAAATTGTTTAAAAATACATTTAAATAATCATGTCCCCACTTCGAAATGTTTCTTAATCTAAAGATTAAAAAAAAAATAAACACTTACTATATACAGAAGCTGTTGGTAAACCTTTTTTTAATAAATACATAATGAATCATCAAAATCAAAGCTATTCTGAAGGACTTCCAAATTATGCCTGTTTTACGTATCCATTGACGCGACTACAGCTCCAGTGCTGTATCTACTTGTGTGTGTGGGTGCTGCTGTAAGCTCATAGTACCCAGCTTTATTTTATTAGACTTAACTAGTACTATTACTAGTATAAGCTAGTTCACACAGTGCTAGCTGCTGACTGGCGGCCGACTAAAAACTAAAAAATACCGGACACAAGCGTGTCGGACTCGCGCACCGAGGGTTCCGTACCATCATAGAAAACGTGAAATGTTTTTAAATTTTCATCGGCGAGGCCTGTATTCGTCAGAGAATTTTAACACAGCGGTGTATATTGCAGGTTTAGTTCAGCGCCATCTCTTGACTGATAGTGGAACTAATATATTTTTTGTTGATGATTTCTGAAAAAGTGTGCTATTTAGAGACATCGTTTATTTTTTCCTGTACTCTACATAAATTTCTATCATATAAAATAATTTCAGATTTCTCTATGCAAACTTTGGAGATAAGGGTCAATTTTTTACATTTGGCTTAAAAAAGGGTTCCGAACGAATTTAATGTTTAAAACATGTTATTTTAACACTATACACTTCTTATAGGTTTTCCTGTAATCTATAGGTAAAGATCTATTATATCCATCTATCTTTTTCAAAATTGTAGGCTCTGTAGTTTCGGGGGGGGGGGGGATGGTCATGTTTCGTGTAATTGCTTGAATAACTTCAAAATCTTTTATTTTATAATTATGAAAAAAAAATGTAATTAAACCCCTCACAGTAAGCCCTTTCATTTGATATGTCACATGATATTGTTCAAAAATCTTTTCTTTGAAATTTTCTACTTTGACCCCCAAAAGTGAACCCCATACTAAAAATTTAATGATTTACGTAACGCGTCCGTGTTTGGGTCACAGAAGTCCCATATGTGTACCAAATTTCAACAGAATCGGTCCAGTGGATCCGGAGAAAACTGGCTGTGACAGACGGACAGACAGACAGTCTTATTTGCGAAATAGTTGAGCAAACGTCATCTAAAACTATTCCAAATTTCAAGTTAATAGTATTAGTAGGTCTTGAGATATCCAGCTGTGACAGACGGTCAGACTTTGTACTTGAACTTGGATGCGAGCTATCCAATTCGCACATGGCCGTAACTCGAGTCAATCAATTTCAACAGGTTTTCCTTTCCGACCCAATACTTGTAACGACGTTAATGGAAAACCACACACAAAATAATAGCTGCTAACAGCAATAGGTACAATCGTAAGGCAGAACTCAGTATCGAAGTTTCACATAAATTAAAGCGGAAAAAATGCAATAAAAAACCCACCTCTAAGGAAAATGTGTTTTTATCACTACGTCATTTAATTATTCCGCTGGTTAGCCAGCTTAGCGACGCAATAAAAAACACCGTTTCTACAGTAGGACTGTTTAAAATTTATTTATATAAATTAATATTCTATTTATTTATTTTCTATACCTCTTAATTTACATATATTTAAATATTTCTATTAAAAAAAAATACAAAATATAAAAAAAAGCCTAGCCCACCGGTATCGGGAACAGGGTCCAAGCTACCGATGGTCAGGGCTCCCGAGATGGACCGCGAGCCAGGCTCAAATTTTGTCATCCATTTCCTCCCGGACGAAAACTTGTAAGATGGTTAAAAGAGCATTATTATGGACCTCTGTGATCGTCAGCGGGTCACACGAACATGTATTTTTTTTTCAAATTTTCAGTCATTTCCTCCCGATTGAAAATTATATTAGATTATAGCTAACCAAATATCTTGCAGAAAACAGAATGTCCGCTGGCTGTAGCTCGGTGGGAAGTTCGTCAGCTGGCGCCCTGAAGGGGGCATCTATGGCCTACTTAAATTCACCAGCTGACGATTTATTATTTTTCCATGAAAAGCCCTTACAATTTATACATATTTTGATTTCTAAGACCTAATTCTATAATATAACACAAAAAGATGCCGAAGATGGAAAAATAATAAAGGCTCCTAAGATTAAACTTTCAGTCATAGCATGGAGCATTAAGTCGAATAACTTAAGATAGCCCATTTCCTCCCGGATAAGAAATTGTAAGCTGATAGTTAATATGATCCTGTAAGTAATAAACAAAGTCAGCTGGCAAGATGCTGAGGGAAAACTCGTCAGCACCAGCTGACGAGTTTTCCCTCAGCATCTTGCATTTAAATAGGCGATAGATGCTCCTACGTTACACGGTTCAGGGCAGCAGCTGAGCCAGCTGACATGTTTATTTATTCACGAAAGTTTGTATCAGTTCTCATTAGAATCCAATACGACCTTATTTTGATAGTTTGCAAGAGAACTTTCAAGTAAGAGATTTTGTACTATAAAATAATTACGTAACTCGAAAATGTGATATTTTGTTTATGGAGGTATTGTTACAAAACTAGTGTCAAATGAAAGGTTTTTACATAAAAAACAGTATAACAAAATTAATTAAGTCAATAGGACATCTAGTTTTCGAAATATAAGGAAAAAGGAAAACGAAAGTTAGTCACGTCGGAATTTTGTAAGTTTTTGTTCTAGGATTTTTTTATTCTTCATAGTTATGGATTATATTATTATTTCATATTATAGAAGAAGGTCATAGAAATCTTGTATAAATTGTAAGTGCTTTTTATGGAAAAAATAATAAATAAAGGCTGCAAGGTTTAATCTTTCGGAGCATGAAGCATCAAGTCGAATAACTTTAGACACGTCATTTCCTCTTAGATAAAAAAATGTCAGCTGAAAGCTATTTGGATCCTGTAAGTAATAAAAAAAATTTTTCAGCAAGATGTCGAGGCAGAACTCGTCAGTTGGTGAATTTAAGTAAGTGATAAATGCACCCTTCAGTGACCAGCTGACGTATTTTCCACCACTCTAGAATCAGCTGACGTTTTGTTTTCTGCAAGATATTGGGTTATCTACAATCCGACACAATTTTTAATCGGGAGGAAATGACATAAACAAATATTATTTTCAATGTGGCTGTCGCTTCTTAACCCACCACCGAATCGCAGCTGACGTTCACAAAGTTCAAAGATAAAACTCTCTTAACCATTTTACAAGTTATCGCCCGGGAGGAAATGTGTAAGGTATTTCAGGCTTGGAGGCCAATTCCCGTACATAACATAGCATACTAAATAAATAACAAATGGTCAAATACAAGTCGCAATGCCATCTCGGCGAATTGCGTCAATTACCCCTCAGAGCGAGCTCCGTGATACATTCTTACCATTTTTAATAGGTTTAAATTTTACTGGTGGCATAGGACGTTGAGAGAGAATTTTAGTTTATTTTTACTTTTAAGTGGTACCCCACGTCTAACAACACCACTGGAAAGTCGCAGGAAAGCAAAATACGCAATTTCGTTTCCTTCGGAGACAATCAAATACGTCATCCAAGTAAACGAATTTCAGCTATTTTGATTTAAAAGCTAAACTACTAAACCGGTTTTGATGAAAATTAAATGGGACCAGTCGGGAAGTACGTCGTGTATATCATTTCACATAAAACCAGATTTTTTCAATTCGGTTCATAAATGACGCAGTTGTAACAAACATAAAAAAATACAACCGAATTGAGAACCTCCTCCTTTTTTAAAGTCGGTTAAAAAGGGCCTGTAGTGCTATTCTGTAACAACATTTTCGTATCTCGACAGTGGAACCCGAGGTAAGTTTCAAATTAAGACTTTTATGTTGTGTGCAATAAAGCTCACTTTGTGAGTTTTGTCGGTTGTCAGTCAGGTGAAGCTCGATATCGAAATAGTTATTTACAGAATAGACTAGCTGAGCTGCACGTCGATAAGCCGGACGAACTAAGCGTAGTGCTTTGTTGCTCCCTTACAGCAGAGCCTGCATACGAATGTCGCAAAGCGGCAGAGTAGCGTCATGCATGGTATAAGTTGCGTTGTTTTGATATAGTGGACAAGTGTGTTGTGGCGGCGCGCAAGTGGCACAATTAGCGGCGCGGCGGAGTCAAGTGGTGGCAATCAGTGCGCACTGCTTCACAATCTGTATCTACTCGTGCGCACGACCCTGCTCACTTTAACTACAGTTCCGCCCAAAACAATGTCGACATGGACAGTGTGGTCAGTGTTGACGCTATAACCACTTTTGACGACGCTGACAGTGCTGTCGCTATCGCTATAACCGCTGCTGATATGTGAGGGCGGCGGCGCGCCGCTGACAACGAGCTGCCTCAACTGGATAGGTTCGCTAAATGCAGCTCGAGACCAGTTTGTACTTCGGATCCTTTTAGTCGTCATACGAGAGTTCGGAAGTTTGGTACTCTGTCTAACTTCGGAAAGCAGTCATATAAATGAAGTAACAGACATTTGTCTCTCCGATCCAATGTTTGTGGTGACATAGCAACAAGTGTAAATGATTCGAAACGTAAAACGATGAAGACAATGCAGCTTAACTGAATGTTATTAACAGAATAATAAGTGGTGTGTGACGTCACACAGGTGTAGTGAGTGATAACACGCGATAAGCGCGCCTCTCGGCCGCTGCGCCGCTGCGCCGCCTCCGAGCTCCGCGGCAAGTAGGCCGATGTAATCACCTTCGCTACGTCAACACGCGGAAACAACAAACGGCCACAAACCGGTATAGTTAGTCATTTGTAAATTAATCACTTACATAAGACACAAATATGGCGCCCAATCGCTATCTAGCATTGAATCATTTCTTAACATCTAGGATTGTATTGTTACAGCCTTCTTACTAGTAATGCTTGCACAAAGTATTTGCCACAACCATTTGGATGGATTGAATGAACAGTGATAGTTTAGTTTATTTCTTTGCTATATGTTATCGTGGTCTTTTAGTGCACACTGTTGTTTTGTACCTCATAGGCCAAAAGACGGAGACACACCTGCAGAAGCACGAAACTGTGTCGTCAATGTCGAGCGGCAGCACCGGCGGCGGCGCCGGGCTCGGCGCGGGCGACGGCGGCACGCTGCGGTACTTGACGTGCAGCACGCGCCGCGCCGCGCGCGCTCCGCTGCGCCGCAAGATGCCAACCGGCCAGCGCGCGCCTGAGCGCCCGCTGCTCTCCTCGCAGCCGCCGCCGCTGCCGGCAGCGCTCATCCTGCGCACCCGCGCCTCCACAACCATGCACCCCGCCTCACTGCACTCGACCCACTGACACCGTCACTCCACACCACGACCGCGGAGACCGACACAATTCGCGCAGCGGCACCACGGAGCGAGCCCGTCTCTAGCAAAAAAAACGGCGCTCACGTTTGCGCACCGCGACCGACTGACGGCGGCGGCGAGAGGACGCGCCGGCGCCGCGCGGTGACATCACGCCTTATCAGCACACCTGTGAGTGGAGAGCGCGGGGACTCCGAGCACGGCCGCGCACCGTAGCACCGACACGAGACACCAAACAACACTCGTGTTTACACTGCACAATGCTCTGCAAACTGTAAACACATGGTAAACACTCTTGAACTGATGCTGACGATTATTGTAGCGAAATGTCCCTCGAATACGCATTTATCCTGTCTCAAAGTTAGGGTTTGCACCTCTCTCAGAATTCTGGGAGTCTCCAAGAATTGAGAGCTGAAAATATAAGGCTCCCGGCTGCCGGAAGCGATTTAAAATAAACAAGATTTTCCTGGAATTTCAAGTAGCTAGTTCAGTCAAAGAGTGCTAATACCGATGTTATACCGCAATAAGTAATGAGCTATCAAAATAAACCAAGACAAGTGCTCTTCCCCAAAATGTATGCGTACAAAAACTTAAAAATATAACCGACTCCCAAAAACAAAACACTACAAAGTATAAAATAACTTTCATTTCGGAAGTCGGTGTTTTGGTTATTTCGTTTTTTGACACCGACTTCCGATAAAGTTATTTTATTCTTTGTAGTGTTTCGTTTTTCATTTTTCACTTTTTAGTGGTACCTGCGTACCCATTCACAGCGTACCGAGATGCCGTGATGTTATGTTATGAACTGGGGCCTATTTAATAAAACTTACTTCGTGCTTTTGGTGTAAAGGTCTCGTCAATACGAATGAAATAAGCTCAAACACTTGGTAGTTCCTACATACCGATCTGGAGTTCCCTTGACTGTCTGTCGTCTCCACCATCAGGTCTGATCCAACCTTCATTGTTTTGTAGTTTGGAGGTATGCGGAACAGAGAGTAAAGTCCCGCACACCCTCATTGAAAAGGGAGGATCCTCCGACCAGACAGTTGCTGTGTCCGGCGGGCAACTGCCTGTTAGTTGATATTCGGGCCGATGTATTCGTTCTAATCGCGGCATTGATAGTACAGTACAGTACAGTAGTATCACCCGATATACACACGAACATCAAGTTTTTACCAGATGCGTGCCTACAATTTTCGAGAGTTGTCTTTGATTTATCAGGGTTTCCATCATCAGAACTTGACGTGGTGGCAATGAGACCACCTCGGCAGCATACTCTTTTATATAAAAAACACCGGTAGCACTCCGGGAGTGCCGGCAGAAGTGAAAACTTTAGTATTAACGTTGTGTTTAATTATAAGTACAAAAATACTATCATTTATGAGGTAGAATACAATGTTTATTTCTTGCGCTATCGTACACAAATATGACAATTTACATGTTATTATTCATAATATTATATCGTTATTTATTTATATATTACATTAATTTTGATCTCTTAGAAAAATCAACTTTCATCCATAATTTCGTAATTCCGTAATTTCGTATCCTTGGATACGCGTGGCACGCTGTACATAAACACAGACAGACATTCGCGCAAGCGCCCTGTGCCGCCTAAGCGGAGCAGCACACTCAGGCACGGTAGAAAGAGTGGGAGATACTAGTTCCTCTCCCTTCCCCTCGATCTTACGCTTTTTCGATCAGCATCACGTGACCCTGACGCGAGTCCGTCTTACGCTTTTTCGATCAGCATCACGTGACCCTGACGCGAGTCCGTCTTACGCTTTTTCGATCAGGTCACGTGTCCTGACGCGAGTTTAAGATTTTATACCCATTACAGAAAAAGTGCTCAACGCCGCTAAAGAAGTTTTCACTTCAAAAAGATTAATCGAAATCGGTGCATAAAGGACGAAGTTATCCGCGAACACATAAAAAAATATATATACGCGGTCGAATTGAGAACCTCCTCCTTTTTTTGAAGTCGGTTAAAACAAAACATACATATATATGCGGTCGAATTGAGAACCTCATTTTTTTTAAGTCGGTTAACAATAAGATATTGCTCCCAAAATTCCGAAAGGTTGGTCTTTCTACAAATTGTGTTTTCACCCTATCCACACCGATTTACCCAAGAAGTTTAAAGTGGGGTGTTAGTTATACATTGACGTCGTATTATAAGATTGACGTCTAAGTCATGCTGCGTGAACGTTGGCCTGTGGTAATGGTAACAGAGCTCCTATGGAGTTTGGCCATCAGGCCTAGGGACACGATATCGAATAGAAAGTATCGGTACTGCCAGTTGATTCTGTAGACATGTCCAAGTGAAGGCTGAACACTGGCGGAACAATGTGGTGTCCTCCTCCATGACGAGGTGCAGAAAACAATCCTTCATAATATGCTTCCGGTAAAACTTCTTTAAGACTGCACATCTCCCGGTTTTGGAGAATTTTAGCATTTAAAAAGCCTCGACGTCCACACTGCCGCGAAAGGTACAGTCGCATCTCCGATGATCGTGGATGATGAATTTGATTTACGGGCAGCAGTGTACGGAACCTTAAAAATTATTCTTAAATACCGACAAATGTATGTACCGCCGTATGACCCAACCGTCAAAGGCGCGCACCTTATTTTCGCCCGACGAAAGGCTACTTAATACATTTTTCAGGTGACAAAAGAAGCGCTTCTTCAGCAATTGATTTATGGTAGTACCGTTAATGCCCAACGCTTCCATCATACCTAAATGCTTGTAGGTTTCGGTCGAGCTGAGGGATCTAACCTGTATGGAATCCGAGAGCTGAAATTCTTTCAGATCCCTTAATCTCCTCTGTCTTTACATGCATGACTGCTTGTCCAAACCAAATTCCATCCTGATGGCTCTACTGAAAGCTTCAGTTACCTTCAGTAGCCCCATCAGTCGCAAATTTTTGGGGGCATACAGTTTCAGATCATCCATGTAAAGAAGGTGAGATATGGCCTGACCACCTCTTCTCAATTGATAGCCTAGCCCTGAATCCTCCAGCAGTATGCTTAGAGGATTCACAGCTAATCAAAACCAAAGTGGATTCAAAATGATGCTCTAAAATTCCCCCATTTAATCCACACGGACTCATCATTTGCTCGAATCGGTCGACATCCTGGATAGTAAACAACTGTTTTCCATAGCTTCATACAAGACTTGAGGACGGTGCATGAGTTGCACCTATTTTGCACAACTCCAACACCTACATGAGCCATATAATTATGTGGCACAGTTGTAGGCCTTTTTATAATCTATTCAATATGTCGACAGATCCGTGCAGGATCGACGAACCTATGGGCTGGTAGGGCTACCATCACATAATTTGCCGAACCCGGATAAAAACTTATTTTCCCCGGACACAAACAAAAAACATTTCACCCTTTTATAAAAACTTTACAATTTTAGGGTTCTGTACCTCAATAGGGAAAAAAGATAAAGTAAAAAAAGATACGGCCGTTTATGCCGCAAAAAAACGTATATTTCGACACTCAAGGGAATCAAAATTTATAGGGTATTTTCCATTGACCTAGAAAATTTTAGGAACTCGTGGGGGTTAATACCTTATGTTTTTTGACTATTTGCAGAAACGCGCTTATGCGGAAAGGCTGTGATAATTAAGTGAACTCGAAATCGAGGGCGAGCGAAGCGAGCTCACTAATTAAGGACCCCGGTTCGGATCAGATTGGATATTTGTATTAACCACTCATCTCTAGTTTGATAATAAAAGTTTCTTCGTCAATTTATGCCTAATAACTGAAATAAAAATGTAAGAGCGAGCGGAGCCAGCTCGATTTTTTTGCCATGTTAGCTAATATACGGCTTACAATTACGAATTTAATTATTTTTTAAATAAGATTTGTTTTTACATATTTCTACGTTTAACCTTTCAACCAACCCACACTTTTTGAAAACCCCGCCCGGACGCTCCCCGGACAACCTCTAAACTTGGGACAAATGCGGGGAAACCCGGACGGATGGCAGCCCTAGCTTATGGCCGTGTTGATGAGGAGTAGCTCTTTAGTGCCTCGGGACTCCTTCCTACATCCATTCTGAGACATGGGATATGCGGACATGGAATCAAGATACTCTCAAAGTTTACATTATTATAATTATGTCTAAATTTTTTAATCACTTTAATATAAATTTTGTGTTAAGTTTAAAGTTCATAAATGCAAGCAAAACGATTTTTTATACAAAAAAAAGGGACATCTGCGCGCACGAAGTCGCGGGCTAAAGCTGTTTCCCTTAAACCTTATTTCTGTTAACCAACCAATATCTTTAGAGAAGACGTTTTTACTATGGTATGTTTTTCAAAAATCCAATGATGCAGTTTTAGTTTTCATCAAAATCGGTCTCGAGACTCTCTGTTTTTCGATATTCCTTATAGTTTCGGATTTGGCCCTGAAGGCACACAGTAAAAATTCAACCTGTTAGTACGTAGACCCAAAATATAGTAAAATACTATTATATTATATTACGGTTGGCAACCCTAGTTGGACCCGAACTCATAGTACCACTCCCCTTCATCCAGCTGAGCACATGGCTACAGGAACACACCCACAAACAAGCAGAACGCTGGTGAGCCTTGGCACCAGGCTGCAGGCAGTCTAAGCAGGCTATGCCATCCCTAGACAGGAAATTGACCAGGCGCCTTCTGCGACTGGATAGAGGCAGCCTGCGAATGGTGGCGGAGACCATCACCGGGCACTGTTCATTGAACAAACACTTGCTCACGATAGGTATTACGGACAGTCCTCTGTGCAGAGCATGCATGGAGGAGGAGGAAACGGTATCGCTCTCTTGAGTGCACTGGCGTTACCGAAATACGGAGGCAAACAATAGGGACACAGAACTTGCTCACAGATATCCTGAACACGCTGGGAAAACTGATCTGTTTCTGGAGAGAGGTTGGCTGGTTGGAGTAACGGCCGCCATGGCTCACGCACAATGGTCCAACATCAGGACTAATTGCGGAAACCAAACCCAATAGATAGAGATAGATACGGCAAAAAAGGTATCTGAGGACTTAAAAAATAAAATATCAAAATTTGTAATCAATCAACTGTATTAAGAGGCCTATTACAATTTGTTGTGTAAAATGACCAACTTTGCCTTTCTTATTCCCAGAAACTGAAATATTTAGACAATTTTGGCTTATTGGGTAGTTGAGAATAATTATTAGTATTGAACATAGCGGCCTCACTTTTCGCATTTTTCTCTTATCAATTTGTAAAAATCCAAAATCCGAAGTAAGTTTTTCATAAAAAGCGCGACGGCACTTACGAGCTTGTGGATTGAACTACTGTACTAACCAAATGAAATGAAAAATATATCTTAATATTCCTTATATAGTGTTTTCGTGAATAGCAGCCTCAGAAATTTGAAATAAAAATGGAATATCCGTAAAAAAAACCCATTCATTTCCATAAAAAACTGGCCAAGTGCGAGTCGGACTCGCGTGCAAAGGGTTCCGAACGAATTTAATTTTTTTAACATGTTATATTAACACTACAGACTTCTAATAGGTTTTCCTGTAATCTTTAGGTAAAGATCTATTATCTCCATTTTTTTCAAAATTTTAGGCTCAGTAGTTTCGGAGATAAGGGGGGGGGAATGGTCATTTTTCGTCTAATTTCTTGAATAACTTCTAAATCATTTATTTTAAAATTATGAAAAAAATATAATTAAAATCCTCACAGTAAGCCCTTTCATTTGATATGTCACACGATATTGTTCAAAAATCTTTTTTTTTTTAATTTTCTTGTTTGACCCCCAAAAGTGACCCCCATACTAAAAATTTAATACTTTTCGTAACGCATCCGTGTTTGGGTCATAGAAGTCCATATGTGTACAAAATTTCAACAGAATCGGTCCAGTGGATCCGGAGAAAACTGGCTGTGACAGACGGACAGACAGACAGACAGACAGACAGACAGACAGACACCCGAGTGATCCTATAAGGGTTCCTTTTTTTTCGGAACCCTAAAAAACTACTGAAAACGCTTAGAATTAACTGTAAATTTCTCCTTAATATATTAATATTATTACGTAAAATTTATACCAAAATATACATATTATATTTGTACTAATATAGCTAAAGCGTTTGTTTGTTTACTTGAACACGCTAATCTCAGGAACTACTGGTCCGATTTGAAAAAAAATTTCAGTGTTAGATAGCCCATTTATCGAGGAAGGCTATAGGTTATATATCATCACGTTAAGACCCACAGGAGCGGAGCAGACGAATTTGCGCGGGTCAACTAGTAGTTCATAAGAAATTAAAATTTTGTAAATATTCATTAAATAGATTAATAATAAACCCTAAAATTAACGTAGTTGCAACTGCCTAATTTCTACGTATAATGCGATGAGTCAGCAGTTTTGTGAGTTTAAACGCAATTCTGTGATAGGGCTCTTAGAGCCCGGCGTCGACACTCGCAACTAGAAGTTGAGGCGGGTATAAAATTTGTTCACGGCATATTGCTATCTCACTTTGACCAAAGATAAGCGGGGGACGGACGCGGTGTGCAGCCGTGTATGTGTGAGTGGATAGATAGCTATTGCTGTATTCTTGACATTCATACATAATGACTCGAGTCGAACTGTCGAAGGTAAAATTAGGTACCTACCTATGTTCATTATTTTCTTTATTTTTTATTTTATTTATTAAGGAAAACTAACAATTACACACAACACATGGTTTACAGTAACTTATAATCTAGGTATATCAGTGCGTAACTAACTACGTTGTCCACATGTTATAGGTATAATCGAATTGCAATTTGGAAGACACGAGTACAACATTATTTATTAATAAATCTTATTCTTATAATACTAAAAGATATACATATTTGAAAATACGGTTAATCATCTGTTTAATCGACTATTTTAAGAAGATCAATACGAAATTTGTTGGCTGACAAAGAAAATATATCCAATTCTGAAAAAAGGGTATTATAACTTTTTGCTAAACGTCGAAGAGGTGCGCGGACACCCGCGTTAGTGCGACAAGAGGACACTGCAAATAGCGGGCGTCCGCGCACCTCCCGTCGCATAACAGTTCTAGGTACTATATAGCACAATTTGTTACTTAACTCTGAGCAATCATATTTGTTATTACACAGGTCATATAGAAACTCAGTTTCCAAAAGAATGCGTCGATTACTTAAAGTAGTTAGTTTATAGTATTTCATTAAATTAGCGTAGGATGTTTTTTTTCGGAAGCAACGATAATAGCTAGCTAATAGGTAGCTTTAAGGAATTTACGTTGAACGATTTCAAGATTGTCTTTGTATTTTTTGTACAAGGGGTTCCATACCATTACGACATATTCCAACTGAGACCTAACCAAAGATTTATATAAGTGAATGTACGTGCAAGTACGTTTAAACTCGGTCATGCATCTCATCACAAATCCATACATGCGAAACGCATTACTAATAATATTATCAATGTGTTGATCCAGGTGAAGTCTACTGTCCAGAAGTACCCCAAGGTCTCTGATTACAGTGACTCTATGTAACGAGGTGTTATTTAGCTTGTATTTATGAGATATAATATTTTTATTTTTGGTGAATGTTATAGACGAGCACTTTAGGATATTTAACTTTAACTTACTTTTAATGCAATATGCCGAGAATCTATCCAAATCGGCTTGGAATAAAATACAATCAGTTGTATTTTGAATTTTTCTAAAAATTTTTAGGTCATCGGCATATAGGAGGAATTTAGAATATCTGAAACATTGATTCAAATCATTAATAAAAAGAACAAATAGAAGAGGGCCTAACATGTATTTTTGTCGGCTACTTCGGGGAATCGTTAGTGAATTTAAAAATCAAAAGACAAATATGTAAATCCAAGTTCATAGCTTAGGTCAAGTGTCAGAAATATTACAAGTTAGAAAACAATAATAATTACGCACGCACAGCACAGTAAAGCAACTAATCGTCTAACACTGGCAATGACAAAAAGCACTCCACCCAGCGCCCGCGTTCCCGCTTCGCGCTAGTGTGAGTGCCTGTCGGAGCGATACAATTATAATTACAAAGATAAAATAAAATTCTTTTACCAATAGCAAGCCACGTTATTTGTGAGTGTCATAGGCTAACTAACAACTAATAACTTGACATGTCTAAAATGCCAATTTTACAGGACAGCCATTAAAAGATTTCACCTCATTTTAGGACACTTTGAATCGGATAATAACACAAACATAGTAGAAGTGTGGTTGGTTTTAAAGGATATTTTGTCATCTTTCAGACAGTGACATGTCCATGAAATTCTCTGTAGTTTCAGCAATAATAGAGATATCAAATAATTTACCCACGCGAAAAAAAAAATATCGAGTTGCCAACTTATTTGCGTCAGCAATCATCGAAGTAGGAGTTACCAATAAGTGAAAAACGTTTAATAAATGTAATGTGCTTCTTAAATTATCCATTAGGATAATTTAAGAAGCAAATAACAACACTAAATAAGATTGAAATCACAAATGTCATATCCATACAAATTATGTAAACAATTCGAAACTTTCTTATTAAGACTTATACAAAACAGTAAGTTCTAATACTTGCCGTTCTAATCGTCACGCACGTACCACTTACTACAATGTTATATTGACAATTTGATATCTTATGTTGCTAATGAATAACTAATAAAAAACTCAAAATGTCAATTATTACAAATGAAACTCACTCTTTAGTTAGGGATAATTGATCGCCCACAGCGACCTGTGTCCCGGCGGCGCGGGCGGCCGCCCGGTTTACCCGGCCCTAAAGCCGCTACTGCACACAGCAGCTACCACGACCGTGAGCAGTGCGATCACGCACACATTGACATTTGCTTGCCGCGACATGCAACAGCACTACTAACTATTGAAATAGACTCGCTTACTTGTTCCAGTACAATTAAATATTATTGCATTTAATATCAAGTTATACCATGAGGTCCTCTCCTATTTCTTATAATTTTAAAAAGACTGATTTATGATTTTTTTATTCCTATGGAGAATCAGTTTTTTAGGTTTCTGAACATCCTTAAGAAACGGAACAATTATAGGAACAGGTGTCTGTCTGTCTGACACAGCCAGTTTTCTCCAGATCTGCTGGACCGATTCTGTTGAAATTTGGTACACATAGAGACTTGTTGCTTGGATGGTAATTCCGACCACACACCCGTAATCTGTACGCTGAGCACTACTATCATATGTAGGGAGCCGCTTGAGACTCTATATAAATAATTACAGAACCGATTGGGAATCTTTCCGGGACTACATTGATGTAAATGCGAACTTGCTGATGTCACTCAAAACAGAAGATGATGTAGAGAACTGCGCTATGTACGTGACCAATCTAATCCAAAATCATCTGCTGGGGTTGCGGAATCTGTTCGAAAGAGTAACTGCGGCCCTGGAACACAAAGGGCATTAGGAGGGACACGGATGGGATTTAGTCAGTAAGAGTCAGACACTCCCTTCTGCTTCACCCAGAGCGGGAGGAGTCATTTGACGATTTCCCATCCTTAAAAAAGAAAAGCATGGTCATCTATCCCATACCTTGAGTCTAAAGAAAAGCTGCAAGATATCACTCTGGAAATTAAAAAAATGATAGCTTCAAAGAGAAGGCTGCGACGACAATGGCACTCAAGTAGGAATCAACAAGATAAAACCGCACTCAATAAGACGCAAAAAGGAGCTAAAGCGATTCCTAAAAGAAAATGAGAATAACACCCTGCAAGACAAGCTTAAGACCCTATCTCAAAGATGAAAAAATCCGTGAGAAGACCTAAAGAGCACATTCCTCCACTGAGACAACCAAATGGCAACTGGTCAAGAAAATCAGCAGATAAAGAAAGAGCTATTTGCTTGATTTCTGAAGGATTCTTTCAAGCCCAATGAGCCTGGGTCCTATGTGCTCTGAAAAGGAAAGGTAGACGATTTTCTTAATGACATTTGTTGTTGTAGTGATTACCAACAAATGTCATTGCCATTAAAATCAATAACCCCAGTAGAAGTAAAGAAAACTATATATACTCTGACTTAAAACAAAAAAGGCACCAGGATTTGATCTCATAACAGCAGAGATATTAAGGCCGTATCTTTGAAATAAATGATAGCTCGAAAGCACCGATTTCATCTCCTGGCACCGCGCAGTCCCCGCATGCTTCCATGTGCAAAGTCCGAAATATCGAACCTAGCGCCACAACATGAAATTAATTCAAACCGCCAACTGATTCAGTGTTGCCCGCACGCAAACTTCATAAACTTCTTCTGTCAAAATATTAACACAAATCAGCACTCTTATAAACAGTGATTTTAGACGTAGATAAAATACAATTTTATAAAATATCGAGCGACGAAAAATATTGATTTGTTTTAATACTCATTTTTTACAATCGTTGGTAAATTATATCATATTTTGTATGGCCCCAAATTATTTTGAAAACTACTAATTCAGTTGACTATTTAAGAACATGGCCATAATTGTGCGATAGAGATAGTACTAGAGACTTTTAAGCATACGGAAGGTATGGAGCAGACCAGTTGTATAAAAGTTATATTTTAATCGAAATTGAAATATGTACACAAGTTATGAAAACGAATGAAAAGATAAGTAATCAATTTGTTTTTTTTTCGCGTGGCTTTACTCACGTAGCCTTTTCCACAGAAACCGTGCATTTTCCGGAGATTGTTTTGTATCAGTGAAAAATAAATCGAACGTCCTGTAAACATCGAGCTCCTAGGCATGGAGTTGACATCCAGTCTCAACTTCGGCGCCACCATCGTGTACAAAGCCCAAACCGCTGCCAAAAAGCTGGGCATCCTAAATAGGGTGAAGCGATACTTCAGGTCTGAACAGCTTTTAACCCTATATAAAGCGCAAGTCCGATCCTGCATGGAGTATTGTAGCCATCTTTGGGATGGCTCAGCTAAGTATCAGCTTGCCGCACTTGACTCGGTGGAACGCAGAGCTAAGAGGCTCATCGGTGACGTAAAACTGGTGGATGCCAAGCTGCATAGCTTGGCTCATCGCCGTAAGGTTGCCTGCTTGTCGGTCTTCTACAGATTATACTTCGGTGAGTGTGCCCAAGAACTCCACGACCTCATCCCACCGGCCCCCTTCTACCATCGGACATCCAGACGCACTGCATCTTACCATCCCTACCTTGTTGCTGTTACACCAACTCGCACTAAGCGTTTCCAAACGTCTTTTATAATGCGCACAACAAAGGAGTGGAACTCTCTGCCTGCGTCCGTGTTTCCAAACGCTTACAACCCTAATCTCTTCAAAGTTAGAGTGAACAGGCTCCTTCTGGGTAAGCTCGCTCCATCGTAGACTTTGTCTCGGTCATCTCTGACCTAGACTAGAGTCAAGAGCAAACCCATCACAAATAAAAAATATATATATTTTTAACTCATTATCATATTAGTTGAGTTCAATACCTAGTTAACCAGTCATCATCATCTTCATCATATCAGCCGAAAGTCGTCCACTGCTGGACATAGTTAATCAGTATTAGACCCTAAATGCTGTATGGTATCGGCCGGTGCCGTATGGTGCCGTAAAAGAATAATACCATCCCATCACTTCCCATGGGTGTCGTAAGAGGCGACTAAGGGACTCGCCAGAGAATGGGCAGCAGCGTTCTCTGTAAAACTCAACCATACACTGCGATCACCAACCCGCCTGCCAAGCGTGGCGATTATGGCAACCCCCCCCCCCCTTTTTGGGGGAGGCCTATGTCCATCAGTGGATGTCTTTCGGTTGATATGTGATGCAATGACCTTTTCAGTAAAGTTCCATCAGAAGTATACATGAGCACCGCTGCTATTATATGCGGCATTCCAAATCCCGGGCTGTAGGATAACCCTGGTGGTTGATTCATCCACGGAACATCTTCAAGACTTATACCAAATCATAGAAAAATACTTGTATTAAACTACTTGACCGTCACTGGAAGCTTTCATATGAGATGGCATTTCCGTTTCCCATCGATTTCTTACCAGTTTTCGTACTTTTATCCCCTCTTTACTTCTGGCTCAGTGGCACCACCTGGTGGTTGCGGGTAGTTTTTAGTTTTCGTAAAAAAGTGGCACGCCATTTTTGTTCACACGCTTCGCGAGCATGTCAAAATAACTACAAATATTACAAAAACTGGGGTGGACAGGAAATTTCGTAAAATCTGTTGTTTCTCCTCAAAAGATAATTTATTTAGGGATACTATAGAAACCATGGGAAAATAAAAAGATCCTACCAAAAGAAAAGATTCAGGACATCATTTCAAAGATAAATCAGGCTATCAGGATAAATCAGGCGAACAAGACCGGTTAACTTTAAAGGAGTTGCAGAAAATAGTGGGACTTATAAATTTTGCCAGTTTTGTTGTCCCTCGGGGTCGGCTCAATCATCGACAGTTACAAATGTTCGTAAATTCGCTGCCAGTCCTGCCATCAAAGACCTACCCACTATCACAAGGTGTCTTAGAGGAACTAAACTGGTGGGCCAAAAATTGTCAAAGGTCAACACCCCTTCACATACACACTCCCTCGTGAGTACCCTCCTCCAATCTACACTAAAAACCTACGAAGTAGCCTGGAAGCGCTGGACGTCGTGGTGCCGTAATAAAAACCTTGACTTAATGAATCCCACTGGTTCACAATTAGCGCAGTTTTTATGTGATTTATATTTAATTGATAAGTTGTCGTATAATTCAGTACTTTTACATAAATCGGTAATTTCTACACTATGTAACGCTGAAACTTCAAGTCAGTTAAGTTCACACGTTCTAGTAAGACATGTTTTAAAATATATTGCCCTTAAAAATCCAAAGGTCATAAAGCCTCCAGTTTGGGATATTGATAAATTAATTTCATTTTTGAATAACTACACAATTAATTCAAATAATCTATTTGAAACATCACGTCATACTGGAATTTTGTTGTTGCTTTGCTCTGGTAGGCGAATACACGATCTAACTCTACTTAATATCGATCCTAATCATTGCATAAGATCTGATAGCAGTATAAAATTTTGGCCTCGGTTTGGCTCTAAAACTGACAGCACTAATTATAGGCAATCCGGCTGGAAATTGCTTTTAAATACCGATAGCTCTAACCTTAACCCTATATACTGGACAGAAAAAACTATATATTATATAACGACAGACGTAAAGCGGCAAAATCAACTAATTTATTTATTACGATTAGAGGTGTGGCTAAACCTGCTTCACGTACAGCCATTGCAGGATGGGTAAAGACCCTGTTTCGGGAAGCTGGCATTGCAGCCACACCAGGTAGCACCCGGTCTGCTGTAGCCTCCAAAAGCTGGTTTCAAAATTATCCTGTCGACGAAATCTTGGCACGTGGAAATTGGCGTTCAGCTAATACATTCCAGCAGTTTTATAGACGAGAAATAATGAGAAGTACTGATTCATAAAACGTCACACAATTGTTCAATCCAATTGATTAACATTGCTAAATATAAATGTTGTTTACCTAGAAAAGATATTCTTAAATTGGTTGTTTATGATTACAATTTA
Organism: Lacanobia wlatinum; assembly: GCA_947578705.1. Lineage (NCBI taxonomy): Eukaryota > Metazoa > Arthropoda > Insecta > Lepidoptera > Noctuidae > Lacanobia > Lacanobia wlatinum. The sequence goes on from OX388032.1 coordinate 29,495,101, forward strand.
TGATTTCTTATTAAAAAAAGTGTTAATTATATTTCTAAGTTACACATAGTATATAATTTTTAGTGTATAATTTTTTCGCCGATTTTATGAGAAGGCTTGATTTACATACTGTTTTATTGGCGATATATCTAATGAGACGTTGAAAATGCGTCATAACTAACTTAAGGCTTTGAAATTACGTCATTGTCAATTAAATTGAACTTGCTAATATTTTATTTTTACAAAAATATGTCTGTGGTACGAGATGAAGTAAGGCTGAAATGATGAGGGATAAAGAGTCACAAAATATCAAGAGCCCAGAATTATGATAAATTAAAATTGGCCTAACAACTATTATAACATCACATTGATTTAGATTTATAACATTAGTAGGATTAAATATTTTTCATTTATTTCTGGTAGGTACTTCTAAAACCCACGCAGAAAAGTCGGGGTAAAAAGCTAGTATTTACTTAACACATTTTTCACAATTCAAACGCGACTCCATAATTTTCCCTAGGCTTGTTGCCTTTGACATTTTACACATTCTTGACACATTGATGTTTGACGTATTTCAATCCTAAAATGAAAACATTTATTTTAGCGTGTGTCTTGAGTTAAAATGTAAGAATAACGCTGTATAAACAGACACTCCAATATAGAAAACATAATGTTTACCCAATATTGCTTTGTGAGATGAGAACATTGGAGGATACAGTACGTATGTACAAGTAAAGGTGATGACTTGGAGACGTTATTTTCTTCAAGCCGTTGCTATTCATTTCCTGGTAAACGAGTCCATTGTCGCCTTCAGGTAGGAAGTCCCAACGACGTTGTACTTAATTTAGTTTTGCTCTTTTATTTCATACCAATTTTATACTTATTTCAAAAATTAGTGTGGATAGAAAAATATTGCGTTTTATATTGTTCAAGGTCATAAAAATACACATTCACATGGTGCAGACATTTTTTAACACTAAATTTATCTATAAACGGCTAAACTATTAGCATTTACTGTCAAAAAATATATTGAAATTACGAAGATCTGACAGCTCCGATTTGCAGAAAAGTGATACAGGTCCTGCCTGCAAGAGCTCCACCGAGCATCTGAAGAACTGAACAAATGAGAGAGATGCAAATACTTTTGCAAGGCAAAAGATGAGATGAAGATAATAAGAGTGTAGCTCGGAATAAAAAAACGTAAGTGCCAAAATACATTTTCGGATTTGATAACATAAAAGTATTATTATATCGAAATCTGTTCAGTTGAAACCTCGATAAGGTTATTTTATATGCTATAAGGTTATTTTTATAGGATCAATCTAAAGCGTTGCGTCTTGTAGCTAAAAAAAGTGAAAAGATATTTCGAACTTTGTAATTTTTTTCTATCGAGAAAATTTCTTCGTATCGTGTATTCCTTCAGTTGGATACTAGATCATAAAGTCAAAAAGCATATACCGTAATCTCACATCCCTGTGCGAAGTACCTAACAAGATACGTTAAAACGAAAAACGGCCTTATTTTAAAGGTATCCCCTTAAAACAGTTGCCAAGGAAGGGTATAGTCCTCCTAACAATGCTTTTAAACACGGTGTTGTGGCTACAATATTTTCCACTGTTATGGAAAATATCCATAATAAAGATGGTTGCAAAACCTGGAAAGCCACCAACGGAAGTAGCATCATACAGGCCAATAAGCCTTTTCCCTGTAATGTCCAAGCTCTTCGAAAAACAGATTTTGCAATGCTTCCATCCGATTCTTGAAGAACAAAAGGTGGTACCAAATCATCAGTTTGGATTTCTTGCACATCACAGCACTGTAGAGCAGATCTATTGAGTAGCTTACACCATTCGCCAAGCACTGGAAAGAAAGGAATACTGCTCTGCTGTATTTCTTGATGTGCAGCAGGCGTTCGATCGTGTATGGCACAAGGGCCTCTTATATAAACTAAAACTGTGCTTACCAAATACTGCCTACATGGTTTTAAAATCCTACCTTCAAGATAGAATGTTCCAAGTCAAGATCGGAGATTCTCTATCATCTATATTCTAAATAGAAGCTGGAGTTCCCCAGGGCTCAGTCTTGGGTCCATTATTGTACAGTCTACACAGCTGACTTGCCATACTCTGACGAGGTACTGATTGCGACCTATGCCGACGATACAGCAGTACTCTCGTGCCACAAAGATCCCAACACAGCGTCCCTAAAACTACAACCACATTTAGACGATATTGGAACATGGCTTAAAAAGTGGAGGACAAGAGCTGCAAAATCGACCCACATGACGTTTACGCTCAAGCGTGGAGACTGCCTACCGGTGAAACTTGATGGATCTGAACTACCTCAACAAACAACTGTAAAATTCCTAGGAATGCATCTGGACAGGAAACTCACATGGAGAGACCACATTAAGACTAAGAGAGATCAAGCAAACATAAAGCTCAGAGAGTTGTACTGGCTCATAGGCAGACAATCCAGACTCAGCTTGGAAAATAAACTTCTGATCTACAAAAGCATAATCAAACCCGTTTGGACATACGCTATCAAACTCTGGGGATCGGCAAGCCATTAGCATTAAAGACATTAATCAGAGCCTCATGGTTTGTAAAGAATACAGAAGTACATGAATACTCTGAAATGCCCACTGTGTAGGAGCAGATAGAGAGGTCTTGCGATGCCTACAAACAAAGGCTGAAATGTCACAAAAACCATTTGGCAAAAGCACTCATGACCACTGATCATAGCGTATTCCGGTTGAGAAGTACAAGACATGCTTCAATCTGAAGCTATTCTAACTAAAGAGATGACACATCAATGGATGTGTGAAATCTCAAAAACTGCTTCCATGGTTTTAAACAAATTTAAATAAAGCTGAATGGCTGATTGTAAATAAAAAAATAGAGACTTGTGACCCAAACACGAGTCAGTGTTTAAGTAAATAAATAAATTTTGAGTATCAGGGTCAGGCTAGAAAATTTCAAATAAAAGTTTCATAAACTGTATCATTTGACTTATCAAATAAAAAGGCTCATTGAGAGGGTTTCAAACATACTTTTTCCTTAATTTTAAAATAAAGAGTTTTGAAGTTATTCAAGGAATTAGACAGAAAATGACCATTCCTCTACTTATCTCCGAAACAACTGAGCCCAAAATTTTGAAAAAATGCATATAATAGTTCTTTACCTCCAGATTACAGGAAAACCTATAAAAAACACACGGAGAAACAGTGTTGAAAAACATGTTACAAAAATTATATTTTTTGGAACCCTTTGCATGAGCAGAGTCTAACTTGTACTTGGCCATTTTTTTTAGTTTGTAGTATGTTATGTTTTTCATCATTTTTATCTCTTCAAAGTTAGAGTGAACAGGCTCCTTCTGGGTAAGCTCGCTCCGTCATAGACTTTGTCTTGGTCATCTCTGACCTAGACTAGAGTCAAGAGCAAACCCATCACAAATAAACAAACAGTAATTTTTTTTTGGTATTTACTTAAGTCTTCAGATACCTTCACCTACTTTCACCTACCTATCCTAGTATATGTATACCTAGCGATACCTATTACCACATTCAAATTATCTTGCTAAAGTAAATTGTAACTAAGCGAATTTGTCATTGTGAGAAATCAACTTTTTTAGAAATGTACATTTTGCAAATTTGCCATTCTTAGAAGTTGACATTGTGAAAAGTGGACATTTTGCATCCAGTTGTCATTTTGAGCAGTTGACATTATGAGCTGATACAAAGGGGAGACATATTATTATACTAATTACAGAATATTTTTGCTTCATGCTTAGCTTTTTAGCTACCAGTTATTCTTAAAAGTTTAATAATAATGAGATAAAACTAAATTCGATATTAACAATTGTCTGGTTTGGGAATTTCAAGTAGGTAGGTACTTTATCTAATAAGAAGTAAACGCAGAGTTAATTAAAAGAAAGGCAAATACGGCTTCAAAGATTTGGGATAAGTAACCGAAAGTTTAAAGTCGGTTGTATAAATAGGTAACTACCCTAAGACCTTGCTGAAAACACAGTTATCATTGTTGAACGCATGACAGGTAGCAGTGGTAGCTCGCACGGACTCAGTAAGGGCAAGACGGAGGTGGTACCTCTCGAATTGAAGACATTGTGAAAGGAGCGTGCAGAGAACAACAAGTTTCGTATGAACAATGGCGTGCGGCCACTCACCCCATGAACCAGTCGACGGTGTCGCGCAGGTACTCCGGTAGTCGCTCCAGCTTGACGGATTTTCTCCGGCTTGCTTCTCAACCAAAAATAACAGCACTTTAGAGCAATTGTCTCGTTATGTCCGCGCCTTAGCCGCACAGAAACACTAGCTGTCTCATCACACTGCGCGATGATAACCGACAAATCACAACTAACTGTACTCTTTGAACGAGTTGAAATCTGATGGTAAGTAGAGCGTGTCGTCGTCGCAAAACCCTATCATTGAAAATTTTCACATAAAACGATCAAAGCAGCTGAGCCATAATCGCCATGTTGCGCAACTTAAACAATTTATTTATAGAAAATAAAATATTGTTCACTACCGCACCTTTTAAAGTTTTGCACAACAAAGTACGTTTGTTGTTTGTTCAGATTATTCCAATACATAAAAAATTGCACGAAGTGAAACACATATTTTTATAATGTAAAACGAAATAATACACAAAGAACAAAGACAAAAAATAACTTAAGTTTTAACTTTGTGCTAATTTGCTATAGCAACACTTTATTTGCTGTCATTTTCTGATGTTTCCATCGTTTTCATTGGTCCCAAGATGACACACTCAGGCACACCTGAGGTCGACTTGACACCACAGACGCCCAATAATTCTACTACAAAATGTTATACAAAGACGAGACAGACATTCAGAATCATACTAATCCTGACAAGGTAACAGACACCGTAAGATTGTAAAATGTCGCTTAAAATTGTAAATTATTTTTTCTCAGGCTCTATAATGTCACCGGATAATTGCAAACGCCGTAAGATTGTAAAATATCGCGTGAAATTGTAAACTCAGTTTTCTCAATAAGCCACGAATAAATGGGGAGGCACACTAAAAGGTAGAAGCAGATGGCTCTTTCAGCGACTGTACCTCGTTTAGGCGCCGACCCCTCTGCACGCGTTCCGTTCCGCGTCCATACACGCGCACACTGCGAGCGGTCAAAAAATCTAGATTTCAGTAGGTAATCGAAAAACTGGCCAAGTGCGAGTCGGACTCGCGTGCAAAGCGAACGAATTTAATTTTTTTAACATGTTATTTTAACACTACAGACTTCTAATAGGTTTTCCTGTTATCTTTAGGTAAAGATCTATTATCTCCATTTTTTTTTCAAAATTTTAGGCTCAGTAGTTTCGGAGATAAGGAATGGTCATTTTTCGTCTAATTTCTTGAATAACTTCAAAACCATTATAAAATTATGAAAAAAATATAGTTTAAACCCTCACAGTAAGCCCTTTCATTTGATAAGTCACACGAAATTGTTCAATAAACTTTTTTTTTTTAATTTTTTTTGACCCCCAAAAGTAACCCGCATACTAAAAATTTAATAATTTACGTAACGCGTCCGTGTTTGGGTCATAGAAGTCCATATGTGTACCAAATTTCAACAGAATCGGTCCAGTGGATCCGGAGAAAACTGGCTGTGACAGACGGACAGACAGACAGACAGACACCCGAGTGATCCTATAAGGGTTCCTTTTTTTTCGGAACTCTAAAAATTAACAAACAGTGATAACACGTGGCACGCTCTTTATACTGAAAACCAAAAAATGTCACTCTCAACCAAATGTCTTGCAAATCATAAAGGAAACGATATGATATTTACCAACTTCCTATTTGAAAACATGGATCACCGTGTCCAAGTTGACGCCGTGTACACTGATTTTCAGAAGGATTTTGACAAGGTGATTCACACGCTTCTTTTGGAAAAGCTGGCCTTTAACGGAATTCGTGGGAATTTGCTGCGTTGGTTTGTCTCATATATTTTTAACAGAACTCAAAAAGTTGTTATCAATGGCTACGAATCTGAAACCGTTACCGAAAATTCTGGAGTTCCCCAAGGATCCATTTTAGGACCTTCTATTTTCATAATATACATAAATGTCATTAAAACATGTTTCGTTAATGCTCGTCTTAGGCAGATGATATAAAAATATATAAATCATGCAAAAATATCCAAGACTGCCGACTCCTCCAAGACGATCTTACCAGACTTAATAAATATTGCAAAGACAACAAGCTCTTTCTTAGTCTTTTTAAATGTCATAGTGTATCATTTACGAAGAATAAGAATAAAATAATTTTATTTACTCAATAATCAACATTCAATTGTGGTAGATTCTGATCGCGACTTAGGTTTTATTAAGGACTCCTGTTTGCATTTCAACCTGCACATTGACAGTATAATAAATAAGGCTGTTCAAATGTATGGCTTCGTCATGAGACCTCAAAAGACTGTGCGACCCTCTATTTTTTGATGTTGTATAGGTCTATAATACGCTCGCAGTTGGAATATGCTGTACCTATTTGGAATCCATATTACCTTAACCACTCGCGCCCGTGGCTAGGGATAAAAGCGTTATGATAAAAAACAGTAGGAGTTTAAAATCCTTAATTTTTATTGTTTGTTGTGAAAAAAGATAAAATAATGTTTTTTTTAAATGAAATAGCAAATTGGCAACACTTTAATCATAAGAAATCAGAAATGTCAATAAGTGTATGTGTTTGGTTTGGTTGTAAGTTGTAATATTTTCGATTAAAATCAAGTAATTTAAATAGTCATAAATTGTATAGATTGTGGTAGTGCACCAAGTTCACCGAATCAGTGTATTCTAGTCGAGTCGTGCGACCTATAATGCCCAAATCTCTTGGTCCGTGTTAGGATTATGTACGATAGTACTTGCGGCGCCGCCGCCAGCGGGCAATGCGGGAAATCGCAGCCCGACGGCGACGGCCCTCCGCCGCGCGAGCCTCCGCCGGCTCCCCTGGAGAGGGACTACAGCGGCTTCGACATAGTCAAGGCGACACAGTACGGCGCCTTCGCTCGTGTCAAGGAGCTGGTGGAGGCGGGCTGGGATGTGAACCAGCCAGACCACGAGACCGTCACGCTGCTGCACTGGGCTGCCATCAACAACCGGCGTGAGATCATCCAGTACTTGCTGACGAAGGGCGCGGCGGTGGACGCAGTGGGTGGCGAGCTGCAGTCCACGCCGCTGCATTGGGCTACACGCCAAGGCCACCTTGAGGCCACGGTGCTGCTGGTGCGTGCGGGCGCTGACCCGTCCCTGCGCGACGCGGAGGGCTGCGCCTGCCTGCACCTGGCGGCGCAGTTTGGCCACACGGCTGTGGTGGCGTACCTGGTGGCGCGCGGTGTAGCGCCCGACGCAGCAGACGCGGCTGGCATGACGCCGCTCATGTGGGCGTGCTGGAAAGTGTCTGCCGTGGATCCGGCGCGCCTGCTGTTGACGCTGGGCGCGTCGCCGCGGCCTGCTGACCGCTCGCACGGCAACACGGCTCTGCACTGGGCCATTCTTGCCCGAAACACCACAGCCATATCCACCCTTATCCTTTATGTGAGTCTTTGTCTATCTTTGTCAGGAATTGTAGAAAGTTATAACTACTACATATAAATATATAGAATGCTCTTATATTCATTTGTCCTTAGCAAACTGGGAACACTGGAATTTAAAAAAGTGGAAGAAAATGTTCCTATGTTAAAAAAAGTGGTTTGTCTGGGAGCTAGTATTTACAGTCATTTGGAGCTTCCAAGAGTAGCTTAGAATAATCTATTTAGATATTTTGAACAGGTGGAAGTGAAGCTTCCTAACAAGTTTAGATGTGAATTTAACAATCAAAACTAAAACCACTACTACAAATACTACTCACTTCTACTACTCTAAAACTCTGTCTCTCTACCATTCTAATATTTTTACATAGGGTTTTGCTCTGAATGCTATAATTAAACTGTTAAACATAAACAGGGTGATGCAAGCCTAGACGTGCCCAACTTGCGAGGAGTGACGCCACTGGCCATGCTGCAGGCCAGTGCTGACTCACTGTGGGTGGGCTCTAAAGTAGCAGATAAAATAAAGGAACACTCCGTAGCTGCTAATAAAAGAAACCTATTTAGGAGATTAACATATGATAAGGTAAGATATTGTATCTACTTTAAACCAATTATCAAATAATGCTCATGGAATCCTAAAAATGTTTGTTGTTATCAACATATGCCTACATGTAATCTGTGCTGACTGACAATCATGTGAAGTTTACTATGCTATTTAAAATTTTTTGCTTCCATCACTTGCATTTCAAACATCGACTTTTAATAACATTGAAAAAGTTTTATTTTCATGGCATTGTCTGAATAGTGCTTAGTAAAAAGTACATTAGAAAGTTGAAGAGGATCAGATCAGATCCTCAAAAACAAAAAATAATGCCCAAATAGATAACCCCAAAAAATCATAATAAAATTCTTTATGCTGGAGGTGTAACTCAAAAATCTAATCAAGCAGGATTCTTCCAAACAAACTTTAGCACCCCCAAGCAAGGTAATTTTGAAAAACGAATGATGACGTTATTTATTGTTTACCTAACACTTACCTTACCTACCTACAACTTTGTTTGCGTGTATGTTGAAAAGTTAAATTATGCCGCTGTGTAAGATCGCTAAGATAAGATAATGGTAGTGGTAGTGGTGGGGGACTATTCTCCGCACCTAGACTCTCTTTCGGTCCGTTGTGCGTGGTTATCCTGGCTAAGTAAGCCAGCCTAGCTCCGCCCAGAAGCAAAGAAGTTTCCTGGGAGCTTCACAGGCCGTTCCGAGGATTTGTTGACATTGGGTAGCCACTACCTCGCATTCCAGGATGACGTGGGCGGCCGATTCTTCGGCGTCAAAGCAGCCCCTGCAGAGTGGGCTGTCTGTGGCGCCTATGTTAAAGAGATTTTTATTTAGGGGGCAATGGCCCGTGACTGTGCCTATAATTATTCTGAGGTTATTTCTACTTAGGCTAAGTAGTCGTTTTGTTAGTCGCGGATGTAGACTTGGTACTGCCATTTTTGACTGTCTGCAGTCTGTAGCCCGTGACCATTTGTTATTGTGAAGTTCAGTTGATCTCTGGCGGATCCATGAACGAAACTGCGAGAAAGGTAGAGGGAGGAGCGAATACGGGCCTAGCACTGCCATCTCGGAACCTCTCCTCGCAAGCTCGTCCGCGGCATCGTTGCCCAAGGATCCACTGTGCCCCCTGATCCACTGGAGGGTGATTCTGTTAGACAGTGATATGCTCTCCAGGGCGAGGTGACATTCAAAGATTAGTTTACTGTTGGTTTGTTTGTTTTCTAGGGCTTTGAGCACAGCTAGGCTATCAGATACGAATCTTATTGCGTAGTTGTGTATCCCTAGACGTTTTACTGCTGTTGCAGCTTGTGTAATGGCGACACACTCGCATTGGAAAATCGAGCTGTGTTCGCCTAGCGGTAGGTGAAAGTTAATGTTGAGGTATATGGAGTGTACGCCAGCCCCTGAACCATTTTGAGTTTTTGAGCCATCTGTATAAATGCGTACTTCGTTGACTTCTGACTGATCCCTATCTTCCTCTGTTGTTTGTATGCTATAACCTTTGTTGAACATAGGTTTATTTGGTGTCCTATCATACGGGGCAGCGATGAGAGGTTGGTACTCAATCGCCCGGTCCAGGATGCCTGCGTGTAGGCTAGTGTGGTTCTTGCCCCATACCTGCACAGTAGGCGTGTTGGTTTGGGTGTAAAGGTTTAAGTAGCGAGATTTGACTCCTAATCGTTCTGTCCCCCAGTCTCTCCAGTGTTTTCAGAAAAAACGAGGTGAGGCTGATGGGTCTGAAGGATTTGGGTTGAGTGTAGTCGCTCTTACCAGGTTTCGGAATAAAAATTATTTTTACTTCGCGCCAAGTCAAGGGGATGTAGCGGTGACCTAGACAGGCACGGAAAACCTTGACAAGATGTTCCGCTAGCGAGTCTCCGCTCCATCTGAGCAGAGCCGGAAAGATACCATCCAACCCTGCTGCCTTGAAAGGCAAGAAGGTGTTGATTGCCCATATTATTTTATCCTTGTCTATTACTTCTGAAGCCACCTCCCAGTCTAGGTGACTCGTGGGTCTTTCCCTATGCAGATCCCAACTCTGTTGGGTTGCAATCTGGCAGCCTGGGAAGTGGGTGGTGAGAAGTAATTCGCTAGTTTCCGCATCGTTAATTGTGTAGGTGTTTGAGGCATCCTATTGAGTGATCTGTACCTGCGGCGAGACATGTTTTGACCCTCATTGCCTGGTTGCTATTCTCTATGTTAGTACAAAAACGCCTCCAGCCGTTTTTTCTTCTAAGGCGTATTAGTTTTTTATAGGTATAACGGTTCCAGTCGCCTGGTGACCGTGTGTTCATCGCTCTGTTGAACAGCCTCCTCAGCCTGTGTCGGTGTCTTTCCAGTTCTGGACCCCACTAAGACTGCCTTGCTCCCTGCCTAGGTACAGTGAGAGGACAAGACTGCTCGTAGCTATTTAGGAGAATTGATGTGAGGTTGTTTACCTATTCATCTAAGTTGGTTATAGGGATTTCAGCTGGAAGGGAGGGTAGTTTACTAAACTCTGCCCTAACTAGCCTGATAAACTTGGATTGATCTGTGTTGCGAGGAATTCTCCTCGGTTGCGGCTTTGGTAGGTTAAAGTTGATGGTAAATCGGATCCATCTGTGATCATGATAGTTCGTTGGACACATGCCAGTCCTGGATGGAGCCGGAGATGCCTATGGTTGCTAAAGTTAGGTCTATTATTGTTTGTGATCGTGCGTTAATGAAAGTTGGTTCTGCACCTTTGTTGAGTAATACAAGATTATTGCTAAGAATAAAGTCAAGCATTGCCTCACCTCGGTTGTTGGTTTTAATGTCAAAACCCCAGAGCGTGTGATGCGCGTTGGAGTCAGTTGCGATAATTAGTTCCAGTTTCTCCCTTTCACAGTACTCCACCAGTGAGGCGAGCTCTGGAAGGGGCAGGTAGGCCGAGGCGAAGACGATGTCCGGGAGATCCTGCTCTGTTCTGGAAACCCTTGTTGCTGTCAGGTCTCTTGAACAGAATTCGTTGATTAAAAGGTTAGGTACATGTTTTGGAATAAAAATGCAGGTGCGTGGGTTACTTACGGAGGTGTCTAGCAGCAACTTACCTCCGATGTTCGCAAGACCACATATCCTGCCACCCCTAATCCACGGCTCTTGGATAAGGGCGATGGTCTTTTCGTGTTGGTTGTCCAGCACTCTGCGCAAGGTAGCCGACGCAGTTTGGCTGTGCTGGAGATTGGTCTACAGGATCCTAGTTGTCCCGCATGGGAGAAGAGCAGAGGCTGCTGTCATCGTCCTCACTCTCCTCCCCCGCAGGAAAGCAGTCCTCGTCCGATGTTAGTCCGGGCGAGGGTGGATCCTGTGTTGGTTCCTCGGTTTTTCCGCCGTCCTCCATCTCAGCCGGGGAAGAAGCCCGCTCCTCCACCTCCTCAACGGTCTCCATCGCAGGTGGCGACGGTGGCCGCCCAGGCGGCAGATGATCAAGCCTCGGTCCAGGCGCGACAGGGGCCGTCGCGTTTGAAGGCGCGGTGACCTCCTCACTGGCTACACCCTCTTCCAGGAACCGGATGTAGATGCTGCCCATGAGGTAGTACACGCGCCTGTTTCTTTCCTTTAGTATTTTGACCATGGACTCTGGCACACAGAAGAAGAGACAGGTACCCGGGGGCTCCTGTCTGGTCCTCTCGTGTGTCAGGGTCCAGGTGTTTATTCGTAGGTTCGGGTTTTGGCGTGTGAGCAGCTTGAGTAGTGCCGGAGTGTCCTCTGTGTTCTCCGGAACGAACAGCATACACAACGCCTTTTTTGGTATTTCGGCTTGGGCCGAACGGTTAGACTGGTCCCTGGTATTGGGGACGGCATGTTGTTTATGATCCCCTTGAGCCAGGCCAGCGTGAATTCGTCCTCGCACCAGGTTTGAGAACTCCTTCAGCGAAGTGGGCCTTACCTCGAAAGTGGATCGCGGTATTTACAGTTGGGTTGGAGGGGTCGGGATCTGCCATAAGCAGTGCCCGCAGTTGGTTTTCTATATTTAGACCCCCTCAGCTTGTTCTTGCGTCATATCCTCAAATGGCTCGGTCATGACGGCGACGCAGAGCTCATTGTTGCGGTATAACGCGGCCGCTTCGGCGTAGCTCACTAAGGAACCGTCCACCATGTGGGAGCGAGCAGGCTTGCTCTTCTTGCTTATCCCAGTTGGTGTGACGGAATCCTCGGGTCGCTCACGCTTCTGCGCCCTGGCAGGAGGTTCCCCGTCGGTGGTTGGGTGCTTTTTTTGTCCCCTCGATCTCAAGCTGCGCTTGCGCTTGATCTTCATGGTAGCCCCGCCTGCTGGTGTCGCTGCTGCTACGGCCGCTACAGCAGGGGCCACCACAGCATCTTGCTGCGCAGTCTTGACCGGCGCGGACAGACGTCTCTTTGAGGACGATGTCTTGCGGGAGACGGTGGTCCAAGTTTCTTTGACCGGAGATTGAATGGCGTCTCTAAGAGATGACATGTCGATCCCGGTCGTGTTGGGTGTCCTGCCGGTGGGGCTTCGGTCAGACTCGTTAGGTCCCTCTCCGAGGCCACTGTCGCTAACGCAGCCCTAGTGGGCGCATCTACGCCAGCAACCATCGTTGAGTCACCATGTACGAGAGCTGCCCTAGGCCTTGCGGACAGGGTTGAGTTGGTGTGCGCATCACTGAACGCAGATGGGGTTGGCGTTGCCTTCGACGCAGCCTGGTTTGGCGCATGCCTGGCGATTGCCTTCCTCATCGCATCCTTGGACGCAGCGGAATGTTTTTGTTGTTTAGTTGGTTTTCTAGGAGCATCGGAGGACGCAGCCTTAGGCGGTTTTTGCTTCGGCGCATCCTGAGACGACAACCACAGCCAAACCTAGAGGGGTTTGGCTGTGGTTGGCGCATCAGAAGACGCAGCCTTGGTTGAGTTGGTTGGTTTGGTGTTTGGCGCATCAGAGGACGCAGCCTGAGTGTTGGTTTGGTTTTTATTTGTCTCTTTATCCATGTGTTTGGATTTTGTAGGTTCACCGTCGGAGCTCTCCACCCGCCACAGAGCCCTCAAGTCGGGGACGCCACTCGTTCCACGAGTGGACGCCAGAGCTACTCCTTCGGTATAGGACCAGCTTGTTGGAAAGTAGACGAACCTGCACGCGACGGAGGATCGCGGGACTGTGAACGGCACGAGACTATGCCGCCACTCATCCCACAACCCCACGCCGCGCCGGTTGCCCCCCCCCAACAAACCGACCCTCGCTTGACAGCCCGCTGATGGGATGTCTCAGCCGATTGATCGTGGGTAGCTACTCCACGACCACCCGTGTGAGAGGAAATCCGGACCAAAGTGATGTGTTGTGTGCAACCTGCTCCACTCAATCACCAGGATTCCTTCATCCCTCCGTACGGGTCCCCGCGCACGGCACAAACACGCGGGAGGTCATTACTATCCACCATCTGCTCTTATTCGATGATGGACACCCAGGGGCATGACTTCGCCACCCCTGTGTTATTTCGCCTGGTGGTTTCAGTTACGTCTATTTCTGAGGAAATTAGACCAAAAACAGGGTGGCAACCTCGGGAAGGTACACCACCAGACTTGCCTTGAGGATCTACACGACCGTTGCGCTCTCCCTCAAAACCACGCCACCCTACCCCCTCTGAAGGAGGAGGTAAGGTAGGCCTGTATCTACACTACCAAGCAAGCAAAGCATGTCGTTGTGCAACCGCAAAAGCATAAATACAGACCCCCCCCCCTAAGATAAGATATACAAACAGTCAATGTCTAGCATTGCTAGACCCCTCTTAGAGTAAGGAATTTGGAAGACTTATGCAAGGCACTTTCTGTATCATCTCTTCTGTTCAAAATACCGTCCAGCCGTGTACAGAAGTTTCTCATTACGAAAAATTAATAATTTTTAAAATGAGAAACTTCTGTACACGATGATGAAGAAAGTTGCTGAAATTTGTTCACGTCGGGAAGCAACGGCCTCATTTCCAGGATGAAGTGGGCGACTGATTTCTCGGCGTCAAAGCAACTTCTGCAAATTGGGCTGTCTATGGCGCCTTTGTTGTAGAAATGTTTGTTTATTATTATTCGGAAGGTTTAATCGGAGGTTATTTCTTAGGCTGAGAAGTAGTTAAGTTAGTCACGTGTATAGGCTTGACATTGCCATTTTTGATTGCTTGCAATTTGTAGCTCGTGACCATTAGCTCTCATGAAGTTTAGTTGATCTCTGGCAAATTCATGTACGAAACGGTGAGAAAGGTAGCAGAAAGAGTGGGCATGGGTCCAGCTCTACGATCTTGGAACCTCTTCGCGAGTTCGTCTGTGGCGTCATTCCCTAGGGATCTACAGTTCCCCATGATCAAATGGAGGGTGAAGCCCTTAACGCATAATTTCTGGCCCTGAGCTGGTCATAATCAGCCGAAGTCTTATGTAAGCTACTATCAGTTTGTTGGATATGTGTGACTTTCAGCCGAGTGCCTTTGCTCGAAATTAAACATGTAAATAAAAATCATAAAAACTAAATACCATTTCTTCCATGCCCGTTTTCATGGAAATATTTTCCCCACAAACATTTGTCAATATTATGCAAATTGATGGTTGCTGCTTGGTCGGTGGATTCCCTGTACACAGAAGAAATGAATTAATGCTGAAGTAACGGGACAACACAGGTTATCTTCTAAAATAACCTAACCACCTTCTGGATTGTGGTATACGCCGTCAGCAATTTTTAACAGTATTCGTAAAATTATCTTCTTCCTCGGCGCTTCTTTACTGCTGAGGATCGCGACCACATACGTCGCGTCTCCAAGCCATTCGCTCTTCTGCAGTGTGGATCGCTCTGTAATGCTACCTCCAATCACCTTCTTTATGGCTAAATTAATGGTGCTATTCTTCAAACTACGAAGTTTAGAAACTAGGTACTTTATCATTAAAGTTTATTCTTAATTTATTTCGAACTAGGAACGTAAATCATAACGGTGTTAAATTTTTGGAACACAGACATCCGATTAACCGAGTTAATTTCACTGATTTTGCGACTCCTCTATCATGGGACTTCGCCACCTGCTCGCGGGTGACATGACCTCTGGCTTCAGGCCTGTAAAGGTTCGTTTTTCTTCGTCTTTTCGAGTCGATAGTTAACTCTTTAAGCTGTTTTGGCCCAGTAGGTGGCTACGTTAATTGCAACATCGGTGAGATTCATTAAATCCTCCAAAGTACAGGTGTTATTGAACAACTTAATCTTGTTAAGCTTAGCAAATGTAAGCGCGCGCAAGTTGACGAATATTGTATTCTTAACACCGCGAAAATGAGATTCAAATTCAAATAATTTGCAAAACATAGGTACAATAATAAGATCTTATTCTAATGTTAGGATCGCTATGTTAGCCTAATAGGCGTCCAAATTTTGGATACATTAAATTATTATTCAAATTAAAATATAATATTAAAACATTACATAGAATTAATAATAAAATAAATTATTTGTTTGTTTTTTGTTGTTTGAATTAAATAAATTATTTGTATTTGTAATTCAGTTTTTAAATAAATCGGACTCTTGACTCACACAAAGAAAAACCCAATTATTATTTATTTAAATTGTCTGATGCATAACGCCATCTATGGAATATGCAGTTGAACTATCAAAAGATTAGTTTGGAGTTCGTTTTATTTTTATTAATAGAAATATTACATTCATTCAGAACTATATTTTTTTAAGGTCTCAAAAGAATCACTATTTTTAAGACGTTTTAAATGTACCACTAATAACTAAGAAATATGTTTTGGTTCATGCCGTCGAAAGTCTACTATTTGGGTCAATAGATGGCATTGCAGGTAACTTTATTACGTAGTAAGGTGATTTCATCAACACTGCCACAAATTCCTATCAGGTTTATGTGTAAAAGTTATCTACTTTGGTTTCGTACTTTTTATCGTGATGCGGACAAAAATGAATACCGAAAAGCTGAAAATAGGCTCTGTTAATTATCCTACTAATCCGAAATTTCAGTAGGTACTTCGTCACATACAGTCCCACACATTTTTAAACGTACTGGCAAACGAAGTCGCGGCCAACGAAAATATTACAGCAAGAACATAAGAAAGTAAAAAATAAGTCAACAATAATTTTAAAAAGTTGCGAAAACTGGGGATCGGACTTACACCGAATCATTCGGAAGCCAGCCATTGTACCGCCGGGTCTATGATTTCAGTTGACGTTTGATTTAAATTGCCGATATTATAATAAGTTATGGTTATTGACTGCTTGGCTCCTTGAAGATATAGTGTGATGATTACAATTTCTAAGGATATGTTTTTAAAGCCTAATTTTATGCTAAACTGAACGAATAATCGCAAGTTAAACAAAACTTGTCGGAAAACGTTGATACGTAATTTTAAAATCTTTAAATGCCCATAACTTTTTTCCGGCCACCTATTTGAATGAAACAAAGACTAAATGTTGCTCAGAAATAAGCTTAATTTAACTTTGAAAACTCCAAACAAAATCTGTTTTGTATTTTCGGAGATTAGTGTGAACAGACAGACAAAAAAAATAAAAATGCTCTTTTTGTGTTCTATAGCTTTTTTGGTATTTTTGTTTAATGTACAGAAATCACGGTCTCTACTGTTTTATTATAAGTATAGATTTAGTTCAGTATTTGTGGCAAGTTTCTAGTTTATAAACTCAAAGAATAAGATTCTTCAATACTAACTTTAACACCCCATAAATTGACTGTTGGGAGTAGTTGAGAAAGACGAATAATGAGAATGTTCATTATTCACTAAGGCCAGTAATTGTACCAAGTTTCAAGTATATTGGCCCAAGAAATAAGATTTAGCATACAAACTTTCACCCCCTATTTCACCTCCTTGAGAAAAAGATTTTTTGGAAACTTCCCCCATAAGTTTCCAAAAATCTTTTTCTTAATTGATTCTCTCTGAGATTCATAATCTACCTCCGTAATAATGTCATGTTCATAGGTCAAGCAGCTTTTGAGTTTTTTTTTAATTTTACTAATATCGCCACACCATGTCTCCCGTTAGGGGTTGAATTTCCAAAAACGACGAAACATGTATTCATTTATTTTTGCTCAGAAGCTTTAATATTAAGGTGCAGCACAGACAACAGACTATCCATGGCGCACTTTTTAGTCTGTTAAAATAGAACCTAAGCAATTTAATAATTGCTTAGGTTCTATTTTAGCCTCGCCTCAATTATTACACAACGTGTAACAGAATAAACGCAATGCCTCTTAAGGGGTTATTGTACTCATCATTATGAACAACTTTTACTGTGGGACCAACCCCGAAATCGCGAAAAAAAACAGCTGTTTAGTACATTTTATCGAGTTATGCGCATATAAATGTATGAGGGAGTCGATTTCGAGATTTTTTTGTCTGTTTTCATATCTTTGATCAGTAGATTGACTATGAACAGATTCTTTGTAGTTTCACATGGCTTTGAAGAAAGAGTGCTCCAGTGAGCTTCTTTCCTCTATTTTAAAACAAGGTCCTTGAGAGAGTTCCATGATGTGGTGACGCTTTAGCCTTTTAGGGTAGTTTATTATGGTTAGCTGTGTTGCTAACGTGTTTGGATGTTCATTAAGTCGATTTTTGTACTTTTCGGCATAGATTTTGACTTCTTCTTGTGATGCAACTCATCATTAAATATGAACCACGGTGCTTTTGTGATAGTCTTCAGAATCGCGTTCTGTGCTTTCTGGATTATTTCCGTACTTGAATTGCTGGTTGATCCCCAAAATTGAATTCCGTATAGCCATATGGTTTTTAATATGGTTTTATAAATTAAAAGCTTGTTGTCAGTGCTTAACACAGAGTGTCTCGCAAGCAGCCAATGTAGGTCTCGGAACTTGAGATGTAGTTGGTCTCTCTTTTTTTGGAGGTGACATTTCCATGTGAGTGCGGTCCAGATCCATTCCTAGATATTTGACCGATTCCTTGTGTGGGAGTAGATGATCACGGAGTTTTACTGGTGGACAGTTTTTTTTTGCGTAGGGTGAATGTAATATTGGAGGATTTTGCGGCGCTTTCGCCACTTTGTGAGCTACTGTGCTATGTTGCCTAGTCCATTTTGGAGGTTTTGAGATGCAGTTTCGGGTTCAGAGCTACTGGCTAATATGGCAGTGTCATCTGCAAATGTAGCTGTGACTACTCCCGGTTTAAGTGTAGATGGTATAAAGCAATGTCTAGTCTGTACTATAATTATATTATCTGTACTAATAATATTATAGAGTTGAAGAGTTTGTTTGTTTGGTTGGTTGAACTTGCTAATCTCAGGAACTACGAAAAAAATATCCTACAACCACGCGAACGAAGTCGCGGGCACAGCTATTTATTTTGACCTAATTGCTACATATAATAATAACATAAAAATGGTGCTGAGCTGCCAATTGCAAAAAAAATAAAAAATAAACACACGATTGTTGCTGGCTGTCGCAGTGAGTATCCCAGTGTCAGTAATGTAAAGGTTTCACACACATTGCTTTCTAAAGAGATATCGTATTTCTGTGACAGAAATTCCGATGGTGGTGTGTGGTGGTGATGCCGTTCGTGGCGTTCTACCTGACGGGACTGGTGCTGGAGACGGACGCGCCGTACGTGGTGAAGGCCTTCTTGCTGGTGTGCTTCTACGGCGCTCTGCACTTCCTCAGCAACCTGCTGTTCGACGACGACCTCAAGAACATCTTCCCGCTCAGCGTGTACCTCGCCACTAAGGTAACCTTGCACGCTGCACGCTGCACGCCATGGGTTCGATCGTCGCACTCAACTAATGTTTGGATGGCCTACAGATAGCTGTTCCGGGTCTGGCTGTTTATTTGTGTGAATTTGTATGTTGAAGAGTGACAGCGGGCTTGACAGATGGGGTACTACGCTTCGAAGATCGAACTTCACAGACGACATTAAGTTTGAATCGACCCATAAGTAAGTGTTACAATAATGGGTGTTGAAAGGTTCCAGATCAACATGAATGAAACTCTCTTTATGGAGAATCCTTTGATGCATTGTACGTAACATTTGGGTATGAAATACGTCACTCAGTTATTGAGTCCTAATCCTATAAGCGTTCCGTTTAAGGATTATATTTTTTCGCGTGTAGGTGTTAAAAAGTAGTTCGGTTGTTTTCGTTATTTTCTATACTAATATTATAAAGAAGAAAAATTTGTTTGTTTGTTTGAATTGAATAGGCTCCGAAACTACTGGACCGATTTGAAAAATTCTTTTAGCATTGGATAGCTACATTATCAGGGAGCAACATAGGCTATATATTATCCCCGTACTCCCACCGGAACGGGAACTACGCGGTTGAAACCGCGTGACGTCCACTAGTAATTAAATATAATTTGTGATAATATTGATAAAGTTTACTGCAGCACTTAGTCTACAACTGCTAAAATATAAGTACTCACGTTTGTGGCACATTTATGTAACATGAACACCTTTAAACACCACCTGCAGCTCACTTACTGTCACTATAACATTAGTCAGCACTCAATTCAGTGTCTCAATACGCTGAAGCTCTTGCTGCTCAGAAGACACAGGAGGAGAATTTTTTGAAGAAGATGGGTGAGCTTGAGGCGCACATCCAGGGTGCCGGTTGTAAACCTTTAGCAGATTTGTAATTGGCTGCTGAGGGCCATTCTTCCACCGAAGAATCTGCCTCTCAAAATTGTTTGGGCTTTATTCAGTAAAGTCCCATATGTGGTGGCGTTTGAGCCGTTTTATGGTTATATTTGTCCTAGTTCGGAGGGCGTCCGGGGAGCATCAGTGCGGGGTTTTCCAAAAGGGTCCGGGTGAAAACCGGACCGGTTTTTGGTGTCCGGGAAAGCTCGACTGATTGGTGGTTTAATCACTACATATTACAAACAAAGTCTGTCTGCCTGTTCGCGATAAACTCAAAAACTACTGCACCTATTTTCGTGCAGTTTTCACCAATGGATAGAGTGGTTCTCGGGGAAAGTTTTAGTATATAATTTGTCTAGGAAAAAATTAGGAATCCTTAAGAAAATTGCAGCGCGGACGAAATCGCGGGCGAATTGCTAGTGTAGAAGTATATTAAAACAAATCTCATTAAAAAAATAATTCGTAATTGTAAGCCGCATATTAGCCAACTTGGCAAAAAAATTCGAGCTCGCTCCGCTCGCTCTTACATAATTATATATTTCTGTTTCTTAGGCATGAGTTGACAAAGAAACTTTTATCGAACTAGATATGAGTGGTTAATACAAATATCCAATCTGGGGTATTAAAATTAGGGAGCTCGTTTCGCTCGCCCTCGATTTCTAGTTCTCTTGATTGCTACAGAGCCATTCCGCATAAGCGCGTTTCTGCAAATAGGTAGTCAAAAAACATAAGGTAACCCTGCGAGCTCCTAAAATTTTCGATTTTTTAGGTTATTTTTGTAAAAACACCGTTAAACAACTGTGAAAGCGTCTAAACACGTTGTGACAGTGAAATTGCACTGCACAGAACATAGATATAATAAATAAGGAGATATGCCCGTTTGACGAAAATGTACCGGGACCCTGTGTCTCCAGTCTTCCTCTTCCATAAGGAAACTACTACACATGCACGTCAGTAAAAGCAATAGATACGCAGTCGCGCATACACCCGCATTTCTCAAAACAGAACGTACTACACAATCAATTATAAACCTTATTGTATTGCATCAAACACAGCGTGTATTTACCATACACCGTACAACTTACGCACACAAAAACACGGTCGATATCGTTGTGCTGTGCAAAAGCAATTTATTTCACATACTAGCTTTTGCCCGCGACTTCGTACGCGCATATCCCATTTTTTCCCGTTCCCGTAGGAATTTCCCATTCCCGTATACCCTATAGCCTTCCTCGACAAATGGACTATCTAACACTGAAAGAATTTTTCAAATCGGTCCAGTAGTTCCTGAGATTAGCGCGTTCAAGCAAACAAACAAACAAACTCTTCAGCTTTATATATTAGTATAGATATGCTAGTGATTGACTAAATCGGAAAGTTATCGAATCTTCCATTTATTATTGGACAAAAACATTTTTGGGGTCAAAAAATAAAATAAAAAACGGCATGTCCAGAAAATATTATAAACACTCCACCGATTATTAACCTAAAATTTAATTAACTCACTTTACGAAAGTTAGTTACGCATTTCTCTATTACGCTGGTGGATGGATCTGCACAAGCACATTATTAACTCGTCGCAAGAAGCAGTGGCCGTATTACGCGTTGCATCCGCTTAATAAAGTATCGTTTTGTAATGCTGCCTCCACACGCTTGGCAAACAGTGGCAAACAGCGAACACCAAACAACAAACACGAACGTGTGGATAGGTGTTTGCTGTTTACGTATGTGTTTGGCGGTGATCGGCATCGATGTCGGTTTTTGTGCACAAATCAAAGGGTGTTCGACAAACTTGTTTGCGATGTATCCACACGCTTGTTCAGTTCTATTCCGCCGTCATAAGAAAAAGGACGTATCTACATAAAACGAATTAACCGATTTCCGACTTTTAGAAAATAACTTAAGGTCGGAAATCGATTACTTTGTTTTGTGTAGATACGTCATTTTTTACTGCGGTAGTACTATTAACCCAAAAATAATCCGGAATATACTAGCACGTTCGCCAAGCATGTGGATGCCGTGTTTGTGTTGGGTGTTTGTGGTCGGTGTTCAGGACGTATTCGGTGTTTGTCCTGTTTGTGGCAAACACCAAGCGTGTGGAGGCAGCATAATATTTGCATTGCTTGTCCAGTGACTTAGTGAAAAACTTAGGTAGTGGATAAGAAGCAATGTATTTATAGTAAAAATAATACAGTCGCTGTGATATTTGAAAACAAGAATAATACATATAGTAAAAGCAAGACATATTTTACGATTTGTTGTTTTTCATGATTTTAAAGACAAATATATTAAATTACTTATATTTAGATAGTGTAAGTGATTCCTTGATTTACAAAGTCTTGGTTTAGGCTGCGGTTTCTTCAAGAAAACACTGAACAACACGGAATTCTTATATATTGTCACGATCGCGGTCGAAAGCGCACTAGTTCACCGAGACGACCATTTGCCTATAATATGCTCAATTTGAGCATGTTGCGCGGACACGGACACGACGCCCCCTTGCCACTTCTTCTGTTTTTTATATTAAATGGCACAGAAAAATATTTGCACCCCTTGAGTGAAATCCTGGATCCATGTCTGAATTACATTCTACATTAGACTATTATATTGCTGATTTGATTATTTATTGATAGAACAAAAATTTATAAGTATAAATTGTTTTTAACTTGATGCCTAATGAAGTGTGTCTAGTTGTTTTTGTAACCAGATTATACGTGAGAAAGTGGAGATTGTATTATTTAATTTGTAACGCTGTAATTTATATAACAAAGCGATTTATTTTATACTAACCGTGAAATTTTGTTTGACGTCCGGGGAAAATACTCAATTTCATCCAAATGTCGGGGGTTCTTAAAGTTTTAGTCCGGGGTCGGCATTATGTGATGGCAGCCCTAGATATGACTAAGGTGTTGGTATGTGACTTTATTCGTTGCTTGTATGACCGAATCCTGTGTTCTATTTCCTCTTTTGCAGTTCTAATTTGTAGATGCTCATGTAATTCTGAGGTCTTCAGAAACTATGGAGCATTTGATATTTTTCTGAGAGCTTTATTTTTAAATCGCTGGAGAATTTCCACATTTGAGTTCCTCGCAGAGCCCCACAGCTCGATTCCGTACGTCCAGATAGGCTTGTATACTGCTTTGTAGATGAGAACTCGGCTTTCTAGTGATACGTGTGATGTTCTTCCTAAGAGCTAGTTCAGTTTTCGTAGTAGGATGTTAAGCTCGTCACGTTTTTCTTTATGTGGTACCTCCGCGTCTGTTTCCTGTCGAGATGTACGAGGTGTCGAGGTATCGTCACCGAGTTTAACCGGTGGGCAGACTTGATGGCAGGGCTGGCTATAACCATCTAAGCGCCCCGGGCGAGTCATGCATTTAGCGCCCTTTTATATTCCAATTTAATTAAAATAACTTTTTTAAACCATTTCACAACTGTATATATCAGCGCCCTCCAGTTGTCGGCGCCCCGGGCGGCCGCCCGAGTCGCCCGGCCCTAAAGCCGCTACTGCTTGTTGGCGCTAGCTTTTATTTTCCATTCTCTCATCCACTTATGTACTTTGTCGAGGTGATATTGTAGCTTTAGTGAGGCCATGTGAGGGTTTTTGCTAGTGCACAAAGCTGCTGTAGCATCAGCGAAGGTGGCAGAGACAACTTCTTCTGACGTTGGTAAGTCTGCTGTGTACATAAGGTAGAGTATAGGACCTAATACCGAGCCCTGAGTTACGCCTGTATGTTGTGGAATTTCGAGTACGAGTCATTTATTTTTACCCGGAAAAGTCTGTCTTCTAAGTACGATTTCAATAGTCCATACAAGTTATGTGGCAGCTGTTTCTTTAAATAACAGGCCCTGGTGCCAATTCTAATCGAACGCCTGTTGTACGTCTAAGAACGCAGCAGAGCAGTACTCTTTTCGTTCCAGCCCTTCTCGTATCTTATTCACCACTCTATGCGCCTGCTCCACGGTTGAGTGCCCTATTTTGAATCCGAAGTAACATCAGTTCAGATGGAAGTGGGATGATGTTGCCTTCTTTGAGTATTCATTGAGCCTACGTGCAGCGACTTTCTCAAAAAGTTTGGACATAACAGGCAGTAGGCTTATTGGCCTGTATGATGACACAAGGTTGGGTGGTTTTCCTGGCTTTGGGACCATTATGATTTTCGATACTTTCCAAATTCTTGGAAAATGTCTAGTTTTCAAAATTCCATAAAAGAGCTGTGTTATGAAGACTATGGCTTTTGTTGGCAGTTGACGCCAGGAGCTTTATTTAGTTCGAGACCTTTTATAATCCTCCAGATATCGTGAGGTGAGCAGTACTTCAGTGGTAAACTGAGCTCAGAGCTGTAGATCTGTCTCCAAATAGTTTTGGATCTCCTTATCGCTTGATGAGTTGCCGAAATTGGGAGTGAATACATCGGCCAAGAAATTTCCAAAGTTTCGTCCTTTTTTGCCCATGTATTATTTCCTAGCTTTAAAGGATGCTGAGCCATTTGTGGCGCATTTTTGCTATGCTTTACGGTGTTCGAAAGCGAGTATTCGTTTTAGGCCTCATCTTCTGTTTTCTTCAGATATTATTTCAGATCTGCGGCCGCTCTATTAAAATCTCGTTTGTCAGAAGCATGACGACTAGTATGCCAAACTCTCCTGAGCCTCCTTTTTTCCAGAACTTTGCTCCTTATTTCCTTGGAAATATTTTTCTAACCTTTCCTGGTAGGTGTTGGTGTGCATTTCCATGCAGCAGTCTAATGAAAGTTAGTTATGCTTTTAGCAGCTTCATCAATGTCATCGTTTGATTTTAATGGTACTTTCAGGTTTACGTTTGTCTCGATGTATTGATTTGTCTGAATCCAACCCAATTAGTTTTCTTGTTGTACAGTTTTTCTTTGACCTGTCTTTCTATTATAGTTGTTCTTATAGTGACTATCAGAGGGGTGTGATATGAGCTGCTATCCAGGCAACTTTCAGCACTAAGGTACGGTTCCCTATCCATTCGCATAAAATTTTAAAACCTCATATAACTTGGCATACTTTTGTTTCTCCTAACTATATTTTCGCATAACATTATTTACGTATAACAGCTACGCATAATTTTTTAAGACATAATTTCTCTAATTATAATAATGATTAAGCATAACATTCTAAAGCATGAATTTATTTACGCATAATGATATTAAAACATATTTTTATAGGCATAAAAAATAAGCATAATAATAAACACCTAAAATGTTAGACACTAATACACTTTCTATACAATTTTGTTTTAATGAAATTTGTAGGCACGTTACATTGTAGGTAGAACAAATTATTTTATTTTTGTTTTTCAACAAGCATACACCATGCAAGCAACAAGAATGCAGCATGCAAGCAAGCATGCAGAATACAACATGCAGCAGCCATGGTTTCTGTCACTCAACAAACAAGCATACACCATGCATGCAGCAAGCATGCAGCATGTAGCAAGCATGCGACATGCAGCGGGCATGGTTTCTGTCACGGCTACGGCGCTGCGAGGTTCCGGCGGCCCCACGCGAGCTTATCGTCGCAGATGTGTTTTAAGCTCACCACCTCAGCCGCCACCAGACCACTTGCTCCTCCAGCTCGCCGCCCGCCTCGCCCCTCCGCGTTCATTTTTATTTCATGCATTTTAAACTTAATTTACCTGATAAGTACTACTAGAAAACCTATGATCTCATCATCTTCCTGCACTTATCCCATGTTACTTGGAGTCGGTACAACACGTTTTTAACTTCCATTCTGTCCTATCAGCTGTCACGCTATCACTAACTCCTTTTTTCTTTCATATTGTTCCTCACACAATACATCCATCTTTTTTTGGCCTTCCTCTCCCTCTCCATCCACATATGATCTACACTCACCTAAACGGCACTACATACCACAAGCTTGGAAAGTAGCTTTGCATCTATCACCAATATATTCACTCATTTCTCTTTTCTGCTTCATCATCAGACCCTGATCACAATCTATTTATAACCTATTCATTGCGACCATTTAAAGGAATACGAAAGCGGAAGGTCTTTGAAACTGGAGGTTCATTTGGAAACTGGCGTTCCTCAGAACTTTAATGTGCGTATCATCTGTATGTAGATGATCTACAGTTGCACCTTCAATGAGGGTCGATGAACTACCTGACGTTATCAATAAAGTGAATAGGGACTTGATAGCCATAAAAACATGGTCGGAATGGTTTGGTGTTGCTGTAAACCCTGATAAGTGGCAGGCGATCATCATTGGGAATTCTCGAAGCATCGCTAAACTGGATTTAACGGTTTTACTAGATTCTACATAACTACATTCTATAGTGTAACCATTGATATATAAAAACCCAAGATACACACTCATCATCTCAAAAACGTCCGCATAAAACAAGCGCACAATTTAAAATCATGCGCTAGTTTCAAACAATCTCGCATCGCTCGCCATACTGCACTGCTTTTTAAAAACATCTTTAAGCGATCCGTGTAAGGTTGAATTTGCAAAAAAATTGTTTATAGTAAAACTACACACAACTCACACATGATACATGTCAGTTTTTGACGACAGTTTCGAGTGTTGCATTCGTTCGAGACTGGTGCATCTTGGGTTTTTTATATATCAATGAGGGTAACATATTTTTTTGGCGGGTTACCTACTTGAAATCGAATGACGCGAGATCGAATAACACTTGCTCGAAAACGTTTACTCGATAGTACATGAAATCGATAAATTATGAGCTCGACAGTTCACTCCCTAGATGCATCAAAATCTCGAATAACTATAAGCTCGAATCATCGGCAGCGCGAAAGCTCATTGTTCGATGTATCAAAATCTCGAAACATCATTTCTCGACCGACCATCTAATCGATTAACAGAAAAGTGATAAGGATTTTTATTTGAGTGCCTACAATATAATGAAACAATACATGCGCAGAAATAGAAATCAACTATATTCATGAAAAATAATGATAGTAACAAAATAACATTACAAATACTTAGTAATTTTACCAAATAGGTAAGAAGTAAAGTTATTTAAGTACGAAATATGGAAAATGTGTCATGATATTTAAAAAAAACAATTATAATTTCGTATGATTTGCAATACCTCTCAAAAACTCAAGTAAACCCATTTTCTCTTTATTTTCACATAACCTCATAATAGAGGCATTGCGTTGTCTTATTTTCTTTTTACGTGGTGTCTTGTCTACTGCAGCATTGGCTTTTTCTATTAGGTACGTGTTTAGTGTTTACTTGTTCTTCATTAAGTTTTGTAATCGTTTCATATAATCCAAGTTTTTATTGTCTAACAACGTATTCCAACGACGATGCCATGCCTCAACGTTATTTTGGGTTCTTGGAAATTTCCTATCATTATTGAGTTGAATTGACCACAGTGCAGGTGGGAAAAGAGGCTGTTGTGTTCTTGAAATTGTTGCTTGAAACTGTCTTAGCCATATCTAGAAGAGAGACTGCTTTCTTGAATTTTTCTCCACACAGACTGACCAAAGTGAAAAAAGCAACCCTTGCAAATTTTTCATTATTTTTGCGATAGGACGCACCGTTTTCGAGATATTCTATAAATCGATTGGATGGTCGGTCGAGAAATGATGTTTCAAGATAATGAGCCTTCGCGCTGCCGATGATTCGAGCTTATAGTTATTCGAGATTTTGATGCATCGAGGGAGTGAACTGTCGAGCTCATAGTTTATCGATCTCATGTACTATCGAGTAAACGTTTTCGAGCAAGTGTTATTCGATCTCGCGTCATTCGATTTCAAGTAGGGAACCCTTTTTTGGCATAGTGTTTTTCCAGTCAGTTTAGAGTAATTTACTAACTTTTACTATGGTAAAAGATAGTCAATTCTGTAAAACAAATATCATTCAATCATTCCTATAATTATTTGAATTACAGATTGCTGAAAATGACCGGTTATGCGAAGAATAACGTTACCGTTTTGGGGTTTATGTGAAATTGAAGTAGGTATAGAAATATTTTGGAGTTTAAGGTGGTATGAACCATACAGCGTGTAAAAGACATCGACGCACAAACGATTTCCATGGGTCCAGGAAATGATTCTGGACACCTCATTTTTGTCATGAGTTTTTTTTACGTTAGACTGCTCATAATCGTTTTTCTGACCTATAGTCCAGTCATTACGTACATTCAAAAAAGAAAATGAATTTGCGCTTCTAATTTTTTAATATGTTGTAGGGGATACCTAGAAAAGCTTAACTTGAGATTGTCGACCAAGCTTTCCTAGGAGCTTTCGCCGCCATGTTGAAAAAAGGGGTAAAATTTGTTTCTCGGCAATAACTCGGCTATCCGATGAGATTTCGAAAATTTTTGTAGGACACTTTTTGTAGCTTTCTTTGTGCTCTACAATAACGCCTGAATCATTTTTAGCGTTTCATGCATCGTTATCGAGATATCGATCGATAAAGTCACAAAATTGTTGAAACTAGAGATGAGACGTATATACTGGTAGAGGTATATATACCAAGTATGTGCTTCCCAGTACATAGACCGGGTACGGACCGAAATACTGGGTAAATACCTTGAAGGTATGACGTCAGACGCATAGTGCGATACGAACCGCTACCACAAGGTAGCGCCCAGTTTTATCGGTAGTTCGGTACGCCGAAGCAACCCGAAGCTACCCGACAGCTTACGAAGGGACCCGAAACGTCATTCGTGCTTTATGAACATTCGGTTGATTTAATTTAGTTAGACAAAATGGGTACTTATTTTTACGTGCATAAGGAACATAATAGCATAATTACATTTTTTGTCACGACGTGAGAGTTCCTTAGTTTGTTTATGTTAGGGAATATTATTACGTGTTTGAATGTTTACGTTGTCTGATTACGTTGTGTAATTTATATAGAAATAACTAGAATTCATTAATAACCATCGTCATACTCTTAGCCGACAGTCCTAAGCCTGGTAAAGTAGGAAGGAAAGATTTCATATCTCATAATGCATAATTACGTATAGGTACTTGAAACGTCGTACCTACATTATATTGGAGGCATACCATACTTATCGCATACGTTTACTTATCGAAATCCTACCACACCCAAATACTTAGAAGTATTTTGATACCTGGTATTTGTACCAGGTATTTAGTGATACCCATACCTTAAAGGCCGGGTATGGAGAATGGCAGGTATATCTCATCTCTAGTTGAAACACGTGTGCTCACTTCGAAAGGCTCGAGGCAACTAACCGAGATGCTACGAAAAGAAGAACACGTTTCAACACGTAGACCCTAACAAAAGGGTCCCTTTATACCTGACCCCTCCAACTCCAACGGACGCTCTATGCGGGCACTCCGTTATAACGAGTTTACAGCCAACTAGATATCGAAATTTTTGCCCAGAATATCGGAACCCTCGATTTACACTACGCACAGCAAAAACTCAACACGATACGATATACTAACTTGAGCGCGCTCGACGCTGAGCGTGGATTCACCGACTTTGCGGCGCGCTGGAGATCGTAATTTTTGTCCAACATAAAAAAATCCAAGAAGGAAATTGTAGGTCTGAATATGCTCTACAAGTTTGAATTCCACAATTTTTCATATTTATTAAGACCCAAAGAAAAAAAAAGGAAAAAACAAAAACTGTGTCCTAAATTTTTGACTTTATCGATCGATATCTCGATAACGATGCATGATACGCTAAAAATGATTCAGGCGTTATTGTAGAGCACAAAGAAAGCTACAAAAAGTGTCTTACAAAAATTTTCGAATCTCATTGGATAGCCGAGTTATTGCCGAAAAACAAATTTTAAGCGTTTTCCAACATGGCGGCGAAAGCTCCTAGGAAAGCTTGGTCGACAATCTCAAGTTAAGCTTTTCTAGATATCCCCTACAACATATTAAAAAATTAGAAGCGCAAATTCATTTTCTTTTATTTGCCTTTTTTTCGGACGAAATGACTGGACTACTAACCCAATGAGATTTTCAGTAAAAAAATAATTAACTCACTACTTTAACTAAAAACAGCAATGTAAATAAAACTACAAATATGTATGCTGTTCAGCTGTCCAAAGTTCAAACGAAAGGTCAACGCATGCCTAGTAGCTGCCTGCACACAACGAGTGTGCATGTGTGTGTAGCTTGTCAAAGGCACCGCTAAAGAATACCGCCTAAAATTGCCGTCATAAGAAAATAAAACGTATCACAACAAAACGATGTAACTGATTTCAACTTTAATGTAATAACCTAAGGTCGAAAATCGGTTACTTCGTTTTGTGTCGATAAGTCCTATTTTCTTATAGCGGCAATACGTAGCGCGCGCTCTTTGGGTCTTTGCACATGCCGCCGACGCCGCCGCCAAGAGTTGATGTAGGTATTCTGTGGCGTTGATAGTAGTGAGGGAGAGGGGCTAACCCGCTAAGTGGTGTTACCCTAAAAAAACTTTTACTTTTTACTAGCGTTTCACAAACCGTACTAGTTCTTAAGTTAAAATAAGTAATGTTACGCTTAGTAATGTTACGCTTATCTCAATTGGCTCTTGGTATACTCAATTTACGTTGTAATACATCAATGTGACAGAATTTTAAATACGGCAGCACTAAATTATGTACATGGTGTTGAGACTTGATAATGATGAGCGATGCCGCTAATTTAGTTTTGTTAGGATTAAATAAAATCATACTTTACATTCAGTGGCGAAACTTGATCGCTTCGATCGGTATTTTGTTGCCTCGGCTGGGGGCTTTAGAGTCATATCCATATTCTTAGGCCACCACAGGCTAGCCCGTCTGAGCAGTGACCACCCTTAGCAAGGTGAACTGCGAGTGGTCCCCGTCAAAAAAAAAAATCGTTCGCTATTTTGCAGTTTGGGTTCTCTTAGATCTTAATCTTGTTTGTATAAAACGAGCAATTAACTAATTCAGTTTTTCAATAAACAAAATCATTCAATAAAACAAAATAAAAAAGCCACTGTACTGATGCACGTAGGTACTTAATTGTCGGCGAGCTCAAAGGAAAGTTCGAAAAGGACATTTTATGATAGATTTTGGTCAGTTCCTTGTTGACATTGATAGCAAACGAGTGTGCTTTTATTGCGAAATTCGGTTTTCGGAACGTTTGAAAAGTCAACTTTTGGTTTCTCTTTGTTTGTTTCATTTAAAGATGTCATCTAGACTTAATAATGATTACTTCAGTGCCCAAGAATACGGTAACATGCTGATGGGCTATGGCGAAGCACGTGGGAACGCACGTGAGGCACTGCGTATTTACGTAGTCAGGCTCGACATCCACGAAATCCCGAGTGATAACACGAGCGTACCAGCGTGTCTTAGACAACCAGCCTATTGTGCCTCAGCGCGAGTGAGCTGGAACGCCCGTTAGACCCAGTGTAGCGAACCACATCCTGAATGTCGTGCGGCAGAACCCACGACTGGGAGCCGCGCCAGCGCCCGTATCGCATTCACAAAGTGCAGGCGTTATTACCCGCAGACAGAGGATCCCGTGTTTGGTACTGTCGGTGGCTACAACGACAGCACGACGAAATCCTTGACTTTGCTGCAAATGTGATATGGACGGATAAGTCCACGTTTACTCGAAATGGAATGTGGAACAGGCGCAATTCCCATATCTGGGCTCGTACCAATCCGTTCGCATTGCAGCAGACGGGACACCAAAGTCGATGGTCGGTGAATGTGTGGGCCGGTATTTATAAAGACTGCGTGATTGGGCCGATTTTTCTCCCGGAACGATTAAACGGGACAAATTACCTGGAATTCCTTAGTACAAACCTCCAGGAAATAATCGAGGATATACCTTTAGTCCAGTACAGAGTGGCATGGTTCCAACACGACGGCGCTCCCCCGCACGTGACTCTTCCCGTCAGACGCTGCATTACCGAGTATTTCGGAAACCGGTGGATCGGAAGATTCGGCCCGGAGCCATGGCCAGCTCGCTCACGAGACTTGACACCGTTAGATGTTTTTCTTTGGGGTTACGTCAAGGACGAAGTGTTTGTGTCAGAGTGCGATTCCGCAGCCGAGATGAGGAATCGCATCGTGAATGTGTTTGCGTCGCTGCGTGAGGAGTGTGCCCAGGACCCAACGTTTCTGTCCCGTGTCCACGCAAAAACTGCGCCGCGCTCAGATCTGCGAGCGTGCTGGCGGCGGCCACTTCGAACCCTATCTGGTTAGCGAGCTTAAGGTGAGTTAGTAGTAGGTACATTATCGGATCTCAATGTAGGTTTTATTACTTACAATTTTATTTTTAGGATTCCGTACCTGAAGCGTAACCAACGGAACCCTATTACTAAGCCTCCGCTGTCCGTCCGTAGGACTAGGTAATTTACGGGGGGCTCGCATACAAGAAACGCATATAAGAGACTAAAGCATGTTCCACAAGGATGTAATCCAGCGACCCATCCAAGGTGACCTTGCTTGTTGCCATCCGTGTAGACGCCAGTGCAATCCAAATTAATACAAAACTCGCGGATCGAAACCAAGCTCCCACCAAGGTCACCTTGGATTGGTCATTGGATCAGGTACATCCGTGTGAAACATGCTTAAGCTTATGGCTCCTTAACTTCTGCATAAACATGTCAATTGTTGTTGGCGAAGGGCCGATATTCGTAGGTACTTAGGTACATTCAAAGTGAGTTAGGTAGTTCATTAGTTATCTTCGTTACCAGATTTCAATGTACTTTCAGCTTATTTTTTTATTAATCAATCCTGGAATCGTGTTGGAAAGTTCTTACATCAGTAGGTAAGTATTTCTGAGTGATACCTACAAATCTTTCTTTTATGTGAAAGGCATTATTGTTGTCGGCGAAAGGCGATATTCATAGTACATTCAAAGTGAGTTACATAGTTCACTATTTTATACCTGCGTTACGGGATCTCAATGTAGGTACTTACAAGTTTATTTTTTGTTATCTTATCAATCCTTATCGGAATTGTGATTTTAAGAGACTAAGCTTATGGATCCTTTTCTTCTGTTAAATTCTGCATAAACATTTTCACACCATCAGTAGGTACCGTAGGTATTTCTGAGTGATTAAAATGGTTTTGTGTGTTTTGTTGTCGGCGATAGGTAGGCGATATTCGTAGTAAGCACCTATGAGTACATTTAAAGACCGCAGCGCGCGCGGCGTCGCAGCCTTGTGTATGTGTGTGTGCAAGTAGTGCAGGTACGTACTCCGTACAACGCTCTCGCGAGTTATATCGCGTTGTTCACAATACATTCCGTGCTCGAAAATGACAATTTCTGTAACCGATCATTAGCCAGATTAATGACTTCCATAATCTGGTTAGTGTCATTAGGTGTAGCCTTTTCGCGAAGTTTGCGTTACGATGTCCTTTACGCTGTTTAGTTTTGAAAACATGGCTTTGAGGTTAAGTGAAATAAGTATATTCAGTACCTATATATTTGATCGCACTGAATCTATACATCAGGTATTCGCGTAACTAATACCTTAATATTGATCTGAGTCTCAGAACAACACACAAAACCGTATCGCGCTATGATATTTGGTTCAAACCGAGTTGGGTAGGTACTTGAAATACTGTGCTACCGTGTGCGATTGCGATACGCGCGGGACTTCGTCGAGTATACAGTTCCAAATAAAATACAATGATGTATATAAATCGATAAAAACCGAAACCTAACAATCATATTACCTTACCTACCACTTCCGAGCTCCACATATATTCATCAAAATTAAATATAAATGCAATATCCGATATTCTGTACCGCTACATGTATAAGATTTGCTATACTGAAAAACGATATTGCCCATGCCTAGACCCGAGTCTTGCTGACTGAGTCTGTCACTGTCATTGTCAAATCACTTGCCACTGGGTTGCCAATCCTAAAATATAAATATTGTTTGTATTTAGTGATGCAAGATTTTCATTTTAAACACTTGTTTAAAAAAAAGGGTGGCTGTTCAATTATCATTTATTTTAGTACCAAGCTCCATACATTTATTGAACGTCTCCTTTATCAGAAACTAGCTTCTGCCAGCGGCTTCGCCTGCGTGGTCTCTAGGGAACATACTCCCGGGATAAAAAGTAGCCTATGTCCTTTCTCAGGCTCTCGTCCTCTAGACTAACTGTGTACCAATTTTCATTTAAATCGGTTCAGTAGTTTTGGCGTGAAAGCGCGACATACAGAGTTACTTTCGCATTTATAATATGAGTAAGGATTTAAACAACATACAAACATTTAAACAAATTACATATATATTATAGAAACTATACAACTCGAATTGACGAATAATTGCGAAACATTAGCGGTGTGATGATACTACTGCCAACTTCTTGAGAATGTGTTCGCGAACTTTAACTTTGAAGGTTAATTTGTTGGTGGCCATCCTGATCTCCTGGGCAAGCGCATTCCACAGAGAAATAGAATGAACAAAGAAAGAAGAGTGAATAAAAGTCAGCACGTTGAGTGCAGGGCCCGATCTAGCTATTTAGCCGCTCCGGGCAAAATAATATTCGCCGCCCACATTACATTGTATTTTTACAAACATACGCTGCATACTCTCATGAATTTTTGTATTCTTGTTCAGAAGCCGTAGTAGACTAACGTATGTGAATATTATACAGTTAAAACAATATCACATATTATAATACTTACAAACATACTGTAATGAATTTTTGTCTGTTAAAGAATTTCTCAGAAATCACTGAACGGATCAGTCAACGTCATTATCATCATCAGCCTGTTTCGACTCACTGACTGCGCTATAGGCGTCTTTTCCTTTTGCCATTTTCCCTGTCCCGGGCTAATATTGCCTACATTAATTTACGACCCTTTACTTATGAAAAAATAAACATTTTTCATCAAAATAATTTCAGAAGTTAAAAAGATAAGGACAAAACTGTTAAAATAATGGCATTAAGTCTGTCTCTGTACATTTGTGTGTTTTGAGTGTTAAATAAAAAGTATGATGTTGTCTTCTGCAGATGTGGTTCTACATCACGTGGGCGGTGTTCGTGGCGGGTGCGGTGGGCGCGGGCGCCACGCTGTTGTTCGTGTTGAGCTCGGGCGCGCTGTGGTTCACGTTCCTGCGCTCGTGGCG
This sequence comes from Lacanobia wlatinum, assembly GCA_947578705.1. NCBI lineage: Eukaryota > Metazoa > Arthropoda > Insecta > Lepidoptera > Noctuidae > Lacanobia > Lacanobia wlatinum. Next base: position 29,529,865 of record OX388032.1, read on the forward strand.
CTCCGACCCCGGCGTCATCTCCGCCTCGCGCCAGGACAAGCTGCGCGTGAGTACACTACAATTTACTTATGTGGTTCTACATCACGTGGGCGGTGTTCGTGGCGGGCGCGGGCGCCACGCTGTTGTTCGTGCTGAGCTCGGGCGCGCTGTGGTTCACGTTCCTGCGCTCGTGGCGCTCCGACCCCGGCGTCATCTCCGCCTCGCGCCAGGACAAGCTGCGCGTGAGTACACTACAATTTACTTATGTGGTTCTACATCACGTGGGCGGTGTTCGTGGCGGGCGCGGGCGCCACGCTGTTGTTCGTGCTGAGCTCGGGCGCGCTGTGGTTCACGTTACTGCGCTCGTGGCGCTCCGACCCCGGCGTCATCTCCGCCTCGCGCCAGGACAAGCTGCGCGTGAGTACACTACAATTTACTTATGTGGTTCTACATCACGTGGGCGGTGTTCGTGGCGGGCGCGGGCGCCACGCTGTTGTTCGTGCTGAGCTCGGGCGCGCTGTGGTTCACGTTCCTGCGCTCGTGGGGCTCCGACCCCGGCGTCATCTCCGCCTCGCGCCAGGACAAGCTGCGCGTGAGTACACTACAATTTACTTATGTGGTTCTACATCACGTGGGCGGTGTTCGTGGCGGGCGCGGGCGCCACGCTGTTGTTCGTGCTGAGCTCGGGCGCGCTGTGGTTCACGTTCCTGCTCTCGTGCAACTCAAACTCAAAGCATTTATTTCAAATTAATCATTTACAGGCACTTTCGAATTGTCAAGGTCGGTCAGTCAAAAAGATAAAGCTATTTGCACGTTCCAAAGCGTAGATCACTATGGAGAAGAACGTGCCAGAAACTCTACGGATACTCTTTTAAATCACTGTTTTTTTACAATGGTATGGGTACACCATTCTTGTGGCACACATCAAAAAAAGTTTGCGATCACTTTGAAAAATCGAAAACTTTTTTGTTACGGTGGATTATATTATTATGATTTCTTCTTCTTTTAGATTCTTTATTTAAAAGTATATAATTAGAATATAAAACAATAAAACAGTTTGTTTTTTCCACAAAAAAAGGCTTTCAGCCCTAGCTTACGCTCACTCAGAATTCTGATTTAGTCAATTTTAACGAATTTAAAATACTTTTTCGCGGAAGGTTGTAACTGAAAAAATGTCAAGAGGATTATCAGAAGTTTTACGAGCAATAATAGTAACTTTGAGGGAAGAAGGATACACCGCGAGAGAAATAGCACGCAGAGTTGCTATATTCCAATCCTGTGTCGCGACCACGTTGCAGAGGTACCACGGGATGGGTAATTTAGCTGACCGACCCCGCAGTGGTCACCCAACCTTTATGGACTGCTGCCCAAAAGCGCTACATTAGATAGCTGGCAGCCCGTGACCCAACAATCAACGCTACTACAATAAAAGCAGAAGTTCGGGCCGCCTCTGGCTTGAAGTTAGCACTCAGACCATTCGGAATTGCTTGCACCAGGATGGATTTAGAGCACGGAGGTCTTGGCGAGCGCCTCTGAATTCCCGGCAACGTCAACGACGGAGATTGCAGTGGGCTAGGCTTGGGCAAAATGAAGAAGAAAACATTTGGCAAAACTTTCTCTTCGTTGACGAATCGCGAATCAGTACTCATCCAGATAACCGACTTGTCCGTGTCTGGAGAAGACCAGGAGACCGTGAAAGGCAAAGAACTGCCACTGGGACAGTTCAGTAAGGCCGGAAATCAGTGTTTTTTGGGGTGGTATTATGATTGGAGCTAGTACGCCTTTGATCCCGTATTGAAGTCCCGGACAGCAGATATATATAAAGCAGTTGCTATTGATGGGATTGTCAGACCATTCGGTGTAAACCATGGGCACCAATTTGCACTGGTCCATGATAATGCGCCTGCACATCTAGCTCAACGACTCAATGCTGCTCTCCAAGAATACGACATCACAAGGTTAGACTGGCCTGCCGGCTCGCCTGACTTAAACCCAATAGAGCATGCGTGGGATGCTCTTAAGCGAGCTATTTGCAACCGACAGCCACATCCCCAGACAGTGCCAGAGCTTAGCCGCAGTTCAAGAATGGGACAGGTTACCCCTAGAAATGCTGGATAACTTGATCCTTAGCATGCCCAGGAGTATCTCCGCATGTGTTCGAGGCAGGGGAGGAGTTCTATTATATCTATAATATAAAAATGAATAGAATAGAATAGAATAGCAAAATGTGTTGGTAAGCGCATAACTCAACAACGCCTGGACCAATTTGGCCAATTCTTTTTTTTAAATGTTCGTTGAAGTTCAAAGATGGTTTTTACGGCGAGAAAAAATAGAATAATTGCCGGAAATATCCTAAAAACAGCCCTTTTCTTTTTCCCATACAAACGTTTTCTAACTAAAACGAGCTTTATTGCTATTGTATAAAGTTCATATTGGATTACAAGCAGTCACTGTTGTTTAAACAATGTAGGTATGTAGGGTAGGAGTAGGGTAGGAGTAGGGTAGGAGTAGGGTAGGAGTAGGGTAGGAGTAGGGTAGGAGTAGGGTAGGAGTAGGGTAGGAGTAGGGTAGGAGTTATATTATAGATGAAAATTGTGACGCAGACGAAGTTGCGCGGGTCAGCTAGTTGAATATAAATCTTTTATTAATAAATTGTTGTTTAAGTTTGGTTAAACAGTCTTCTTCTTTCTATCAAATTCCTGTTACAATTACATTCTGATTAATTACTCAATTTTTGTTACTAAAAAATAGTTTTATGTTTTCATTTCAAACAGGGTCTTTCTATTTAAAGAAAACAATAGAATCTTTCTTGATAAAGTTAAATTTAAAAAATTATATCAGCTTTGCTAGTGATCACAAACATTTTTTGGTGTGTGTATGTGAGAACGATGTAGAAAGACTTGCACGGTATGCGTGCGGAGTAAAAAGGAACAATTAAAAAAAAACCGTGACAGCTGAGAGATGACCAGTCCTAGCTGACGGCGCTCGCTCTCAAACATGACGCCTGAATTTGCCATGACGTCAAATGATTCAATATGCGCCACCGTCAGCCAGGCTTTACACTCCCAACCGCCAGGGCACATTCAAGTCAAAGAAAATTAAAGTTTAAGGTACACAGTACTCACACATGTGCCGTTAATGCATGAAATTATATAATGGTAATCTAATTGAGACAATGAAAATATTGTTCTTACAATATTCAGCCTAGCCCAGGGTCTAATAACTGCTAAAAGATTAGTTTGTGCGGCCTAGTGGCTGTGGAGCAGGACCAGCCAAGCATGTTTGTCTTCAATGTGATCTCCCATAATATGCTTGCCTCCATAGTGTGCGTTTAATACAAGATTTTAATTTTCTTTCATTTAGCTCTCATATCTGAAAAGGTATTTTATTATATTTTGTTAAACAGTACCCCATGAAAGATGTGGCTATTTTAGCAAGTCTTAAACCTGGTTGAAGTAATTGGTTCCTATTTCTAGTGACATAGTTATGCCTGTCGCCTCGTTTATTGTTGAACTACTATAAACAGATCAAAACCCTTAATCATTTATTAATAAAGTCAATACCTTCTTTTCTACAATCAGAAAGGTAAATAATACTGCTGCAACCAAAGAAACTTCCCCTAGCAACTCATTCGTATTACTCAAAGTAGATATTATTGAAGTTGCTATGCTAAATTTAAAGAGGGAATGCTCATCGGTGGGACACCATCTCATCTAAGCTATTGCAAAATGTTGTAGATTTTGTGGCTCCCGTTATAAGTGATCTCATAAATCGTTGCTTTGATTCAGGTGTCTTTTCTAAAGTACTAAATAAATCAATTGTAATTCCCATATATAAGGCAGGGGTACAGGCTGTGTCAACTATAGACCCATCTCTATCCTTTCTTCACTATCAAAAGTGTTCGAGCGAACTATTAATTATAGACTAACAAAATTCTTAGAGCCAAATAAAATTTTTGCTGATACACAATATGGTTTTTGAGCACGCAAATCCACTAATGAGGCTTTTCACACTTTTTCTGATTTTGTGGTAAGAAACCTAAACGAAAACATAAAATGCTTAACCATCTTCCTCGATCTTGCCAAAGCTTTTGACACAGTCTGTATCCGCACCCTAATTCGTAAATTAACTTCATTCTTTTTTTCTTTCCTTTAATAACGTTGCCTCACACTAGGAATTTCTCCAGTATCGTCACATATGAGAATACGGGGAAATGAATTGAGATAAATGGTTGACTATTTATCCGACCGCACGCAGCGTGTAAGAATCGCGGACCACTTGAGTGATGAACTTCCTAACGAATACGGAGTGCCACAGGAAAGTATTCTTGGTCCCGCCTTGTTTCTATGTTATGTAAATGAGTTGTGTCAACTTAATCTTGAAATCTGCAAAATAATATCTTATGCACATGACACTACTCTCACTTTCAAGGGGGATTCTTGGGAGGAAGTATATTCCTTAGCTCAATCAGGGCTGAATACTGATTGCCACTGGTTCGCTGCAAACTCGCTCACACTTAACGCAGATAAAACAAAATACATTCCTTTTGCAATCAGGAGCGCAGAAACCTTAGAAGATAAGCTTCCCATATATTTTCATCAGTGTTCATTTCCTTCTGTGAATCATTTTTGCTGCCCAACTATACAACCGAACAAACTATTCGTTATTTGGGTGTAACTATTGATAAAAGATTGTCATTTAATGAACATATTCAACTTACCTAAAACTTATCTAAAAGAGTACGGAAACTTACCTATATTTTTAAACAGCTTAGACAGGTAGCAAATGGAAAAGCACTCAAAATGGTATATTTTGCCCTTGTTCAATCTATATTGTCATATTGTATAACAACTTGGGCGTCCCCGCCGATAAAACTAAAATGTTGGGAATAGAGAGAGCCCAAGGTTAATTCTGAAAGTTGGCCTTTCAAAACCACGACTCTTCCCCACTGCCGAATTGTATCAGAAAGCTGAGGTCTTAACTGTTCGACAAATTTACATCCTTTTTAAAATTCTGAGGCAACATTCGGATCGTGATCTTTCCAAATTAACAACGAGGAGGCACTACGCAATTTGTAGCACCATTAAATCTAAAACAGGTTTTGCCCAAAATGTTTATTCTTTCCGAGGACCTGTACTCTACAATACATTAAATAAGGAATAAGGTATTATTAATTACAATAAATTTAAATGTAAACTTAGATTAACTTATTGGCTACTAAAATTGAATTACAAAAAAACAGAGGAACTACTAGTAATAAAAACGTAATTAGGTATTTAATAAGGAATTCTACCTATACCATATTTTTTTCCACAATTCATCTAGTTAGACGTAACCCACTCACATAGCTTCACACCCTTTCAACACTACTTCACAAACACACGCACACATACATCACAGACAAGCACAATATACACACTCCTCACCCATATCCCACACGTACCTGTAACTCCACTACACTTCATACAAATAGATTTTATTATTACTGTTCTTTTATTTTTTTCTTCCAACAAATTGTTTTAACATAAAAACTAAATTTTGCTAAGCATTGTTTGTCTATTTCGCCTGTAGAGGGGAGTCCTTGGTGTCCTGAAATACAAGTCACGGCTTAGTTTAGGCATTTGTTTCCCACTAATGAACATTGTCGTAGTCATAATTGTAATTGTTTCCTTAAATATTAGTTTATAAGTGTTATTTGTGGAAGAAAATAAACTAGTCAATATTTTTTTTATTAAAAAGATGATGATTCTTTCTAACGTACATGATGTTTTCATAGATATATTGACTAGATACCGTCATGATGTTAAAATTCTTAAAAAGTTCCCTTAGAGACCCGCGCCGGCGCAGATTGTATATGGCTCTTTTCTGCAGAATAAAAATTAACTCGTCCCCATAGTAAGATACCGTAAGACACGAAACTATGAAAGTTACTGAAATAGACTAGTCTCGCGGTATCAACATCCATAAATTGGCGGATTTTCCTAACAGCATATGCTGCTGAACTTACCCGTCCTGCAAGAGATGCTTGATGAGGACCCCATTGTAGCCTTGAGTCAAGCGTTATCCCCAGGAAAACCGTTATATCGACGAATTCCAGTTTCTCCTGATCAACACTGTGTCACAATCATTACTTTTGACATTTGGTAGGGCAAATCTTATGCACTTCGATTTTTTTCTTCTTAAAACCTTAGCAATGTACCAATTTTGGACCTGCAGAAGGGCGTTATTTACGTCGTCAAGATTATTATTACTATTTACTTTAAAAATCAAAGAAGAATCGTCGGAAAACAAGACCATGTTGAGGAATCGAGCCCTGGGGGGGCATTTTTACGTTTAATCCCGAGTGATTTACACCGTTTATTTGAACTAATTGCTGTCTATCATTCAAATAAGATTTGACTAGGTTTAACGCTGTTTTGCCTAGTCCGTAATGCTCTAGCTTCAGCAGTAATGTTTAGTGATTAACGCAATCAAATACCTTTGACAGGTCGCAGATGACTATGGCATCCTGCGTCTCTTCCCACGCACTAAAGATATGTTTTAGTAAAGTTACACCAGCGTCAGCTGAACAACTTCCTTTGGTGAAACCAAGTTTAATGTGCCAGATGTTATTAGTGTTAAAATGATTAAGCATCACCTTTTCAAATACCTTGTTGAATACTGGCAACACGGATACTGGGCCCCAAGTCTGCTATTACAATAGTGTCAGAATGGTCTATCATTGATTTCATAATGGTTGATTTTGACAAGATTCTATGCCATTTCTTTCAATGAAGTGTCAGTGGTTGACCACTGGATATAAAAGCGTCATTATGACTTTCCAGTGGTCAACCACTGACACTCCATTAAAAGAAATGGCAAATCTAATCTAGGGTAATCTTGTCAAAAACAACCATTATGAAATCAATGATAGACCATTCTGACACTATTGTAATAGCAGACTTGGGGCCCTGGTCTATAATTGTTTGTGTTTTTACTGTCCCCAAATTTGAAAAGTGGTATCACCTTATTGAACTTCGTTGGGTATAATAGCGCAAACTTCGTTCAGAAGCCCATCTATAGAACCTAACCTCCGACGTACTGATGACTTCGGCAATTCATATTCCGTGGGTGCGGGTTTGGATCGCTCGGGTTAATGGTACGGTAGGCGTCGGTGGAGGACTTCGCTGTAGTAATTGGCTACGACCAAACGGGCTCGATCCTGGATTGGACATTCTACCAGAAACACTTTAACTATTGCTTATAAAAAAACTATTTAGTTCATCTTGCTTATGATCATCCCTAATGCAAGTCCAAAATTGGTTCACGGCGAATAATTTGGTTCTGAATGAAAAGAAAACGAAATGTATAAGATTTGCCTTACCCAGTGTCAAAAGCAGTGATTGTGACATAGTATTGAACAGGGAAAAACTAGAATTTGTCGATAAAACGGTTTTCCTGGGAATTACGCTTGACCCATGGCTACAATAGGGCCGGCCGGCTAAGTTTAGCAGCTTATGCTGTTGGGAAAATCCGCCAATTAACGGATATCGATACCGCGAGACTGGTCTATTTTAGTTACTTTCACAGTATCATGTCTTACGGTATTTTATTATAGGGACGGGCTGCATACATTGAGTCTATTTTAATTCTGTTGAAAAGAGCCATCAAAGCGATATACAATCTCCGCCGGCGCGATTCTCTAAGGAAACTGTTTAAGAATATTAACATCATGACGGTACCTTCTCAATACATTTAAGAAAACATCATGTATGTCAGAAAGAATTTACATCTTTTAGTAAAAGAGGCGACAGACATAATTATGGTACTAGAAATAGGGATCAATTAGTTCAACCAGGTTTCAGACTGGCTAAAGTATCTTCATCTTTCATGGGGTATTGTTTACAATGTTATAATAAGATACCTCCCCATATATTAGAACTTAATGAGACAAAATTTAAATCTTGTATTAAACGCGCACTATGCAGGCAAGCATATTATAAGTTGGGGGATTATATTGAAGATAAAAATGCTTGGCTGAATGCTGGTCCTGCTTCACAGCCACTAGGGCGCACAAAATAATCTGTTAGCATTTGGAAACATTGTTGGACCGGCTGTAGATTGTAAGAAACCAATATTTGCGTTGTATAAACTCAATTTATTTAGCATTGTATAATTTCATCCATTTTAAGGGCACATGTGTGAGTACTGTGTACCTTAAATTTAAGCTATAGCTATCAGTTTTAGGTTTGTTTTTGACTTGAATGTACCCTGGCGGTTGGGAGTTTCATGCTCACTCAAAAGTCTAGCTGATGGTGGCGTATGCGTTGGATCATTTGGCTCCCTTCAAAATGGTTGAGCCGAATGGTGCTAGCGCATGCATTATTTTAATTATTTCTTTGAATTGTTCCTTTTTTCCGAACGCTTTTATCCTGCACGTATTTTACATCGTTCTCACATGTATGTATAATTTCAACTTGATGTAAACAAAACTTGTAACAATTCATTATTTTCAAAAGTGTCCGTGGAGTTTCTAGCACGTTCTTCTCCATAGAGATCTACGCTTTGGAACGTGCAAATAGCTTCATCATTTTGGACCGACCGACCTTGACAATTCAAAAGTGCCTGTGAATGGTTTATTTGAAATAAATATTTTGAGTTTGAGTTTGATCGAGGTAACACGCTGGTGACTGGTCGTGTTGCAGACCATCATCGAGCTGTCGGAGTCGTCGCGCGGCGGCTTCGAGCCGGCGCGCTTCTGCTCGGCCTGCCTGGTGCGCCGTCCGCTGCGCTCCAAGCACTGCTCCGTGTGCAACCGTTGCGTGGCCAAGTTCGACCACCACTGCCCCTGGGTGGGCAACTGCATCGGCGCCAACAATCACCGCTACTTCATCGGCTTTCTGGCCAGCCTGCTAGTCATGTGCGCCTGGATGCTGTGGGGCGGCGCGCAGTACTTCGCGGTCGAGTGCCCGGTGGAGGACGACCGCGCGCCCGGCGTGGTGTGGTACTGGTGCCGCTGCAACCCCTGGCTGGCCTGGGTCATGCTCAACGCCCTCTTCCACCTGTTCTGGGTGGCCGTGCTGACGTGCTGCCAGCTGTACCTGGTTGTCTGCCTGGGCATGACCACCAACGAGCAGCTGAACCGCAGCCGCTATCGGCACTTCGTGGCGCGCGGCGGCCGCTCGCCCTTCACGCGCGGGCCGCTGCACAACTGCGCCGACTTCTTCGGCTGCCGCGCCTGCGGCCTGCTGGCGCCGCGCGCGCGCGACTGGGCCGCCGCCGGCCTGGACGACGACGAGCCCATGCTGCGCGAGCACGAGCGCGAGCAGCACCAGTACGTGTGAGTGCGCGCGCGCGCTGGCGCCGAGGACTTCGTGTAGCGCCGCAGCCGCGCCCCATCGCGCCAGCGCGCACCCGAGCGCCGCACCACCACGTTCGTCTTTCTTCTTGTGTATTACATACGCATTGTTCGTAGATAGAATTCATATTTAATTTATACATAGACACGTGGCTGCAAGAATTCGATTCTTGTATTTCATTGTATGTTTTTATCGTTTGTATTAATAATTATTATTTTATATACATATTTGGAATAATTTTGGAAGTCTTGCTTGAGGCTCGTCAGTAGTCACGGTGTTATAATGATGTCAACGGATCATGAACGAAGCTTAGGCGATAGAGATAGGAGGCAGCGCGGCGGACGGCGCCGGCAGCTCGCGCGCATGCGCGGTGACGTCACGCGCGCTCTGTGTGGCTTACTATTAGAGTAAGATCCCAGAGCGATCAGACATAACTTATTTTCACTTATATGAAACCTTAGGTTCCCAGTAGCGTCTCATGTTCTTTGAATACCTGCGTGCTCGTGGAGCTCGCCTTGTGACACCTGGGCAGGTGCCAGGTAAGATAGGTAACTAAAAAAAGAGCTACTTAATTTAAATTTATATGGCTGATTTTTATATATGTTGTGTAGAATATTATTCTAAAATAGTATCATAAGTATCAGACACTTTCCATTGACCAAAACTTTTGTCAGACGCTTTAAAGCTCCACATAAAATAAATGAACTTGAGTTTTTTTAGAGGTCTGATTTTAAATCTTAATATATATAAATCACGTGTCACGTTGTTTGTCCGCGATGGACTATTGAACCGATTTTGACGAAACTTTGTCACTATCTGTTATTTGATCCAACTTAAAAGATATGATAGTTTTTTGGAACGGGAAAAAATGGGATATGCGCGTACGAAGTCGCGGGCAAAAGCTAGTTCGTTATGAAGGTAACTATTACAAAGTTATATTTCATTAGTTAGACAAATCGTACACACCAAACATCCCCTGAACACAAAAAATATTCAGCCGAGAGAATGAGCGCGTCGTATCTTGTCGCTTTGAGCGATGTTACTTTTGATCAATATTTCTCTCCATCGATCAAAGACCACGAAAGATCTCTTCACCAAGAATCTACTCAACTGGGTTTCAACATTGCTGCCCCCGATCAAGTTAGACCGAGAAGAACTTAAAGATATCCATTTAAAAAGGCCCTCGTTGATTTCTTTATTCAAAACTGGGCATCTGATGAAATGGTACCATTTATTGAGTTTAAACAGATATTTATCAATTTTAAGCAATGTCATTCTTACATCGTTGATGATAGCAAAATTTTATCAAGTATAGATGACAGTTTTTCGTGTTTCGTGTATGAAGAAGCTGATACTAAAATTGTTTTTCATGCTTGTCATATAGACTTTCAAGCAAATTTTGATACTGATATTGCGATAATTATGTTAGGACATATGCACAATTTGAAAAATGATGATTCGAATGTATGGTTATACGCAGGCACCGGAAATGACCAAAGATACATTAATGTAACAAGAGTTTGAAAGCACTTGGGACCATCTTTGTGTAGAAGTTTGCCAGGATTTCATGCATTGACTGGATGTGACATTAATCCCGCCTTTTTTAAGAGAGGTAAAAAAAAAACCATTTCATATATTAATGAAGAAACATGAATATCAGCAAGAGAACCAAGGTTACCGACATAGCCCGAAGGATTGCCAAACTAAAGTGGCAGTGGGCAGCACATTGCTCGCAGAACAGATGGTCGATGGGGCCGAAAAGTTCTGGAGTGGCGACCGCGTACCGGAAGACGTAACGTTGGAAGGCCTCCCACAAGGTGGAACGATGACCTGGACCGGTCGTTGTGGCGACGCTTTGGGGAGGCATATGTCCAGCAGTGGACGTCTTTCGGCTGATATGATGATGAATATCAGCAAGCTTTTACGCAATTTGGAGATTCAGAGTAGTTTACCGATGAGCATATCATATCATTTCATTTAAGATCCTAAGTTCCCTAGCTGGGGCACAGGGCGTCCACAGTAGACTTCCATCGCGAACGTTCTTGAGCTTTACGCTTCACCTCGCTCCACGTCATTCCGATGCTCATCACTTCTGCCAACACGGTGCGTCGCCAGTTTTGACGGGGACGGCCACGTTTCCTTTTCCCTTGAGGATTCATAGCCTGTTTGGGAATGTGATCGGGATTCCTCTGGAGCGTGTGACCAATCCACCTCCACTTACGGCGCTTGATCTGGCGGTCGATTGGGCTCTCGTGGCATTTCTCTAACAGCTCTACGTTAGAGATGGTCTCGGGCCAATAAATACCGAATATGCGACGAAGACATCGTTTTGATAGTGACGAATTACCAGGAGACGTTAGTGAATCCCTACAAGAATAAGGTACTGTACTTTGACTTCAAGTTTAAAAAAAATATATTTGCCGTTTTATTTTTTCTAATTTTTTAACTATTTTTAAAGAAGAAGCTGCCAGCAACAGCAACATAGCTGATGATGATAAGGATGATGACTCGAATGGACAATATCATGATTGGGCCTAATGATGAAAAAACCAATGATTATAACGACGTTTACGATGACTTAAAGATAAACAAATTTCTTTACTTCATCATCATCATCATATCAGCCTGCAGACGTCCCCTGCTGGACATAGGCCTCCCCCAAGCGTCGCTACAACGACTGGTCCTTTCTTTACTTAATCATAGTATTTTTTTTTTATAAAATGTTTTTTGTTTTAATTGTTCCAACACCTTTTTATAATAAAATGCGCCGAATAAATTTATTTTCCCGAATATATGCAATTAATTATTTTACTTAAATATTAATTAATGATTACTTTAACGTTGAAGTTCGTCTTATTTAAATAGAGATGCAAAAATATTGAATCGAAAGCAGTAAGTACTTTAAAAATATTTTACTCTGAGACGCATGCGAATAGTGCTCTCGCGCTCATTCTCTCGGCTGAATTATTTTTGTGTTTAGGGGTGTTTGGTCTCTACAATTTTTCTGACTAATGAAATATAACTTTGTAATAGTTACCTTAATAACATATTTACAAATCAGACATGTGAAAATAACTCAAGTTCATTTGTTTTTTGCGGAGCTTTAAAGCGTCTGACAAAAGCTTTGGTCCATGGAAAGTGTGACAAGTGACACTTGTGATTCTATTTTAGAATAATATTCTACATAACATAAATCAACCATATAATTTAAGTTAAGTAACTCTTATTTTTAGTTACCTTTCTTACCTGGCACCTGCCCAGGTGTCACAAGGCGAGCTCCACAAGCACGCAGGTATTCAAAGAACATGAGACGCTACTGAGAACCTAAGGTTTCATCTATGTGAAAATAAGTTATGTCTGATCGCTCTGGGATCTTGGACTATCTTGTATATTAATTTATTATAAACTGACGAACAAATACCTACCTGACTATAAGTGTATGTTCATTTAGTACAATGTATCGTGTTGAGTTTGATACCGACGTGAACCGTAAATTTAAGGTTAGAAATTAATATAAATTATAAGAAACGATGCTTCCTTCTTCTAAGATCGTCCAGTTTTTAACTTTTTAAATTTGAAAACACAAGATTCTAAAACATGTTTGATTCATTGAAGAACAAACATTTTACTTCAATCGATTGTAAGGTTTTATTGAATATCAATTTATGTATTAGAGCACAGGAAACACAGGCTTGCCTTGCGATACTGTACATAGCTCGGCCTGCGACGCTCACACTTCATCACGCTTTAACACGACTATTATATCATCAGTATATTGCGTCGCAGAGCAGTTGTGAAAAATAAAAACTTTTTTTTTTGAGAAAACCTTGTATTAAATAAAAAGAGATAAGAGGATACGTGGACGCCACCGCGAGGAATTAGCGTTCATTTAAATATATTGTATTTTACAAGAATCGTAGGATTACAGCAAAATCTGTTTTTTTCTTAAATGCTGGTGCGTTGGAATACGTACAATACAAACACTGACAAGCATGCTAAGAGCAGCCGAGCTATTCTGTCAACGTCTCACGGTACAGCTGGGCGGACTGAGGATGAAGGGAACTGTCACTCCATCGTGTTTGTATAAATGACAGCTCACTTCGTGTTCACTTCGCCTAATGCTCCAACCAACGAAGGAAAATTGGGGAAATAATTCGTGTATAAGCAAATTTTGGTATAGTTGTAGGAAAGGTGCCTTAACAACATACTAAAAATACTGATGGATGGGGGTGAAGCTAACGGTAGAGGATGAAAAGGTCTCGTTTTGGAGCGAACATCCGTAAGAAACGGAACCCATATAGGATCACTCGGGTGTTTGTCTGTCTGTCTGTCTGTCTGTCGGTCGGTCTGTCTGTCTATCTGTCTGTTTGTCTATCCGTCTGTCACAGCCAGTGGTACACATATGGACTTCGGTGACGGTACGTAGGTAAATGAATAAATTTTGAGTGTGCAAGTCACTTTTGGGGGTCAAACTAGAAAATTTAAAAAAAGTTTTTGTCACACGGCACAGTTGATAGAACCTTAACCCGCCCTTCCGTAAGCTTCACCCCCACCCATCAGTACTTTTATTATGTGGTTTAAAACATCATTCCCTACCCAACAACTATGCCAAAATTCGCTTATACGCGAATTATTTTCTAGATTTAGTAGTTTTTGGTTTCGTTTGTTTTTTGTACCGTGAAAGCTTATACTCCACTATAAGCTTTCACGGTTAGTGCTAGTTTAAGGAGACGCGAGGCGACGGGCGTAGCGTGCTACGTGGCGTCTCGCGGGGCGTCGGGCGTAGCGTGCTGCGTGGCGTCTCGCGGGGCGTCGGGCGTAGCGTGCTGCGTGGCGTCTCGCGGGGCGTCGGGCGTAGCGTGCTGCGTGGCGTCTCGCGGGGAGTCGGGCGGCGCGTGCAGCGGGCGCAACATCACACGCGCAAACTCAAACATATGGCAATATACGACGTTGTTTATGGAGCTTGGTGCGGGGCGTGCAGAGTAGCGGTGTAGCGCCGGTCATAGGACGCGGCGGTCATAGGGGGGGGGGGGGGGTATCGCCGTATGTTGGTATTGCCGCGTGCGACGCGACGCTCGACGTAAACGGGCACTTATAGGTTTACAGAATAGCACTGCTGGGTTCACAGATCTTGACGCAGACCTTCCTTTTATTTCTAGCGAGGTAACCACGGATGCCATTACACTACCTAATTTATGCAGTATTACAGTTCTTATGCTAGTAGAAGTATCGTTCCGGTTTAGCGAATAAATATTGTAAATTAAAGCATGTATAATAAGAGCGATCTGTCGATATGTCGATCTGCCTTTAACATTAACGCGTTAAGTGTGCGCTTTGTTGAACTTTAATGTATAAAGCAAGTTGTAAATTATTTTGAATACATTAATCTTAAATAAAAATATAACTATAGTAATTAAATATCAAATTTTAAGAGCTTACAATAATATCATTGTTTCTGTAAGACGCTTAGATAAATGTATAAGTACGCTAGTAACGTGCAAAGAAAGTAGGCCTTGATCGACACGACTGAAAGCCGATCGCTGAGCGTGCGCAGGGCGGCGCCGGCGCCGAGCGCTGACCGTGCGCAGGGCGGCGCCGGCGCCGAGCGCTGACCGTGCGCAGGGCGGCGCCGGCGCCGAGCGCTGACCCTGCGCAGGGCGGCGCTGGCGCGCAGCCGCGTCGGCACAAACGCGCGTGAGCATGTGTGCGGGACGTTCAATCATGCGAAGTGATTTTCTTCACTCTTCTATTTACATTTTAAAGTGTATAGAATAATACTATTGTGTTATATAAAACGAAACCAAAATGCATTTAATGTCAATAAATACCTAATAAAGTTGACAAATATTTCATTTTTGAGTTAGGAATAATAAGACCTAAGGCCCTTGTCTCACCGCTGGCGATCAGCGAGTAGCGAGTTAAGCTTCAAACTCGAAGCGAGTCGGCGAGCAGCGAGTAGCGAGTGAAAAGTTACGATAGTTTTGACCATAGATATAATAAACAAGGAGACATGCTCCGGTAGACGAAAACGTATCGGAACTCTGTGTCTCCAGTATGCCCCTACCTAACGGCAACTACTACTCATGCACTTCAGTAAAAGCAATAGATACGCAGTCACGCACACGCTTTCTCAAAACAGAACGTACTACACAATTAATTATGAACCTTATCCTATCAAACACAGCGTGTATTTACCATGCACCGTACAATTTACCCACACAAAAACAACGCACGCTATCGTTGTGCCTGTGCAAAAGCAATTTATTTTTCATATACGCTAGTGATTGAGTAAATCGGAAAGTTATTTATTTATTTAGTAATTTAGTACATGGAGGACTTACAGCTAATAAAGACAAACAAAATGGGAAACCGTAGCCAATAACAAATCCTCACGTATAGAAACACTAGTTGACCCGCGCAACTTCGTCTGCGTCACAATTTTTATTACTGCTCCGCTCCTATTGGTCTTAGCGTGATGATATATAGCCTATAGCCTTCCTCGATAAATGGGCTATCTAAAAGTGAAAGAATTTTTCAAATCGGACCAGTAGTTCCTGAGATTAGCGCGTTCAAGCAAACAAACAAACAAACTCTTCAGCTTTATAGTACTGTAGTAGTATAGAAGTATAGATTAGTATAGTTAATGTAAATTATGGTGTGAGCACAATATAAAAAAAACACACACCGCTTAAATTAAACTTAGAAATATTTAGTTACATAAATATTTGCTACTTAAAGAATTTGAGGCTTAAGCGCCTTCTCGCTGAATTCACACTGATTGTGAATGGATTTAAATCATATTCCTTGCAAATGTCATTGAAATTACTTCTCGCGCGCACAATATAACTTCCGCCTATAATTTGAAGATGTATGAGGTACACGTATAGGTGGATTAAACCGGAATGTTTTGCTTGGCATATCAAAATAAAATTTTGACAATAACTCAGAGTTATCAATATTGTTATTGAGGATTTTCGACAGAAATAAACAGTCAGCAATTTTACGTTGATCTACCAGTGGTAGCAGATGATACTTCCTGCAGAGTCCAAGATAATCAGTTGACTGGTATGGAATCTTTTGATGAAAGCAAAGATATTTAATGAAACGTCTTTGGATGTTTTCAATGCGGTCAATATATTTATGATAACGTGGATACCTTATCTGAGGTGCATACTCTAGCTGGCTTCTTACAAAAGTGCAATACAATACTTTCAGTGTTTTAGCATCCGTAAAACACTAGAGAGACGTATTATAAACCCAAGTAGTTTTGAAGCTTTTTTGACAGTTGAATCAATGTGTGTGTCAAAAAGTAACTTACTGTCTTGATGGACGCCCAAGTCACGAATAGTATTGCACCTTGGCAAGATATGGCCCGCCAAAGTATAAGTAGTAGCTAGGACTGCACGATTTCTAGTGTAAGTGATCACCGAACACTTGGATGGGTTGAGATCAAGTTTATTAGCCCGAAAATACTCTTCAAGCCGATAGAAGTCAGTCTGAAATGCTAGACTATCTTCGAGGGTTGTAATAGTGGCAAAGATTTTCATGTATTTTTATTTAATTAATTATGGATAAATAATACAAAGCAATAATAAAGCATAAATTAATACCATATAATGTTATTACTACACAAATAAAGTTGAAATTTAACTATTATTAAAAACATTACTAATAACTTTTGGGAACAACCTGTATCAATTTTTTTTTGTACTAAGGATGGACGACCGGATTGGTAACTGATGACGCTCATTAGTATTTTAGATAATGTTTTTCGCATATACCCGATGTAATTTTATTTTTATTTTCTGTTGTTGTTTTTTTTTTCTAACTACCTATTTAGGGTGTTTTATTTTTTGTCGGAATGTGTAGTCGATGATTTTGGTGCACGGTAAAACTAATGAGTTTATGTTGGCATCAACTTAATGTGTAAAATGTATGTGTACTACTGAGTGAATAAATAAATAAATAGTAATGTCATCCGCAAAGCATAATAGTTTGGATGAATGGAGGCACTGATCGATGTCGTTCACATAGACAATAAATAAAAAAGGACCGAGCAACAAACCTTGGGGCACTCCGCTGGGCACGTTTACCCAACTAGACATATAATTATTAAGTACTACTGCTTGTGACCTATTATCAATATACGAAGAGAACCACCTCAAGAGGTCTTCACGGATGCCTATGTAGCTTAGCTTCTTTATCAGGGTATCGTGGTCGATCCGATCAAATGCCTTGCTATAATCTGTGTAAACCATATCGACCTGCTTACCATTATCCATAGCATCTGTAATAAAATCAAGTTAGAAGTGGCAGACGGTCTTTTTTAAAATCCATGCTGAAAGGAGCTGAACGAGCTAGCAAGGGCTGGATATAATTGGTTATAGACAATCCTCTCAAAAATTTTATCTATAATGCACAGCTTGGAATATAGGCCTATAATTAGTAATCTTGGTTTTAGAAACCTTCATATGTACGGGTGTAATGAAAGCAGATTTACATACTTTGGGGACAATCCGTTGAGTCAAAGACTTGGAAAACAAAATTGAGATAGGTAGTACAATGGAAGGCGCGCATTTAATTCGAAATTTAGATGAAATGTTATCATGGCCAGCACCTTTATATAGATCCAAGTTACGAAGTAAACCGGTCACAACATTCACTTTTATGTTACAAATGTCAGATGAAGTACTATTAGTATCAAAAGGGAAACAGGAGGCGGACTGGGAGTATTAGATGAAGTGGGGTTGAGAAAAGTCGATATGAAATAAGACGAAAATGCTTCACAAATAGAATCTCCAGTGAGTAATGACTCATCGTTACAATTTAATGTATTAGGTATATTATTAGGTCATTACATGGTCATTATATATGAAATTGGCGTTTTGTCGTACTGGCCACTTTGATCTCAAATATCTCCTCTTTGGTTTGGAATTCCAATTTCAAATTCATACAGCTATTTACTCATACTTTTGTGTTTCGAAAACCGAAATTCATTTGCTTTTTCCTCTTTTGGTTTTTTCTTTGCGCCAGGTAGTTTACAAAATGTAAAACTTGAAATATCGCGTTATTTACAAGTACGAGTTCCATCGTGGCACCAGTGCTGCAGAAACGGCTCGAAGGATTAATGAAGTGTATGGCGACGGTGTCGCAAAATAAAACACAGTGCGTTTTTGGTTCCAACGTTTTCGTTTTGGATATTTCGACCTGCAGAACAAGCCCCGCGGACGGCCGGAGACCAAAGTTGATAATTAAGAATTGAAGGCTATTGTGGACGCGGAACCATCGTAAACCACGTCCGAGTTAGCTGCAGGCTGCGGTGTTAGTGATAAAACTGTTTTAATCCACTTGAAGCAAATTGGGAAGGTGAAAAAGCTTGAAAGGTGGGTATCAAATGAATTAAGTGCAGCAAACCGACAAACGCGCGTCGACTGCTGCGTTACATTACTCAACCGGCACAATAATGAAGGGATTTTAAATCGGATCATTACCTGTGATGAAAAGTGGATCCTGTACGTCAATCGGAAACGCTCATCGCAATGGCTAAACCCTGGCGAACCAGCCAAATCATGCCCCAAGCGAAAATTGACTCAAAAAAAAAAACTTGTGAGCGTTTGGTGGACTAGTGCCGGTGTCGTTCACTACAGCTTTCTTAAATCTGGCCAGACGATTACGGCTGCTGTCTATTGTCAGCAACTGCAAACCATGATGGAAAAGCTAGCTGCTAAACAGCCGAAGCTGGTCAATTGCTCTAGGCCACTGCTGCTTCAGGACAAAGCTAGACCACACTGCACAACAGACGGCTACCAAATTAGAGGTAGTGCAATGGAAGGCGCGCATTTAATTAGAAATTTAGATGAAATGTTATCATGGCCAGCAGCTTTATATAGATCCAAGTTACGAAGCAAACCGGTCACAACATTCACTTTTATGTTACAAATAAAAGTGAATGTAACTCGTCAGATTTATTGCCATAAATCTTAATTTTTTTAGATATTTATATTTTTCTTTGATCGTTTTGACGAGTGACGAGCTTTACCAGACTGGATATTTATTATTACGTACTAGCTTTTGTGGTATACCTATATTTGTTTTGAAACTGTTTTATTGTTTCTATAAAGTACTCAACCGACTCATCCAGTGACCGGATTGAGAACTCATTCCCAATTAGTGCCAGAAATCTCGTTATTTATAGAATCAAAGTCGCCTTTGCTATAGATATGTATATCGCAACCGCGGCGCGTGGTCAAGGGGAGGTATTTCAAAGATGTCGATATTAATTAACAACGCAGGATGGTAGGGATCAATAGGCACTACATGGTCAATACCCTCACTAACACACTAACTTATTTTAGAGGACTAAGTCCAACAGTTTCCCGTACCCGTTAGCTACCCCATTATACTGACCAAAGTCTAGCGTACATAAATCGTCCGCGAACAAGCATTCGTCACTAGTGGCGGGATTCACTGGGACCAACGAAAGGTTGTTAGATGGAGCCCACGAGATGCCACTCATATTAAAATCACCTAAAACTAAAAACTCATCTGAAGCTTTATTCATAGCTGTGTGGTTCAATTTGGACAGGAAGTTATTTAATTGCTCCGAAAACGAAAACTCTTTGTTTTGTTTACATAAGTAAACAGTGCAAATAAACAGGTTCACATACTCTCGTGACTTCGAATTTTTAAGCCGAAGTTGATCCAGAGATCCTCCGCCGAGGAGTGTAGGAGCGGCTGCGGAGTGACAGGTAACTCCCTACGCGTCGCTACCACACACCACCACCTCTTGTTTGTCCAGTCATACCATAACCCCGGGCACGGCGCCACACTAAATAACGATCATCAAACAACTCCGAGTTTAACATACCATCTATTAAACGGGATACCTATTTGTCTGCGAAAGTTGGTAATTCGATTTTTATTATATCGAACAGTGTGTCGATAATTCAGTTGTACGATGTTTTATTCCATCGATGCTTTATTGGTGCGATGTAACGCTAGTGCGAAAAATCCTGTAGCGTCAGCGTCAGCGTGTAAAACCCTACAACGATTGATTTTATTGCGAATAGATAATAATATGAGCGCCGCGCCGGCGCACCGCCGTCGCCGTGGATTTAAACGGCGCGCCGTCGCCGCTGGAATGATCCGGCGCGCCACCGCGAAGCATTTTTTTTTTGTATTAAGGTTCATATTCGTAACAGCGACAAAATATGCAAGCGTTTTAAACGAATTTTAACTTTGAATATTTACTAAAAATGTTTTAACTAACGTCAACCATGTCTAGGAAGAGGTAGCGAGACGACATAAACGCCTACTGCCAGACTTGGATCGAGCTGGCTCGGTACAAAAAGTCTGAAAGGACTTGGGGGGAGCCTTTTCTCACAGTGAGACAGTATAGGCTAAATAAAATGTCCTGTGTAGCTCCATCTCTCTCACATCAGAATCATGACGGAATTGGTACGTCATAGTAGACCCAGGCCGGTCAGTTTTGAGGTCTGCCGCGACGCCAAGTCGATTGACCATATATTCAAGTAAGTACTGAGATGTCCATTGTCTGTTGTAAGCGGCGACAATGAACGTCCAATTCCCATTTCAAATTTGAAGATTTTTTTTAATTTTATGTTGCCCGCGTATGGCTATTTAAAGCGCTTCTTCAGTAATTGGTTCAAGGCCGAAATTTTCCTCCACGCCGCCGCCGTCAAAAATCACCACGGCGCTCATATCTAATTGCGAATAAGTTCTCTTCCTTCTTTAGGGGGACACCCTTAATCTCCACGTTGTTCAGCCTGGATCGCTGATCAAACGAAGAAAACTCAAGCTTTGTTGGAGTCATTTGATGATTTACCATCCCTTAAAAAAAGTTGGTGCCCCATTCCGTTTGAAATGAACAATGGAGCCTCTGCGAGTTGGTTTCGGCCCCTCGTACGCCTACTAAAGGACCGGGTCTCCGTGGTCAAAGACATAAAAATAATAGCTAAGACTCAACAATCAAATCTCAAAACCGATGTGGGTATGCAGCGAGATGTGGTCGCAATGGACAAGGGTCTCACCTCGTTGTCCATGGCTAAAGAGAACTGGCGCAAACCTGTGATACTTACTACAGATGACCACAAGGACGTATCGAAAGGCAAGGAGCTTCACGGGCGCTTCTATCGGGCTCGTTATGGGTCCGATGAAGATTTCTCAGCGTCTGTGGCCTGTCTTCGTTTCGGTGATCTCTTCGTAGAAACTGTAGGTCTTATCTGTGCAATTATGGATGAAGTTATCTTGACGAATAACTACCGGAGGCATATTATGATGGACGGGACGGTTGACGTGTGTCGGGCATGCCATCGTCCGGGTCCATGAGACATATTATCTCTGGTTGTTCTCGTCTGGTTAACAGCGAGTACGGGGGTCACGCTGAGTGTTCGTTTACGGAGATGCGGGGCGTTGGGCGACGCCGCGTGCGTGCAATGCCG
The DNA here is from genome assembly GCA_947578705.1 of Lacanobia wlatinum. Classification (NCBI taxonomy): domain Eukaryota; kingdom Metazoa; phylum Arthropoda; class Insecta; order Lepidoptera; family Noctuidae; genus Lacanobia; species Lacanobia wlatinum. Next base: position 29,551,643 of record OX388032.1, read on the forward strand.
CGGGCCCTGCTGCATTCGACGCCGCTTGCGACACCGCGAGCTCCGCCAGGGTGTCGCTACGTTTTACGGAATAGCATCCGATGAAAATAGTTATTTATGATATTAGTGCGGTAAGTTGGTTTTTAACTTACCATAGTCACGAGTTTGTAAATAAATACCTACCAATATCCGCACGTATATACATACAAAATTTTTCGACACATTTGCGAGAAAAACTGAGACTAACTTTTTGTTTTTAGATATCGCAACCTTGTCGCGACCATTTTAGCAATATAAAAATGGCTCGAATTTGCAAATCTAAAATTAGAACTAGGTACATATTTCGTCTCGACTCACAAACGCATAAGAGCGCTTCCAAGGAGGTTCGATCATTCAGCTTATTAACTGTTATCTATTATTATTTTGCTGATATTCTATTTTTAAAACTGAACTTCAAAATACTTAAAATGAATAAACATTAGTACATGTTCCAATTTTAATTTAGTTGAGAGTACTTACCTACTTAAATCATAGAGATTGAAAATATATGGAGGCGCCGCGACAATCTATATCTACCTTTGCTTATACAAATATGGGTGAGTATCGTTTTGTTTCATTCTTCCTAATGGGTAATCGTATTTGATAAAAGAGACAGCAGTATTTCAGTTGTTGCTCATAATGGCAACATTTTCTTGTGACGTTGTGACAGTTGTAGGTAAGTGCCGTTTTCGCCATTTTATGCGCCAAGTCTCGTGGTAGTTCTGCTGTCAGATGAGTGTTTACTTTTGTATTTATTGTGATTTGTGAGAAAATTACGAGAACTTTATCTTTCAAAATGCACATATATGATGGAAAACAGTCATTCAAGATGCCTGTGCGTTGTATTATGGAGTGTGGTGCAAGAAAGAAGGAAAATCAACCTCAATTGTCTTTGCACAGGTTAGTAACCGGTTTTCATGCAATATTACACATAGTAATAAATTTTCGATGAAAAAAATGCTAAGCTACCACATATTTATGGTTGTAGTTTTCATATTTGGGCTTCTTATCGTCCAACAGACCTTTTTTTTAATTTCATAATTTCATTCGTTTGTTTACAATAATATGTCATGATGCAATAGTGTAGTACCGTTGCCGTAATATTTTCCGATACTAGTTCCTTCGCTGCGCTGATACAATATCGGTATAATACGTGTTTTAATCGGTTCGAGTGACCTTGTTAGGTCCGGCTCGCTGTTCACAGCACAGAGATCGTTCCCCAGACTTTTATAATGATTGGTTATATAAGATCCGGAAATAAGACATCATTTTGTTATTTGTTTTAATTTTTTAATTACGTATTTTAACAACTCGAACCAAATGATTTATTGATAAAAATATTAACCTTTTTATAGGTTTCCTAAAAATGAAGGATTAACCTCTCTGTTCAGCTATGCTATTCTCTAAAGATTCAGCCTTGTGTACAGCGCTGCTGCAGCGGTGAAACTCAGTTTCGTATTCTCTAAGCTACGTAAAGCTACACTAGCGCTCAAGGCTGTGACGGCCGTGAGTTAAAACTACCCAACGGCGAACAAATTGACACTATTGACAGTTCTTCATACATTTTGGTATTCCCTACGAAAAAACAGCGACGAAAACGCTTACAGCCTCGCACACAGCCTCGCTTCGAACTGTCAAATCCAAAAGCTACAATAATCGCGCGTTCGACTCTTACATTTTACATTTATTTTTCTTGTAAGTATATAAAACTGGCAGATCGGTTGATTATAAAGCTTGATTTATTAGCAGAAGCTATGAAAAGTGACGATTTGTCGCTCCAACGTCGCTCTTCCAAACTCTACTAACCTAACATCTCTACTTGCACACGCGATGGAACGCACTGGCATGCTTAAATTACGTAATGTTCCTTTACAACAATGTAGTTATAGGTAGGTACATTAATATTATAAAATAATACCTAGTAACATAATTTTATTAATATCTCGCACTGTAATGTAATAGCCATGTTTGATAACAGTGAAAATACTTATCGTAATACTCACGTTTCAATAGGTTTATTTATTTATCCTCTTGGTCACAGAACTATCTATAAAATTCATAGCAATAGCTGCTAATGCCGACACAAATAAAAGTTTCCAAACTAAAAACTCAGGTGGTTTTGTTAGCGTTGCGTCTATTGTTTTTTGTTTACACGTTCGTTTTCATCGTCGCGTTGCGTTGCTCGAAATAGGCAAAGGAATCGTCATTCAGCCTTAAAATGTAACAATTATAAGCAATTTATTCTTATAATTATGGAATCTGTGCATAGTTTTACTCTATTCCTTAAAATACTTAAAGATAGACATTTATTTCAAATTTTAAACACCTAAAATTCTCAGTCGAGATTGCTCGATTATGATTAAAATGATTTGTTTCAAGGCCCTAATTCTTCTACGAAACAGCGACGAGAGGCTACAGCTTTAATTTCGTCGACGACCACAGCCACGCTAGTGAATACAGTTTGACACACAGCGCCACACGCTCGGGCGATCTCAAGGCTGTCTCGTCGACCAGCTCGTCGCAGCTTACAGCCACGAAATTGTCTTTTAGAGAATAGCACTGCTGTAGAGGTTCTACAGACAGGTTTAAACTACGGATACAAAGCAGCGTTTTCGATATAACTTAAGGATTGAAGTAGTTTTTTTTCTTTTTTTCAGGTTGTACAAACTGGAAAAATTAAGACTGAAAAATATGTCAATAAACAGAAAAAAATTAAGCGCTTCAACGAAAGGATACTCTGAAGAAATCCGAAAGTTCGCATTAACGTTGCATTTTTATCCCCGCCTATAATTATATAAGGCGAACTTACAATACATGCTTACTCACACAAGAACTTTGAGCAAATGGTACCAGCATGCATGTTAATTGGGAACCGGGATTAACGAAAGAAGCATTTGTTTAAAAAATAAAGTGCAAGGAAGTGCAAAGTGTCATACCAAATGTTTATAGAATAAATAAAACACTTATGTTGATTATTACCGAAGTTTTATTTAATGAATAAGTAAAAGCGAGGTGCGATGCACAATTTATGGTTATGTTTTAATATTTTAAAAATAATCTGCATTGTATGAGCAATGGAAGCTGGTAAGTTCGTTTTTGAAATAGGTGTATTGGTACGTTTGTAAAATATTACTAGAAATGCAATTTACAAAGACCACTATCTATTTTCGTACACACCAAATTAGTATCCCTCGAATTGTCCCGGAAATGAAATGACTGTATCTGGTAAACCTAGTCCACATACCTACCAGAAGCTACAGACCAGATATAAAATAAGCGAAAGCGCAAAAATGATGCAAGTAAAAGTGTTTTTTTAAATCTGTGCAGAAAAAACTCTACATTAACTGTCATTAACAGAAAGGAGTAAGCCTTTACTCATTGTTTTGTTACAACAGATTGTAAGAATATAAATTATACTTTTGATTTAAACGTGATGTCTAGTAAGACTCGTAATACTAGTATGTAGTATTAGTACCGATACTTTTTATAGTATCATTATAGTAACACTGTATTCCCTGATTGGTACAACCCTAGCATTGGCAGCCATTTTATGCGCCACTTTGAATTGTAGGTATGCACCTTTTTTTGTAGGTATTTCCAGTCCATACTTTTTATATGTCTATGACTTAAATGAACGAGCTTTAGTTTTATGTGGCGGTCATTTTTAATCTGTGGTATTCGAGATTTTCCCGCCATGGAAAGTTGAATATAATTTTGTTAATAATTAATTGAGTATTACTTGTCAGCGATGGTACTACTCTCCAGGTTACATCAGCCAGGATATTCGAACTACAGTGGGCGTATTTTGGGAAGTGTTGGTTTTTGCGCAATAGAAACACCGGTTGCTTTTAAATCAAATTATTATTCACACTCAAAAGTCTCCCACACAATAGGTACACTGAACAAATATTCGGAACACGCGGCGGTTTCTAGACGTGGGCACATCTGCACTGCTCGACCGCCACTCGTAGACTGAGCTCAGCCTCTGTCGAGCACACCGTCCTAGACTCCGTCGAACGCCACTAGGTGGCGTTGGTGTCCCGATTGTTCTATTGACTGACTTATTTCCGACACGGCCATCCTGCTATCACACGGCCTCGTGTGTTAACCTGCAATCAAAACTCAACAGCAGTACTCTGTTCGACTCGGCCAATCCTGACCACAATATGGCTCAGAAATTTTAATCCTCAATCATTTAATTGTTTTTACAAAACATTACTTTCCAGTTAACACCAAACATAAAAAAAAACTTTGAAATCTTGTAAAACATTGAAATCATCACCCAGGGCCATGTACCATCGTTATCCACATCAAAAATCAACTGTATTGCAATAAAGCCTCGGGGAACCACTCACACAAGTAAACAACTCTAGCGCCACGGCTCTCATAGCCTAACTAAGTGCATCCTCGCTGTATGTGGAGCATTGTGGGACTTTCACCCACTACGGTCACCATTGACCACGAGTAGCAATCACACCATTGCTCTCGAAATACTTGCATCCACATACACGAGGACCACCTCTCAAACACACGCATCCACCATGTGTATGAAGCATTGTGGGAATTTCACCCACTACGGTCACCATAGACCACGAGTAGCAATCACACCATTGCCCTCGAAATATTTGCATTCACACACATGAGGACCGCCCCACAAACACGCGCATCCTCCATGTATTTGAAGCATTGTGGGAGTTTCACCCACTACGGTCACCATTGACCACGAGTAGCAATCACACCATTGCTCTCGAAATACTTGCATCCACATACACGAGGACCACCTCTCAAACACACGCATCCACCATGTGTATGAAGCATTGTGGGAATTTCACCCACTACGGTCACCATAGACCACGAGTAGCAATCACACCATTGCCCTCGAAATATTTGCATTCACACACATGAGGACCGCCCCACAAACACGCGCATCCTCCATGTATTTGAAGCATTGTGGGAATTTCACCCACTACGGTCACTATAGACCACGAGTAGCAATCACTCCATTGCCCTCGAAATACTTGCATTCACATACATGGGGACCGCTCCTCAAACACGTGCATCCACCATGTGTGTAGAGCATTGTGGGACTTTCACCCACTACGGTCACCATAGATCACGAGTAACAATCACACCATTGTCCTCGAAATACTTGCATCTACACACATGTGGACCACCACTACGGTCATCACAGACCACGACCCCCGCCAGAGCCACACGCACACCGCTTACCCACGGACTACTTGAGTTACCTCAAGAGACACCGATTTCTACCGGGCTACGACTACGTAATGGCTCTGGTGCGGTCGGACGGCCAATAGAGAAGTCTACTCACGTGTTCCCCGCCTCGGCATGCTCATTATCATTGTGAGCATCTTTAACTTTTACCATCTATTTCGACTGGTACATGACCCTATGGTCTTCCTCTCTTTTTTACCCTATCGTGAGCCTATTTCTAATCACTATGGAGTTCAACCTTCAATGTGTAGCAATTATCATCCAAAACCTCTGCTACCATTAATGGACCTTTTAACTTCCCATCTAACCCAGTCTGATATCGCTCTTCATTTTCTTATAAAACGAAATCGTTAACAAAAATTTTATTTTAGCTGCCATTCTACCATCAACCTTAGGAGCCTTATCATATCGCTCTCTAGTACCATTTTTCCTACCTCATAAATGTAGACTCTGGTATCTACATCACTTCTCATCTACTGTCAGTTCATGACAACGGTCTTGCAACTTCGTTTATTAAAAACTCTACAGATAAAGCTTTTTGACGCGGTTAATTGAAAGCCGTATTTCACCTATTTCCTATCACGAAAGTCGAGATGAGAGATTCTCAACGTTTCAATACACAGAGCTACTCCTAATCTTCATGTTTTTGATTAATTGACCACAATAGTACGAAGTTTGATGAATAGTAGTTCGATTGAAATAAATGCTTGAGTTTGACTTTGATTCGCGATAGTCTGACACCACTGACAATCATCAAACAAACATTAAATCGAACAATCAAAACAACAGGTATTCACAGTCAACAGCTATCTCATAGCTCAGAAAAACATAATTTCTACACTCGTACTTCCCCACGGGAATGTCGAGTCAACTCTCTTGACATCACTACCTAGAGCTATCGCAACGATACCCCGGTCCAGACTCTCCCGTCTATACCATCCAGGGCTACCGTTCGATACTCTGGTACAGTCACCGACCCACTGAACTCAGAACCTGTTCACAAAAACCAAATTGATGCTTACGCATCATCTACTTCACAACGTCAATTGGTACTTGGCCTCGGGCAACTTCCTGACAAAGAGATTTCAAAACATATCCACCGGTCAGTTATGATCATCGGAGCTTACAAAAAGAAAATCAACTGGGCCAGACCATTTTTCGGTCTATCGTTCATGTAAAGGAGCTACGTTTATGAATTACTCTACGTTAACCTACGAACATAACGGTCGTTGCTACACTGTACAGTTTGAATGAATTCATCTTATTTTAATCTCACCCGTATTAACTCGCATACTTAGTAGGCAACACGGTAGTAAAAAATGGAAAAACTGTTTAGAAAAAGTTGTGATAGCTCTGAATTCTCTGTAGCTTTAAAGCTTTAATCGTAACTGTAGTTATGTAAAGAAATCTGTTACCGTCACGGTAATACAAAAGCTTAGGTCCACGTTTTCATTAAAAACGTCTAAGTTGGAATACGACTTTGTGGCAACCTTGCCAGGCAATATCTCATTCTAAAGTTTGCACTGAATAAAATTTTGAAACTGTTACCGCCAGTGGGAAACTACTGATAACCGCCAATGAGAAACTTAACTCAAATGGTACTCGCTTTGTACTAAGTATATCAAAATTACCCAGCACTATCAATCCAACCACCGAATTGGTATCAACCCCTTTTAAGCTTTGTTTTGCTATTCAAATAAAACTTGAGCGACTCACCATGTAGTCCAGTCAGCCTTAAACGCTCTTAACCTCACAGATGGTGACATGATACTTGGCTACTGCAGCCTGCCAACTGCTTGCCGACCTTCGATCTGTCACGCTCAGAACCGCTCAGAAGTTGCAGCTGCTTAGCAGTTGCAGCTGCTCAGCAGTTGTTGCAGCTGCTCAGAAGTTATGGCAGCATGCCAACCGCTAGCCTCCTGCTGGCTTCATACACCATGATACGATATCTGAAACTGAAAAATACTACGAGAATATAAGTCCAATAAAAGCTGTGGTGGGACTAAAGGTTTCCGGTTAGCGTAGTAGTCACATTATCAAAGTCAAAAAAAAAACCTAAATCTAATCAGATTATTGGCACAAGAACGTGGCCTACACCCAGCAGTGGGCAGTCAGGTTATGGAAGGTGATAAGTCATAACATTGCTTTTTCAATAATCATAATTTCCGGATTTAAGTGTAAGGTAGGGTATTGTGATGATGTTGATATTGTGACCTCTTTAGTGTCCCAACAACAATAGCACTAAGCGCTTCGATCTGTTTCTCTACCAGCGGTAGCAGAATAATAGCGCTCCATCAGCATTATTTGAAACGCCTTAACCAGCAACACCAAAGCTATAGCGCCTAAACTACTACTACACTAAGGCGATAGTCAACATGAGAATAACAGCCTCACTTAAGCATAGAGCCATAAAGTGACAAGTCAATTATCAAACATTGATAATTGTCAATCATGAAACCGTAGTTCTTTGCGAGTCTGCCTCTACAGCAAAAAAAACGTTTACTCGTAAATAAAATAGAAAATGTTAACTACTGTAAAGGACGCTCAGGAAGACCACTTTCGAATAAGAACAACGTCAGTTATCGTTTTCACAATTTAGTTTAATTTTCACATTTGAATCACACACAGTAAAATATTTCAACATATATTAATATTAAGCACATAAACTAATTGAGACAACACCTTTTAGTCGGACTGCTGTCGAACGAATGTGTCGCCCGCTATTCCATTACTCCCCACCATAACTCCCACTCCTTTGCCGGTAAGGCGGTCGTTTAACGTGCGAGTCAATACAACAACTATTAAAGTGTAACAGCTCGGCCATCCGTTCCACAACGAGTCCCATCGTTGGATGGTTTAATTTTGTCTATTTAACATTTTTCTTTGAGTATATAATTACAAGATAACTATCGTTTATAATATATTTTCATTGGGATAGCAATCATTAATTAATTTTCGTTACAATAATTAGCATAATAATTATCATAAAACTAGATGTATAACAACTGAAAAATCACGTAAAATAACTTCTTAATCATACAAATTTTACTTATCATACTTTTACTAGAGTCTAAATACAGTCCATAACATTGACTAACACTTTCACGTTTACTAATCTTTACCTACCACCAGTCCATGACCTTGACTGGGGCCTTTAAGCGTCATAACATATACATTGGTCGGTTACCTTGACCAATGTAAAATGCGTCTTTTAGGATCATTTCGTACTTTTACTTGATTTAACGTATGGTCCATGACCTTGACCAACGCCTTCTCTTTGATTGGTTTTTACCTACCACCAGTCCATGACCTTGACTGGGGGCTTTAAACATCATAACGTATACATTGGCCGGTTACCTTGACCAATGTATACGGAACATATGGAGACACAATGAACCATGACCCAGTCACTGTGAATCCCTTTAAGCACCATAACATAAATGCATTGGTCGGTTACCTTGACCAATGTAAAATATGTCTTAAATTAAGTAAAAGTGAGAAATGTTGATGGAGATCCATCAACATTTCTCACTTTTACTTAATTTAACGTATGGTCCATGACCTTGACCAACGCCTTCACTTTGATTCGACTTTTACCTACCACCAGTCCATGACCTTGACTGGGGGCTTTAAACATCATAACGTATACACTGGCCGGTTACCTTGACCAATGTATACGTAACATATGGAGACACAATGAACCATGACCCAGTCACTGTGAATCCCTTTAAATAAATTACTTTGAAACTTTGTCTTTTATAACTCTCTTATGCTTTATTCATCTTTCTCACTTTCTTCGTCCCTCTTATTACATTCGTCTTTCTCACTAACTTCCCCCTTCTCACTACATTCATCTTTCTCACTACGTTTATCTTTCTCACTACGTTTATCTTTCTCACTACGTTTATCTTTCTCACTACGTTTATCTTTCTCACTACGTTTATCTTTCTCACTACGTTTATCTTTCTCACTACGTTTATCTTTCTCACTACGTTTATCTTTCTCACTACGTTTATCTTTCTCACTACGTTTATCTTTCTCACTACGTTCATCTTTCTCACTACATTCATCTTTCTCACTACATTCATCTTTCTCACTACATTCATCTTTCATACTACATTCATCTTTCTCACTACATTCATTTTCCTACTACATTCATCTTTCCTACTACATTCATCTTTCTCACTACATTTATCTATCGTGCTACATTTATCCCTGTCGTTACTTTAATCATCACTTGTTGACTCAGAGTCAGAAGCAGGAGGGGGTATCCTTGATAACAAACCTATCATTAGGAAGGACTTTTCTATTAGGATAGGGTAGGGTCCTCTACATTCAGCCTCCAATTTCTTGGATTGAGCCTCAAAACCCGTAATCGCTCTAATCACCTCTACAAGATCTTCGGTTGTGAAGAAAACACCCCTTTTCGTCAAATATTTCCTTATCATTATTTTGTTGCTGCTGTATCAATTGTTCAATATCTGACCTCATGTTTATTTATTTATTTTCCGAAGTTTGCATTTAATTTAGCTTGAGTAGGCTTTAAGACATTTATTTCAAACTAGCTTTTGCCCGCGACTTAGTACGCGCATATCCCTTATTTTTTCTTTCCCGTAGGAATTTCTGAAAATCCTTTCTTAGTGCTCCCTTGCACTCCCCAAGGAACCTACATGCCAAATTTTAGCTTTCTAGGACCAGTAGTTTCGGCTGTGCGTTGTCTGTCAGTCACTCAATCAGTCAGTAACGGATTTATATATTAAAGAATAACAGTTCTGGGGGGGCAGGAGGGGAGTTTTTTGAAAGCAAAATGCCCGACATCGCCTTGATTATTTCTTAAAATCTGCCACCGGGCGCCTTTGGGTACAACCCAACGTAAATTGTCTAATAAAAAGGACATCTAAGATATTACTATCGTTATACTTATAACCATGATCGCCCTCGATGGAGAATCTACTTAGAGAATCGACTTGTGCCATTTTATCACCTGACCTAAACTCAATTTCACAGTCTAACATCTCCTGGACCATTGTACGTACGTGTCCCCGTTCCGTTTGTGACAGCCTATAAGGGCAATAGACCACTGGTTCAGAATCCTTGAGATTAATCACCATTTCAGTTGTTTTAGTAAACTCAAAGTCCTTTAAAGTCGAAGGAAAGCAGTCTTTATATTGGTCCTGTAATTGTTTTAGAATTCCTATTTGTTCAGAAGTAATACTATCCCCACACTTAAATGGTGATTCATCCAAGTCGTTCGTAAAATTCCTGAATAGTATTAACCTGCAGGCATCTGCCTACACTTTGACCTCGTATTACTAACTCATCCTTTCGGATACCTGTATTATTATTAACATTTAATTTTTGCATAAGAATATTCTGAACACAGACATTCTCTAAACGTACCATGAAAATCAACTTGGCCGGTAGAATCATACGGATACTATACAGGGATTACTCTAAAATCACCCGGAGCGATATTTGTATCAGAGAGGCTAATTAGGGGGAAACTTGATGCTATCGCTGAGTGGAGTTTCAACCTTTTGGAATATTACATCAGTAGCAGTCTTAATAATTCTTATAGATGGCCATTCCGTGTATGTGTGGCCCAGTAATAAAGGACATTTATAAGTTCATCGTCAATTACTTCCACATCGTTTTGCACAACTCCCTGAATTTCAATATTCACATAAGCTAAACCTAATGGTTGATATGGCACATTACCTTAAGTAATGGTGTTTGTACAGTTTACCATTTTATCCTTAATTCAAGAGCGTCACTATGTCGGATAGGGTACCATCGCTTCCGAGGTCAACATGACATTCTATAACACAGTCATTTAACTGTATGGGCATCTTATATTTACAATTAGTTCTTATATTTATTTTACTCATTATTTGTTTGCATAAACTGTTCAAATATATTCGTGTATTACTTTATTAATTTAAGTATATATTACAGTATTTTACTGTATGTTTAGTTACCTATATATATTTATCTTTGTATTAATTTTAATATTAATCGCGTTTCTGGTTTTTTATTTTAATCCACATTACACCTACCCCTATTATTCTTTGCATTACCCGAAGGTTGACCGGTAGAAAATGCATTAAGCAAAGGCAAAGGCATTAAGTTCGCATCTGTACACCTGTGTGTGTTTATTAAGAAAATAAATAAGATTGTTGAGTGCTATTTATTAACATGACAGTTTTAGTGGAAGCTTCGGAAGCGTCACTCGTATACTTTATATTTGGACAATTATTCTCTAAGTGCCCTAGCCAATTACATTTGGTACATTGTACTTTAGGTTTAGTGCATTTAAAGAATGCGTGCCCTGTTCCCTTACAGTTGTAGCATGCAACGCGACTATACCTAGTACTCGACTGGTCATTATTAGAGTTAGGTAATACCTTTTGTGTGCTTTGAGTAACTCTATGTTTGTCTTTATCCCTATTCTTGGAATTATCAGGAAGAGCTTTATTTTGTCCAATTTTTACAGTCTTAAAAAACTTTAAAACTTGTTCAGGTTCCGCAAACTCGACTGCTTGAGCACCTAACCTTATTCCACGATCGTCAATACTATAATAGTAATCAGCAATTAAACAATCAACAGCACGTTTTCCAGTAATATTACATCGGTTCAACAGGTTTATTTTAGAATAATAACTCTCCACTCACAAAGCAGCTATTCACACACTTGAAACTGTTATGGGTTCCTAAATGACGACACTATGAAGTACAATGTAAACATCATTCTTATTACAACTCGAAATATAAACATTTTGAATTGATACGAGAGAACTTGCTGAAAGCAGTTTTGTTGTTCTATTATGTTGATTTCTGACACAATTGTTGAATCAATTTACTCGAAATTTTGGAATTTAAGTCATAAAAAGACAAGTACCTAATCTAGTGATAATGTTGTTTTATGAGATTTGTAATAGATTTTCGCAATATTTAAACTCAAACTTCATAGTGCGCGGTGACGTCATTTTGAATTACGTAATGCATACTTTTGTTACTTCCAATAAGAAATGTTTTTAGATTACAAGCCATATATTCATCAACTCCTTTTTAACTGTATATCGTTACAATATGCCACTATAATTCTGCAATATCAAATTACTTACATACAGGAAGAAATCGGATAACTAGCATTTGTTTCGTAATTTTCACCTGGTAATTTAGACTTTTGACGTTAAATATTAGTTGAAAATGAACAAGAACGAAGTAAATTATGAATTTCTATCAATATTTGGCTTACTTTCCACAGAAAAACACGTAAAAATCGAAAATTTAAGTGCACAAGTGGAACAGATGTTTGGGTCGAATTAACATTCGCACTATGTAATGTTGTCAAGCATATTTTTTTTTTGTTTCTGACAGTGTCCACAGTCGAAAAATATTATATACCACAGAGTTCAATCGTTAAAAAACGAAAATAAACCGTAAAAAGGATAAAATAAAGTTTTAAATCAGTTGGGTCGGGTGGAGCCAAAAGGTTCCACCTGAGTCTCAACGGTATACGGCCCAAATGGAACGCAAAGCTTCCACTGGAACGCGAGGTGGTTAAGTTTATGCTTCCATTCCTCACACAAGAACAATACTGTAGGTAATCCCTGATACCAAGATTTGGCTACCCCACTCAACTTTGGTAAGGCATAATGAATCAACTGTCTATCGTTCTATCCATAAATGTGAGCGCATCCTTCAATCTTATTAATCCATGCATCCATCGTCTGTTCTTTGGATATTGGGTCGTATTCGGGTATCACATTATGGAGAACAGGAAACTTATCACGTTCACCAACATTCTTCATATCTTTCACGATTTGGACAAATTGTTTCAACAATATATTTTGGTTAACGTACCTGCGAGAACGTTTTGTTTGGCCTACGTTCACTTCCTGTTGAAGAGCTACTGCTAGGTTCCCGCCGCTTTTCCCGTCGCCAACGGCTTTCTTGGCGGCGACGGGATGCTCGTTCGTCATTGCTGCTACTAGAACTGCTCAGCGAGCGTAGACTTCCTTCACGGCGACCCCTTTTCCAAGCTCTCGGTAACTCCGGTGTGCCACTTCGGGTTGCTTTACTTCTTGGCATATTTATCTAGGGCTCACACACAAAAAAAACACTATTTAGAATAGTCTCCGAGATGCATAGACCTATTTATAACATTAAGGATATTTGCCTATCAAAGTGTTGATTATTAAGTAGTTAAATAAGCCTTCAGAAATGCTATAAATTGAATTATTCAAATCGATACTTTTAGCACTAAATGTTATGAGTGGGTATTCATAAAAATTTTCAGGAGAAAAATAAATAGCAAATACTACATAAAATAATGTATAGTTGCGTAGGGTATATAATTGTCAGGTTTCAAACATGATATTACTAACTTTAACAGCTGTAAATAAGCTGTGGACCCTTGTTATTAGTCCGAAAGTTTAACAGTTTTATCATGCAAAAATACAATAAAATTAAATTCGACCAATAACGAGCTAAATATAAAAAAAAAACAGAAAGACTTACTTTTTTTTCTTTACTTTGGCGCAAGTAGGGCAATTAACAGGTGTAATTGCCCAGTTATCCCAGTTCTGAGATGTAAAGGACGCTCAGGAAGACCACTTTCGAATAAGAACAACGTCAGTTATCGTTTTCACAATTTAGTTTAATTTTCACATTTAAATCACACACAGTAAAATATTTCAACATATATTAATATTAAGCACAGAAACTAATTGAGACAACACCTTTTAGTCGGACTGCTGTCGAACGAATGTGTCGCCCGCTATTCCATTACTCCCCACCATAACTCCCACTCCTTTGCCGGTAAGGCGGTCGTTTAACGTGCGAGTCAATACAACAACTATTAAAGTGTAACACTACTGAGCGCCTCAGCTCCATAGCAATTACAGAATGGAAATAGCTCACCAGATTCACGTGATGATCCTCGCACACCTTCAACTTCCTTGACCTGGCAGCTGTTGTGAAGTTGCTTGCTTCCGTTCGACACTGGTTTTCATTGTTCAGTTTGATGAGGGTGAGGGTAGCCGCATAAAATTCGACGAATAGGAACTTGACCTTGGAATGTTCCTTGAATTGGTCCTACGTTGAACCCATATAGGTTATCTACGGCTGGCATACAGGCCGCGAAGCTCTTCAGCGCCTTACCCATAGCCAAAATAAGCTGAACTGCACAACACTGTATCCTCGACAAAACATACGACCGCGGTGACGCACTATGATCGCACGTCGAACTTAGGTTTATCGGATTGAGTTCCACGGCACATCATGGCACACACCGAGTGTTTAGCGTCTGGATAAGCGCACGTGTTTAAAAAAAGACCGAACCGCGATTTCCACCATCACTGTCACCACGTGTCCCGCATTTCAAAATGTAACCGCCACGTGTTTCACTAGCATTGTCACCGCATGTTACCTTCCCACAAAATAACATCTGTTCTGTGTAATAGACTGAATACACGTGTTTTCCAATATTCGTCAACGCAAAAACATTACGTAACTTAATTAAGCCATACCACAACAAACAATCAGCACTAGAAAAACAATACGGTTCACTTTTTCTCATTTGACACGTCTGGCGGTAGTACGTCGTATGTCGTTGTACGACTCGAGCATCTACTCGCCGTTCACTGCCCGCCGCAGCTGGTCCGCTATCCACTTAGCTGTCGCCGCTTGCACTCGTCCATTGGGCTGCGATATGTCCTGGCCTTCCACAGGCACAGCATACGAAGGACTCCGCTGTCAACTGCGATGCTGCTTGACTCGATACTTAAGGCGATGTAGCACTTTCTCTGCTGTCGTGAACCATGATCTTGCTTCCGCGTCTACCTTGTCTGGATCAACGCAAGCCAATGCTTTCGCACTTATAGTGCTTCAATAAGCACTCGTATGATTTAAATTATGAATTCAACGGTCACATTTTTTTTTGCATGGTTAAACTGATTTAAACACGCCAACTGTCACTTTAGTGTTTTCATTTTGCGTGTGAACCAACACGAATCCCACTTTCTGATGTCAGCGATGGTACAACTCTCCAGGTTACATCAGCCAGGATATTCGAACTACAGTGGGCGTACTTTGGGAAGTGTTGGTTATTGCGCAATAGAAACGCCGGTTGCTTTTAAATCAAATTATTATTCACACTCAAAAGTCTCACTCACAATATTCTCACACAATAGGTACACTGAACAAATATTCGGAACACGCGGCGGTTTCTAGACGTGGGCACGTCTGCACTGCTCGACCGCCACTCGTAGACTGAGCTCAGCCTCTGTCGAGCACACCGTCCTAGACTCCGTCGAACGCCACTAGGTGGCGTTGGTGTCCCGATTGTTCTATTGACTGACTTATTTCCGACATACTTATTAAAAAATAAAGGAAGCATCGGAAAGTATACTGCGCTTTATTTCACCTCCTAGCTTCTGAACTTTTCTTATTCTCGTATTGTGAAACTCACGCAGACGCAGACTCAGACGGATGCGTTTTTGCTCAGTACGTGTTTTACAAAAAAAAAACTTGAGAGGTGTCAAGGGACACCCGGATGGAACGAAGTTCGAAGAAGTAATTAGTGAAGGAATTGTAATTTTTTTTTTTTTTAATTTATAATATTTTTTTTTATTAACAAATATAATTTAATATAAACTTAATCAGTTGGCTCAATTATAGACCCTAATACCTACCCTACCCACCCTACCTACCCTACCCACCGTACCTACCTTACCTACCCTACCTTCCCTGCCTACCCTGCATACCCTGCCTACCCTGCCTACCCTTCCTACCCTACCTACCCTACCTACCCTGCCTACCCTGCCTACCCTGCCTATCCTGCCTATCCTGCATACCCTGCCTATCCTGCCTACCCTGCCTACCTTACAAATATAATGCAAACAGAAATAGAAAGACGAAACGAAAATAACTGGCTTGCTTTCTATGAGAGAGAGAGAGAGAGAGAGAGACAGACAGAGAAACACGCGCACGTCGCACGGCTTACAACTATAGCAAAAAGTGTCGTTACAACTTTTCGTGAGAATTTTTTCCGTCTAGCCCCCTTTCACAACGCTCGATAAGGAACTACGTTCCAAAAAAAACTGGCTATTGTCTCATTTATTCTGTAGTTAGTCGTTTTTATCGAGTATATGAATGTAAGTATATATTTCTTTAGCACGCTCTGTAGCCTAAATAAAATGAATCTAACGACATCTCTCAAACTAAAATCCATCAAGCCAGCTATACATACAATCGACACATAACCACAACATAAAATAACTCTCCTCCTGGCACAGTCGGGTAATTAGAACTCCATCTATCGTCTCATTTGTTCTTTCACGCAGACGCAGATGGAAGCAAAAGCGCTTCCGTCTGCGTCTGCGTGAAACTCCTTAGTTTAAGAGTCCGTTCTGCCAAACGACTGATTTCGGTCAATTTTGTTCCGTAATTGTTAAAATGTGTAACATAATATTAGCAAAACTGTGCACGTTATGGGTAGCTTAATTCTTCATCTTGCATGTGGCTTGGAGGTTTTTACAAAAAAACTTCATAACTAATGGTAAACCTTTAATGTTCAATGCCATTTTTATAAAAAATGATGTCAGAGTGAAGTTTGACCATCGTTTCAGGAAAAACTACGAGAAATTTTGACCATATAAAAATATAAGTAACAACAGCATATAACCCTTTTGCGTTGGTGTTGGTCACTTTTTTCCATTCCCATACAAATATCAGCAGAAAAAAAATGATGACGTTACGTCATGCTACGGAAAAATTCAGCCACTTTTGTATTGTTTTTCTAATGTTAAGCTGGATATTTAAGAAATTAAAAAATAACATAATAATCTTGAGTTATTTTTATAATAAAAACAATATTTTACTTTACAAAAACAAAGTATTTTGATATAGAAAATAAATTTCAAAATATACTATAATAACATGCGCGCAAAATCGATCGCCTCAGTGTCAACGCAGCTAGCGCAGCGGGAGGATGTATCGCTTCTTGTCACTGGAGCTCGCGAACTCTACGTATGAATTTTAGCAAGAATATACTTCGACTGCTACAACTTGGTCCGTTGAGTATTTATTTTGTTTTCAGTAGTGATATTAAAAATATAGTTGTAAATACATTGTGTGTTAAGAAAAGAAGTTCGGATTTTGAACCTACTTCAAAAAAGGAGGTTCTGTGTTTTAGCCGTTTGCGTTATGTATAGTATGCAAGTCCGTGTTTTTTTTATTATGTCCTAAAAACTGTAAATTATGTGTTTTAACCGACTGTAAATAAGAGGAGTCGACAGATTTTTACCGACTACAAAAAAGGAGGTGGTTCTCAACTGGAACAATTCGTTTTTTTTCTTTGTTTGAATGAAAGTCGGTCCATAATTGGCGGAGAAATCGGTGAACATCTATAAAAAATACAAGCAGCCCAACATACATAGAACCTCCTGTTTTTTAAGAAGTCGGTTAAAAAAGCTATAACCGAAGAAAAAGAAACCAGAAACAACGATGTCCGAAATTTATGTTATTTCACTCTTTTCAGTGTGTTTTTTTGGAAGTCGATTATTTTTTTTAGGTTTCCGTAGTTACCTAAAAGTGGAAAAAGTATAATTTTTCGAATTACGTATGTTCGAATGGATGTTACGTGAAAACCACATGCGTGGATATCTGTATCTTTTGCGGAAGAGGTAGGTAAACGAGATTCGTCGTCGAGCGCAGCATCGAGCTCTACGACAAATCTCGTATACCTAACGAACGTTTTGGAAAATCAAAAATAAGAAAACGATAGTTCGTAAAAATCACGACTGGTAGTACCAAATTCAAGGCCAACGGCATATTACAAAAAAGGATGTGTGTTTGTTTGCAGTATGGACAGGTCTGATTACACAATGAAAGTCAAAAGAGTTATTAGAAAGTTGTTGGAAGACAAAATTGGAGAAAAGGCCCGTGGATTTTTATGACCTGGATTTGAATACGGTTCATGTAAACAAAAACACTGAGGATGCTGAGGATGCTGTGACTGCACTTAGCACGTTGATAACTGAACAACTTGACAGCGGCAAAAAATGTTTAACTGCATTCCTTGATCTCAAAAAAGCTTTTGACACAGTTTCTGTCCCAATCCTTGTAAACAAGCTGGAACGTATCGGAATACGTGGAACGCCTCTCAATCTGTTTAAAGATTATCTGTCAAACAGGAAGCAGAGAGTTAGGGTGGGTGAGTATACCAGTGGAGACGCAGAGGTATCATACGGCGTCCCCCAAGGAAGCGTACTGGGGCCTACATTATTTCTTATTTACGTTAACGAACTGTGTGACTTACAAATAAATAACGCACAAGTCTTCTCGTATGCCGACGATACTGCTGTAGTCTTCACTGGTGATACTTGGCATGACGTCAAGCTTAATGCTGAATTAGGCTTGGCTAAAATAGCCAGGTGGCTGGGTAAGAATCTGCTTACACTAAATATTGCAAAAACTAATTACATTTGCTTCAGTGTCTGCAATCGAACACAACCCAGTGAGGATTTTAGTGTAAAAGTACATAT
The DNA here is from genome assembly GCA_947578705.1 of Lacanobia wlatinum. NCBI lineage: Eukaryota > Metazoa > Arthropoda > Insecta > Lepidoptera > Noctuidae > Lacanobia > Lacanobia wlatinum. The sequence continues at coordinate 29,570,446 of OX388032.1, forward strand.
TTGTGACGACGACAAAAACACAAATTGTAGCTGCTCTACTATAAATAAAGTGTCGTATTTGAAATACTTGGGTGTTGTCGTCGACCAGCGACTGTCTTGGTACCCTCACCTTGATCAGATTGCAAATAGAGTCAGAAAATTTTGCTGGATGTTCAGGACTCTTAGATACGTAGTTCCCAAAAATTTATATAGTGACTTAGGTCGTCATAAAAATATATTAAATGAAGTATATGTTGCTCTGGTGCAGTCAGTATTATTGTATTGTATCCCTATATGGGGTGGTGCAGCGAAAACGTAAGTTTTTAGAGTTGGAGCGAGCACAACGCGCTCTCATCAAGTGCATGTACTTCAAAAATAATAGATTTCCAACTGAAGATTTATATAAAGTTAGTAACTTGTTCTCAGTTAGGAAACTTTATATAATACAAATTGTTTAAAAAAAACATAAATCCGTTGCCTACGATGCCCGCATACAATTAAAAAGAAGGAAAGACATTATAGTAAAAGTCTCTCAAACAAGAACCTTGTTTGCCAGTACACAATTTAGCAAACGATCTGCTCAGCTATATAACAGTACTAATAAACATGTTTATATTCACTCGAAAAATTATTATGACTAAAAAAATCATAACTGAATGGATGAAAACCCTTACTTATTGTGACACTGAGACACTTCTTCAACACGTACATTGACACACACGCACACACACACGCACACACGCACGCACACACACACACACACACATACACCCATACCCTACCAAACATACCACACCCACACGCCTAATTCGCAACTGAAATAATTTTGTAATTGTAATTATTTACATAATTGGCACTTAGTTATAATATTTACTATTATTAATATTATATAGCATATCCTAGATTTTACATTTGCATTAACGGAATATAATTATGTACGTATTTTTTTGGAAGAGCGGAGTCTCCTGACACAGGCATATCTTGCTTAAAAGGAGGCTTCAATCACATATATTGTGAATTACCTAAACCTGTATTGCAAATAAACGATTATTATTAAAAAAAAAAAAACAAATTTCAATATTTGTCGTCTCTAAGATCTATGGACCTAGCTTTCGGGATCAGCTATTTCAGATATGAGACATGTATTGTAAAAAGACATTTTTTACATTTGTTCCAAAATGGATCAGTCCTTCCTATTTTTTCAGACTTAATTTTGTTACCTTTCCTTGACTTTGGTAGAGTGCAGCTGTCCCTGTGACTAATTAACCAGTTGTGGATTTGATTTATAGAATAGAACTAGCTTTCACCCGCGACTTTGTACGCGCATATCTCGTTTTTTCCCGTTCGCGTAGGGGTTTTGGGAAATCCTCTCAATGCTCCTCTACACATTTCTACAGCTTTGTACGACCAGTAGTTTTGGCTGTGCGATATTTGTCAGTCACTCAATCACTCAGTAACGGAAGAATTGTCTTTATATTGATAAAATAGAAATACTCTTTATCCAAACTGACAATAAGCGCTGTGTATCTAACACCCAGCAAATGCTAAGATGGTAACCCTTTCGGTATAAGTACGCTTAGCGCAATTGTATAATTTTATTCTGTAATTTGTAGTACTTTTTGTCTGTTTTTTTTTATTTGTGATGGGTTTGCTCTTGACTCTAGTCTAGGTCAGAGATGACAGAGACAAAGTCTACGATGGAGCGAGCTTATCAATAAGGAGCCTGTGCACTCTAACTTTGAAGAGATTAGGGTTGTAAGCGATCGGAAACACAGACGCAGGCAGAGAGTTCCATTCCTTTGCTGTGCGCATTATAAAAGACGTTTTGAAACGCTTAGTGCGAATTGGTGGAATAGCAACAAGGTAGGGATGGTAAGATGCAGTGCGTCTGGATGTCCGATGGTAGAAGGGGGCCGGTGGGATGAGGTCGTAGAGTTCTTGGGCACACTCACCGAAATACAATCTGTAGAAGACCGACAAGCAGGCAACTTTACGGCGATGAGCCAAGCTATGTAGCTTGGCATCCACCAGTTTTACGTCACCTATGAGCCTCTCAGCTCTGCGTTCCACCGAGTCAAGCGCGGCAAACTGATACTTAGCTGAGCCATCCCAAAGGTGGCTACAATACTCCATGCAGGATCGGACTTGTGCTTTATATATAAAGCACAAGTCCGATCCTGCATGGAGTAGGTTAAAAGCTAGTATGGATAGCATGGAGTAGGTTAAAAGTAGGGTTAAAAGCTGTCCAGGCCTGAAGTATTGTTTCACCCTATTTAGGAAGCCCAGCTTTTTGGCCGCGGTTTGGGCTTTGTACTCGATGGTGGCGCCGAAGTTGAGACTGGATGTCAACTCCATGCCTAGGAGCTCGAGCCGATCAGTCACAGGAACAGATGCACCCCGAAAAGTAGGAGTTTGGTCAAAACGACTCCTTTTTGCGATAAAAAGACACGCCTGTGTTTTGGTGGCGTTAAAAGTGACCTGATTGTCATCACTCCACTGGGAGACAAGACTTAAGGTCAAATTTGTCCGCTCTACCATGGCCTCTCTCAAGGAACGAACTTCATCCCCGCTGGTTGTTGCGCTGGCCAAGTATCTCTCTGAAACCGTACTGTCATTTGCGTACCCAACAAGACCAAGCTGAAGTAGGTCATTGATGTGCAGCAGGAAAAGAGTTGCAGAGAGAACAGACCCCTGAGGAACTCCGGCATCAATAGCCATGAGGTCAGAGGAGCAGCCGTCAACGACTACTCGGATTGTTCACTTAGGAAGTCTGATATCCAGCTACAAAAACCAGCTGGGATGCCATAAGCAGGAAGCTTGCTGAGTAGACCTTCTTTTCTTAAGATTCCTTCTCTCCCACTTATATAACTACACAAATTCAATTCCTTTGCTCTGCCTACAGTAAACGCTCTACCAATAAATGTTTTCTACGATGCCCTTCACACCGCTCTGGGTTTATCCACACTTCTTTCTTTGTCCTGGCGATCTTCCTTTGGAATGCGCTCCCTCTGAACATCAGAACGGCAACCAGTTGGTTGTCCTTTAAGTTGAAGGCATGTGAGCACATTCGCAAGAAGTTGGTAGAATCATCACAGCGTAGATTCGTTGGTTTCGTTCTCTCTTCATACCTAACGTTGTGAATTTTATTTAAGCGTATGAATGTATCTATGTATCTACGATTGTATTTTCTTTCTCTCTTTTTTTTCTTTCCTATAATATGCACCTTGCATATTATCTCTGCACCACCCTAAAGTCGACTGGTACAAAATGCCTAAGTCCGCCTCTATACAGTGTTTTTAGGGTTCCGAACAAAAACGGAACCCTTATAGGATCACTCGGGTGTCTGTCTGTCTATCTGTCTGTCTGTCACAGCCAGTTTTCTCCGGATCCACTGGACCGATTCTGTTGAAATTTGGTACCTACACATATGGATTTCTGTGACTCAAACACGAACGCGTTACGTAAATCGTTAAATTTTTAGTATGGAGGTCACTTTTGTGGGTCAAACTAGAAAATAAAATAAAAAAAGTTTTTTTTTACAATATCGTGTGACATATTTATTTATTTATTTATTTTATTTGGCTCTTCAACAATGAGTACACTAAAAATTAAAGGGCTTACTGTGAGGATTTAAATTATATTTTTTTCATTATTTTTACACGACTGCCTAAAAAAGGAGTATTATGTTTTCAGGGTTCATGTATGTATGTATGTATGTATGTTTGTGAGTTTCTTATTCCATCGTAACTCTTAAACGCCTTAACTGATATCGATGTATGTGGTATCGTTAGAAGCATTGCGTTATCCCGGGTAGCACAGGCTAGCCAAAACTAAAAAATATATAATGGGGTAGCCATGGATCATAAAAAATACGGAAATATTTATTTATTTTCATGAAAATTTGCTGACCTATACTATCATCATCTAGAGCTTGCTTAGTACATAACAAAAATATATAACAGTAGTATTCAATATGCACTCGTTCGCTAATAATGAAAATTTAAACAATAATTGAAACTGAAAAACAACTTTTTTATTGCAGTCGGGGGACAGTAGGTACTCTGTAACATTTCTTTAATGGTCATGTACTAAGTCTTTCCATGTATTAAATCACCTCAGAAATTTTAGTATCAATGTGGTACCAATCAAAAATCGATTTAGTTTCGCATTACTTATTCAATCAAAATATCGTTTTATCACTAAAAGGTATGAAATAAAAAACAAATATAAAAAAAAAATAAAAAACACGCCCGCCATGTCCAAAAATGAACTAAAAAATTAATAAAAACAAGCATTGGCCCAAAAATTTAAAACTGAAAACAACTTTTTTATTGCATTCCCCCGACTGCAATAAAAAGTTGTTTTTCAGTTTTAAATTAGTAGGCCAATGCTTGTTTTTTTTTTTTAAATAAATGGTTTTGAAGTAATTCAAGAAACTAGACGAAAAATTACCATATTATCATTACCATACATGGAAAAAATAGAAATAATACATTTTTACCTATAAATTACAGAAAAACCTATAAAAAATTCTATAGTTTTAAAATAACATGTTAAAAAAATGAAATTCGTTCGAAACTCTTTGCACGCGAGTCCGACTCGCACTTGGCCAGTTTTTTTTTACTTATGCATAAAGTTTTAACAAATAAATATTAAGCGTGTATAAGCTAAACATGTTATTACATTTCTAAAGATGAGACATAGTCAATAAATTACAGTTTACTATTTCTGGTTTCAGCCTATTGCCATATTAACTTACCATTTTGAATGTAGATAAACTTACCATATATAGCTTACTAATAAATGACAAAAATCAAAACGCTCTTAAAATATTTTAATTGTCAACTAAAGGATCAAAATTGTTAAGCTTTACGCGCGGCCGTGTGTGCGTAAACGTGCACACAAACATGAAAATGCCTAATCTTGCGCGAGTCAGTTTTATGCACGGACTCTTAAGGCCCTACCTCTACTTTAGAGCCGTCAAAAGGCTACTTTCTAAAGGATATTCCCCCTTTACGGCTGGGTCAAAAGATTGGAAAAAAATATATGTACATGGTAGATTCATATAAAACAATATGAACAATTGTAGTTTTCGTATGACTTATAGTTTTACTGTAAAAAAATATTTAATAACACGCCACTTTTTTCGCTTATTTTGGATATTTCTTCCAAACGGCTTCGAAGTTTAAAACTATTTTTACATGGAAAAAATGCTGGTTAAATGTACTACAATGTGAAAATTGCTCATGAAAATCAATCAATATTTTGCAAAGAAAATGTTCAATATTGAGTCTCCCATATATTATTTTTAAAGCTCTGTTTGAGCGAAGGCGGCAGTCGTGCGTTAGCACTGAGACGGGGAGGCTGTGTCGCTCGTTGCTCCGCTCGCGCTATCGACCGACTACGCGTATACCGGGTGTAAAAGACATCGACGCACAAACGATTTCCATGGGTCCAGGACATGATTCTGGACACCCCCAAGTTGGAATTTTTCGTCGGCTTTTTCCTCATTTTTTCATTTTTTTCAGGAGTTTTTTTTACTTTAGACTGCTCATAATCGTTATTCTGACCTAACCCAATAAGATTTTTAATAAAAAAATCATTAATTCTCTATTTTCACCAAAAAAAGCAATGTAAATAAAACTACAAATAGGTATACGCTCAGCTGTGCAAAGTTCAAACGAAAGGTCAACGCATGCCTAGTACCTGCCTGCACACTAACGAGTGTGCATGTGTGTATAGCTCATCAAAAGCGCCGCTCAAACATACCGTCTAAAGACTGCCGTCATTAGAAAATAATACGTATCACAACAAAACGAAGTAAGCGATTTCCAACATTAAAGTAATTGCTTAAAGACGCAAATCGGTTACTTCGTTTTGTGTCGCTATGTCGTATTTTCGTATAACAGCTCACGTCTTTTGCACATGCCGCCGATGCCGACACAAGAGCCGATCTAGGTATTCTGTTTCTTTGATAGAAGAGAGCGCAAGGGGCGGCCTTAGATAGCCGACCGAGAAAATAAATCTTTTTTTTTTACTATTAATAGGCACGCGTTACACAAACCATAATAAGGCTAAAGTTAAAATAAGTAATGTTACGCTTATCTCAATTGGCTCTTGCTATACCCAATTTACGCTTTGATACATTAAAAGACAGAATGTAAAATACGGCAGCACTAAATTATGTACATGGTGTTGAGACTTAATAATGACAAGTGATGACGCTAATTTGTTTGTTTTAATTAAATAAAATCATACTTCCATTCAGTGGCGAAACTTGTTCGCTTCGTTCGGTTTCTTGCAGCTTGGGTTCTCTTAGATCTTATCATTTTTGAAGGCGACCAAGTAACTAAATAGTTGAGTTTTTCAATAAAAAAATCATTCAATAAATAAATAAAAACCAATGATAGATCCGCCACTGTACTGATGCACGTATGTCGGCGAAATCAAAGGAGAGTTCGAAAAGAACATTTCGTGATAGATTTTTGTTAGTATCTTGTTGATGTTGACCGCGAGCGAGTGTTTTTTTTTGCGAGATTTTGTTTTCGGAACGTTAGGAAAGATAAGTTTTGGTTTGATACCAAAACTTATTATTAATTTTCTCTGTGTTTGTGTGTGTTTTGTGTGTTTGATTTAAAAATGTCATCTGGACTTGTGGAATCGGTAGATTCGGTCTGGAGCCATGGCCAGTTCGCTCACCAGACTTGACATCATTAGATTTTTTTCTTTGGGGTTACGTCAAGGACAAGGTGTTTGTGTCCGAGTGTTTACGACGCTGCGTGAAGAGTGTGCTCAGGACCCAAATTTGGCAGCGGCCACTTCGAACCCAATCTGTAACCAGATTGGGGTGAGCGAGCTTAAGGTAATTTAGTAGTAGGTAGATACTTACATTATCGGATCGCAATGTACTTACAATTAACCAACGAATCCCCTTTACTGAGCCTCCTCTGTCCATCCATCCGTAGGACTAGGTAATTTAAGGCTCGCATACAAGAAACGTGTTTTTTTGGGTTATGGTACAGATCCCTTTGTTTTAGAATCCGACTCTAACATGGCCGGCTTTGTTATCAATCCTTATCGGAATCGTGTTCGTGATTTGAAGAGACTAAAGTTACTAAAGAGACTAAAGTGATGTTCCACACAATGTTCTACAAGGATCCTGCGACCCATCCAAGGTGACCTTGCTTGTTGCCGTCCGTGAAGACGGCAGATACAATCCAAATTCATACAAAATTCGCGGATGGAAACCAAGCTCCCACCAAGGTCACCTTGGATTGGACATTGGATTAGGTGCATCCGTGTGGAACATGCTTAAGCTTATGGCTCCTTAACTTCTGCATACACATGTCAGTTGTTGTTTGCGAAGGGCCGATATTCGTAGGAACTTAGGTACATTCAAAGTGAGTTAGGTAGTTCATTAGTTATCTACATTACCGGATCTCAATGTACTTCCAGCTTATTTTTTTAAATCAATCCTTATTCGAATCGTTATTTTAAGAAACTAAGCTTATGGCTCCTCTTAACTTCTTCAAAAACAAGTTCTTACCATCAGTGGGTAAGTTTTTCTGAGTGATACAAATGATAAATTTTATGTGATAGGCATTATTGTTGTTGGCGAAAGGCGATATTCGTAGGTACTTACATTCAAAGTGAGTTAGATAGTTCATTAGTTTATACCTACACGTTACGGGATCTCAATGGTAGGTACTTACAAGTTTCTTTTTTGTTATCTTATCAATCCTAATCGGAATCGTGATTTTAAGAGACTAAGCTTATGGATCCTTTTCTTCTCTTAAATTCTGCATAAACATTTTCATACCATCAGTAGGTACCGTAGGTATTTCTGAGTGATAAAATGATTTTGTGTGATTTGTTGTCGGCGATAGGTAGGCGATATTCGTAGGTAAGCATCTACGAGTACATTTAAAGACCGCAGCGCGCGCGGCGTCGCAGCCTTGTGTATGTGTGTGTGCAAGTAGTGTAGGTACGTATTTCGTACAACGCTCTCGCGCGTTTAGATCGCGTTGTTCACAATACATTGCGTGCTCGAAAATGACAATTTTTGTAACCGATCATTAGCGAGATTAATGACTTCCATAATTTGGTTAGTGGCATTAGGTGTAGCCTTTTCGCGAAGTTTGCGTTACGATGTCCTTTACACCCGGTATGAATGTGTTAGTGCAAATATTAACGTACTTTTGGATTAGTGTGCGTTCATAGACTAGCTCTTTGCAGAGGAGCCAGCTTGATTGAGCGCGTGGGCGCATTGTACAGTTTCATACAGCAACTTTTATGAAAATACTATCGGCATCGCTCGGGTTTTATTTTTGCCTGCCCTTTTTTTCATACGTAGCCGACGTTAATTCTTAATTTCTTTTATTACCAACAAACTGACTAATATTAATGAAAAATAAAAAATCGGTATAAGTTTATTTATTCATTTAAACTTCATGAACAATAGTGGTACATAGTCGGACTTAATGCAACGAGGCATTCTCTATCCGTCAACCTTTGGGTTAAAAAGAAATATGCTGTAGTAGGTGTACAGCAAATCAACACAAACATAAACAAACACAAGTTCTTATAAACAAACATTTATTTTCATTATTCGGTCGGACTATGACAATGCGGCGCGGCGCGCACAGCGGCGGCGGCGCGGCTTGTCAGTCGCGTCTGTGGGGGACCGTTTGGCTAAATTGTATTGTTTTGATAAAAACTGATAGCAAGGTGCGAATAACGTGGTCTGCTTTGTCGTATCTATTTATTTTTAAATAAAAAAGTGACATAACAATAATAGTTGGGCATATGGCCACGGCCTCTTGTTTGTAGATATTGATGGGTCCTCTAAAATTCGAATTTATTATTTTGTTATATCATCAATAGTTTTGTAGGGTTCCTAAGTTAAATATAAGGCTTTACAGCGATAATTCTTTTTAGAGACATTTTTCCAGTGTGTCTTCTATGTATGAACAAAACTGTTATATTAGGCATTTGAAAATTATTTACCGTGTTAGTAAACATAACATAAAAAGTTAAAAGGAAAAATATCACCCCTAACCAGGCTCTCAAAGTTATTGAGTAGTAACAGACAACCAACTTATAAATTGTAACTGTGTCTATAACTGTCGTCATTATTCCATAGAAAATGACCTAATACTAAGTACATTTGTAACTTTGTTATCTTTTAGTAAAGGTACTTAATATTATGTCATGGTGTACGGGACAGGCAAATACAGAACCCTTCACTGCGCGTGTCCCGAATTCCTGACACGCACTTGGTCGATTTTTTTCGATTCGAACAATCATCGTCGTATTTCCAGTTTACAAAATAAACCGTTATAAACACTTTATCAATTAAACACCTAAAACTATTACAGAATCTGAAGTTTTTGAGTTAATAAAATTGCTAAAAAATTATTTAGCAGAGCTGAAATATGAAATAGGCTTAAAATTTATTTCATTTACTTTACATTACTTTACTTTAGAATATACTTTGTTTTATTTGAAACCTTTTTATGAGACAATTAAGTAGTATAGGCAGCAACAAAAAGTAGTAGGTACACTGCATACTCGAAACTCAAGGTCAAACTGTTACCAGTGCATTGGTAACAGTTTGACCTTGAGTTTCGAGTATCTTTATATCGATTGTAAGCAGAAAAGACGAAACTGCTTTACAAACTTGTTTTTATCTGACCTATATTGTTTTACTTCTGTTTACCCACATTCGTATGAAAACTGAGACCAGTGAATAAAAATATGCGTAACGTATGGATCTATCTAAACTAAAAATTAGCCGTTCAATCGCCATACTCTTGTGTAGTCGTAGGCAAAAAAGCCGGCTTGGCGCGCATGTCTGCGTCCTCGCGTAATCTTTGATAATAGTTTTGAGGTAGCGCGTGCCGTACGGAAATGTTTGTGTGTGCGGCGCAGATATGAATGTGTGGCCCAGATGCTCAAGGTTATTGAGCCTACAAATTACTATACATCTTAAATTCTTATTATATTGTTTATTGAAATAAAAAAAAAAACCGTAAAGGTTACGCACGGCGCTTTGTATCGGAGCGTGTAGTAAAGTAGGTACTTAGGTGAGAGTACCTATTTTACCGCACGCTCCATTGTATGGTGCGTAATTTTTAACTTTCGAACAATGTGAACAGAGGGCTAAGCACGAGTTTCTGTCGACAGCGTAAACGTATCGCCTGCGACAATTTTTGTATGCAAAATTGATCAGCGCCATGTGTCCGTATTTGGAACTAACTAATCGGTAGCACAAGTTTTTGACACTTACCTTCGTATCGAGTTTACGTTTTAACGTTGCGTAAATGAACCAAATGTATGGAAATCGGTAGCACCATGGTAGCACGAGTTGTGTAGTTTCGACTTTTTCGCTAGCTGGGACTTACGCACGTAAAAAATTGTCTCACTGACATTTTCTTGGTGAGACAGTTTACGTCAAACAATTTTCCGTATTTATTTTGGAATTAATGCAAGAATATGCAATTTTATCATGAAAACAAGAGGAAAGCATGTTGTATATTTATCATCCGATCTCCTATATACATAAAGACGCCAGGAGAAGTTGTGAAATGAGGTAGGAAAATTTTTCATTTTCTTTGTAAACACACGTAATAGTTTCTCATAAAAGAATCGTTTTATTAGTGTTATTCATGCGAATCACACAGAGCGGCCCGGCGCCGCCTGCGCGCCATGGTGAAGTTCGTTTCCGTGCGTTTTTCGCCGCAAATCCACGTTATTTTCTGGTGCTCCATATCAACTGAAGTTCCAATCACGCAGCATCGCGATAGGCGTTACAAATAAGTGCTTTAGGTACCTACCTAATATAATTCACGTGTGTGCAGCATGTTCATTTGTGCGCTCATCAAGTTTTGCAACGGGTACATACCAACACAAAGTTGTAATGTAACTAGGAACAAACCCCACTGAGCAAATTATGTACTAGGCACCCAGAGCTCTTTCCATCCCTCAGTAACCAAATACATTATACCTGATACCCTATTTACAATAATATAAGACTTCAAATTTCTTAATATATAACATATTTTTCAGCAGGTTTGTGAAAATAATGGCAAGAGCTATAATCATAAACCACGTTTTACAAGCCTATCGATGATGGCTAAAGACTTAATAAAGGAGAGAAGCACGACGAATATGAAATAGAACACCTTCGCAGCGTGACGACTGGTTTATTGTGAAGATCTTACCTGCTGCCCCTATACCGTACTGCTAGCACACCGTGAGGAGGGACACTTCTTCGAAATTAATTCAATTAATCAAACCCCAGATCAAATCGTCCCATGTTTGCGTACCGCTAACATTCGGAGTAAATGAAAATGAATGTTCAACCCATTTTTATTTTGAATCCGACTAGCTATTAATGTAATACAATTTAGGAAACCTGGTTCCGTACCAAAATGGTAAAAAAGAACCCTTATGGTGTGACTAAGTCTGTTTGTCTGTCACAGCTGGATATCTGAAGAACTACTATATGCTGCTATGAACTTGAAATTTCGAATAGTTTAAGATGACATTTGTTCAACTATTTTTCACATAAAATAGAAATAAAAATGTATATTTTTCTTGTAACAGCGCCGTTTTTTTTTAAATTTGTATACTCTTAACTAATATTGGTCGTAACGTCGCAAAGGTAAAATTGTTTGTTTATAAGTTTGTAAAGGTGATCTCTTGAAGTCAGGTCCGATCTTCGATCACTATTCTACGAGATCGAAGGGTGTGTGAACACTAATGTTGCTTCTATTTGACTGAAAACGCACAGTTTTTGTGGGACAACCTCATGATAGTCCAGGCAAATTAGTCAATTAGGTAAGAATCTCGGAATGAGAGAAAGTCGGCTATAAACTCGTATAAACCTTTATTTGACCCCCTTTAGGGGTCAAAATCTTGTCTTAAAACCTACTTATCGTAGGGTGTCCGCGATTACAGATATTTCAAGGGCTAAGATAAAAAAAAATCGTTTTTTTACACATTTTTTGTAAATAACTCGTTAGCACAACTAAATATATTTGTAGGATATAAATTATTATATCCTACAAGAAAAAACTCGAAGAAATGTGAAATCCAGCTAACCCTCACTGGGCCCGCGCGATGGATTGTTACCAACTCCCTATCACAGAGGAAGCCTGTATTCTACCAATAGTAGGAACTTTGTGTGCTTATTAAGCTTACGCCAGATACAATGCCTTATGGTGTCGGCCGGTGCCGTATGGTGCCGTAAAAGAATAATGCCATCCCATCACTTCCCGTGGGTGTAGTAAGAGGCGACTAAGGGACTCACCAGAGAATGCGTAACAGCATTCTTTGTAAAACTTAACACCATACACTGCGATCGCCAACCCGCCTGCCAAGGGTGACGATTATGGCAAACCCTCCCCCCAGAATTTGGGGAGGCCTATGTCTAGCAGTGGACGTCTTTCGGCTGAGATGATCAGATGCAATTTGTAGCAGTGCTTTCCTTCAAATGAGATGTTATAGTGAGTGGTAATGCAACGATTTTGAATAGGCAACTTGGCCTATTAGGCAATTTCGAGCAATCAGACATTTAAGATTTTTTGAAGTTGTCTACCTTACGATCAAAAGTTGCTAATTGTAAGAAATCTCCTCGTCTCTGGATAATCTGACACTTTTCTGAAAGTTAATGACCGAGTAAACCTCTCGAATAATAATTTATTTAAAAAATACCTCATACTCATGAGTATGGAAATTAAGGGTCGTAAAGCAAAAGCTATAAAAAATTATTGAAACTTCTCCTGTGTAAACTAGATTTCGATTAGGTACTCGAAAATGAAAACCCACTATGGTCACCAAGGTATCTGGGCATAAATCGTTGCACACAGATCGAGTCATTGGTAATTGCTCAGTTAAAATTACCAATCACCCTGTATATAATAGATGGATGAAAAAAATATTTAGTTTTAAGCAACATTTATATTTTATAATGTCTAACATACATAGTTACACGGATAACAATGAATGACAAAACATATTTATGATGACGCCGGTTTTGTCCACAGTGTAGTGACTACGGCGGGCGCTTACGCGGCGGACTCGCGCGAGATAGCGCGCGTAGTTTTCAAACGTTCCTTACCCGCGCGTTGCGGCCGCAGTACGGGCCTAGTTCGCAAGGGCCTAGTCCGCAAGCGCCTAATGCGCGGGTGGCGGGGGTATCAAACCAGTTAGATCTTGTCGCTCGGCGTATGCGCGTCTGATTTTATTTTTAAAATTTGTATCTTCTCTTGTGATTTTAGCTGATATTTTATTGAGGATGTAGGTAGTCAAAGGTTGAACCGGGCATTCGAGTGTGAAAGAATTTTGTGGGCTACAATCACAGTTCTTCATATAAATTAAAAAAATCACTATTAACTTGTCGGCTTTTATTTATTTCGTGCACACCATCTCTTGTGTTCAACACTCCCATCTCAGAATCGTACTATCTAATAAAAACACCAAATCCTCGTGCATGGTTTGCAGCACTTGAAATACGCCGCAACGCTACAACGGCTTGCACGTCACTGTGTCACTGTGGCCACCGCACGCCTCCGCCGCCGCGCCGTCGCGCCCGCTACAAGCTGTAGTCACCGCGCGTTCAGTGAGGACGCACACATTGGAATGGTTTGTCTGCTCTTGGTGGCAATGCAAGCTTATATTGTTGCGGTGTCGACAAAGGCTCTTGGCTACAATCTGAAATATTTTTCGTCACCTGTTGATAAAAGAAGTTAAAATAATTATGAAAAACTAGCTTCTGCCAGCGGCTTCACCCGCGTGGTCCCATGGGAATATACTTCCGGGATAAAAAGTCTTTAAAAAGCCTTTGTCCTTTTTCAGGCTCTAGACTATCTGTGTACCAAATTTCATTTAAATCGGCTCAGTAGTTTTGGCGTGAAAGCGGGACAGACAGACAGACAGAGTTCCTTTCGCATTTATAATATTATATTTTAGTAAGGATAATTCAAAAATTGTGACACTAAATGCAAAAATGTTGGTGATTGTTAGTGTTTATGGACTTGGACTGGGTTGTGAAGGCCAGATAGGCAGCCGCTCCGCGTAAAATAGGTACTGGTATTCAGTTGAATCCGGCCTGACTAGAAGCCGACCCCAATATATTTGTCTTTCTCAGTCTTTCTCAGCCTGAAGCCTCATTCTGTGTGCTATGCAGGGCTATGCTATACTCTTAAGTCTTACTACATGGGACTCGGCATAATAGACGCATTTTACATTGTTGTATGGATTTATGTATACGCTTGGGGGAGGCCTATGTCCAGCAGTGGACGTCTTTCGGCTGATATGATGATGATGATGAAGTGTAGATTATAAATATTAAAAAATATACTTACTTTTCTTTGAAGTTCTCCTTGAGGTCGAATTGAATGAAACTGTTTTTGTTGACTTCGTTAAATAAAACATCTCAGAACTGTATAGCGCACATTTTCTTATAAAAGCTGGTAAATCACAATTTTTATTTTAAATGACAATATACAACAATAGACGTTTACTCCTTAGGGTCAACACACACCACCACACAACTCAGTGCGGCACTTACAACACGCGGTATTAAAAAAAATAAAAATCCTCCATAATATGAAGAAATCATTGCAAAGTGTGTAATACTATGACTACTGTAATTGTTATTACGATTAACCGAATGATTATGTGAGAAATGTTAGCGAACAATAATGTACCGAGAAATACAAGGTGTTATAAAATAAAAGCAAATGCCCTTATATGGTCATTTTACTCATCACTATGAACAACTTTTAAAACGAGCTAAACTCTTAATTCATAATTCTTTATTGCACACCAAAAACCATAATTATATTGGATACAGACAGAATAAAGTTCATGTACAAAGGCGAGCTCAACTCAATGTTGAGTTTTCTCCCAGCAAACCTTTGAGTGACAAAGAGAGATACAGGGTAGGATCTAGTGTACTAATAATATACGTAAATATACCTACACACATAAATTTATACCAAAAAAAGAAATCAGCGGGTCAGTATGTAGGTACCTACCTACATTTTGTCGAGTAATGCGCACATAGGTATATCAGCAGGCGGTCGATGTTTTTTGTTTGAATAATGAGTACAACGACCCTTTAAGAAGTATTCCGTTTTTTCTATGTATTTATTATTAAGTTTGCCATTCGCATGTCGCAAACATTTTACAGCTACACGCGTTTGCATCAGTGTGCTGAGGGTTTTATATTTTTTGTAATTTGAAGGAAACCATCAAACGTAAAATGAAAGGTGTCAAATGTCGTATGCGGAACCGTTCAAAACCAAATAATTTGTCATAAATTACGACACCAATAAACTGAAATTATCAATAGTTTATGAAAAAAAGATTTTTTTAAATGACAAACAAGTTTTAACATGTGTATGGAATAAAATATATTTTTAGTGTTAGTGTTTCCAGGCTCTAAATTATTCAAAATAGAATTACCGGTTTTTTTGTGCTCATTTTCAAAACGCACCATTCAGTTCAAATCGTTCAAATCGCAATTGCATTCTCTGCCTTAATTAACTATCGTTCAATTATTACTTTCGAGTAGTCGCAAGACGTTTATTAGAACTCGTGCTACCAAAAAAAAATCTCGCTGTAGCGAGTACGTTAAGGTCTGGTAAAAACGTCACGATAACGTTACTATTTCGCAAGAAACTTGTGCTAGGGGTACAGGCTTCGTAAATGCATTTTTGGAGCAAATGTGTCGAAAACTTATTTTCGAATTAGGAACTCTTTGGGAATCTGTAGATGTGTAATGAATTCATATTATGTCACTTGGTGCATAAGTAGGCACTTATGCAAACAGGACCCAATCCACATACATGCCAAAATCGAGTACCTACCTAAAGTAAGTACACAGAAAGCTTTAGAAATGCACCTTCTGTCGACCCTGTAAAGATCATCTAATATATAAAAATCTCGTGTCACGGTGTTTTTTACCGAACTCCTCCGAAACGGCTGGACCGATTTTCATGAAATTTTGTGTCTTGTATTCGGTAGGTATGAGAATAGGTGGTAGGGTACTTTTTTTTTTGTATGGCAACACAACGTTTGCCGGGATACGTCACTATGTGGGAACTTTGTTTTACAACTTGTGTCTGTTACGACGTGATTATTTGGTATAATATAAATAAAAGTCTATTAATATCATATAAATTTATTAAAAGTAATAAAAAAAATCGTTTGTAAGCTTAAAAAGTTATAAGTTACGTTTAAGAAGTTACAAAAATATTTTTTAACATTTTTGGCAATCTAGCTTTGTACTCTATGTTAAAAAAATAATTAACGTACTTACCTAATGAGATGAATTGAAACTTAACCTTATATCAAATAAATTTTATTTCTTTAATACTTCAAGCTTATAATAATGTACTTATTGCTAAGTATACATTTTGAACTTGTTTTTAAGAACTATTAAATCACAGTCTTTGCAAAAATAAGTATTAGTCTTTAACCTTTAAGTACCGACGTGCGGTCTGAGAGGCCCCGGCAGGCACTTGACTTGCTACTTAACCCCTTTCCTCTCGAAATTCCGATCCCTGCTTTTAAGTAGCTGCAAGAACAGTGCCCACGTTGACATCGAAACAGGAAGACGTGACGTCGCGCGTGCATTTGGTGAGTAATTACGATTTGAAATTCCGAAGCGGCCTCTCAGGCCTCGCGTCGGTACTAACGTAAGTTTTTTGTTTTATTTCTTTGTTACAGTAAACTGTAATTTTTGCAGATATTGTAAACTATGGATAGACCAGGACCTTCAGGTAGTAAAAGAAATAGTTCTGCGACAGATTTACAGCGTTCAAAGAGAACTAGGATAGATATAGATGAATCTAATCCAAATTTTATGCAAGTGATTCAGGACTGGATCGCCGATGAAGATTCTAGTGGATCTGAGGTTGACGACGGTGGTGAAGATTTTTGTCCGGAGCACAGTGAGCATGATACGGATACTAGCACTGATATTTCTGATACCGAAGAAACTCAACCTGAACACCTGGACGCGCCGTCATCGTCATCAGATGAAGATGTTCCGCTTTCAAGGCTGGGATGTTTTAGAGGAAAGAATAAATATAAGTGGTCTAAATCACCTCCAGGCAGATCATCTGTTCGAACACCACAACATAATATTATTTCTCGAGTACCTATATAACTTAGGATGAGTTTGGCAAGAGTACTTGGTTCTGATAAGCCGGAGGCATCTGAAGAAGCTGAAGAAGTCAAGACACGCAAAACATGTCTTTCTTGTCAACCGAAACTGAAAAGAAAATCGACGTATAGGTGCTATTCGTGCAAAAAACACGTTTGTTTACAGTGCGCGAAACAAGTGTGCCCTGACTGTGCTTAGAATTTAAGGTGTAGTTTGACTGTGGACATTTTTTTTTCTTTAACTTTTATGTTCCTACTGTATTTTTTTTTCTTAAAGTTAAATTAGTCTTAAGTAAGAAACACTATTTTTTAATATTATGAGAGGATTATTCTTTGTGTTATGATTTTTTATATCTAGTAGTCCGATTTTCCCCCAAAATTCAAGCCAAATATTATTGTAGTCATAAATTTAAAAATATAACAAAGTTTATTTTCTTTCTATGCCTATTTTTTCTTAAAACCCTTTGTTTTCCATCATATTGCAAAGACAAATATTTAAATCAACGCTTTCTTTAAGAAAAACTACATAATATAAGCGGCCTTTCAGGCCTCACGTCGGCACTAACGTTACAAAAAATGCACGTCGGTACTTAAAGGTTAATTTGGACTTGCTTTACCTAGGGTTAAAACGGTCAGTTAACGGTCTTATTTATTGAACATTAGGTACTAGAAAAATATTAACGTAAGAGCTAAATTCTAAAAACATCCAGCTAGTAAAATAAACAGTAAATTGAATAAACAATAAAAAGATAATTAGTGAAAAAATTAGTATAAAATGCCACATGCTCCGGCAACTTAATGACTGGGGTGTCTCCTGTTGTTAGTGACAACAAGTCATTATATTTTTCCATCTAAATTTTGGGCGGTGTCGGATGAAGAAGTCCTTAGGAGACAGATCTGTTTTCTTGAGAGAGGAAATCCTCTCTCAAGAAAACAGATCTGTCTCCTAAGAGAAAGAGAACGTGGAATTCCTTCACCGTGGCTATTCTTATAAAAATCTTTTCGGGTTCAGTTTTCTTGACAGAAAATTCCGTCATTTCTATCCAGTTCAAGATTCGGCCCTCATCGTCTTTTCGGATAGAAAGCATCCTAAGGTCGGCTAAAAGTTTTTTAAAATCGAGGAAATCAGTAGTGTAAGAACATTCACTACGTACGGTTTATTTCTCCGTGCCAATCTAAAAATTGGAGGTAGCTGGCTCGGTACAAAAATGTCCCCACTTATTTTTAGAGCATGGCCGATGGTACTGTGTACGGAATCTCCTTCGCTTTGTCCATGACATGGCACGGAGAAACGTAAAGTGATTTTCTGAATATTTGTGGCATTGTTTATGACATACAGTAAGGTCGATGCCACGATGGAATTTTTGTTCTGTCCACTGCATCCATCAGCAAACAGGTCGAGCACTTATTAGGAGATTTAACGCGGTAAGTTTGAACACCATGCTTTTTCAGATTCCGTAACTGAAGACATCTAACGGGACCCTATAAACTGCTGAGACATGTTGCAGGGCTTTAAGCGCTTATTCTAAATTATATATATCTTGCCAACCCCCTATAAATCTCTAATCAACTCGAGATTCCCCGCAGTTTGGGGAATTCCCCACACTTTGGCAACGGTGATCACTTCACAACTGAGTTAGGGCCGAATCGACCGGTGTTATAAGCGGCTTCTTAGTTAGGGGCCACGCTCACACTTGCCACCGGGCCCTGAATACCGTGTAGTGTAATAAGCGCTTTAGGTGTTTGCGGAATTTGTTCGAAAGAGGCACCGCAGCCCTGGAAAGCAAAGAGCATTAGGAGGAACACGGATGGGTTTTAGTTAGTGAGAGTCTGACACTGCCTTCTGCTCCGCCCAGAGTGGGAGAATTCATTTGATGATTTCTAATCCTTAAAAAGAAGGGCTTTTGGTATGCTGTTTCATTGGGCTCACTGTCCGCCCACCCGCACCCCCCTGGCGTATCGCAGTGTGACTTCACTTAATGCTATGGCAATAAGCTTCATATTCGTAAAAAAAGCTTTGATCTATACGACGTAATGAATAAAAATGTGTAAACTTCGTAGAAAAAAAATCTAGCTGAGTGCCCTATGTAATTTTTTTTTTTATTTATTTGTGATGGGTTTGCTCTTGACTCTAGTCTAGGTCATAGCTGACAGAGACAAAGTCTACGATGGAGCGAGCTTACCCAGAAGGAGCCTGTGCACTCTAACTTTGAGAGATTGAAGAGATTAGGGTTGTAAGCGTTTGGAAACAGAAGCAGGTAGAGAGTTCCACTCCTTTGCTGTGCGCATTATAAAAGACTTTTGGAAACGCTTGGTGCGAATTGGTGGAATAGCAACAAGGTAGGGATGGTAAGATGCAGTGCGTCTGGATGTCCGATGGTAGAAGGGGGCCGGTGGGATGAGATCGTGGAGTTCTTGGGCACACTCACCGAAGTACAATCTGTAGAAGACCGACAAGCAGGCAACCTTACGGCGATGAGCCAAGCTATGTAGCTTAGTATCCACCAGTTTTACGTCACCTATGAGCCTCTTAGCTCTGCGTTCCACCGAGTCAAGCGCGGCAAGCTGATACTTAGATGAGCCATCCCAAAGGTGGCTACAATACTCCATGCAGGATCGGACTTGTGCTTTGCATAGGGTTAAAAGCTGTCCAGGCCTGAAGTATCGCTTCACCCTATTTAGGATGCCCAGCTTTTTGGCCGCGGTTTGGGCTTTGTACTCGATGGTGGCGCCGAAGTTGAGACTGGATGTCAACTCCATGCCTAGGAGCTCGAGCCGATCAGTCACAGGAACAGATGCACCCCGAAAAGTAGGAGTTTGGTCAAAACGACTCCTTTTTGCGATAAAAAGACACGCCTGTGTTTTGGTGGCGTTAAAAGTGACCTGATTGTCATCACTCCACTGGGAGACAAGACTTAAGGTCAAATTTGTCCGCTCTACCATGGCCTCTCTCAAGGAACGAACTTCATCCCCGCTGGTTGTTGCGCTGGACAAGTATCTCTCTGAAACCGTACTGTCATTTGCGTACCCAACAAGACCAAGCTGAAGTAGGTCATTGATGTGCAGCAGGAAAAGAGTTGCAGAGAGAACAGACCCCTGAGGAACTCCGGCATCAATAGCCATGAGGTCAGAGGAGCAGCCGTCAACTACTACTCGGATCGACCGTTCACTCAGAAAGTCTGATATCCAGCTACAAAAACCAGCTGGGATGTCATAAGCAGGAAGCTTGCTGAGGAGACCTGCGTGCCAAACCCTGTCAAAGGCCTTCGAGATATCGAGCGACACGGCAAGTGCTTCGCCGTGTCTCTCGATGGCGTCGCCCCAGCGGTGCGTGACATACACAAGAAGATCGCCAGTTGACCGTCCCCGGCGAAAGCCACATTGACGGTCACTGAGGAGATCATTATCTTCAAGGTAGGTCAGCAGCTTACTGTTAAGAACCTTTTCCATAACCTTGCATAGGATGGAGGTAATGGCGATCGGACGGTAATGTGCAGGGTCAGCACGGTCTCCCTTTTTGGGCACCGGTTGCACATTCGCAAGCTCCATGATTTGGGCACCGTTCTTTTTTCAAGAGAGAGGCGGTACAGGCGTGCCAACACAGGACATAGTTCAGGTGCACGGGCCTGACGGCATTCCGGCGAGAGTGTTGAGGCCAACACTCTCGCCGGAATGCCGTCAGGCCCGCTGGCCTTATTCACGTCTAGACTGCACAATACTTTTCGGACCTCTTTAATGTAAACTATGATCTCCAGCATCGAAAAGTCACAACGAGGTAAATTTGGTGGTTGCTTGGAGCCAGCATCCAGACGCGAATTGCTTGCAAAGAGAGTTGCAAATAAATTTGCTTTCTCACTTGCAGAGTGTGCCAGCGAGCCATCAGATTTCAACACTGGAGGCAACATTCGACAGAAATTCGTTTCAATACTAGTTTGGCCCCGATACGTCCGACATAGTCAAAACGTGCCCTACGTGAAACCCGTTTGCAGAACTTAGCGGCAGAATTAAAGGCTCTTTTCCTCGCGCCTTGATCCACGCATTATACCAAGGCCGAGATTTGTGACCGAGCGGGATGTCGGAGAATGGAATAAAATACTCCATCCCCTGCCGAATCACGTCCGCAATCACGTCAGCACAGCATGAGGGGTCACCCGAGGAGAAGCACACTTGCCGCCATGGATAAGATGCAAAAAAGTGCCACATCTCATCCCAATCTGCTGACTCGTATCGCCATACTCGCCTCGTGCCTCTAGGACTCTTATCTGGAGGAGAGCAGGTCAATACGGATTTCACCAGGCAGTGGTCAGACGTTCCCAGCAGGGGTGAGATCGATTCTGAATGACTGCCCGGATCAGTTGTCAGCAAAAGGTCCAAGCAATTGGGTGTATGGGCGTCAACATCCGGTACCCGCGTTATCACATTCACCAGCTGGGTTAGATCTAGCGTTAAAGTAAACTTGCGCGCCTCTAACCCTTCATGGTCAGTTTTCTGGTACGGGAACAACCACTCTTTATGGTGGGCGTTAAAGTCCCCCAGAAAAATGAGCTTCGCTGTTGGGTACCGTGGCTGGGCTACGTCGGTCGTCTCCACGAGGGAATTAAACACCGCTGTGCGATCGGTATACGCTGATGTAGATGAATTTCTCCACGCCTGTGTCCAAAAGTAGCCATATGGCAGAAAAACCCGATTTCTCAAAGCAACGGAGACGACGACAGCAAATTTCATCGCGGACGTACACACAGACCCCATCCTGCTTCTTGAACTTGTGTTCCAGAGAATAGCCCGGGTAGTTGAGGTACGCCACGTCCGACGGGGTTGTTATCTTCGTCTCCGTTAGGAAAAACAGGTGCGGCTTCTCGGTCTCAAGATGGTGATGGACCGGATCGAGATTGGAGTGCAACCCCCTGATATTAGTGAGATATTCGTGACATACTTCAGTTATTTTGAATCGCGACGAAAAAAATAAAATCTTACTAACTGTGGTATGTTCATACGACGGGTAGTGAGAATATTTTTTCCCTCCTTTTGCACTTACGCCAAACAAAATACGTGATTGTCTTCTAAACGGTAAACGACACAGATACGTCGATTAGAGAGAACTTATTCGAAACAAAGTTATGAATACGTAGGTAATGTCAGTGCAGATACGTCAGTTTGTGAGATAGGACAGTTAGCGGGGAGGGTGACGTCATTTGATATGTCACACAATATTGTTCAAAAAACTTTTTTTTTAATTTTCTAGTTTGACCCCCAAAAGTGACCCCCATACTAAAAATTTAATAATTTACGTAACGCTTTCGTGTTTGGGTCACAGAAGTCCATATGTGTAACAAATTCGAACAGAATCGGTCCAGTGGATCCGGAGAAAACTGGCTGTGACAGACGGACAGACAGACAGACAGTCGGACGGACAGACAGACGCCCGAGTGATCCTGTAAGGGTTCCGTTTTTTGTTCGGAACCCAAAAAATAAAGTTACGCTCGATAAAATTGCAAAAGTTATAAACTAGCTGTGCCCGCGACTTCGTTCGCATGGATGTCGAAAAATATTTGTTGCATAGATAAAATCTACTTTAAGTTAATAACTTGCGTATCCCGATGCAGGGCACTGTATTCCGGTTGAAACGCCGACTAGCCCAGGTAATCTCCTGGTATACGTACCTCGAAGTAGGTATCAAAATCAACAAAACTGACTGTGGAACGAATGGTGAACTCTAACCGTATTCAGTTGCATCCGATTACACTGAAAACTGACGCCAACATATGTAGCAATACGCGGCAGATGATGGTGATTCATAGCATTATAACTGTGGTAAATGATTAAAAAAAACAAGCTTTTTGAAGTGAAAACTTCTTTAGCGGCGTTGAGCACTTTTCTGTAATGGGTATAAAATCTTAAACTCGCGTCAGGGTCACGTGACCTGATCGCAAAAAGCATAAGACGGACTCGCGTCAGGGTCACGTGATGCGAAAAAGCGTAAGATCGAGGGGAAGGGAGAGGAACTAGTATCTCCCAATCTTTCTACCGTGCCTGAGTGTGCTGCTCCGCTTAGGCGGCACAGGGCGCTTGCGCGAATGTCCGTCTGTGTTTATGTACAGCGTGCCACGCGTATCCAAGGATACGAAATTACGGAATTACGAAATTATGGATGAAAGTTGATTTTTCTAAGAGATAAAAATTAATGTAATATATAAATAAATAACGATATAATATTATGAATAATAACATGTAAATTGTCATATTTGTGTACGATAGCGCAATAAATAAACATTGTATTCTACCTCATAAATGATAGTATTTTTGTACTTATAATTAAACACAACGTTATTTTTTGTTGTTTTTATGGTTCGTTTTGTTTATGTCAGGAACTGTGTCAAGATTGACATCTGTCACTGACAGTCGCTGTCGCGGCCACACGTCAGTGTCTTTTTGTTTATTTTGTTGTCGGTGGTTTGTCTATGATGTGACCGCGACAGTAAGGATGTATTATTTACATGTTTTCACTTCTGCCGGCACTCCCGGAGTGCTACCGGTGTTTTTTTTTTTTTACTATGTATAGGCTCGCGTTTGACCACTATCTCACCTGATGGTAAGCGATGATGTGGTCGAAGATGGAGCACGCTTGCCTAGAAGTAACCTATTCACTCTTGACTTAAATACTCCCAGGTTATAGCTATCAGGAAACACAGACTCCGGCAGGGAATTCCACTCCTTAGCTGCACGCACTATGAATGTGTTCCCAAAACGTTTTGTGCGCGTGGGTGGGATGTCCACCATGTACCGGTGGCGCATCGCCGTTCGTCTTGTGGTCCGATGATGGAACGGGCTGGGTGGAATCAAATTATGCAATTCCGTCGCACATTCCCCAAAATGCAACCGGTAGAAAACCGACAGGCTAGCAACTCGTCGTCGATGCTCAAGACTTTGGAGCTTCGTCGCGACGAGCCTATCATCGCCGATGATCCTCTTGGCTTCTCTTGGTTTCTCAATTGACTCAAGGGCATCAAGCTGGTATCTGGCAGATCCGTCCCAAAGATGAGAGCAGTACTCCATACATGATCGAACTTGCGCTTGATAGAGTTTGAGCAGCTGTTCCGGCGTAAAGTGCCGTCTCACCTTTGCTAAGATCCCCAACTTCTTTGCAGCCACTTGAGCTTTTGCCTCTATGAAAGGGCCAAAATTGAGGGTAGATGTTAATGTAACCCCAAGAAGCTCAAGTTGGTCGGTTATCGACACGGTTGCACCTCGGAAAGATGGAGCTGGGTGGAATTGGCTCCGTTTAGCGGAAAATAGACACGCTTGGGTTTTTTGAACTTGACCAGATTGGCTTCGCCCCATTCTGAGACAGCCTGTAAGGACACGTTCAAGCGCTCAACCATAGCCTCCCGGAGAGACCGGATCTGCGACCCATCAGCTCGTGCGTCGGACACGTATCTCTCAGCAACAGTGCTGTCGTCTGCATACCCAAAGGTACCGGGTTTAAGCAGATCATTAATATGCAGCAAGAACAGTGTTGCCGAAAGCACCGACCCTTGAGGAACCCCGGCATTAATATCCAGTAGTCCAGACGAGCAGCCATCAATGACCACTCGTATAGACCGATCCCTCAGGAAATCCGCGATCCAATCACACAATCCGGCGGGCAGACCGAAGGAAGGAAGCTTACTAATAAGGCTATCGTGCCAGACCCTGTCGAAGGCCTTCGAGATGTCGAGGGAGACCGCTAGTGCCTCCCCGTGCTTCTCTATGGCCTCACTCCAGATGTGAATGGCATACGCAAGAAGATCCCCAGTAGACCGATTTCGGCGGAATCCGTATTGTCGGTCACTAAGGACATCATTTGCTTCTAGGTATGCCAGGAGCTTATGATTCAGTACGCGTTCCATACTCTTACAGAGTATGGACGTTACTGAGATAGGTTTTCGACGGGTCAGCTCGACTACCTTTCTTGGGCACAGGCTGCACGTTAGCTTGCTTCCAAGCCTTCGGCACTTTTCCAGTCTCAAACGAAAGGCGAAATAGGCGTGTCAAGATCGGAGACAACTCAGGCGCACAAGTCTTCAGCACAACTGCCGGTATCCCGTCGGGGCCACTAGCCTTGTTCACGTCTAGGTTACGCAGTACCCTACGGACGTCCTTCTGATGAATGCGGATGTTCGACATACTCGACTCGCATCCAGCAGGAGAAGCAGGGGGCTCCGCGCCACCAGGATCCAGACGTGAAGATTCCGCAAACAAAGAAGCAAACAAGTTCGCTTTCTCCTCAGCGGAGTGGGCCAACGTCCCGTCGGGTCTCAGCAGTGGTGGTAGTGAGGGGCGGCAGAAGTTCGATTCGACGGACTTAGTCAGGGACCAAAAAGCCTTACTACCTGCTGGGTATGAAGAAAGTTTGTTCCCTATTCGGCTAATGTGGTCAAATCGAGCCCTCCGCAACACCTTCTTGCAGGACTTGGCAGTCCTGTTGAAGGCTCTCTTCTTCTGACTCACATCATTTGCTTTGCGCGTACGAGCGTTGACCCATGCTAGGTACGCCGCGTGCTTAAGCGCATCAGCGCGATGGCCCTCGGCACCAAACCATGGACGAGCTTCGCCAGACATTGTTACGTCAGAGAACGGAATGTAGTACTCCATTCCCCTCCTCAACACATCCGTTACGGCGTCCGCGCACGACGAAGCATCAGTCGAAGAAAAGCAAGTAGGCTGCCAAGGGTAACAAGCGAAGAAAGAACGCAAGCCATCCCAATCTGCTTACCTGTATCGCCTTACCCGCCGGGTGCCTCTTGGGCTAGGATCGGGCGGGGAGTAGACGGACACAGACTTCACCAGACAGTGGTCCGAACTACCCAGTGGTGAAGAAATCGTCACCGAGTAGCGGTCTGGATCAGTTGTCAGCACAAGGTCCAAGCAATTGGCAGTGTGCGAATCAACATCCGGCACCCTCGTTGCCCCCTGAACCAGCTGGGTAAGATTTAACGCTAGCGCTAGCTTTCGCGTCTCTCGTCCAGCATGGTCTGTGCACTGGTATGGGAAGAGCCACTCCTGATGGTGGGCATTGAAGTCCCCCAGTAACACCAATTGGGCAGAAGGGTACCGCTGCTGAGCTGCATCCGCCGCCTCACTCAGGTGCTGTGTGAGCCCAGTTGTCTCCAAATCACCGCTGTGCGAACGGTAGACACAGGCGTAGACAATTTTGTCCAGGCCTGTGTCCACTATAACCCACAGAGTTGAGAACCTGGAGTCTTCAAGGTTTCGGAGACGCCGATAGCAGATGTCGTCCCGGGCGTACACACATACGCCCGCGCGTGGTCTAAAGTGGTGCTCCAGGGTAAACCCTGGGTAAGACAGATATGACACGTCTGACGGACATCCGATCTGCGTCTCCGACAGAAATAAGAGCGCTGGTTTCTCCGTCTCGAGGTGGTGGTGGACTGCGGCGAGATTTGAGTGCAGACCTCGTATGTTGGAGAGGTGCACTTTGTGCGAGAGGGAGTGCTGCCGCTGTACAGCTTTTCTCTTATTTTTCCTGTTCATATTGAGTGAAGGAAGGAGAGGAGAAGGAAGTGAAATGAGGTTCCATGCTGCTAACCTTCAGGCGCGCTCTGGCAGGACGGCATCATTGGGGGACTAGCCTGGAGACTGCGGGGACGCCCGAGCCCCCCCGGGAATGTCCATCGGGCCCTCTCGTCTGGTCGCCAACCAGCACGATGGTGCATTCCGGGATTTTTCGACAGTTGGCGGGGCAGCCTTTCATGTGTGGCTAGCACACTACTTGGGCCCCCAACTACCTGCGGTCGGCCAGCGGCGCACCGTGCCTCGGATCCCGCTACCCTCCGCGACTAGTCTCCCGATACGCCCATGTCAGCGCAAGCCTGGTTGGTCTGCCTGCATTGGAACAACTATTTCGACCCAACTCCTCTGAATTGGCTACACTGGGCATCGTACCGGAACGCGGCTAGGCCGCTTGGCGGTACGTCTTTGCCCAGTGGGTGGTCACAAGCCATCGGCCGAAGCCTACCACCAGTTACTGTCACCTGATTAGCACCACCCGGGGACCACGTGTAGGGTCTAACATTAGGTAATCTCCTACGGACGCGGGTGACTCGGCCCCGAAAAGCTGAGCTGAAGCTGAGCTGAGACCACATGAAAAAAATTGTTATTGCGGTTATCTTGTAAGTATAGCCGTTATTAGTGTGTTGTACTTAAATGAGAATAAAGAATATCCCTTTTGGTGCCCAGAACTCCATCTTGTGTGGCACTTACGACCTCAAGAAATTAATATCTATCACAGCTGGAGCCTATCAATAAAAGCAAATCTTGAAAACTGCACAAACTCATATACGGTTTGAGTTTGTGCAGTTTTCACGATTTGGTTTCAAGTAAACCATTTACAGGCACTTTTGAATTGTCAAAGTCGGTCAGTCAAAAACATGAAGCTATTTGCACGTTCCAAAGCGTAAATCTCTATGGAGAAGAACGTGCAAGAAACTCCACGGACACTCTTTTAAACCATGTGATGAATTACAAAAATCTTGTTAACATTATCAGTTTGATTGCTTCTATATGTGAGGACAATGCAAAGAACAAGAAAATATATAAACAATTCAAAATGTAGGTACAAATTAAAATAAGCCAGTGGCAGGTAGGAGATGACCAGTGTTCGAGACTTCACACTGGTGACAAGATGTTACAAGTGCCAGCAGTACGGTCATGCAGCCAAGACGTGCAAAATAGCTACCTCTACACTGCGGTGCAGAAGGGCACACTATTCAAGACTGCACAAAGAAAGCCGCTGCGCCTTGATGTGCAACATGTTTGCGCTTCAAAAAACCAGCCAGCCACTGGACGGGAGATCCAGAGTGTCCTGCTAAAAAAGCTGCCGAGAACAGTAGTGCTATTCTGTAACAACATTTTCGTATCTCGACAGTCGAATCCGAGGTGAGTTTCAAATTAAGACCTTTATGTTGTGTGCAATAAAGCTCACTTTGTGAGTTTTGTCACTCAGGTGAAGCCCGATATCGAAATAGTTGTTTACAGAACAGACTAGCAGGTACTTAAACTCGATCGACTATGAAGGCGCCTAAGAGCGCCACATGTTTATTTATATTTAAGACTTACCTACTTATAGTTTATATTCTTCTTTACCCTAGATATGGATAATAACTTGATTTCCAATATAGATAACACATTTGTACCCGTTTCAAAGTTATGCCAGGTTGAGGACTGCGTACAATATCTCTCCGACATACGCAGTATTTACAAGAATATAGATAGCTTTAACATTTTTCTTCATAGACTCAATTTTCATTGTGATATTATGGTACTAACCGAGTGCTGGCTATTTAATCGCCAGGATAACCTCCCAGAAATGCCAGGATACAACTTATTGCACCTATACAAAACTCAACAACAACCAAAATGATGGTGTGGTGGTCTATTCTAAGGAAACATTAATGATCGTAGTAGAAGAACCTACTCTACAAGACTGTGCGAGTAACTGTTTAATTATCAAAATTGGCACAACTACAGCAATAATCGCTATGTATAGATCCCCTTCCGCTAGAAACTTGGTTTCTTTTAACGTTTCCTTAAACCAGATTTTTCAAGACTTAAGCTCTCTTAAGAATGTTATATTAACATGCGACATAAATATAAACATTAACTCTGGAAACTGCGATGCAGGGACTCAACAGTATCTTATTATCTGCTCATTCCATGGCTTTCTACCTGTACACACTTTGCCTACTCAGCATAGCGGTTCCTGCCTCGATCATATGATCATCAAATCCAGTTTATCGTATGTTACGCTTGTTACTAACTCAACAATTACTGACCATCACGCTGTTCTACTGACCCTAAACTTAATGCTGCCTATGCTAAATCGTCCTCAGACCAAAACCCAATTAAACACTAACAAACTCGAATATGATTTAAGCAAACTTGACTTTAACCCAGTTTATAATACTGCTGACACAAATTTTGCTTTATCGTACTTAATAAAACATGTTCAATCAGCAATATTACGTAACACTACTGTTATTACGACAAATAAGAAACTTTATAATATCAAGCCTTTGATTACTCCTGGCCTTATTCGGTGTTTATGACACAGAGATAAACTTCATCAGGCATCAAGAAGAAACCCAGCTGATAGTATCATAAAAACCACATATAAAAGATACAGGAACTTTTGTAAAAACCTTTTAAAGAGCTTAAAAAATAATTACGATAAAAAGGAACTAAAGCGAGCAGGAAACAGCAAGCAACTTTCGAAGCATATTAAAAACGTCACTTATACGTCAAAACAGCGTGAATCAAATTCGAGTTTATTGCTAGCTAATAGTTCACCTCTTTTATCAGCCAACCTTGTCAACAACTTTTTCGTGAATGTTGGGAAAACTCTTGCCGAATAGATTCCAAAGAATAACTGTGTTCAATCACCTTCCCAAGAATTGAATAATGTGCGCGCGCTAAAATCTTTTGGCTTGCTGGACACTGACGAGGGCGAAATAACCCGAATTATTTGTGGACTAAAAGACGACTGTGCAGTGGGATGGGATAATATTAGCAATAAGATCCTTAAACAATTATACCAGTACAAAGCGCCTTAATAAAGAATAAAATTAAAATAATAAAAAAAATATACCAGTGAATTGATTTGACATGGAATGGGCAAATCAATTCACTGGTGTCTAGGGTTAGAAAATTGATATTTGTTTTAAAAATCTCAGGACCTCCGCCAATTCCTCTACCCTGAGAACTGTGTACTTTGCTCTTGCCCATTCCATTTTAACGTACTGTATTTCGGCCTGGGGCGGTGCTGGTAAATGTCATTTACTGCGCTTGGAAAGGGCGCAGAGGGCTGTCCTTAAGGTAATGGCCTTCCTACCAGCGAACAGTATACCTTATGGAAGCTACCTACAGTAAGACAATCTTTTGTTCTAAGTACAGTGCTGCGGAAACACTGAAACTTGTCTTTTGACCCGGAATTTAGAAAACAAAAACGTAGAAATGACAGAGTGTGCCCGACTTCAGTTGTTAAATTAGAAATTGTCCGCCGGCAGTTCATTTTCTGCAGTCCTGTGCTTTACAATCGAATTAATAAAGTGCTGACCATTTACCCACGTACTCTCCGGGATTGCAAAAAAAATATCGATCAGTGGCTTCATACTCTCACCTATGAAGAAAATTAAATTGACCGAAGATCTATGGGGATTATCTATCAAAGTTTGTACCTCAATCATCGAGACTGTAGCGCCGTACTTAGCTGTAATATTTAATTTGTGTGTGGATCAAGGAGTCTTTCCGGACCTAATGAAATTCAGTATTTATATCTTTTTAGTAAAAGAGGCGACAGACATAATTATGGTACTAGAAATAGGGATCAATTAGTTCAACCAGGTTTCAGACTGGCTAAAGTTGCCTCATCTTTTAGGGGGTACTGTTTAAAATGTTATAATAAGATACCTCCCCATATATTAGAACTTAATGAGACAAAATTTAAATCTTGTATTAAACGCACACTATGCAGGCAAGCATATTATAAGTTGGGGGATTATATTGAAGATAAAAATGCTTGGCTGAATGCTGGTCCGGCTCCACAGCCACTAGGGCGCACAAAATAATCTGTTAGCATTTGGAAACATTGTTGGACCGGCTGAAGATAGTAAAAAAACAATATTTGCATTGTATATTCTCAATTTATTAAGCAATGTATAATTTCATCCATTTTAACAGCACATGTGTGAGTACTGTGTACCTTAAACTTAAGCTATCTATCAGTTTTAGGTTTGTTTTTGACTTGAATGTACCCTGGCGGTTGGGAGTGTCATGCTCACACAAAAGTCTGGCTGATGGTGGCGTATGCGTTGGATCATTTGGCTCCCTTCAAAATGGTTGAGCCGAATGATGCTAGCGCATGCGTCATGTTCGTGAACGGGCGCTGTCAGTTGGGACTGGTCATTTCTCAGTTGCCATGGTTTATTTTAAATATTTCTTTGAATTGTTTCTTTTTTTCCCGGACGCTTTTATCCTTCTCGTCTTTTACATCGTTCTCACATGTTTGTATAATTTCACCTTGATGTAAACAAAAATTTGTAACAATTTATTATTTTTTAAAAGAGTGTCCGTGGAGTTTCTTGCACGTTCTTCTCCATAGAGATCTACGCTTTGGAACGTGCAAATAGCTTCATCTTTTTGGACTGACCGACCATGACAATTCAAAAGTACCTGTAAATGGTTTATTTGAAATATACGATTTGATTTGATTTGATTTGAAGAATTGGAGAATTTAGTGAAACCCTAAGGATCTTTCTTCGACATAGACATGCATACCAAATACATGTAGCGTAGAGTGCGCTCGTGGGGAGGTTCCACTAGCGCACCCTACACTTACACCCACAGACACGCACTACACTCTCATACAACACTCTCACATGCACAACACTAAGCACTTACCTATTTTATGTTTTTATTGTTTTAATTTTTATTTTTTCTTTCTGTTTTAATTGTTTAATATGTGTTTATTCTTTTTTAAACACCCACTATATTTAAATTTTTGAAATCTGGAACGCTGTCGTCTCCCTCTTGGAGGTGGGCGTTAATAGCTGCGACACAGTTTTGCAACTAATGCAGCTATTTACGTACGCAATCAATTTGTAAAATGTATTTTTGTTCCAATAAAGATTATTATTTATTTATTTATTTATATCCTGGTACCTCCCTTAACACATATATTTCGTATTTGTTTTTCCGAAGGCATTTTTCCTAGATGTCTATAAAAAGGAGTTGTTATCCCTATCTTTAAATCCGGGAACAAATATTTTGTTAATAATTATAGGCCAATATCATTACTCCCCCTCAATATCTAAATTACTAGAAAAAATTATAAACAACAGACTTGTGAATTATATAGAAAAAAACTGCGCACTTTGGTTTTAAAGCCAAGCTATCCACAGCCGATGCGGTGCACCACCTAACCGATTACGTTTCAGAGGAACTTGGCAAAGGAAACCAGACCCTGGGGATCTTCCTTGATCTAGCGAAGGTCTTTGACATAGTATCTATTTCTATGCTCCTTACAAAATTAGAGACCATGGGAATAAGGGGAACGCCGCTGAAAGTGTTTGCTGACCACCTAGGCGACAGATATCAATGTGTTAGAATAGACAATATTACGAGCGATGAGCAAAAAACTACTGGTTTTGGTGTTCCTCAGGGAAGTATTTTGGGCCCAACCCTGTTCCTGATTTATATTAACTATTTGTGCAATTTAAACATTAAAAATAGCAAAATTGTTTCATATGCTGACGACACGGCCTTAGTTTTTACCGCTAAAACCAGTAAAGAATTGTACGAATACGCTCAAATAGGTTTTAATACTGTGACTAAATGGCTTCAAAGCAATGTACTAACATTAAATACTGACAAGACAAAATATATTCACTTTTCCATGCGCAATCCTCAATTTAACGCTACTAACCCTCATTCCATCACTCAATCAGTACATGCGATTGTCCATTTATCCTCCTCCTCTGTAAAAAAACAATTGTGCAATATTTGCTTAGTATCTCTTACGTACAGACAGAAGATCTTCTTTTTGTCTGTAAATAAATCATGATGTGTCTTTAATTTAAGTTTTTATTATAGTCAATTGATTTGATTCATTGTTAATTTATTATTTTAAGATGAAATGTATGTATAAGCACTTTCTAGCCTGAAGCACAGGTCCATCCTAGTTCAGGCAAATTAGCAACTGTGTTCTTAAAAGTTTAAGATGTATTTTATTGTAAATGTGCCCCTTTTTATTTAAATAAACGATTTATTATTTATTTAATAAACGATTTATTAGTCTCAAGTTTCAACTGACGGCGCCTGTTAACGAACACGACGCGTGCATCAGCACTATCTAACTCAACCATTTTGAAGGGAACCAAATGATCCAAAACACGCGCAACCATCAGCAAAACATTTGTGTGAGCATGACCAGCTCTCAACTGCCACGTTCGTTCATGTCAAACTAATTTAATAACGAAATCTATAACTAATTACATATGTAAATGGCTCCATAATGCTCACATTTAAAAATTGAAAATGTGCTTCTACATTATTTATTTATTTATTTCCCCCTTACATCTATCATGACAGGTTGTACCCAATGCGATAAATGCGCTTATCCTAACTTATGCTGACATCTATAACTAATTATAAATAATGCATTCCTTGTGAATTCACTCAGAGTACAACAAAATAGGTCCATCTCGTTAGCAATCAGGTTGAGCGTGCGAAGTGCACGCGTCAGCGGCGCCTCCCTTAGAAGGTTGGTCCGACTGCGCGGCTCCACCAGCAGGCGCGGTCGCCGTCGTCGCCACACGTACCTATCGGGGAGACACAGGCTCACCTGCCCTAAAATAATGGCATTGTTGCCAAAGCCCTCCTAACCCTTAACTCGTTGTATCCCACCATACCTAAAATAAATAAAGTGGGATACATCAACGGATAAAATGGATAGACACCATAATATCTCATATATAGATATCTTATAAATTTATTTTGTTCTCTCTCCAACATGAGACTATATTTAGCTTCATGCGGAGACCAGATGACTGCGTTACATTCTAGCTGGCTCCTAACTAGTGCGTTATATAGTGCTATGATAGCTTTCATGTTCGTGAACCCTCGGACCGTACGAAGCATGAAACCTAAATTTCTAAAGGCCTTTCTGCAGCAACGCGTCACGTGATCACGAAAAGTCAAGCTGGTGTTAAAACTTACCCCCAAGTCCTTGACTTCTGCGACCCGTACCATAGGAACCCCGTCAATATGGTAGCTACCTACGAAGGGATTGTGTGCACGAGAAAAAGTGACTGTCACACACTTTGAGCTATTGAACTGCAGGAGATTGTCTTTGCTCCAGCTCACTACCCTGTCAATGTCCCTCTGTAACCTGAACCAGTCATCACTATTTCTTATTTCGAGGGATAATTTGAGGTCGTCGGCAAACAACAAACAGTTAGCACTGTTTGTTGTTTGCCGACGACCTCATCCATACCTCCAGACCTCGACCATCGTGGACTACTTCTGGTAAGTCGTTTACCTACCACAAGGAGGAACCTACAAAACTATGGTTTTCAAGTTACTAAGAAAATAAAAAAAGAAGGCTGCTTTATTGTGCTTAGTTACTTTTCTAATACAATATTGTAAAGATATAATAGGAGAACAAAAAAAAGGGTAAGCATTTCTTCCAATTATCAAAAACCTAACTAGTGGATCCATGCGGCTGGGGCTGTGAAGCAGGACCGGCATTTAGCTAAGCATTTTTATCAAGGACATAATCTTCCAGTTTATAATATGCTTGTCTACATAGTATCTACATAATTTTATACATGTTTTAAATTTTCTCTCATTCAGTTCGAGAATATCAAGTGGTATTTTATTTTAAAATTTAACACAGTACCCCATAAAAGAAGTGTGTACTTTAGCTAATCTGGGGGGCTACTCTCTAACGAAATCCGTAGTTTCGGGCTTAGTTGCGGGCGGGCGTATTCTACTACGTATCACCTACAGACTTACGATTAGTCCCGAACCCGAACTGAGAATGAATGACAACACGATTTCACAGTAACTGTCAAATCGTGTTATCATTAGTTCTCAGTGGTTAGGTGATACGGAGTAGAAAATGCCCGCCCGCAACTAAGCCCGAAACTACGGATTTAGTTAGAGAGTAGCTCCCCTGAATCGGGGTTGATCTAGTTTGTTCCGATTTCTAGTATTAGAGGAGATTCAAAAATTTAGTACAACTCACATTTTGGCATGTCCTTTAAGTTTTATTTTTTTTCTTGAGAACCTCTGTACTTTTTTAGGCTAAAATAGTATCTTGATTGAATATTTACCTGTTTTACTATGTTTTTAACTAAATTCCAATGAAATCAAGCTAAAATTAAATATATGTAAATTATTTTAGTTCAATACCCCCCTTCATTTTGGCTTGTCCCCAGTGTAAATGAAAACTTTAAGTTCATTCTATCAATATTTTCTGGAACAACTAGACATGTTTCGTTGTTTTCACAAAAAATAAACTTATTTATAGTATGTTTAATATAATTAAAATAGATTGTGATCAGGGTCTGATGATGAAGCAGAAAAGAGAAATGAGCGATTACATTGGTGAGAGATGCTAAGATACTATCCAAGCTTATAGTGTCGTTTAGGTGATTCTAGACCATATGTGGATGGAGAGGGAGAGGAAGGCCAAAACAAAAAGATGGATGGATTGTGTGAGGAGCAATATGAAAGAAAAGGCAGTTAGTGATAGCGTGACGGCTGATAGGACAGAATGGAAGTAAAAAACGTGTTGCGCCGACCCCAAGTAACATGGAGTAAGGGCAGGAAGATGATGAGTTCATAGGTTTTCTAGTAACACCTATAAGGTAAACTAAGTTTAAAAAGCATGAAATAAAATTAAAATTTAAAAACCCCCGACTAAAAAATAACTTTAAGAAGTGAAAAAATAATACGTATTAATTACCTTTTTTTTAATTCGATTCTTTGGGCTAAGCGTCATCGCGTCGTGGGACCGTTAATAATATAGAGGTACCTACTTAACGAATACAAAAATTTGCGGTCTCCCGAGGCGAAGACGCTTGGCCCAAAGAATGGAATTAAGAGGTAATTAATATGATACTATGAAAGTAACTAAAATAGACCAGCCTCGCGTTATCTATATCAGTAAATTGACATCTTTTTTCTGACAGCATATGCTGCTAAACCCAGCCATCCCGCAAGAGATGTTAAATGAGGACCCCATCGTAGCCTTGAGTCAAGCGCGATCCCCAAGAAAACTGTGTCTTCGACGCCTATCTATGTTAAAAATTAAGGACGTATCGTCAGCAAATAACACCATTTGAGTTTGATTTTTAAAAATATGGGGAAGATCATTAATGTATACGAGTACGAAAAAGAGGAATTTTAACTTTCAGACCCCGTGAATTGACACCATTTATTTGAACTTGCTGCGGTCTGTCATTTAAATTAGACCTCACTAAACTGAGTGCAAGTTTACCCAGTCCGTAATGTTCTAGTTTTAGGAGCAAGGTTTCGTGATTTACACAATCAAATGCCTTGGAGAGGTCACAAAAGATTCCTATGGCATCTTGCGCCTCTTCCCACGCCGTATATATGTGTTTTAACAACGTGATAAAACCATACTGTTGTTCGTGTAAGATTTTATTGGTGTTAAAATGTTTGAGCATTTGATTAAGCATTACTTTTTCAAATATTTTGCTGAAAACCGGATACGGATACAGGTCTATAATTATTAGTGTCTTTATTATCTCCAGATTTAAAAAGTGGAAATCACCTTACTTTAATTAATTATATCCGGAAAGACCCCTTGTTCTACACATAAATTAAATATTAGAGTCAAGTATGGTGCTATGGTCTCAATTATGGACGTCCACACTTTGATAGACATTCCCAATATGTTTTTTTTTTAATTTGTGATGGGTTTGCTCTTGACTTTAGCCTAGGTCAGAGATGACAGAGACAAAGTCTACGATGGAGCCAGCTTACCCAGAAGGAGCCTGTGCACTCTAACTTTGAGAGATTGAAGAGATTAGGGTTGTAAGCGTTTGGAAACAGAAGCAGGTAGAGAGTTCCACTCCATTGCTGTGCGCATTATAAAAGACTTTTGGAAACGCTTAGTGCGAATTGGTGGCATAGCAACAAGGTAGGGGTGGTAAGATGCATTGCGTCTGGATGTCCGATGATAGAAGGGGGCCGGTGGGATGAGGTCGTGGAGTTCTTGGGCACACTCACCGAAGTACAATCTGTAGAAGACCGACAAGCAGGCAACCTTACGGCGATGAGCCAAGCTATGTAGCTTAGTACCCTCCAGTTTTACGTCACCTATGAGCCTCTTAGCTCTGCGTTCCACCGAGTCAAGCGCGGCAAGCTGATACTTAGCTGAGCCATCCCAAAGGTGGCTACAATATTCCATGCAGGATCAGACTTGTGCTTTGTCTATACAAAGCACATGGCCTAGGCCTAGGGCTACTTCAGGCCTAGGGCTGTCCAGGCCTGAAGTATCGCTTCACCCTATTTAGGATGCCCAGCTTTTTGGCCGCGGTTTGGACTTTGTACTCGATGGTGGCGCCGAAGTTGAGACTGGATGTCAAGTCCATGCCTAGGAGCTCGAGCCGATCTGTCACAGGAACAGATGCACCCCGAAAAGTAGGAGTTTGGTCAAAACGACTCCTTTTTGCGATAAAAAGACACGCCTGTGTTTTGGTGGCGTTAAAAGTGACCTGATTGTCATCACTCCACTGGGAGACAAGACTAAAGGTCAAATTTGTCCGCTCTACCATGGCCTCTCTCAAGGAACGAACTTCATCCCCGCTGGTTGTTGCGCTGGACAAGTATCTCTCTGAAACCGTACTGTCATCTGCGTACCCAACAAGACCAGGCTGAAGTAGGTCATTGATGTGCAGCAGGAAAGAGTTGCAGAGAGAACAGACCCCTGGGGAACTCCGGCATCAATAGCCATGAGGTCAGAGGAGCAGCCGTCAACGACTACTCGGATCGACCGTTCACTCAGGAAGTCTGATATCCAGCTACAAAAACCAGCTGGGGTGCCATAAGCAGGAAGCTTGCTTAGTAGAACTGCGTGCCAGACCCTTCCCAAAGGCCTTCGAGATATCAAGCGAAACGGCAAGTGCTCGCCGTGTCTCTCGATGGCTTCGCCCCAGCAGTGCGTGACACGAAGATCGCCAGTTGACCGTCTCCGGCGAGAGCGATATTGACGGTCACTGAGGAGATCATTGTCTTCAAGATAGGTCAGCAGCTTAATGTTCAGAACCCTTTCCATAATCTTGCATAGGATGGAGGTAATGGCGATCGGACGGTAATGTGCAGCTTTTTGGGCACCGGTTACACATTCGCAAGCTTCCATGATTTGGGCACCGTTCTTTTTTCAAGAGAGAGGCGGTACAGGCGAGTCAATACAGGAGACAGTTCAGGTGCACATTGTCTCAACACTCTCGCTGGAATTTCGTCAGGTCCACTGGCCTTATTCACGTCTAATATGAACTGCGATCTCTGGCATCGAAGAGTTACAACGAGTTAAAGTTGGTGGTTGCTTGGAACCAGCGTCCAGACGCGAATTGCTTGCAAAGAGAGTTGCAAATAAATTTGCTTTCTCATTTGCAGAGTGAGCCAGCGAGCCATCAGGTTTCAATATAAGAGGCAAAGTGGTTCGACAGAAAAACGTTTCAACCGCTTTCTACAGGGACCAAAACTGCTTACTACCCGGAGGGTGCAATACTAGTTTGGCCCCGATACGTCCGACATGGTCAAAACGTGCCCTATGTGAAACCCGCTTGCAGAACTTAGCGGCAGAATTAAAGGCTCTTTTCCTCGCGCGAACCCTACATGCTTTGACCTTTCGGTCGCGGGCCATTTGATCCATGCTTGGTAAGCAGACTCTTTACGGGCCTCAGCGTGGGCGCATTCTGCATTATACCAAGGCCGGGATTTGTTGAATAAAATACTCCATCCCCTGCCGAATCACGTCCGCATCACGTCAGCACAGCACGAGGGGTCACCCGAGGAGAAGCACACTTGCCGCCATGGATAAGACGCAAAAAAGTGCCGCATCTCATCCCAGTCTGCTGACTCGTATCGCCATACTCGCCTCGTGCCTCTAGGACTCTTATCTGGAGGAGAACAGGTCAACACGGATTTCACCAGGCAGTGGTCAGACGTTCCCAGCGGAGCTGAGATCGATACTGAATGACTGCCCGGATCAGTTGTCAGCAGATGTCCAAACAATTGGGTGTATGGGCGTCAACATCCGGTACCCGCGTTGCTACATTCACCAGTTGGGTTAGATCAAGCGTTATAGCAAACTTACGCGCCTCTAACCCGGCATGGTCAGTTTTCTGGTAAGGGAACAACCACTCTTTATGGTGGGCGTTGAAGTCCCCCAGAAAAATGAGCTTCGCTGTTGGGTACCGTTGCTGGGCTACGTCGGTCGACTCCACGAGGGAATTAAACAGCGCTGTTGTCTCCTGATCACCGCTGTGCGATCGGTGTACGCCGTTGTAGATAAATTTCTCCACGCCTGTGTCCATTACCAAGTAGCCATTTGGCAGAAAAAACCCGATATCTCAAAGCAACGGAGACGACGACAACAAATGTCATCGCGGACGTACACACAGACCCCAGCCTGCTTCTTGAACTTGTGTTCCAGAGAGTAGCCCGGGTAGTTGAGGTACGCCACGTCCGACGGGGTTGTTATCTTTGTCTCCGTTAGGAAAAACAGGTGCGGCTTCTCGGTCTCAAGATGGTGATGGACCGGATCGAGATTGAAGTGCAACCCCATAATATTAGTGAGGGTCACTTTTAGTGGGAGGAAGTGCAGCCGTTGTTTTATCTTATTACACGCTTTATATGTATTAGCTTCACTTGTATGTTTGTAACCAACTCCTTTGGGCGCGATTTTGACCCACTTTAAACGGCCAGATTTCATTCAATCTTTGTAGATTTATCGAGGAGCGATGACAATACACTAATTTGCTAAGATTATTCCATTATTCAATTTGCAAAATAAGATTTTTGCTAATTTATATAATTTTGATCTATAGTCGATAACGCAGGAATTGTTAATATTAATAATTTCCAACGATTCTTTGAAATATTTACAAACTTCCAAATACCAAAGAATTTTCAATTCAACAAAGAAAAAACAAACAGAAATTTAAATTTACCATTTTTAAGGCAAGAGCCTTATTTGCTGTTATAATGAGTGGTGATTGAATCACCTATTAATTTTGTTCTAATAAAATTACGGTTAAAAAAAAAACTAAAACAAAATAAAAACACACTTTTCTAAAAAACCAAACTAATGAATATAAACTATAAAATAACAAACCAATATTAATAAGTTTTAATTAAGAAAAGTGTGAAAAATTTCATTAAACAAATTAATAATAGTATAAATAAGAAAATGTATTTCATTTAAAAATAATCAAGATTATTTGTTTGAAGAATTTTCGTCAATAATAAGAAGGGAAACTATCAGGCGCGCCGAACACCTATTTCTCGGATAAGTTACCGACTCTGATTAAGATGAAACTATCAGGCGCGCCGAACACCTATTTCTCGGATAAGTTACCAACTCTGATTAAGATGAAACTATCAGGCGCGCCGAACACCTATTTCTCGGATAAGTTACCGACTCTGATTAAGATGAAACTATCAGGCGCGCCGAACACCTTTTTCTCGGATAAGTTACCGACTCTGATTAAGATGACATTTTCGGAGAGGGAACCTGAGAATCGGCTACCTTTTTTAAAGAGAGGCAGCAGGAGTCTGAATTCCTCATTTCTCGGACAAGTCACTGACATAATAAACATCAATGACTTCCCGAATTGATTGAAAATCATTGATTTTTATAGCAGGATATTGAAATTATTGAGTACTGTAGTTCTTCAACACGCTATATTGGATATATATTTTGGAAGCAGCCAATATTTACTCAGATTCACATTAAAAGTATTCATCCTTACTTTCTTACTAATATTATAAATGCGAAAGTAACTCTGTCTGTCTGTTGCGCTTTCACGCCAAAACTACCGAACCGATTTAAATGAAATTTGGTACACAGATAGTCTAGAGCGTGAGAAAGGACATAGGATACTTTTTTATCCCGGGAGTATGTTCCCTAGGGACAACGCGGGCAAAGCCGCTGGCAGAAGCTTGTAATAAAAAAAAATAAGCCAAGGATATACATCTAAAATCTATCATCATAAAAAAAAACTAAAATCTCCAAATTGTTGAGAAAAAAATAGTAGTACGACAGAAACGCTCCGCACTTACACCCACATGTCTATAATCATGTAGGTAGGTAGGCAAGTGGTTCCGTGCTTCAACTGAGGCACTCGACTAGGTATGCGCATTACAGTCTACAGCAGTGTTCGCGCATATAACTCAAATTATGTACAGCGGTGGAATTAGGCTTTGTTAATATTGTGGAAGAGCTGTTAAAATTGGGAGCTAGTCCCGACACTGTTATAAGTAACGATTTTAACTATGGCATGCTACACATAGCCAGCCGTTATCGTCAGCGTGAAATTATTAATTAATTAATAAATAAAGGAGCTGACATCAATTATTGTAAAGATCGTTAAGGTACCGCTCTTCTATGCAATAGCTAATAGAGACGTAAATATCATAAAGCTATTGCTAAATACAATTATTTAGCAATAGCTTTATGATATTTACGTCTCTATCTATATAAATTTACAGTTACTTGTAGTTATCGCGGAATTAATAGTAGATTAGAACAAATAACAGTTTTAAAAAATAAAAAATACACGCTTTCATAAATAAACTAAACTAAAAAGTAGAAAATAAATAATAGTTAAAAAAAAAACTAAAAAACACGCTTTTATAGAAAATCCAACTAAAAAATTGAAAATATATTTTAATAAATGTGAATTAAAAATAGTGTAAGAAAAAATATCATTAATGTAAATATATTTAAACTCCTACTTTACTAATTTAGTAGTTTTATTCAAGCTAAAAAGTAATATTAAATAAGCAATAAATCCTAACTATATACGTATGAATATACAAAAACAAATACACTCAGGCGTCGAAGAATTCCTCCGCATCGCTGTCATCCGGAAACGTGCCTAGAAGACTGGCAGCATTGCCACGTTGAATGGCAATACTAATTCTTTGAACAAAGAACGAGCCAGTCCTCTGGTCACGCAAAGTGTCGATCAGTCGGCGAGAAATATCCTTAAAAAGGAGACGCGCACTCGGACCCCATGACCCTAGTGTTTCGACCCCAAACGGCTCAAAACTGTTATCTACACTAATATTATAAAGAGGAAAGATTTGTTTGTTTGATTGTTTGAATTGAATAGGCTCCGAAACTACTAGACCGATTTGAGAAATTCTTTTTGCATTGGATAGCTACATTATCAGGGAGTAATATAGGCTATATATTATCCCCATACTCCCACGGGAACGGGAACTACGCGGGTGAAACCGCGTGACGTCCACTAGTTACCAATAAGGTTACAGTATTTGCGCCGCTTGAGGGCCTCAGTAGTCGCAGCAGCAGCGCCAGCACAGCTCGCCGTACTTGGAACATGTGATGGCGCAAGGGTGTCGACACATGTAGCATCCCACACCAGAGGCCTACCCACCTTCCACGGCACCAACGTCATACCATCTGGTCTCTTCCCATCGTCACGTACCAAGCCACTAGGTTCTAATACTGCAGGTACGCCGGCGGTGACAAGATCTCGACGAATAATATCATTGATGCTAGCGTGCCGTGCTATGCGGCCTGCGCTCTTGCAGCAGGAAAGGCCATGGTTAATAAATTTGAATTAAAAAAAGTGTAAGAAAAAATGATTTTATTTAAAAAAAAGCGTGGGGTGCTTTCCAGGATATTATCAAAATAACCCTTCTACTCATATCTGTTCATAAAATATTTATAACTATTGATACCATGCACCCACGCTTTTTTACAATAAAATCATTTTTTCTTACACTTTTTTTAATTCAAATTTATAAAATTTATTTTCTATTTTTTAGTTGGATTTTCTATAAAAGCGTGTTTTTTTAGTTTTTTTTTTTAATATTATTTTATTCTTAGATTTAGTCATCATGAAGAGTAGTTGGGGAGATAAATCGAATTGTCGAGGCGCTGCTCAGTGAACCAAGTAGAACACTAGAGCTAAACTAACCTATGGGGAACTCATTTGGAGACTGCGGGGACGCCCAAACCCTCCCAGATATGGCCACCGGGTCCTCCCATCCAGTCGCCGGCTGGAGCATACCGGGATTTTTCGCTAGTTGGCAGGGCAGCCTTTGACACGTGGCTGGCGTGCTACTTGGGCCCCCTACTAACTGCGGTCGGCCAACGGCTGGCTTCGGATCCCGCTACCCTCCAAAATGTCTTACCCGGAAAGCCCAACCCATCGACCAAGACCGGTTCTGAGCAGAGCAACTGACAATCTCCTTCTCCCCCAAAGGCACTGGCACTCCCGCACACTGACGAAACACAGCAAGCGGCTTGGCGCCGGACTTGACTAGTGGGATGGTGGTAGCGAGCCAGGCGGCTCCTTGCGGAGCCTACCACCGCTTTTAGTGGGATCGTTCTGCCGTCAAATCAAATCAAATCGTATATTTCAAATAAACCATTTACAGGCACTTTTGAATTGTCAAGGTCGGTCAGTCCAAAAAGATGAAGCTATTTGCACATTCCAAAGCGTAGATCTCTATGGAGAAGAACGTGCAAGAAACTCCACGGACACTCTTTTAAAAATAATAAATTGTTACAAATTTTTGTTTACATTAAGTTGAAATTATACAAACATGTGAGAACGATGTAAAAGACGAGCAGGATAAAAGCGTCCGGGAAAAAGGAACAATTCAAAGAAATATTTAAAATAAACCATGGCAACTGAGAAATGACCAGTCCCAACTGACAGCGCCCGTTCACGAACATGACGCATGCGCTGGCACCATTCGGCTCAACCATTTGGAAGGGAGCCAAATGATCCAACGCATACGCCACCATCGGCCAGACTTTTGTGTGAGCATGACACTCCCAACGGCCAGGGTACATTCAAGTCAAATACAAACCTAAAACTGATAGCTATAGCTTAAATTTAAGGTACACAGTACTCACACATGTGCCGTTAAAATGGATAAAATTATACATACAATGCAAATATTGTTTTTTTACAATCTTCAGCCGGTCCAACAATGTTTCCAAATGCTAACAGATTATTTTGTGCGCCCTAGTGGCTGTGGAGCCGGACCAGCATTCAGCCAAGCATTTTTATCTTCAATATAATCCCCCAACTTATAATATGCTTGCCTGAATAGTGTGCGTTTAATACAAGATTTAAATTTTGTCTCATTAAGTTCTAATATATGGGGAGGTATCTTATTATAACATTTTAAACAGTACCCCATAAAAGATGAGGCAACTTTAGCCCGTCTGAAACCTGGTTGAACTAATTGATCCCTATTTCTAGTACCATAATTATGTCTGTCGCCTCTTTTACTAAAAAGATGCAAATTCTTTCTGACATACATGATGTTTTCGTAAATGTATTGACAAGGTACCGTCATGATGTTAATATTCTTAAACAGTTCCCTTAGAGAATCGCGCCGGCGGAGATTGTATATCGCTTTGATGGCTCTTTTCTGCAGAATAAAAATAGACTCAATATCTGCAGCCCGTCCCCATAGTAAAATACCGTAAGACATGATACTGTGAAAGTAACTAAAATAGACCA
The DNA here is from genome assembly GCA_947578705.1 of Lacanobia wlatinum. Taxonomy (NCBI): domain Eukaryota; kingdom Metazoa; phylum Arthropoda; class Insecta; order Lepidoptera; family Noctuidae; genus Lacanobia; species Lacanobia wlatinum. The sequence goes on from OX388032.1 coordinate 29,614,923, forward strand.
GTCTCGCGGTATCGACATCCGTTAATTGGCGGATTTTCCTAACAGCATAAGCTGCTGAACTTAGCCGTCCAGAAAGAGATGTTATATGAGGGCCCCATTGTAGCCTTGGGTCAAGCGTAATTCCCAGGAAAACCGTTTTATCGACAAATTCTAGTTTTTCCCTGTTCAATACTATGTCACAATCGGTTCACCCTTGTTTGGTATAATAACTTTTGATGTAATGTTACTAATTCGAACAACGTTTAAGATAATAATCAATTTGTATAATATCGATTAACATAATTTTCATTTCATCGAATATTTATTTGCGATAACAACATTTGCGCTATTGATCAAAAGGTATAATGTTCATTTGATGTAATGTTCAGATGGTATAACATGTATTTTATCGATTATTTTTCCGACCCAAATATCGACCAATAGAATTGCACCATTCGACGTCACGTGGTACAACCTACATGGTATTATACTGATAATTTTTTGAAAATTTTCTGGTTGTACCACGTGACGTCGAATGGTGCAATTCTATTGGCCGACATTTGGGACGGAAAAATAATCCCCCGAATACCACACGAGCTTCAAAATTATCTGGCATTTCCTATACCCGATAATTTTGAAGCTCTTGTGGTATTATAAGTGAATATTCAATTGGTGCAATGTAATGCAGAAAACAAAATTGTAAATATTTCCAAATTATTTATTTTGAAAAAGAAAACACAGACTAAAATAATTAAACTATATTCTGTTAGTATGTTTTTTTTGTATTTACAGGCATTTTTTTCAAATAGTTAATCTCGTCTAACTAGTTCAGTTTCGAGTAGACTTTTTTAGGTTATTTTTTTCATTTTTCTTTCTACATAATCTAGTCGTTTCTGGCACTCGCCGGCCGCTGCCGCGGCACCGCTCGCTTCGCTCGCTCGGCTCGTGCGTAGGAAGTCACACTACTAACCTAACCTAACCTACACATTTTTTTTTGATAATGAACTATTTTTATATGAGTTCCATAAATAACCTAATAACCTAGTAACCATAAATTAGACTTGTTAAAGACAAATTCAAGCACATAAACAAACAAAAAAGTACGCATATAACATAAAATTTAACAATCAAGTGATTATTAGTCTAGTGACACATTAGTTTAAACAAAATAGTGCATTTGAAAATTCGGTCAAATGACATTATTTCGAACAAATAAATATGCTAAATAAAAATCTACCAATTAATTATTCGGTCAATTGAATAATTATACGAAATGACTTTATTGTAACTAAAATTAGCTGGAGCGATTTTCGATAAAACGTTGTTATACCAAACAAGGGTGAACCGTCACAATCACTGCTTTTGACATTGGGTAAAGCAAATCTTATACATTTCGTTTTCTTTTTATTCAAAACCAAATTATTCGCCGTGAACCAATTTTGGACTTGCATTAGGGCGTTATTTATGATATCAACATTGTCTGTCTGTCTATTTATCTTAAAAATTAAGGAGGTATCGTCGGCAAACAGCACTATATCAAGTTTTTGTTGCAATAACTAGGGTAAATCATTGATATATACCAAAAACAAGAAAAGACCCAAAATCGAGCCCTGGGGAACGCCCATTGTCACGTTTAATCCCGACGAATTGACACCGTTTATATGAACTAATTGCCGTCTTTCATTCAAATAAGATTTGACCAAGTTTAACGCTGTTTTGACCAGTCCGTAATGCCCGAGCTTCAGGAGTAATGTATCGTGATCAACGCAATCAAAAGGCTTCGAGAGATCACAAAAAACACCTATGGCATCCTGTGCGTCCTCCCACGCATTAAAGATGTGCTTTAGTAAGGAAACACCAGCGTCAGTTGTACAACGTCCCCTGGAAAACCATACTGTTTATTATGAAAGATGTTATTCGTGTTAAAATGATTAAGCATTTGATTTAGCATCACTTTTTCAAATACCTTACTAAACACTGGCAACACAGATACTGGTATATAATTATTTGTGTCTTTACTATACCCAGATTTAAAAAGTGGTATCACCTTACTGAATTTCATTAGTTCCGGAAAGACTCCTGGATCCACACACAAAATAAACATTACAGCTAAGTACGGCGCTACAGTTTCGATGATTGAGGTACAAACTTTGACAGACAATCCCCATAGATCTTCGGTCGATTTAATTTTGATTTGTTTAAAAGCTTTTATTACTACTATGGGGTTTATATGTTTAAAATTAAATTTAGTCGGGCTGGCTGAAACGTTCGCCTGTAATAAATCAAAAGCAAGTGAAGGCGAGGAATTTAAGGCTTCAGTAGTTTTAACAGGGATACTCGTAAAGAAAATTTACAAATTCTTGAGCAACTTGTTTGTTATCGCTAATAAGTCCATGAGAAGTCTCCAATCCGTAATCAGTGTTATGTCGTTTGTTCCTATTTTTTTCATTGTTTATAATTTTCCAAACCGTCTTTATTTTATTGTCTGCTGTTTTTACCTTATTACTTATATATAAAGCCTCAGCTACCTTACAAATGTTTTTATAAATTTTTTAGTAGGTAGCTACATACTTATTAAAAGTATCAGTGTTAATAAAAGGCTTAAGGCCATACAGCTCATAAAGTCTTTCCAAGTTGTCCGTACCACAGGCAAGCCTGTGGTGCCGTTGCTCGGGGTGGACCGCGAGGAGGAAGATCCCAAACCACCCCAAAAATGTCTTCAGTCAATTTAATTTTGATTGGCCGGAAAGCTTTATTAACTGTCAGGTTTTTTTGATATGTTTGAATTGGAATTCAACCGCACAACCTGGAACTTTTGCTCTTAATAAATTAAATGAGACCTCGGGTGAAGAATTTAAAGCTTCAGTCGTTTTTGATGGTATATCGGTGAAAATTTTTACAAATTCTTGAGTTACATAAGCTCTAATTTAAGAGCTTATGGCACTATGCGCAGTCTCTAGTAAAAAGCCAGTGTGTTCACAGTTTATTAAATGAATGTTCATCATCTAACACGCGTCTGAGGCTCGATATATGTTTTTTTTAAGGAGGCACAAAACTACTAGCTATAGCAGCAGCGTAGCTAGCATGGGTGACACCCGGGGCGGATAATGTGGTGTCACCCCACAAATATGAACCAAAATAATTATGAGTTGCACCTTTGGACTTTCGTTCTGGTGACGGAAATCCAAGCCATTTTTAGAGGTGTGCCATTTGCGCTGCAGGTTTTTATTTTCAGGAATGTTCTTACATCATATTTACTTACAAACAAAATCTCGAAAACTAGATTATTTTGATTTTGTTTACATCATTATCTAAATCCAACTTTGTTGAGTAACGCAAGTAAACTCAAGAACTAAAAGAGGGCAGAACACAAGAGCGAGCGAAGCGAGCTCGAAAATTCATGCACCCCAACTCGGAAAGGTTTTATTTTCTTTTGATCATTTCATTTCATACACAAACATAGTAATTTTATTGAGACATACAGAAACAAAATTTTATTGAGACATACAGAAAAAAAGAGTGCAGAAAGTAAGAGCGAGCGAAACGAGCTCGCAATTTTTTACACCCCACCACTGACGGGTTTCATTACGTCGCCTGTTAAAGGGTGACACCCGACCGTGACAAAAAGTCAACGAACGAGTGTCACCCCACAATGCAGAAAACCTGAATGACTAAAAACATTTTTGCACCTCATCTCAGAAGGTTTTTATTATATTTTGAACATTCATACTGAAATTTAAATTTTATGTTGATTTATATAGAAAAACTCAGAAGTAAGAGAGTGCAAAATGCAAGAGCGAGCGAAGCGAGCTCAAAAATTTTTTGTACCTACTCCCGACAGGTTTCATTGCGCCAAACGTTTAGGGGTGCCACCCGATAGTGACAAAAACCAGTCAACGAGCGGTCGGGTGTCACCCCTAAGCGGGTGTCGCCCGGTGCGCTATAGACTTAATTTTCACAAAGGAATCTAAAAAAATTATAACATTTTTGTCCTCGACTGTACAAAACCGGTGGTTTTCAGAGATAAAATGTTTTGTTACAGTAATAGCTGGTAATAAGCAATAACGCGACATGCATGGGCGCCTTTAAATTTGTCGCAAAGTGTCGCGCGGCACTTTGCGAAAAATTTGAACGAACTCTATTGGTCATCAGACCAGGGCCCCAAGTCTGCTATTACAATAGTGTCAGAATGGTCTATCATTGATTTCATAATGGTTGATTTTGACAAGATTCTATGCCATTTCTTTCAATGGAGTGTCAGTGGTTGACCACTGGAAAGTCATAATGACGCTTTTATATCCAATGATAGACCATTCTGACGCTATTGTAATAGCAGACTTGGGGCCCAGGCTCCATAGAAAAGTGCCCATCATTCTGTATTATTTTTATTCAATTTATAGATATTTTTTCAATTTATAGATAGGTACCTTATTTTAATTTTTGAATGACTTTTACCTATATTTGTATGCCACAAATCAACAAAAAAGATCAGCCAACTTTTTTTTTAATTCTTTTATGTTTATGAACAACCTGCATTCCTTTTATACTCATGTTTCTACAAATAAATTTCTTGTCTTGTTTTATCTTGTCTTGTGTTGCATTGTCTTTTGTCTTCTCAGCAGCCCTAGGCCAGATTTAAGTTGCAACGAGGTCAAATTTTGGAGCCCTCAACTCACTTAGGTACTTACCTACCTACATAAAAAAAACTGGCCAAGTGCGAGTCGAACTCGCGTGCAAAGGGTTCCGAACCAATTTCATTATATTAACATGTTATTTTAACACTACAGAATCTTATAGGTTTTCCTGTAATCTTTAGGTAAGTATAAACTATTATCTGCACTTTTTTCCAAACTTTAGGCTCAGTAGTTTTGGAGATAACCCCCCCCCCCTCCTTATCTCCGAAACTACTGATGGTAATTTTTGGTCTAATTTCTTTAATAATTCCATAACTATTTATGTTAAAATTATGAAACAAATTTAATAAAAACCCATAGAGTAAGTCCTTGCATTTGATATGTCATACGAAACAGTTTGAAAAAATTTTTTTAGTGACCGCCATACTAAAAAAAAATATTTACGTAACACGTCCGTGTTTGGGTCACAGAAGTTCATATGTATGCAACCTGTCAACGCTGATCATTATGAACAACTTTTATTATGGGACCAATCCCGCAATTGCGAAAAAAAAAACAGCTGTTCAGTACATTTTGTCGAGTTATGCGCACAGAAATGTATGGTGGAGTCGATCTTCAATTCGCCATTTTGTGGTGGCGGCCATCTTGGATTTGAAATTTGTTATAGTGTATAGTATTCTACTAGTCAAGCCCTTTCATTTGATACCCATGTTAAGGGAGTTTTAAAAAAATATACAATCTGCCATTTCGTGGCGGCGGTCATTTTGGACCGATTTTCATCAAACACAGCTAAGAACAAAAAAAAATAAAAATAAAGAAGTTTTCACTTCAATATTGAAAAGAGAAGGTATGAAATAAACATAAAATACAGGGGACTTCAATGGTTATACTAGGAAGGAAGTTAAGTGATTTCCTAGACAACAAGCTCCATAATTTTAAGACCAAGCCCAAATTTATCTGGACGTATGGTAGGCTCTTACACTACTATTTTTCTATTTATACGCAGGCAGGTGGTTTTCTGATTAAAATTTTGCACACGACTCTAATATTTTTTATCGTGTTTTTACTTCAGGTATCAGATAAATGTATGATTCGAAGCAGAACTAAGCCCGGCGGCGGCGCTGGCGCGACGCCTGCTACTTGTGAGTGCCTCAGCCCCGTCCAGAGAGCCCCGCGATCACGAGCCGACTGCGACACGCATCCTCGCTCGAACATCAGGCACTGGGATGAACTGGCAGCTCGGACCTACTCATAAAATGTTGGTGTACTTATAAGTGTACAAAATGCTCGCACGCAGCACTACAGTGCGGCCTTTTTCATTGTCTTTTTAGTCCGACATGACCTTGCGAGTCAGCGCGTGCGTTATTATCGGGACCGTACCGGTAATCTTAATATAAAACCTTGTACGAATGATAAACATAAAAATAATTACCTACGCTACGACACGATCGGGGATAGCAGTTTAATGTTGGCAATATTTATATGAAAGACACTAGTTAAACTTATTTCTGGTATCTTTTTTTGGAAACTGTTAAAAGAGCTGATGCCATTCCTTAGCACGCTGCACGCACGGTCGAGTTATCCACGAAAAGCGGGACTGAGCCTGTCCCGCGCGGGACATCCCGCCAAACACATAAATATCGGGACGTCCCGCCAAAATCGGGACGTCTGGCAACGCTGCCTATGGGGCACTAGGTACGGTAGCTGATGTTCCTCCCGCCTCCCACGTCCGCATGCACTAGCTAGCGTGGCGTGGCGCGGCGTCCGACCCGCGGCGGCGGCGACGGTCTGCCTTGGAAGCGTGTTGTCGGCGCAAGTAGTTATGCATATTAATGATTTGCTTAAACCCGGTACCTTTGGGTATGCAGACGACAGCACTGTTGCTGAGAGATACGTGTCCGACGCACGAGCTGGTGGGTCGCAGATCCGGTCTCTCCGGGAGGCTATGATTGAGCGCTTGAACTTGTCCTTACAGGCTGTGCTGAATGGGGCGATGCCAATCTGGTCAAGTTCAATGCTGCTAAGACCCTCGCGTGTCTATTTTCCGCTAAAAGGAGCCAATTCCACCCAGCTCCACCTTTTCGGGGTGTAACCGTGCCGATAACCGACCGACTCGAGCTTCTTGGTGTTACGTTAACATCTACCCTCAATTTCGGCCCTTTCATAGAGGCAAAAGCTCAAGTGGCTGCAAAGAAGTTAGGGATCCTAGCAAAGGTGAGACGATACTTCACGCCGGAACAGCTGCTCAAACTCTATCAAGCGCAAGTTCGATCGTGTATGGAGTACTGCTCTCATCTTTGGGACGGATCTGGCAAATACCAGCTTGATGCCCTTGAGTCAATTGAGAAACAAGCCAAGAGTATCATCGGCAATGATAGGCTCGTCGCGACGAAGCTCCAAAGTCTTGAGCATCGACGGCGAGTTGCTAGCCTGTCGGTTTTCTACCGGATGCATTTTGGGGAATGTGCGACGGAATTGCATAATTTAATTCCGCCAAGCCCGTTCCATCATCGGACCACAAGACGAACGGCGATGCGCCACCGGTACATGGTGGACATCCCACCCACACGCACAAAACGTTTTGGGAACACATTCATAGTGCGTACAGCTAAGGAGTGGAATTCCCTGCCGGAGTCTGTGTTTCCTGATAGCTACAACCAGGGAGTCTTTAAGTCAAGAGTGAACTTACTTCTAGGCAAGCGTGCTCCATCTTCGAGCACATCATGGCTTACCAACAGGTGAGATAGTGGTCAAACGCGTGCCTATCAATAGTAAAAAAAAAGCAGTGCTCCAAACCTGAACTACCTACCTATGTAATGTAACATACTATAGGATTACAAGAATTACAGGAAGGATCTAAGCGAAGTTGGAAACAATACTAACTGGCTATATAATTAAGATCCTATGCTATCTCCCTTAGAATTATCACCCTTTACTAAATCATAGTACATAGTTATGTACATAAGTAGTATATTTAGCTACACGTCTGTAGTATAAGCCGTCATCATCATCATCATATCAGCCGAAAGACGTCCACTGCTGGACATAGGCCTCCCCCAAGCGTCGCCACAATGACCGGTAAGTGTAAACCGTACTCGTAGCATATAGCTACGAGTACGGTAGGTACTCGCTACTTGAACGGTAGCCTTCTGTGGAGGGAGATAACGAGTGGGTTTCCCTGAATCACCTATGGGATCTTCCTGAAATCGATGGAGTTGGTAGATGTGAAAGGGGCTTACACGCCTTATCGCCAATCATAGGCGGCGCGTGGTGATGCCCGGACCGTGCAGAGATAATCTCCACGCCTGACTGGCAGAGATACAGCGGCGGCGATATATGCGCGGCGGGGGCCGGCGCCCGGCACACTCGGACGCCGTCGGACGCCGCAGGACGCGAACGCGCGACGCCTCTACGGACGCACTGCTACAGAACCAACCGGTACGTGGTCTACTATACCTGCTCATTACTCACTCAGCTAAGGTCCAAGGATGTCAAGGATGACAACTTAGATGACAACTATTATTATGTTAAGCAATACTGAGTTAACAACGTGTAGAAGTCGTTTGCGCCAGTTCTTTGTTTAGGTACAATGTTATTGTTTAAAAGTTTTAAGTATGTATTATTGTAGTGTATTAATAACGTGACCACCGCCGACCGCGGCACCGCAGCAGCCGCGTGTCGGCCGTGTCGGCTCGCTCCCGCACTTATCATTCTTTGAATAATAAGAACGTAGAGAAGTCGCATGTCAACACAAAAAGAGACAACAAAGCAGACCGCGTCTGTGGGCGACCCTTGGTTGTGCACGGGTGTGCTTTTTTTTACTACTGATAGGCACGCGTTTGACCATTATCTCACCTGATGGTAAGCGATGATGTGGTCGAAGATGGAGCACGCTTGCCTAGAAGTAACCTATTCACTCTTGACTTAAGACTCCCAGGTTGTAGCTATCAGGAAACACAGACTCCGGCAGGGAATTCCACTCCTTAGGGTGTTACTACACCAATGGATCGATAGTCGATCGATGCCATGGGTCGATGGTAGAATGAATTAGTCGACGTCGATCGAGAGTTTCTACTATACCAATCGATCGATCGTCGATCAATGCCATCGATCAATGGTAGAATGAATTAGAAGACGTCGATCGATAGTTTCTACTTCTTTCTTCTTTCAACCAAAGCTACCACACCAATCGATCAACGTCGATCAGTAGCATCGATCGGCAGTCGATCCTTTGTTTATCCCCCGGTATCCGTCGATCAGCCAAAGCTACCACACCAATCGATCAACGTCGATCAGTAGCATCGATCGGCGGTCGATCCTTTGTTTATCCCCCGGTATCCGTCGATCAGCCAAAGCTACCACACCAATCGATCAACGTCGATCAGTAGCATCGATCGGCGGTCGATCCTTTGTTTATCCCCCGGTATCCGTCGATCAGCCAAAGCTACCACACCAATCGATCAACGTCGATCGATGCCATTGATTGATGATCGATCGATTGGTGTAGTAACACCCTTAGCTGTACGCACTATGAATGTGTTCCCAAAAGGTTTTGTGCGTGTGGGTGGGATGTCCACCATGTGCTTGGGTGCCTATCGAAGGATGGGCATACATAAGTAGTAAGCCGTGATTTTTTATCATAGCAAAATGGGTTCTTCAGTGTCTAATAATCATACTAAGATAAGATTTTTATAAGAGAAGAAGAAGTATATGAAAACAAAACAAAACCAACAAAATCACTTCAGCGATTTAGGCGTGAATTCGTGAAAGCATAACAAAGAACTTACTTTCGTATTTCAGTAAAATATTGTTTAAAATGAGATAATTATAGTTAAAAGAAACGTTTCGAAAGTTATTGACACAAGCTTAGTTTGTGTTTCGTCTTCACTAAACCTCTGCAGGAGTCCTCGTCTCTCATCGTTATGAACAACTGCAGTGGGACTACCTAGTAAGTAGTGGGACCAAACCCGATATCGCGCTAAGAAATAACAGCTGTCCCATACAGCTTCGTGTTGACTTCAACCGATAAAATGGATAGGACACCTGATAAGTAATAAAATTAGCCTTTATCTAATCGTAAGGAATTAGTCGCCTTTCGGGTAACAACTGTGAAAGATATCAACTCTGAGGAGTACTCTGCGCTGCAGGCGCGTGGCGTCGCGCCGCCGGCGCGGCGCTCATTATCTATTATGAATACAAGGAAAGTAAAAATAAAAACACGAACTAGCTAAAGAAAAATCCATGTCTGAATCTGATGAACTCATCGTGCTAATAATACAAATCTCTGCTATACGTAAAAACTATGAACAAAAATTTACAACTCGAAAAAACAAATGAAGATCGGATTGCTTTTTTCCCGCCTATTTTGTTTTTTTTCTTTGACCGGCCATCTATTCAGCCATTGTTTTACATTTTCATCATTAAAAAATGGTAAAAATTTTGCCCAAATCTATGTTATTTTTAACCGACTTCTAAAAAAGGTGGTTCTCAATTCGACCGCGTATATTTTTTTTTATGTTTGTTCGCGGATAACTTCGTCGTTTATGATACGATTTCGATGAATCTTTTTTTATATGAAAGGGTATGCTTCCGAGATGGTCCCATTGCCACCACGTTAGGATCTGATGATGAAAACCCAGAGAAATCGAGGGTTACTCTCGAAAATTGTAGGCACGCATCTGGTAAAAACTTGATATTCGTGTGTATATCGGGTAATACTACAAAAGAATGAAGGCTTGGATCAGGCACAACTCTATAAACTTGAGCGTCTTCAAAACCTGTGCATAAGATTTGTATTTGGCCTGCGCAAATATGATCACATTTCTGAATTTCGTACAAAGCTCAAGTGGCTTCCCATACGACTTCGCCGGGATTCTCATATTTTATTTCTGCTCTACAGTAGTTTGTTCAATCCTACAACCCCCTCTTATCTTAAAGAACGTTTCAAGTTCCTTCATGACACACATAATAGATATCTAAGGTCATCGGAAAACTTGAGACTAGAGATGCCGATGCATTCCACCAGCTTCTATGACAAATATTTTACGAATCAGGCGGTGCGGTTTTGGAATGCCTTGCCGGTGTCGGTAAGGCGTGCTCAATCTTTGTCTACTTTTAAAACTACCTATGGTAAAAAAATCATTATCTCTCTCCTTAATCGTCTTTACTTGGGTTCTCTGCTACATCGTTTATATGTATTTATCTATTACGTAATTATTGTATATATATAAATAATACACCTAAGACTACCCTCAGTACTGTCACTCCTCTCTTTAAAATCCATCCAAAGGTTGTCTTTAAAAGATCGCTTTTAGCGATAAGGCCGCCCATTGTGTCGCCCTATGTAATGTTTTCTTCATCTATTTTTTTTCTGTAACTTTTATAGTGTACATAATAAAGAGTATTCTATTCTATTCTGATGATGGAGACGACAGAGAGTCAAGGGAACTCCACATCGGTATGTAGGAACTAGCAAGTGTTTGGGCTTATTTCATTCGTTTTGACGACCTTTACACCGAAAGCGTTTCGTAAGTTTTGTTGTCATAACATAACATCACGCATTCAGTTTGTGAAATATCTCTTAAATCGATTCAATATTAGAGGAGAAAACAGTCGAGAGCCAAACCTCGAATTATGACTTTTTACATACAAAGTCTCTCCGCTAGCATTTCCTCTTAACAAGTTAGTGGGTTAGGAAACTTAAGGCACAGACTGTACCATAGATATAATAAACAACACTTTTACACATGTACGTACCCCTTCACAGCTGCGCGCCGAGTGATGTCATGAACTGGTTCAAACTATAATCAGGTATGCGATTTCAGCAATCCCGGAAGATTTGCTATCATTTATTGAAGAGTTCCGCTGCCTATCTCGAAATTCTTCATCAGATCTTACCAAATTGAAATGGGACCCGTCTAGGAAAATAGTCTTCCAAACAAAACGTTATCATCCAAATTGGTTGATTTGCGAAATCAATAGGCGAAAATATCGCTGAACTAATATTTTTCCTGGGATCCCATCATCAGATCCTGACTTATACCTTCCATAATTAGCTCAGCAACATGAGATGATGATTACAAGGCACCAATATCTGAATTGTGTGAGAACGTAAATAAAAACATTGTATGAGCTTATGAAATTTGAGAGTTGCCCTCGATTTTCCGGGGATCCCATCATCAGATTCTGACTTGGTGACAGTGGCACCACCTCAGGGCCTTTCGAATAAAACAAGAATTTTGAAAATCAGTCCACAACTGGAAGAGAAATCAGGGAAATACAAAAAATTGGTTGTCTGTGTAGTCAGTTTACGGACGATAGTTTAACGTGACAACGTCATAACAAAGCATACGATTACATACTATATACTTAATTTCAAAGTAAATTAATTTCAAATCTCTAAGTAAACAATGAGCGTAACGGGACAATGAGTCATCCTTTTTCGTGCGTGCAGCCGGCGTTCATCGATTTATAAGACGTTGTCACGTCAAAATAAAAAAAACAATACAGCCGAATATAGTACCTCCTTCTTTTTGAAGAAGACGATTACAAATACAATCGACTTCCATCTAAAAACCACTACAGTTATTTTGTAGGTACTTACTTACAAAATAACTTTTATTTAAACAACCAAAAACACCACCTTCCGAAATAATAGTACATTATGCATCGAGGGGATAAAGCAGTAAAGTAGTAAAGAGTCTTCTGTCACGGGCGTCATATTGAATCCCGAACCTAAGGGTGCCTGTCCATTACTGCAGAGTGAGGCAGCGGAACGGAGAAACGGAGAAATTGTAACCAATGGAGTTGTATAAAATGTCCGTACCACGTCAGTCACTGACATGTAGACTGACATGATTGGTTAAAACGCTGCCTCGCTCAGCTGTAATGGACAGGCCCTTATGAAGGATTCGAAAGTTAAATCCGGAGCGGAGCGAAGGAGTTAATACAAGAATCCTGAATGCAGCGAGGGATTCAAGCTAGCTCAAGGCAAAGACACCTATATTCCCGAGGAGGATACTCTAATTTTCACACCTACGGTGACAAAATAAGAAACCGTAGTCTGTACCAAAATGAAAGTATTTATTAATTCTACATAAAGTATATATAATAATATAGAACACCATAAACACGTAAAAAAGTTAGTTTCACATCTACTGCGAGAAAATTATGCTCTAGCCATTAAAAGAGGTGGCGCGCGTCGGCCTGCACTGCTAGGAGCAGGTGGCGCGCCCGAAGCTGCGGCTACAGCCCACCGTCGGCAATAATATTGTACTGAATTTCATTATAACCCGCCGGGCAATAAAGTGATTTGAATTTGGAACGCATTTTGACTGCGCTCGCTGCACCTAGCAGCGGAGGCGGACGGGAGCCGCTCGTGGGTTAGACGTGGCGTGACGTACTTTAGGTTAGGTTAGCATTTGACGTTTTCGTGCAGGTGGTGTGAAAATATTTTTTAGGATTTCTTCTGTGTCTCTCTGTCCATCTGTCACAGCCAACTGGCTACTAGAGCAGGTAGGTCTTGTTAGTGGTGGATATTCAGAGCACGTCTGGCTGCTGTATTTTAGTAGTTGTGATTGAGATGATGGGATGTGTATATTTCAGAGCGATCAGCGAGCATGTCGGGCATGATGGAGCTGGTGGAGCTGGGGGCTCGCCACCCGGCGGGCGCGCACGACCCAGACGACCCGTGCGCGTCGCACGACCATGCCATGGTGGTCAGTATGCGCCAGTCCCGCGCTCACTTGTCACACGGGCACATTACAAAGATTGCATTTGTAATGCCCCGGCTTCCTAACACCTACTGAATAACTAAGAACTACCTATGCACTTATTCAGTTCCTTCCTATTAATAAATTGCTTAATGAGTTCATATTTATGATGTTAAGTTCCTTTCGAGTAAATAACGTATCAAGTTGTTCAAGAGGGAGGGTCATACATAATGCCTTGTGTGTGTGCAGTTCCACTCGTGCGTGTGTACGGAGATCCTGTTCAAAGGCTGGAACACGAGCAACGAGCTGCAGCTGTTCGGCTCGGCGCTGGCCATTTTTGTGGCGGCCGTGCTGTACGAGGGCTTCAAGTACTGGCGTGAGACGCTGGCGACGCCTGCGCGCTCCGACTCGCAGCAGAGCATCGCTAAGCACGAGCTCGGTGGCGGAGGCGGCGGCGGCGGCCGCTCAATGCGGTCGCTGCTGTGCTCGGGCGCACACGCGCTGCAGACGGCGCTTCACGCGCTGCAGTCCACGCTGAGCTACCTGCTGATGCTGGTGTTCATGACGTACAACGTATGGCTGTGCCTGGCCGTGGTGCTGGGCCTCACGCTCGGCTACTTCCTGTTCGGCTGGCGGCGCGGCGCCGTCTCCGACCCCAACGAGCACTGCCAGTGACGCCCCCACCGCCACCACCGCCGCCACCGCTCGTGGCGGCGCATGGCGCGACACCATGGCAGCCCGCCTTGTGGCTTTACTCGCTTACGAAACTCAGTGATATTATAATAAGTTACATTATTGTTTGCGATTTGCTTAGTGTTTATAAAAAAATTACGTACCTGATTAAAACACGAAGTTACACGAATTTTACTAAGCCACAAAAAAAATATTGATTGGTAAGATGCAGTTTAAAATATTTTTGTAAAGAGTAAGTACATACCTAGGTAAAAAAGCAAATATTACCTACCTAAATAAAAAGGTAAAAAAACATGTGACATACCTATGCTATACAAAATATGCTAATGATCCTTTCGATTTTAATGCTTAATATTTTTAAATATATATATAATTTTATTTTTGTACCACTTGTCTTTTTTTTTAATTTATACGTTTTAATTACCTACTCAAGTACTTAATTTTAGCGTTCCGAACATCCGTAAAGAATGGAACCCTTATAGGATCACTCGGGTGTCTGTCTGTCTGTCCGTCTGTCACAGCCAGTTTTCTCTGGATCTCCTGGATTCGATTCTCTGGATCTCCTCCGATTCTGTTGAAATTTGTTATACATGTGGACTTTTGAGACCCAAACACGGAAATAAATATTTTTTTAGTTTGGGGGTCATACTAGAAAATTAAAAAAAAAATGTGACATATCAAATGAAAGGGCTTACTGTGAGGATTTTAATTTAATTATATTTTTTTTTATAATTTTAAAATTAATAGTTTTCAAGATAATAGTAATTAAATAGTTTTGAAGTTATTCAAGAAATTAGACCAAAAATTACCATCTCCCCTTAGCTCCGAAACTACTTAGCCTAGTTAGTTGTATACCTAAAGATTACATAAAAACCTATAAGAAGTCTGTAGTGTTAAAATAACTTGGTAAAAAAATGAAATTGGCTCGGAACCCTTTGCACGCGAGTCCGACTTGCACTTGGCCAGTATTTTAATAAATTTGTTTTACCCTTTTTAAACGTCAAAAAAGTAATTTAAAAAGAAACGATTTCTAAACAGATTTATTTCATTAATAACTGAAACCGACCAAGTGCGAATCAGACTCTCTCACGAAGGGTTCCGTACCATAAACTGAAAAACAGCACGTTTCTTGTGTGGTAGGTCTTTCATAATTAATTTAATTTTTATAATTTGTTGTTATAGCGGTCATAGAAATACAAATTCTGTGTGTAAGTTTTATCTTTAAAAATCGTAAAGTAAAATACGCAAACTATCTATTTTAAGGTCGGTGCCAGCTTTTCTGCAACCGACATACGACATACGATATACGACTAGGTACCAAGTGACAAGCTTTATTCCAAATATTTATGCCGGCAACCTCAAAAAAATAGTTTGCGTACTACTTTAGATCTTTTAAAGATAAAACTATTATTTCTCCCTTGTAAAAGGAACTCTTATAGTGTGACTCAGTCTATCTGTCACAGCTGGATATCTCAAGAACTGCTAATGCTATGCACTTGAAATTTGGAACAGTTTTAGATGACGTTTGCCCAACTATTTTGCTAATAAGAATAAGTATACAATATATTGTTAGCACTATAGATTAAAAAAGGCAACAGTCCGTTTCCAAAATGACGGTTTATTTTTATTATTTAAATACACAAATACAAAAATTAAACGGACTTTAAAAATTACAAAACAAAAATAATGTTACGCGCCAGAATTAATGCTGGGTACATAACGATATTTACGTGCTACTAACGCCATCTAGAATCGAGTAGTAGAACTAGACAGATCAAAGGAGTCTGAAGATCTTTCTAGACTTTTTTATGCTAGAATATTCTCGATGTTTCGACACCTGTAGTGCTATTCTGTAACAACATTTTCGTATCTCGACAGCGGAATCCGAGGTGAGTATCAAATTAAGACCTTTATGCTGTGTGCAATAAAGCTCACTTTGTGAGTATTGTCACTCAGGTGAAGCTCGATATCGAAATGGTTACTTACAGAATTGACTAGCTGGAGTCAGTATTGAATTGGCGATACAAGCAATAACTTCGAGAGCGATCTTCAGTAGTGCGATTGTGTGTTATAATTAGTGTGTTTTAAAGTGCTAATTAGTGTGGTAAATTAAAGTGTCAGTTATTGTTAATTAATCGGCTGTTTTTATTGTAACGAACCCCAAGCTCGTAACAATTGGTGTCAGAAATGGGATAATCATGCCGATTCTGCCAAAGTCCTCGTAGTCAACGCCAGCAGTCGGAAGGTCAGCTACCGACCATGGAGGACAGCCCGGCCACAGCAGCTCCGGCATCATCAGCACCAGACTTTGCTGGTCTGATGATGATGCTGTAGGAGCAGGTTCGCCTACAGGAGGAACAGGCTCGCTGACAGGAGGAATAGGCCCGTCGGTTGGAAGAACAACTGCAGCACGACAAGGCGGAGCAGGCCCGACGACAGGAAGAACAGACCCGCCGCTTGGAAGGATAGCTCAAGCTTGACAAGGAGGAGCAGGCGCGCCGCCAGGAAGAACAGATGCTCCTCATGAAGGAACTTCATGCGTCCTTCGGGAAAGATATGAAGTAGGTGAAGTATAAGGTTGCTCAGCATGACAACCGCTTGTCAGACGCTGAATGCAGGATCTAACGTTTTAGCCGCATAGTAATACCGTACTGAAGACGCCCGCAGCGCGCAGTGCGCGCCTCGCGTGCCGGTCGCTCGGCCGGCCGCGGAGCCCTAGCTCGCCGCTGCCGCCACCGCAACGGTGGCGCCCCCGTCGTCAGTTTTGTGAACTACAGGTTTACTCGTGCAGTGTACCGATTGGCTCATTTATTTTGTATAGTTATTATTCGAGTCACCCATATGTCGATTTTTATTATTGTAAGCATTAGTATATAAGTGACCCTGTTTTCAATTAATACACAGAACCATCTAGCATCCCGAACTGGTCGTTTACTCTCAATACCCTGACACTCAACCGTGGTGACCCCGAGAACAACTCGTTGCAACCATCGCACAAGATTACCGAACAAGCCCAAGAAGTCGCAGCTGTATAATGTGAGCAAAAAACAACTCAAAGCCAGCCAAGAAGTGATTCACAATACCTAGTCGAAGAAATATGAAAAATATCACTAGAAGTACCTTCACTCAAGTCGACACAATATAACTCGTGCCGCTGTCGGTACCGCGGTCGTGGACATTCATCGCACAGATCGCGCTCACGTGGTCTAGGTCAACACACGCCGTCTCGATCACGCTCACCTCACCGTATTGCTATTACCACAGGAGCAAGACGATGTCGTCAACCATGTTCTTATGACAGCAGAGAACAATAAAAGAACCCGGAAAACTAGTACAAGCGCTAGATGCGTGGAATCTGGGGTTTATTTATTTAGTACATGGAGGACTTACAGCTAGTAAAGACAAACAAAATAGGAAACAGTAGTCACCAGCAAGCCAATAACAAATCCTCACGTATAAAAACATAATGTAAATTATGGTGTGAGCACAAAATAAAAAACACACCGCTGAAATTAAACTTAGAATTATTTAGTTACATAAATACTTGCTACTTAAAGAATTTGTGGCTTAAGCACCTTCGCGCTGAATTCACACTGATTGTGAATGGATCCAAATCATATTCCTTGCAAATGTCATTGAAATTACTGCTTGCGCGCACAATATAATGTTCCGCCTATAATTTGAAGATGTATGAGGTGGATTAAACCGAAAAGTTTTGCTTGGCACATTAAAATACAATTTTGACAATAAGTCAGGGTTATCAATATTGTTGTTGAGGATTTTCAACAGAAATAAACAGTCAGCAATTTTACGTTGATCTACCAGTGGTAGCAGATGATATTTTCTGCAGAGTCCAAGATAATCGGTTGATTGATATGGAATCTTTTGATGAAAGCAAAGATATTTTATGAAACGTCCTTGAATGTTTTCAATGCGGTCAATATATTTATGATAACGTGGATTCCATATCTGAGACGCATACTCTAGGTGGCTTCTTACAAAAGTGCAATACAATACTTTCAGTGTTTTAGCATCCGTAAAACACTAGAGAGACGTATTATAAACCCAAGCAGTTTAGAAGCTTTTTTGACAATTGCATCAATGTATATGTCAAAAAGTAACTTACTGTATTGATGGACGCTCAAGTCAGGAATAGTATTGCACCTTCGCAAGATCTGGCCCGCCAAAGTATAAGTAGTGGCTAGGACTGCACGTTTTCCAGTGTAAGTGATCACCGAACACTTGGATGGGTTGAGATCAAGTTTATTAGCCCGACAATACTCTTCAAGCCGATACAAGTCAGCCTGAAGTGCTAGCACTGCGGAACTCGCGAGCCCCCAAGAAGATAACAAAACGCTGGAGTCCTGTCAAGATCGGACGAGCTCAAAACTCAACAAGCAACTAACTTCAGAGCCTTCTCCCGTTTCACCAGCAACCTGTGTACCGCTGACATTATTGAGAAATGGGAGATAGAAGACAAGCTCAGGATCCTCGAATCTCGATGGAGGGCGATTGATGAAGTGCACTGGCAGCTGGACAACATTCTCGTCGGTAGCGACGTCAACTACGAGCTTGAGTTCTCGCAGTATGAAGAAACGTACGAGTACACAAAGCGAGGCCTCAACCGCAAACTCAACCACGCTGTCCAACAACGAGACAGCGCGCCGAGGATCGAAATACCGATATTCTCTGGTAGTTACACACAATGGCCGACATTCCTCGATCTATATGTATATCGCGGCTATTCACAACAACCCTTCCCTCTCGAAGGGGCAGAAGATGCAACACCTGAAGGGGAAACTAAAAGGAGAGGCTGAGCGCCTTGTGCAACATCTGCCTGTTTCCGAAAGCAACTACGACTCCTGCTGGGAAATCCTCCACCATAGGTACAATAAGTTGCAGATGCTCTTCACCAAACAAATGCAAGTTTTGATGAGTCAACATACGATTCAACATCAAAACGCTTATGAGTTGAAGCGCCTACACGACACCAGTCTCGAAACCGTGCACGCGTTGCGGAATTTGGGCATCGACACAACAACATGGGACCCGATTTTGGTGCACATCCTGACGGCAAAACTGGACACACAGACCTACTCTGATTACATGGAGGCGAGGAAAAATCCAAGAGGGCTTCCCGACTTCAAGGAATTCATCCAGTTCATCGAAGGGAAGTTCACGGCACTGGAATCAGTAGTGAAGAAACCAAGTAAACCCAGCAAACAAACAGATGCCGACGTCTCCTCAAATAAAGGGGCCTCGACGACAACAGTACAAAGGGATGCGTACAACAGATACAGACGCCACCCCAAAGCAAACCATACAAGCTCCGACAGAAATTGTCCAGTTTGCAAAACAAGCCACATTTTGCTCCACTGCAAAGAGTTCCAAGAAATGGCGCCAGACATGAAAATTAGGACAATTGAACATTTGCAAAAACTAAATGTATCCGCACAACGGAAATAAATGCAACTCGCAGAAAAGATGCAAAGTGTGCAACGGCGCACATCACACCACGCTCCATGACCTAGCCCGTGATACTAAGTCAGCGACATTGTTGTCAAGCCAACTGACCGACAACGTGACGAACACCAACACGCAGCGAAAAACCAATCACGTGCCAGGAAATTTTAATGAAGTTCTACTGGCTACAGTACAAATTAAAGTAAAAGCCGCAGATGGAACCGTACTCAGATGTCTTCTAGACCAAGGCTCCCAACTGAACCTTATAACAGAATCTGCTGTGCAACGACTTGGCCTCCCGCGACGCAACCATAACTCAACTGTGTCGGGGATCGGAACATTTGCCAGCCAGAGCAACGGGACCGTTCAGTAGGACTGTAAGTCCCTTTACGGAGATTACGAGTTTTCAACACCGGCATTAGTAATGGCTAAACTACTCAACAACCTACCTAACTACTCCTTCGAAAAACAAGATTGGCCTCACATAGAAAACATTAACCTGGTCGACCCACAATTCAACTTATCAAGGCCGATTGTCATTCTACTTGATGCCGGAGTATATGGTGACATAGTCATGAGCAACATCATTCGAGGAAACTTATACGCACCTATAGCACAACAAACTAAGCTCGGCTGGGTATTAGTTGGAAACACGAATACTTTCAACTGTCATGTCGTGGTGGACACTAGCGATATCTCTCGCTTTTGGGAAATTGAAGAGATAACATTAGACGACAAGGCTACAAGTAAATATGAATGAGGTGTCATTCGATTCGGAAGAGCATGTAGATGGTTCGGAAAAAAATTAAGTACCGCTTGATAAAATGCAAAAGTTATAAACAATTTACTGAAAAAAGAAAGAAAGGTCTGGTCTTTTGCAAATATCTCAAAATCTGATCAATATTTTTGAAATCTAAAAAAAGATTCGAAAAGAGGAGGAAAGGACCATGGGCAAATTTGTATGGAAACTGGACCAAACTTCAACGTTAATGAAACCTACATCAAATGAAAGATTTTGGTGTATTATTTAATTCTTACTATTTTATTTTTTATTTTATTTTATTAATTTTAGGAAAAATTACAGCTAATACGAAACAATATTTATTTATTTATTTAGTACATGGAGGACTTACAGCTAATAAAGACAAACAAAATAGGAAACCGTAGTCACCAGCAAGCCAATAACAAATCCTCACGTATAAAAACATAATGTAAATTATGGTGTGAGCACAATATAAAAAACGCACCGCTTAAATTAAACTTAGAATTATTTAGTTACATAAATACTTGCTAATTAAAGAATTTGAGGCTTAAGCACCTTTTCGCAGAATTCACACTGATTGTGAATGGATCCAAATCATATTCCTTGCAAATGTCATTGAAATTACTGCTTGCGCGCACAATATAACTGTTCCGCCTATAATTTGAAGATGTATGAGGTACACGTATGGGTGGATTAAACCGGAATGTTTTACTTGGCACATTAAAATAAAATTTTGACAATAAGTCAGGGTTATCAATATTGTTGTTGAGGATTTTCAACAGAAATAAACAGTCAGCAATATTACGTCGATCTACCAGTGGTAGCAGATGATACTTCCTGCAGAGTTCAAGATAATCGGTTGACTGGTATGGAATCTTTTGATGAAAACAAAGATATTTTATGAAACGTCTTTGAATGTTTTCAATGCGGTCAATATATTTATGATAACGTGGATTCCATATCTGAGACGCATACTCTAGCTGGCTTCTTACAAAAGTGCAATACAATATTTTTAGTGTTTTAGCATCCGTAAAACACTTAGAGAGACGTATTATAAATCCAAGCAGTTTAGAAGCTTTTTTGACAATTGAATCAATGTGTGTGTCAAACAGTAACTTACTGTCTTGATGGACGCCCAAGTCTCGAATATTATTGCACCTTGGCAAGATCTGGCCCGCCAAAGTATAAGTAGTGGCTAGGACTGCACGTTTTCTAGTGTAAGTGATCACCGAACACTTGGATGGGTTGAGATCAAGTTTATTAGCCCGACAATAGCAACGACCAGGCTGCTACGCCGCACACTGAACGCTTCCTATATGCGGATGACTTAGCTTTGGCGGCGCAATCATCATCTTTCACGGAGGTTGAAAATACATTGACACAGGCACTCGAGTCACTTGGTGGGTACTATGACAGTAATGCTCTTCGCCCGAATCCGTCTAAAACTCAATCTTGCGCTTTCCATCTCCGTAATCGTTTCTCAAATAGGAAACTAAACATCACGTGGCGGGGAACTGACGTAGGACACTGCAATAACCCGAAGTACCTAGGCGATGCATTAGATAGAGCCTTAACTTTTAATGTGCACTGCCATAATACGAAGCAGAAGGTCGGGTCCCGAAACAACCTATTGCGCCGACTTATTACTACAAACTGGGGAGCAGCACCCGATGTTCTTCGCACCACTGGCTTGTCCTTATGCTTCTCTGCTGGCGAATTTGCGAGTCCAGTGTGGCACCGATCCGCTCATGCAAAGCAAGTCGACATTGCCCTGAACGAAACGTGTCGAATTATATCGGGTTGCCTTAAACCGACTCCGCTCAATAAACTCTACCCGTTGGCTGGTATTTCACCACCAGTAGTACGTAGGGATGTCGCATGCGCGCTTGAAAAAAAGGACCAAGAATCCGATTCCCGACATCCTCTTTACGACCATACAATAGTCCCGGGTAGGCTTAAGAGCCGGAAGAGTTTTCTTCGTCGCACAGAGGCCATCCAAGACCGTCCACCTAATGCGAGAACTAGGCTGTGGGAAGAACATCATCCCCCACCACCTGACTACTTGCAGCCCCAGGAAAATCTGCCTCCAGGACGTGATCTGCAGTGGCCTATTTGGAAGGCACTGAACCGTTTGCGTACTCAGGTAGGCCGCTGCAGACACAATCTGGCGAAATGGGGATTCATGGACCCGTCGGATACTCAATGTGAGTGCGGTGCTCCTGTTCAGACCATGAGCCACACGTTGGAGTGCCCCAAGTGCCCATACACCTGTACTTTGGGGGATTTAATGAATGCCACCGACGCTGCAATTAACGTAGCCACCTACTGGGCCCAAAAAATCTAAGAAGTTAACCATCGACTCGAAAAGAAGAAGAAGAAGAAGCCCGACAATACTCTTCAAGCCGATACAAGTCAGCCTGAAGTGTTAGACTATCTTCGAGCGTTGAAATAGTGGCAAAGATTTTCATGTCATCGGCAAAGCATAATAGTTTGGATGAATGGAGGCACTGATCGATATCGTTTACATAGACAACAAATAAAAAAGGACCGAGCAACGAACCTTGGGGCACTCCGCTGGGTACGTTTACCCAACTAGATATATAATTATTAAGTACTACTGCTTGTGACCTGTTATCAATATACGAAGAGAACCACCTCAAGAGGTCTCCACGGATGCCCATGTAGCTTAGTTTCTTTATCAGGGTATCGTGGTCGATCCGATCAAATGCCTTGCTATAATCTGTGTAAACCACATCGACCTGCTTACCATTATCCATAGCATCTGTAATAAAATCATTAAATAAAATCAAGTTAGAAGTGGTAGACCGTCCTTTTAAAAATCCATGCTGAAAGGAGCTGAACGAGCTAGCAAGGGCGGGATATAACTGGTTATAGACAATCCTCTCAAATATTTTAGCTATAATGCACAGCTTGGATATAGGCCTATAATTAGTAATCTCGGTTTTAGAACCCTTCTTATGTACGGGTGTAATGAAAGCAGATTTCCATACTTTGGGGACAATCCCTTGAGTCAAAGACTTGGAAAACAATATTGAGATAGGAAGTGCAATGGAAGGCGCGCATTTAATTAGAAATTTAGATGAAATGTTATCAGGGCCAGCACCTTTAGATGGATCCAAGTTACGAAGTAAACCGGTCACAACATCAACATTTACTTCTATGTTACAAATGTCGGGTGAAGTACTATTAGTTTCAAAAGGGAAAACAGGAGGCGGGCTAGGAGTATTAGATGAAGTGGGGTTGAGGAAAGTTGACATGAAATAAGACGAAAAAGCATCACAAATAGAATCTCCAGTGAGTAATGATTCATCGTTATAATTGAATGTATTTGGTATATTATTAGAGTTATAGCGATTTTTAACAAAGGTCCAAAAGTGTTTAGGGTTATCCCTAATGGATTTTTCAGTTTGATTAAGATAACATTTATAACATGAAGCTTCCATGGCTTTGACTCTGTCCCGCAGATATTTAAAAGTTAACTCGTCAGATTTATTGCCATAAGTCTTAAATTTTTTTAGATATTTATATTTTTCTTTGATTGTTTTGACGAGTGATGAGCTGTACCAGACTGGATATTTATTATTACGTACTAGCTTTTGTGGTATATATTTGTTTTGAAACTGTTTTATAGTTTCTATAAAGTACTCAACCGACTCATCCAGCGACCGAATTGAAAACTCATATTCCCAATTAGTGCCAGAAATCTCGTTATTTATAGAATCAAAGTCGCCTTTGCTATAGATATATCGCAACCGCGGCGCGTGGTCAAGGGGAGGTATTTCAAAGATGTCGATATTGATTAACAAAGCGGGATGGTAGGGATCAATAGGCACTAGAGGGTCAACACATTCCCTAACACAGGCTAATTTATTTGAGAGGACTAAGTCCAACAGTTTCCCGTACCCATTAGCTACCCCATTATACTGACCAAAGTCTAGCGTACATAACTCGTCCGCGAACAAACATTCGTCACTAGTGGCGGGATTCACTGGGACCAACGAAAGGTTGTTAGATTGAGCCCACGAGATTCCACTCATATTAAAATCACCTAAAACTAAAAACACGTCTGAAGTTTTATTCAGAGCTGTGTGGTTCAATTTGGACAGGAAGTTATTTAATTGCTCCGAAAACGAAAACCCTTTGTTTTGTTTACATAAGTAAACAGTGCAAATAAATAGGTTCACATACCCACGTGACTTCGAATTTTTAAGCCGTAAGCTGATCCAGAGATCCTCCGCCGAGGAGTGTAGGAGCGGCTGCGGGGTAACAGGTAACTCCCTACGCGTCGCTATAAGCACACCACCACCTCTCTCCACCTCTCATATAAAGTAACAATATGTAAAAAATGGCCATTTACAAGTTTTCACAAATATGTTGAGTTAATAATAAAAACAATTTCACGAAAACACCTAGCACGCTTGTTACGCAACGGTGTAACATAAGGATCGCTGATATTACGATTCGGTATTACACATGGACTGTGGACAACGTGACCTCGACATTGCGCATCGCAACGATCTGCACGTGCTGCCGACGCAGCATTTCGCAACCGTGGGACCGGACATCGGCGACGCCTTCCACGATTCCACGTTTGCGGGCATTCTTGGTACATCCATCGACCAATTATCACCTACATAATTTTAAACTATAATTTGTAATTTCATTATTTCAATAAATTAGTCTAAAGTAAATTGGTTTTTTTTGCATCCTCCGGCTCCAGCTAACGTAATTGGCGCAGTCGGTAGGATACTCGCGGGCCGGTTCGCGAGAGTAAATTCATAGAATCGATCTTAGGATCGCGACTCGCGAGTCACCCGGGTGACTATCAAGCACCGTACGAGTATCCGGATCTTCCGAAGCTGTCGTCGGGAGGAGTATCCAGACATCGATACCGCAAAGGGACCAATTATGTTCATGTGAGTACTTTAGAATAGTTCTTGAGTTGCTCATCCCTATCCTTAAGTGTTTATCATAAAAACCCAAGATTTTCCATCCCAGGCAATCGAGGACCCCTAGGTTAGATAGATCTTCCAGGTCTTCATTATTAGATTCATTTAGACAATTAGAAAATAGAGAAATAACTATAGAGATGTCGGCAATAGACGAAATTTACAAAGCCTTACGCATAGTTCCCGAATTTGACGGAAACCCTAATGTACTCACAAGGTTCATAAAACTGTGCGACCAGTTAGTACAGGCCTATGTATCAGCTGAACCAGGGCGAGAATTAATAAATTTGACTCTTTTAAACGGGATTCTTAACAAGGTCACCGGACCCGCAGCCCGGTTAATTAACACCAACGGCGTACCAGAAACTTGGGATGGCATACGTAGTTCTTTAGTTAACAATTTCTCTGACCAACGCGATGAGACCTCGCTTTATAACGACATGGCTCTGTTAACTCAAGGCTCTTCCACACCACAGGAATTCTACGAAAAGTGCCAAACTCTGTTTGCCACTATTATGACCTATGTATCACTACACGAAACTGTTCAAAGTACAATAGATTCAAAACGTTCCCTATATAAAAACTTAACTTTGCAATCATACTTACGGGGCCTTCGTGACCCCTTAGGCTCACGCATTAGATGCATGCGGCCGGACACGATCGAAAAAGCCCTTGAGTTTGTTCATGAGGAGATGAACACTCTCTACTTACAACAGCGAAACGAGCATACACCGGCTAAAAAGCCACAGTCTCAGGCACCGACCGATCAGGCCAAATCATTCAATCCTGTCATGCCGCACATTCCCATGCCCATGCAGAGGCCATTCAATTTTAATATGCCCGGTCCCTCTCGACCAAATATAGCTATGCCACACCCACTGCAACGTCTACCGCAGATGTGGCGACCAGGCTTTAACCAGCCACAACAGTTCCAACAGCAAGGCCCATCGCGTACGCAACAGATATTCGGGGCACGTGGTACTAACTATAATCCACAAAATAATTCATCTGGTAATCAATTTAAAGGGCAAAACACGAATGATACACCAAAACCAATGAGCGGTGTATCTCATTTCGTACAAAGACAAATGCCATTCCGCGGTAACGATTGGACTAGGCAAGGGAATCCACCTCCTTCTAATTATTTTAAGACCAGAGAAATGAATTTCAACGAATGCTTTGAATATCCATATATGTTCGAACCTTATTGTGATAATAACTTCGATGGTTATCAGTATAACTTCTATGAACAGCCCGACTATTTTTACTATGAAGCTTTGAATGCATATATGAACCAGCAGTTAGGCTCGACCCCAGAGGTAAGTCAGGTGACATCTGAAGGGAAATCTACTGAGGAGTCAGCGTCTTCTAACCAGGAAAATTTTCAGAAGAGTCGGACTACAAACGAATCAAAATAGAGGTCAACCTACAAACCCAACGTTACCTACCATACATAGTAATTTCACACCCACCATTAAAATTACTAATCGACACAGGGGCAAACCAATCATTTATCAGCCCTGAAGCTGTTCAAAAGTTTTATCCACATTTGCCATGGAACTATGACCCTTTTGAGGTAACAAATGTGCATGCAACTAGTCGTAATGATTATTCCATCAACTTACCTTGTTTTCAGGAAATAAATGACAATAATGATTTAATATTCTACATTTACAGGTTTCACGATTACTTTGACGGTCTTATCGGTTTAGATTTGTTAAATAAATGGGAGTCAAATATTGACCTTAAAAATAATAAACTAATTACAAAAACTGCAGTCAACCCAATAGTTATGTACAATTCGCGCAACAGCAATTTATATGAAGATATTATCCCAGCAAATTCCTCAAAGTTAGTCAGAGTCCCAGTTAACATACAAGATGGAGATGCTTTAATTCCTGATCAGATAATTTCAAATTGTTGCATAAACGAGTGTATTACGAGTGTCAAAAATAATCGAGGTTATCTAGAAATTTTCAATCCAACTAGTAATGACTTAATTTTTTCCATGGACCGACCTATTAAAGCGGAAACATATAACTTAGAGTGTACTCACCAATCACCTCAATCCCGGGTAGAGGAAGTATTATCTCGGTAACGCACTGATCATCTAAATGAAGAAGAGCGTGCTAATCTGAAGTCCTTAGTTTCGCAATATGCCGATATCTTTTATATAGAGGGAAAACCACTTACCTTTACTAATAAAATAAAACACAGCATACGTACTTCAGATGAGGTACCAGTCTATACAAAAACCTATAGATACCCATTCGTGCACCGCGAAGAAGTACGCAGTCAAATTTCAAAAATGCTAGAACAGGGAATCATCCGACCTTCAGAATCGGCTTGGAGCTCACCCATTTGGGTAGTCCTGAAAAAAGCTGATGCATCCGGTAAAGCCAAATGGCGAATTGTAGTGGATTTTAGAAAATTGAACGAAAAAACCATCGATGATAAGTACCCTATCCCCAATATAACTGACGTATTAGACAAACTAGGCAACTGCCAATATTTTACAACTCTCGACCTCGCCAGTGGCTTTTATCAAGTCGAAATGAACCCAAGCGACATCCCAAAAACTGCATTTAACGTAGAACATGACCATTTTGAGTTCCTACGCATGCCAATGGGATTGAAAAATTCACCATCCACTTTCCAAAGAGTCATGGACAATGTGCTTAGGGACTTCCAAAACTCCATTCGTCTGGTATATTTAGATGACATCATCGTATTTAGCACTAGTTTACAGGAGCATATAATAAATTTGGAAAAGGTTTTTAAAAGACTCAGAGATTCGAACTTCAAAATACAAATGAATAAGTCGGAATTCTTAAAATTGGAAACAGCGTATCTCGGACATATAATTAGTAAAGATGGCATTAAGCCGAATCCTGATAAAATTTCAGCTATGTAGAAATTCCCACTTCCCAAAACAGCCACGGAAATTAAAAGATTTCTAGGGTTACTAGGGTACTATAGGAAGTTCATTCCCGATTTCGCCAAAATCACGAAACCAATGACCCAATGTTTAAAGAAAGGCTCAAAAATAATTTGCGATAATACCACCTATGTAAATTGCTTCGAAAAATGTAAAACACTACTTACCAACGATCCGATTTTACAATATCCCGATTTCGATAAAGATTTTCTACTCACAACAGATGCATCAAACCTAGCCATAGGAGCCGTACTCTCACAGGAGCCTATAGGTTCAGACAAACCAATAGCCTATGCTTCGCGCACGCTGAACACAAGTGAGATCAATTATAGCACGATAGAAAAGGAGCTTCTAGCTATAGTTTGGGCAACCAAATATTTTCGGCCATATCTATTCGGACGAAAATTCAAAATTATAACAGATCATAAACCGCTTCAATGGATCATGAGCCTCAAAGATCCTAGCTCGAGACTAAATCGTTGGAGACTCAAGCTCAGTGAATATAATTATTCAGTAGTTTATAAGCAGGGCAAAAGCAATACAAATGCCGATGCTCTGTCGCGAATCGAAATTAATAATGAAGAAACGAGCTCCATCATAGTTAATGTATCCGAAAAACCACCTTCTGTAGTGGGCTCATCCACTCTCACAGCTCACTCTAGTGCCGAAAGTCCAATATTAGAAATACCGATTTCAGATGACCCCTTAAATAAATTTAATAGACAAATATGTTTTACAGTAGTAGGCGATATAAAGAAACGCCCAGCAGTTTCCAAGCCATTTGAGACTCATACCCGTACCTCTATCCAACTCTCCGAATCGAATTTAGAGGAGGATGTAATAAACGCAATTAAAGAATTCGCGAATCCGAAAGTTAAGACTGGCATTATAATACATCCCCCATTAGCCATGTATAAAATAGTTCCAATAATCCAAGAAAAGTTCAAGAGCTCCGCTATGAATCTTGTTTTGACTAAAACCGAAGTAGAAAACGTAAAAGAATACCTCAGACAGCAAGAGATCATTCAGAAATACCACGAAGGTAAAACTAATCATCGCGGTATAACTGAGTGTTACCTAGCCCTATCCCATAGATACTATTGGCCAAAAATGAAAGACCAAATCTCGAGATATATAAATGAATGCAACATATGCGGGCAAGCAAAATATGACCGAAATCCTTTAAAACAAAAATTCTGCATAGTACCCCCACCGGCAAAACCGTTTGATGTAGTTCACCTAGATTTGTTTACGGCCCAAAACGAGAAATACCTGACTATCATTGATTCTTTCTCTAAATACGCGCAGGCATCTTAGAGATGGTACAGCAGTTAGTGTAGTACAAGCCTTTTTAAAGTTTTGCTCCCATCATGGCGTTCCGGTATCAATAGTCACGGACCAGGGACCCGAATTCACTAATCAACTATTTACCGAATTTACGCGTGTCCATAAAATTCAACATCATAAAACTTTGGCCCATACTCCCAACGATAATGGGATAGTGGAGCGCTTACACTCTACTTTACTAGAACACTTGAGAATTCTAAAATTACAACACCGTAGCGAAGCGATTGTTAACCTAATGACATACGCCTTATTAGCATACAATAGTAGCATACACAGCTTCACAAAATGTAGACCACTTGAAGTAGTTACCGGTCATACGGATCCTCATGATCCCTTGGATATAGATTTATCTGTGCACTTGCTACAACAATATGTGCAGGAACACCGAGATAAAATGTCTAAGGTATACGAGGCCATTACTGAAACGTCCCTGCATAACCGCACAGAATTAATCGAAAATAGGAACAAAGATAGGGAGTCTGAAAAGGAATACGAGCCAAACCAACAAGTATTCGTTAAGAATCCACTAGCTAATAGACAGAAACTCGCACCTCGGTACACTCACGACACAGTATTAGCTGACCTGCCCATTCATATTTACACAAAAAAGAAGCGTGGTCCCGTTGCCAAATCACGTCTTAAACGAACACCTAACACAAAACAATTGTTGCAGAATACCACTGACGATATTGCTACACCTGGTCCAAGCGGAGGATATATTACTTGAGCCCCTAGAAGACGGACCCGGATTACTCCCTTTTAAATTGGGACCCACAAAAATAGTGTCTCACTATCATTCCTTCCTCCTTCACATTGATCTAGAAGATATTCAGTCAAAGGTTGATTTAGTCAAATTGCAATTAAGTGAATTTAGGCCATTAATTAACAATAAAACACTGTCACTCTTTGAACCCCACCTAAGTTACCTTGGGGACAAACTTGAAAAGATATCTATACAATTAGAAAGCTTTAAACCTAGTCGTGTTAAACGAGGACTCATTGATGGATTAGGATCAGTTATAAAAAGTATCTCGGGAAACTTAGACTACACAGATGCAATCAAATATAATAACGCCATCCAAGTTTTAGAAGGTAACGACAATAAGCTGGAAACGGAACTCAACCGTCACATAAGCTTGACTAAAGAATGGATGTTAGAACATTCTAATGTATTAAAAAGTATAGTAGACAACCAGAATATTATTGCTAATAAACTTAACCAAATCATAAAACAAGATGCATCCAAACAGGCAGACCTAGTAACGTATGCCCATTTGGCACAACACCTACTTATTTTGAACGATAATATAGAGACACTATCGGATGAGTTAAATAAAATAGAACTTATGGTAGCTTTTATGCGTGCTTCCAGCACTACCCATTCTATGATTAGTTTAGGTAATCTTAGAAATATGATAAGTAAATTAGGGTTATTATACTCGAAAGATGAAATCATTGATATTGACCTTCGAGAGTGCTATAATATTTTAAAATTAGGATCGTACTATATTGATAAGAAAATAATTATAGTTATAAAGGTGCCGATTGCCTTACCAGGAACCTACATCCTATATAAGTTGTCCATAATTCCAAACAAAAATAATATGACCCTTATTCCTACCTCACCTGATATAGCAATTCATGGATCATATTCTATGTACATAGAGACAGAATGTCCAAAGCTTAACTCATGGTACCTCTGCGAAGAGAAAGTTGGTTTCAAGATTATAGACAAGCCAGACTGCGTGCAGCAGCTCATAACTCAACAGCATCTCAACTCCTGTACATTAACGCCAGTCACTCTACACAAGCAAGCTCTGGAACAACTTGACGAACAACATTATACACTAAGCTTCCCGATACCTGCAAAAATACAGATGTCATGCGGACAGGAAGAATTTAGAACACTTCAAGGAAGTTATTTAGCTACAATACCGCAAGGTTGCATGATGAGAACCACCGAATTCACTATCGCTAACATTGACAATCGAATTAAGGGACATGTACTTAGAATACGAACACTATGGGACCGGAACACTACATCAAAAACCGAAGAATCATCGATTCAGCTTAACTCAATCAACCTCGAGAACCTCCACGAGAGTTACAAAAGTCTCAGTACAGCCTCCAGTAAGACTTAACAAGATACCAGATGGAAGCCTCTACCACACTACCATACCTGTATACCTATTACTATTTAGTGCAGCTGTACTTGCCATTGCTCTTACATACCGGCATTGGATGGGAAACAAGGATAAGAAGATCAACCCTACATCTATAGAAATGAACGCAGGTCAAGACATTTATGCTGAAACGGAACCAAGAAGGAATATTCATCCAGCTGGAATCAAGATGGACCCCAGTCATCTCACAGCAACATTTTCAACTACAGTTAACAAATAGTTGCTGTTCTACGGGGGGAGATGTTACGCAACGGTGTAACATAAGGATCGCTGATATTACGATTCGGTATTACACATGGACTGTGGACAATGTGACCTCGACATTGCGCATCGCAACGATCTGCACGTGCTGCCGACGCAGCATTTCGCAACCGTGGGACCGGACATCGGCGACGCCTTCCACGATTCCACGTTTGCGGGCATTCTTGGTACATCCATCGACCAATTATCACCTACATAATTTTAAACTATAATTTGTAATTTCATTATTTCAATAAATTTGTCTAAAGTAAATTGTTTTTTTTGCATCCTCCGGCTCCAGCTAACGTAATTCGCTAATAAATTCGTTCAATGCACAAGAAAGAAAAACAATAATAACTCAAAACGGTGATCAAGCACCAAAGAAACGATCAGTCAAACTTTTTTTAACTTTTTTAACACTGCTGGTAAACAAATCAAGCTCGACATCCTGACACACCATATTAAACGTACGACAAGCTCTTATCGAGTACGAGTTCTTTCTGTAGTTTGTTTTAACTTGAGGAACATGAAGGAGACGCGATCTACGAAGAAATGCACACGGTACACGAAGTCCAATCCTGCTCACCAGCTCAGGGACATCAG
Source organism: Lacanobia wlatinum (assembly GCA_947578705.1). NCBI lineage: Eukaryota > Metazoa > Arthropoda > Insecta > Lepidoptera > Noctuidae > Lacanobia > Lacanobia wlatinum. Next base: position 29,647,447 of record OX388032.1, read on the forward strand.
TAGATCCGTTCATAATATTAAATAAAAATGCAAGATCTGCAATTCTCCTTCGCTCATGTAAAGGCAGAAAATGGAATTTTTTACATCGACTCATGTTATTAGGAAGAAAAATCTTTGAGCGATATTGGGCGTAGTTTAAAAATCGCTTTTGCGATTTATGTAAAAATTATAGTTGGGATTCCAAAGAGAAGCATATTCCAGGTGGCTACGGACAAACGCAACTATGGGAGCTAAGTCGAAATCCAGCGCGAATATGATGATTTGGACCATCAAAAAATATATTTCTTGCTAGTTTGTAGCGAGGAACTAAACATATTATTTTTTTATTTTTTTAAACGTTGCCCCACAGTAGGAATGATACAAGAGAAGCTGTATCGTGGATGCGTTTACAAACATAGAAAGTCACATACACAAACAGCTAGACCCGGAACAACTATCTGTAGGCCATACAAATATTTGTTCCGTGCGGGAATCGAACCCACCACACGCGGCGCAGCAGCCGATCGCTCAACCACTGCGCCAACCGTGCCGCCATGTTATAAAAAAAAACTGGCCAAGTGCGAGTCGGACTCCCGTGCAAAGAGTTCCGAACAACATGTTATTTTAACACTACAGAGTTCTAATATGGTTTTCCTGTAATCTTTAGGTAAAGATCTATTATCTCCATTTTTTTTTCAAAATTTTAGGCTCAGTAATTTCGGAGATAAGGGGGGGAATGGTCATTTTTCGTCTAATATCTTGAATAACTTCTAAACCATTTATTTTAAAATTACGAAAAAAATATAATTAAAACTCTCACAGTAAGCCCTTTCATTTGATATGTCACACGATATTGTTCAAAAAACTTTTTTTTTTAATTTTCTAGTTTGTCCCCCAAAAATGACCCTCATACTAAAAATTTAATGATTTACGTAACGCGTCCGTGTTTGGGTCATAGAAGTCCATATGTGCACCAAATTTCAACACAATCGGTCCAGTGGATCCGGAGAAAACTGGCTGTGACAGACGGACAGACAGACAGACACCCGAGTGATCCTAGGGTTCCTTTTTTTTTCGGAACCTTAAAAAACAACATGTTAATATTCGTGTATTGATAATACATTGATAGGAAGTTATGCCGACTCATAAGACAGGTACAATAGTATTGTGTTATGGAATCTATGTTCACTTGATAGCGGTTAATCTATCTATACTAATATATAAAGCTGAAAAGTTTGTTTGTTCGTTTGCTTGAACGCGCTAATCTCAAGAACTACTGGTCCGATTTGTAAAATTCTTTCAGTGTTAGATAGCCCATTTATCGAGGAAGGCTATAAGCTCTATATCATCACGCTAAGACCAATAGGAGCGGAGCAGTAATGAAAATGGTGACGCAGACGAAGTTGCGCGGGTCAGCTAGTTAAGACATAAGTGTAAAATGTCCTTGCCCTTCGGCTACCTGTCCATTGACGTCACTGACATTTTGTGCAATTCCATTGGTTAACATTTCTCTGTTTCTCCGCTTCGCTGCCTCGCTCCGCGTCAATGGACAGTAGCCTAATGTGTCGTGATTGCATTCGCCCTCTAAGCAGCCGGATTATTCTCTCGACATATTTATATTGTATATAGACCATTAATTAACTCGATTGTGCAGGCCTGGGTGTTACCAACGGACAAGCTTGCTGACATCAACGACGAGGCGGAGTGATTCCGGGGAGCCATATCCGATATATGTGACGTGGAAATGCTTCGGGTACAGCCAGGACGCGCACGCCGCCAGGTGTACTGGTCGCGAAAGCTGGCGACGCTGCGCAAGGCGTGCGTAGCCGCACGGTGCTTGTACACCAGTCACCGCTGGACCTGACGGGCACCTGGGAAAGCCTGGGTCCTGGCCTCGGAGGCTCTCGGGCTTCGACTAAGAGGGTTCTCAAGCGCATGCGGTGTTCCGGCGGGGTCGACTTGGCAGTGTCTTTTGACATCACCAATGCCTCAAACACTCTGCTCTGCAGTTGCATCAGGAAGGCACCACTGCATGCCGACCTACCTCCGTCGCGTCTATAAGCCTTCGTCAAGTGAGCTTCGACGCTTACTTGACGGACAGGGCCGTCATCTACCCCGGCTACCTGGGTCAGTGGAACCGGCGAGAGATGTCGTGCGGTGTTCCACAGGGGGTGGGGCCGCTCATGTAGGGCATCAGCTACGACTGGGTGCTGCCGACCTCCTTAGTCGCGTCAGCGTGGTCTGCTACGCTGTTGACACGCTGGTCCTGGCCCAAGGGGGATCGCACCAGGCGGCGGCCGACGCTATGATACGTGGGGTTGCGACAGTAGTTGAGAGGATCCTGCAGTTGGGTCTCGAGGTGGCCCTACATAAATCCGAAGCCATGTGCTTCCATGGTTCTCGGAACAGGCCACCATCGGGATCCGAGATAACGGTAGGAGGGATTTACATCGGCGTCGGGACGACGATGACGTAGCTGAGTCTCGTTCTCGACAGCCGATGGAACGTCGTCGAGCATTTCCGACGTTGCCAGACTGGAGCGTGCCGGGGCTCTCTTCAAGCGGCTTCTGTCCTATCTAGGGGTCTAAACGCCTCCTGCCGGAAGCATTACGCGGGGTTCGTGCGGTCCATGGACCTATATGGGGCGCCGGTGTGGGCGCTTACTTTGAGGAAGAGTCCAACCTCAACGCGTCCCAGAGGCAGAGGCGAGGCAGCGAGCCTCCTTGCCAGACTTCCGCAATGGGATCTGGAGGCGAGAGACCTCGTGCTCGTTTATGGGAGACGCGTGGAGGCGGCACGGCGGACGGAGATCGGGCAGGATCTCATGGTGGTTTGGAGACAGCAATGGTCGCAATCCAGCGCTGGAAACGCCACAATCCAGGCTATTTGAGGAGTGACTAGAGCGGCGCCACGGCGTTCTAACCTTCCGCCTGACGCAGGTACTCACCGGACACGGTTTTTTCGGTAGATACTTGTTTCAAATTCAGCGGGAGAACACGTTCGGGTGTAAACCCTGCGAGGATCACCCGGAGGAGACGGTGGAGTATTCGGTGGAGGTCTGCCCTGCTTGGGCGGAGCACCCGTATCCTTGTCATGGCGATCGGCAGCGGCGACCTCTCGCGTGCGGCCCTGATTCAATCTATGGTCCGGAGCGAAGAGGCATGGGAAGCGGTTACCTTCTTCTGCGAAGCACATATGCTAGCGAAGGAGGAGGCCAAACGCGTGAGGGAGAGGGAAACCTCCCGCCCCGGCCGCCGCAACAGAAGAAGACGTTTCGGGCATCGGGAGTCGCAGGGCGATTCCCGGCCATTGTAGGCGCGGGCCTGCGGACGGCGAGCTTTGAGTGGTTCGCCGTCCGATCAGAACCAGGCCCGGTTCGACGACGCGTTGTATTCCACGCGCGCCTCGAGACATCACCATAGAAGACGGGGTCCGCTGGGGCCATTGCCTGCCAGGGTTGCGGAATTTGTTCAAAACAGTCACCGTGGCACTGGAACGCAAAGAGCATTAGGAGGAACATGGATGGGTTTCGGTCAGTAAATCTGACACTCCCTTTTGCTCCGGCCTGAGCGGGAGGAGTCATTCGATGATTTCCCATTCTTAAAAAAAGGGATATATATAAGAAATTAATAATACCCTAAAAGCTTTCGTATGGGATAGGTTTTATCACTGTTGAGTGATTGGTCCAAAATGAGTCATTTTGGACCAATCACCAGAGTCAAGAATCAACCAGAGTACCCGTTTTCGGTGGTATTTTCACACCTCTGGGAAAGTCATAAATATTGGTTCTACAGTTCCGAGAGTCACGACTTTTTCTTAGGAAATTTCCTCCTAATTTTGAATCTTTTTTTAGATTTCAAAAATATTGATCAGATTTTGAGATATTTGCAAAAAAAAGACCAAAACCCTTCTTTTACTTTTTCAGTAAATGGTTTATAACTTTTGCAGTTTTTTGAGCGATACTTTATTTAAAAAAAAAAAAACATCTACATGCTCTTCCGAATCGAATGACACTTCATTCATATTTTTCCGAGACTGCTGAAAAACGTTGACCAAAAAAAAAAGCATTTGTTGACTAGACTAGTACGCAGGCTGAGACTGTAGAGTGAATGTAAGTGTGACTGTTCCTAAGATAACCTTGGCTGATAAAATTTTCGTTTTCCTAGAATTAACCTAATCGTTAAGGTAGGTGGTCCTTCTCGTAGGCAGGAGGACCACGCTCCGCCAGCCGTTTACAATGTATGAAGCTAAGAAGACAAGAGGACTGCAAAAGGGAAAATGACACGTAACGCTTGTGTGGAAATAGTTAATTTCAAAACGCGATAGTGAATTTATTTACAATAATCTAGAGACCCACCCCAGTGATGTACGGCCGTCTACAACTGCTTGTACATCGTACACGTATCTGTGCCGTCGATCCTAACGTGCATAGGCCTAGAGAGAACCTGCTGCGGCCACAACAGTACACGTTCCCTACACTCAAGCATGTCTTACACAATCCTAAGGCAGAGGACTGCGAAGTGCCTCTGTCATTGAGCGAGACATGTTTCCAGAAATACTGGACGCGCGCTATGTAAGTTATCCCTTTACATCGGCCTGTCAACCCATTACTGACGCGAAACATAACAAGCGTACCGTATTGTCAGTCGTTTGCATAACTCTTTGCACCGACTCCTGTTATCTGCAGAAGCGGATTTTGAGTTCGTCGCTTCACACTTCCTTATTCTACCCATTACAGGAAAATACTAGAGTACTGCTGCAACCGCCGCCATGTCTGGCAACGAGCGTTCCATCTAGGCTTCCTAAAATAAGTATTTCGCTAAATATTGTATTTTTTTATATCAGTGAGAGGCCTCGGGGGCCGGTTGTGATTTAGCGAGATACAATCCCTATCGTCCATTAGGAAGGCTATCAATTCCCTTCAACCCATACTTGGTGAAACCTACCCCAATGGAAGTGTGCAAATATCAAGAACAGTGCAAAGTATCCTGCACTCAGTCAGTCCATAGGGAGAGGCAACCTCTACTAATGTTTGGTTGACATGACATAACCTTAGACATTGCAAGGAAACATTATAGTTCAAACAGGCCCTAACTTGTGGCGAGTATTATTCGGTTCAGCCTTCCATAAGCAGTGTCTTAGTGCAGTGTCTTGGTAAGATTTGTCTAAAGTCAGTTTAGAGTCATTGTTGTATTCAGTCTGTTGCTATGTCTAAAGCACACTCTATAGGAAGGCTTTCTCCGAATCCCTAGAACCAAACACATATGTCGGTTACCTCGTTTAGGTCAGAGAGGGTACTAAGGTAGGATAATACACACAGCACTCACTCATTAGTTCACCAACACATACACACATATTAAAGCTAAATTAATCTAACTTAGATTTAACTAAATAAATAATACTGGCTATTCTATGGGTTACAACAACACAACTCGCCATTTGGCATTCACTGAGTCCCTTAGCCTATACAGAGACATCGCCTCCGACCTAACCAACCCTAACTCCCGTTAACCTAAAACAGACATCTGTTTGCTGGCGTGGCCAAAGCTTGAATCCTCGCCTTTTCCACATCGTTGTTCCAAGATAGCAGCTCTCTTGGCTAGTTTCTAGAAACTTCCAAAACACTTTTGTTTTCTTGTATCTTCATTCTCGTAAGGGTTGGTCATAGGTAGGTACCCAGACGTTTTTGATACGTGCGACGTGCTCGCTTCTATTCCAATACCGACTCTAAGAAATCGTAGAAAAAGGTCGCATTTCAACTAACGTGAAACATTGCATTCTACAAACACATGTGTGCGTACCCTAAATTAAATATTGAGTGGCTCTCCAATAGCTACGCAATTTAAATGCTGATAACATATTTTGTAATTCTCGGAATAAAGTGACAGATTGGCCCTTGCCATTAAAAGTACAATTTATGATTTTTCTAAGTGTCGCACAACATTTGAAGCATTCCGAAATAAAATAAATATTTTGTATTATTAGGAGTGCCATACCGTCACATAAGCATAGTTGGGTTGTTTCAGCCTAACTGAGGATTCCATATTGAAACAGAACAGTAGTTATAAAAGTAGTCATAAAAAGTTAAAAAGGTATGCAAAAATAAATAAATTCATCAAAAAATGTTATAGATACAAGGAGCAGTATAAACACTTTTCCAAGAATATTCCACTCAGGAAAGAACGTGTTGAACTTATTAGTAAATTAAATAATTATCAAATTAAAATTGAGGACAGCATAAAAATATATGAAATTGATACACAGCACTTACAGTCTGAAATACAGGTACTCGAGGCTTCACTGAGTTCACTTAACTGTAGATAAATTCAATCTCAGAATCAAATAAACGAACATTTTCTTGCTGCAAATGAGTTAGTTATGTGTCAGTGTACTTGCCAGACAGCATCAAACATTGATGCCGTCCAGCCTGAGGCAACGGTGGTCCCGTCCCAGGTACAGATTTTGTCTCAAGACTGCGTCATTGAACAAAATTTAATTGATTCTGAACAGGATTTAACTCAAATTGATCAGCTTGAGATTGGTGGTTATTTTTCTGCGAATAGTGGTTATCATTCAGTTATGTTTTCAGACAGTATAGGAAGAGGTTTAGGGAAATTAGTTAGTAACAACCTGAGTTATTCTACACAAAATTATTGTATGCCAGGTTCATCATACAAAAATATTATGGCATCATTAATAAATAATAATTATAATTCTGATACCAACATTACGGTGTTTATAGGGAATAGTTTAAATGTAAAAAAACAGATATCACAGACAATCTAACTGAGATGTTAAAGTTAAATTGTAATAAAATAATATTGTGTGCTTTTCCATATTTTGATAAGATGTCAATTAGACAAAATAATTATATTCATAGGTTAAATAAACACATGCATTTTTTAGTTAGTCATTATAGTGACAAGTTTATGTTTTTTTGACACAAATATTTTTGTGGAACATTTAAAATCGACTAGGGATACTGTGTATTTGCCAATTAGTTTTAGACACACAATAGCAAGGCTATTAGCTTATTATATTAACTCAGACATAAGTAGTATGTCGAAGTCTTGTGTAATTAAATCCACAATGTTTAGTAATTATACTAAGAATCAGGTGGAGGGCTTAAATAACTGTAGCACTATTGCTACAAACTCTTTTACAAATTGTACGAAGGAGGTTGCATGTATCACTATGGAAGTCTCATTGTTTAACGTGGGGGCCACAAGTAGTTGCAACTCACTGCCAAGTGATGACACTGAGTTCTTGGGGCAAACTCCGGATAATCTTTTAAACTAAGTCTTAAGACAACAGAGGATACCAATGACAGAATAGTTATGCCTACCAAAAACAAGGTATCTTCTTGCTCTCTGTTAACTAGATGTCAGAAAGGGGGTAAGCACCATGCCATGAAAATATTTCATCAAAATATTCAAGGTGTCTCTTCCAAAATATTAGAAACTAGCACTTCGCCCGCGACTTCGTCTGCGTAGACTTTAGAGGTGGCGCGCAACTTCTTTGCCATATTCTCATTCTCGGATATTTACCTTCATGATTCTTTTCTGCTAGTTTGCGAGTCTTTACTATCCGTACTATCAGCTGCAGAACTACTTCGACATACTTCTAGTGTTCTGGTACTTGCGAAACTTTAGCGCTCATAACTCCAGCCCAGAAAAAAACTTCGATATGTTTCGGTTCTCCTGGTATTTTTAAATGTTAACCACTCACAATTCTAGCTTCGGAAATACTTCGACATGTTTCTAGTATCCTGGTACTTGTGGATCTTTTACGCTCATAATTACAGGCCGGAAAAAACCGCTATATGTTTCGGTTCTCGTGGTACTTTTGAATTCTTACCACTCAAAATTCCAGCGCCTGAAACATTAAAACATGTTTCTGGTCTCCTAGTACTTGTGAATCTTTAGCGCTTACAATTCCTGCCGAAAATATAATTTGACATGTTTTTGATCTCCTGGTATCTACCTGTGAATGTGTACCGCTCATAATTACAGCCCCGAAAATACTTCAACTCCAACCCTGGAAATATTTCGACATGCATCTGGTCTCCTGGTACATAATGAATATTTTACGCTCATAATTCCTGCCTGGAAATAACATCCACATTTTTCTGTTGTTCTGGTACTTTTGATTCCTTACCGCTCATAATTTTTGCTCCGGAAATATTTCGACATGTTTCTGGTCTCTTGGTCCTTTTGAATTTTTTGCATTCACAATCTTAGCCACGAAAATACTTCAACATGTTTTTGGTCTCCTGGCACATAATGAATCTTTAGCGCTCATAATTCCAGCCCAGAAAATACTTCAACATTTTTCTGTTCCGTGATACCTTTGAATCTGTAGCGCTTATTATTCCAGCCCCGAAAATACTTCTACATGTATCTGATCTCCTGATGCTTTTGAATCCTAACTGCTCACAATTCCAACCCTGGAAATACTTCGACATATTTCTGGTCTCCTGGTACATAATGAATCTTTAGCGCCCATAATTTCTGCCCGGAAAAACTTCCACATTTTTATGTTGTTTTGGTACTTTTGAATCCTTACCGCTCATATTTCTAGTGCGGAAATATTTTGACAAATTTCTGGCCTCCTGGTACTAATGAATCTTTAGCATTTACAATCCTAGCTCCGAAAATACTTCGACATGTTTCATATCTCCTGGTACTTGCGAATTCTAACCGGTCACAATTCCAGCGCTGGAAAAATTTCGACATGTTTATGATCTCCTGGTACTTGTGAATCTTTAGCGCTCATAATTTCAGCCAAAGAAATACTTCAACATGTTTCTGTTCACCTGTCACATGTGAATCTATAGCGTTTACAATTCCAGCTCAGAAAAAACTTCAACATACATACTCGTATCTGTTCGACGGTAAAAAAAAATATATTCTTGCCCAAAAATACTTTAACATCGTTCTGTTCTCCTGGTACTTGTGAATCTTTAGCGCTCCCAATTTCAGCCCCGGAAATACTACGACATGTTTCTGTTGTCCTGGTACTTTTGAATCTGAAGTACTAAGACAGCAGAAGCGCTGTGTTTCCACTTCCTCCTCAGTCTTCGTTAAGCGTTGCCTTTTACCGGGATAAAAAGTAGCCTATGTTTGATTCCAGGATGTGAACTTTATGTGTGCCAAATTTCATCCAAATCCCTTCAGCCATTTTTGCCTGATTGAGGCACAAACATACAAACATACAAACATTCACATTTATAATATTAGTAGGATTGAAATGTTTTCAGAGAAAACAATTAATGACATTGTATGTTTTAGTGAGCACTGGTTGAAGGATTACCAGATGCTAATTAGTTATGAAAATTATAGTGTAGGCAGTTGTTTTAACCGCAAATCTATGTCGCGCGGTGGTTCCCTCATCTTAGTAAAAAAATGCTTAAAATTTAAGCAACGTAATGACATTGTTAGCTTGTCAATGGAACATTACATCGAACTGTCCTGTGTTGAGCTAGATAAGCATGTTATAGTGTGCGTGTATAGACCCCCTAACCCTCAAAACTTTACGTTATTTGAAACAACAATGGAAGATGTCCTTGCGAAACTTGCAGCAGGTAACAAATCCGTGATTATTTGTGGAGATTTTAATATTAATATTTTAGAAAATAATTCAAATAGCAGCAGATTTTTAAGTCTTTTTAAATCGTTCAATCTGTCTAATGTTTTTACAGAACCAACTAGAATAATTCCAACTTCTGCAACATGTATTGATAATGTATTCTGCGATTGTGATTATTTAGATAAAGCTATAGTTAATTACCTTCAATCTGATCACAGTGGTCAACTGGTAACATTTAAGTATAAAGCAGCCTTGCAAAAAGTTCAAATACAATTTAGGCCAATAACAACTGGCAAACTAGCAAAATTTAATGGGATCTTACAAAATAAGTTAAATGCTCTAGGCCACAATATTGAGGATGCGAATAAATTTTATGATGGTTTCTTTTCAGTGGTACTAAAAGAATTCAATGCAACTTTTGAAAAGAAGTCCAAAGATACTTTCCCTAAGTTTATATTTAGTAATTGGGCGACTAAAGGCATTAGGATAAGTAGGGAAAGACTATATGATCTATACGGCCTTAAGTCTTTCATTAACACTGAATCCTTTAATAAGTATGTAAACAAATATTCAAAGGTTTTCAGAAATACTTGCAAAGTAGCTAAAGCCCTGTACATAAGCAACAAGATCAAATTGGCAGATAATAAAATAAAGACAGTTTGGAAAGTTATCAATAATGAAACTAACAGAAATAAAGTACGAAACACTGATTATTTACTAGAGACTGCGCATGGCGCCATAAGCTCAAATTTAGAAGTAGCTCAAGAATTTGTAAAATTTTTCACTGATATACCATCAAAAACAACAAGCTTTAAATTCTTCACCCGAGGTCTCACTTGATTTATTAAGAGCAAACATTCCAGGTTGTACGGTTGAATTCCAATTCAAACATATCAACCCTATGACAGTTATTAAAGCTTTCCGGCAAATCAAAATTAAATTGACTGAAGACATGTGGGGAATGTCTATCAAAGTGTGCACGTCCATATTTGAGACCATGGCACCATACTTGGCACTAATATTTAATTTATGTGTTGACCAAGGGGTCTTTCCGGATCTTCCGGTCTTTTTTTTTATATTTGTGATGGGTTTGCTCTTGACTCCAGTCTAGGTCAGAGATGACCGAGACAAAGTCTACGATGGAGCGAGCTTACCCAGAAGGAGCCTGTTCACTCTAAATTTGAAGAGATTAGGGTATAATGAAATATAGTAAGGTGATACCACTTTTTAAATCTGGAGATAATAAAGATACTAATAATTATAGACCTGTATCTGTATTGCCGTTTTTCAGCAAAGTGTTTGAAAAAGTAATGCTCAATCAAATGCTCAATCATTTTAACACCAATAAAATCTTACACGAACAACAGTATGGTTTTACCAAAGGTCGTTGTACGACTGACGCTGGAGTCACGTTGTTAAAACATATATATACAGCGTGGGAAGAGGCGCAAGATGCCATAGGAATCTTTTGTGACCTCTCCAAGGCATTTGATTGTGTAAATCACGAAACCTTGCTCCTGAAACTAGAACATTACGAACTGGGTAAACTTGCACTCAGTTTAGTGAGGTCTTATTTAAATGACAGACAGCAGCAAGTTCAAATAAATGGTGTCAATTCACGGGGTCTGAAAGTTAAAATGGGGGTACCACAAGGCTCAATATTGGGTCCGCTCCTCTTTCTAGTATACATTAATGATCTTCCCCATCTTTTAAAAAATCAAACTCAAATGGTGTTATTTGCTGACGATACGTCCTTAATTTTTAAGATAGATAGGCGTGCCACAAGTCTTGACGATGTAAATAACGCCCTTCAGCAGATCCAAAATTGGTTTACTGCTAATAATTTAGTTTTAAATGAGAAAAAAACAAAGTGTATCAGATTTGCATTACCGAACGTTAAAAGTATTAATTGTGACATAGTATTGTGATACAACTTCCTTGGATGGCTCACCCTCCGGGAACCTCCGTCAATTTAATAATAAAAAAAGCTTTAGAAGAATTAGGAATTTAGAATAGGTTCAAATATTGACATAAAATGATTGATTTGTTTTGATGACAGTTCTGAAAAAGTTTTTCTTGAGAGCACCTGCTCAGTATAATGATCCCTTAAATCGCTTAAAGGCTGTTTTATTGAATCGATTCCGGGGACGTTCCAGAAGCCCTAATTGGAACGCCCACAGTATTGAACCAAGAGAATCTTGAATTCGTCGATGACACAGTTTTCTTGGGGATCACGCTTGACTCAAGGCTACAATGGGGTTCTCATTTAACATCTCTTGCGGGACGGCTAAGTTCAGCAGCATATGCTGTCAGAAAAATCCGTCAATTTACTGATACCGCGAGCCAGGTCTATTTTAGTTACTTTCATAGTATCATGTCTTACGGTATCTTATTATGGGGACGTGCTGCAGACATCGAGTCTATATTTATTCTGCAGAAAAGAGCTATCAGAGCCATTTACAATCTCCGCCGGCGCGATTCCCTAAGGGAATTGTTTAAGGATATTAACATCATGATGTATATTCGGAAAAATCTTCATCTTTTTAGTAAAATTAGTGATAGGCATAATTTTAATACTAGAAATCGGAACAAATTAGATCAACCCCGATTCAGATTAGCTAAAGTACACACTTCTTTTATGGGGTACTGTGTTAAATTTTATAATAAAATACCACTTGATATTCTCGAACCGAATGAGAGAAAATTTAAAACATGTATAAAACGCACATTATGTAGACAAGCATACTATGAACTGGAAGATTATGTCCTTGATAAAAATGCTTGGCTAAATGCCGGTCCTGCTCCACAGCCACAGCAGCATGGGTCCACATGTTAGGTTTTTGATAATTGGAAGAAATGCTTACCCTTTTTTTGTTCTCCTATACAATCATTTATTTATTAGATCTTTGCATTATTGTATTAGCAAAGTATACACAATAAAGCAGCCTTCTTTTTTTTTCTTTTCTTAGTTACTTGAAACCATAGTTTTGTACAACGTAGAAGCAAATTTTCAATTTTTTGTAAATGTGAGCACTATGGAGCCATTTACATATGTAATTATAGATTTCGTTATTAAATTAGTTTGACATGAACGAGCGTGGCAGTTGAGAGCTTGTCATTGTAATGAAACGCACGCAAGTTGGTTAAACACTGACTTATTTCCACACACCCTCACATACAATTATCATATTATGTTGACATACCGTCAGACTACATAATATACTACATCTCTTCCCTTCCAAGAAAACAATGGCAAAATATATTAATTAAAAAACTTAGTTACGATAAGACTAAAGATAACAATATTGTTGTTTATTGAACGTACTAACTTCTTCGTATTAATAACAAACAAAAATATGTTTACTTACTCGTAAGTACTTACTATGCCAGTTACGGCTTACTTAATGAATAGTTACTAACTAATAATAACAGTTGCAGAAGTTTTTAAATTTATTAAATGTAGTTACATTACTCAATGTTCATATGACCTCTTTTCTACTTTTTTATGATTATTTCTTTTAATTATTACCCAGCCAGTTGTTACCTTTCTATTTACGATCAAAGAACAATAGCATTCGTGCCGTTCTTTCCTTAGACCTTTCAATGGGAACCGCTTGTGGCGACGGTGTAGATAATTGATCGCAAGGACTATTACATTCACCACTCTCGTCGAGCAGTGCCGACTGATTGTAGCTAGCTGGACTCGTCTGCGCTTCGGTTCGGACTTCCGCCTGTGCCCTTTGTCTACGTCTACGGACGCCTGTCATCGACACCACACTAAGTGTCTTGCTACTACCTACACTATTAGTTGGCTGTCTCGCTGACTTCCCTGCTCTGTCTGTTGACATTGTACGCACAACCAACTGACTTCGTGTTCGTCGATATCGGCCACCGCGTTCGTCTTCTACAATATACGAGCGCGGTTGTGATGCACGTGCTACTATTGTTACCGGTTTTCTGTCGCTGTTACTGACTAAAGTTGCCTTATCACCTGGTGATAGGTTTTTTAATGTGTTCGCCGTTTTGTCGTAATTTATTTTAATTTGTTTTCTGTTTATCATTATTTTTTTGTGGTTCTGGTTGTTGTCTACCTTTTCCGTTAGCAACTTAGCACTAACAGGTAACCTAGTTTTAAGACGTCTGCCCATTAAAATCTGCGCGGGCGAATCTATTTCATGACGTGGTGTAGCCCTATAATTTAACAGTGCCAAGTAAAAATCCTGTCCCGAATCAATACACTTTTTTAACAAATTTTTAACTGTTGATACGGTTCTTTCGCTTTTACCGTTTGACTGTGGGTAATGCGGTGAAGCCGTCACATGCCGTATTTCCCATTCACACATAAACTTTTTAAACTCCTGTGAGCTATATGCCGGTCCATTATCACTCACCAGCTCCGCCGGTATACCGTGCCGTGAGAACTGCTCTTTCATAAAAATAATAACCTGTCTCGAGGTAATACTCGATAACTGCCCGACCTCAACATAGTTGGAAAAGTAATCGACTAAAACAATGTAATTCTTTTTTTTATATTCGAACGTGTCCGAAGCTAGTTTGTGCCAGGGCAGTGCCGGCACACTGTGCTGCAGCAGCGGCTGGCGACGCGGGCAAGGCGCGTGCAGCGCGCATGCCGCGCACGAACGTACCGCACGCTCTACGTCCTCGCACATGCCTGGCCAAAACATTACTTCGCGTGCGCGCCGCTTGCATCTTTCTATACCTAGATGTCCTTCATGGACGCGTGACAGCATGTTTTCTCGTAATGCACGAGGAATAAACACACAATCCCCCTTGAAAACTATTCCGTCAACGCAATGTAGCTGCTCGCGATAAGGCCAGAAAACATTAACTCTCTCGCTCACATCACGCCTGTTTTTAGGCCAGCCTTTCGTAATATACCTTATCAACCATCTGGTGTCACCATCCAACTCTGATTCTGCTTTAATCGCTTCCATATTTGGTTGGCTGAATGGTACGTTCTCTAGCATAAAGCAGGTTTGTACTTCAACTTCTGCAGACACTCGGTCATGCATAATTTCCTTTAGAGGAGCTCTCGATAGCGTGTCCGCTATATACATATATTTACCCGGCGTGTATACCACCCTAAAGTCGTATCCCTGCACTCTCATCATCATTCGTTGTAACCGGGCTGGAACCGAAACTAATGGTTTGGTAAACAAGGCTTCCAGTGGCTTATGGTCAGTATGCACAGTGACATCAGACCTGCCATAAATATATTGCCTGAACCGCTCGACCCCAAATACAATAGCAAGCATTTCTTTTTCTATATGTGCATACCTTGTCTGGGTGTCGCTGAGCGTGAGCGAGGCGAACTCCACCGGGCGACCGCTCTGCAGCAACACCGCGCCCAGAGCGACGCTGGACGCGTCCACCGACAGCACTACCGGCGCGCTGTCGCTGTACAGCGCTAGTACCGGTGCGGTACTTAGCTTTGCTTTTAGCCTATCCACAGCCTCTGAATGTTGAGATTCCCATGACCATTCAGTGTCTTTTTTTAACAAAGACCTTAGTACATTTACACTCTCCGAGTAGTTTTGTATAAATTTTGCCAAATAATTGACCATTCCTAAAAATCTCTCCAAAGCTTTCCTATCGGTCGGATAAGGCATCTCAATTATTGCTTTCACTTTTGAGTCGTCTGCCCTCATTCCGTTTGCATCAAACTTGTGACCTAAGTATGTAATTTCTGACACACCAAATTTACATTTTTCCCGATTAAATTTTATACCGATATCCCTAGCACGACGCAATAGACACTCCAATCTTCGATCGTGCTCTTCCTTAGTGCGACCCCATACTATTACGTCATCAATAAAAGATTCTACGCCATCTAGATCTTCTAAATGTTGCCTAAGCTTCGCATGAAATACCTCCGGCGCACAGTTTATCCCGTAAGGTAAACGCAGAAATTGGTACCGACCGAACGGTGTGCTGAACGTGCAAAGGTCGGCACTCGCGTCATCAATCTGAATCATCCAAAAACCGCAGCGAGCATCCAGCACGCTGAAAACAGTAGCACCGCGCCAGCGCGCTGCCAGCTCGGGCACCGACGGCAACGAGTACTGCGCACGCCGCACCGCGCGATTTAAAGGTCGCGGATCTAAGCAAACACGAATGCTACCATTTTTTTTCGCGACCAAAACAATTGCATTAACCCAAGAGGTTGGATGTGTAACCTTTCGTACTACGCCCAATTCTTCCATTCTATGTATCTCATCTAATAATTTATCTCTAAGTCCCAAAGGTATTTTTCTAGTTGGGCAAACAACTGGCTGTACATTTTTATCCACTACGATACTATATTTACCGGGTAATTTTCCCAATCCTTGAAACAAATCATGGTAGTGATCAATATTTATTGTATTAACTTGACTTATTAATCCTAATACAATGCAACCTTTCAAACCAAGAACATTCTGACAGTTTAAATCAGCAACAACAAAGGACAACTCATAACGTGTTTTTTTAAATACAAATGGCACATTGCTAATGCCTATAATGGGTAATCGATCACCTGTAAAGGAATGTACTCGTTTTGTGAACGGCTTAAGGTCTGTTATTAAGAATCCTAAGTTCAAATATGTAACTTTGGAGATAACATTAATCATTGATACTGTATCTATTTTTAATAAAATGTTTTTACCTTTGCAGTTTACTACTTCTATCCATTCCTTTGTCGACTTACGTTGTTGTTTGTCCTCTTCAAGTGTATTAACATAAAACATTTCTTTTCCGCTTTCATTACTGTCACTGTTTACCGTTTCTACACTGAGATTTAACACTTTACGTATTGTTTTCTTATGATGACACACTCGCGAGAAGTGACCTATCTTTTCACAAACATAACACATGACGTTACGTGCCGGACAGCGCTCTCCGCCGAGACACCGCCCGCTGCCGCACCTCTCGCAGGCGCTGCGCTGCGTGCGCGCCGGACGCGCCCCGTCGCCGGCGGCGCCTTCGCCGCGCGGTCGGGCTCCGCTGCCGCCGCCACGCCGACTTCTAGCGCGCCGTCCACCTCGTGTGCTGCTACCGTCTTGAACTGCATTCACTTGAACACCAGCTGATACGCCATCAATGCACTTACTTTCCTCTTTGGACATCTCTGCCGCCTGGCAAATTTGAATTGCCTTTGATAATGTCAATTCATCTGTGCGAAGAAGTCGATCTCTCACAGTGTTGTTGACAATACCACACACGATCTTATCTCGCAACAAGCTCTCGTGCAATACACCGAACTCGCACTGCTGACTCAATACTCGCAACGCTGTGACGTATTGGTCGATGTTTTCGCCGTCTTCTTGGTTGCGTGTAAAGAATTTAAACCGCCTTACTGTGATATTTGGTTTTGTACCGAAATATTTGTCAAACTTTTTCAATACACAATTTATGTCGTCTTCACTTTCACCTTCTTCGAATGTGAACGTTGTGTATGCTTCGTAACCTGCTGATCCAATGAGGTTAACCAACAAACTAGCCTGGACCTCTTTTGGCTCTTTGCTCACTCCAGATGCTTTAAGAAAAACTTCGAACAGCTTCCGCCATTTCTGCCACGCATCGGACCGCGCAGCCGGACCGCCGTCGAGCGATAATTCCGCTGGAGGACGTGCGTGCTCCATTATTACTTTTTATACGTTTGTCACGGTACTAAGATACAATATTTTGTAGGTTCAAGTCCGTTTTAACTCGTTAAACTGTTAAAAAGGCACACCGCTGTCACCATGTAATGAAACGCACGCAAGTTGGTTAAACACTGATTTATTTCCACACACCCTCACATACAATTATCATATTATGTTGACATACCGTCAGACTACATAATATACTACAGTCATGCTCACACAAATGTTTTGCTGATGGTGGCGCGTGTTTTGGATCATTCGATTCCCTTCAAAATGGTTCAGTTAGATGGTGCTGATGCACGCGTCATGTTCGTGAACGGGCGCCGTCAGTTGAGACTGGTCATCTCTTACCTGCCACTGGCTTATTTTAATCTGTACCTGCATTTTGAATTGTTTATATATTTTCTTGTTCTTTGCATTGTCCTCACATATAGAAGCAATCAAAGATAATGTTAGCAAGATTTTTGTAATACATCACATGGTTTAAAAGAGTGTCCGTGGAGTTTCTTGCACGTTCTTCTCCATAGAGATCTACGCTTTGGAACGTGCAAATAGCTTCATGTTTTTGAGTGACTGACTTTGACATTTCAAAAGTGCCTGTAAATGGTTTATTTGAAATATACGATTTGATTTGATTTGATCAGCGAGTCAGTAGCGGACAAGGCACTTTGTTTTACTAGGAAATCAATCAATACACAGTAGTGATATAAAACTGTAAAGAAAATAAAAGAATGGCTTTTCATTAGTGATAAATTTTGATTGTGTATTCGTTTTTTTATTAGGTAGTTAATTAGTTCGGCGGCACTAACATATTAAATTGTATAAATAATCATTGTGCAGATATTGTTGTTATGTTGTTTAGTGAAGTGTCAGGTGCGCGTCACGTCTCGGTGTGCCGGGGGCCGCGCGTCGCTCGCGCTGCCTGCCGCCGCCGCGCCGCCGCCGCGCCGTGTCGACCTCGCCCCGCCGCGCCAGCTGACGCACCTTTGTCCGTAAGTTTCATGAGCTAAACGTTACGCTAACCGATCTACCTAATATTATATTAACCAATAAAAACGAAAGTAACTATAATATAACTTACTGCGATGTCGCCTCCTCTTGTAGCGGGCCCCGCCAGGCGCGCGCACGCCTGTAACAACCGCATTCATTAATTGACACTCATTTAGGTACAATCAACAGTTTCAGTTCGAAAACTGGCTCCTACCTGCCCCAACGGTTTTACGCCCGCAAAGCAATGAAGTGTCTTTCGCATTCGTTCGGAAAAGTGTGGCGGCCAGCCCTCACTTATTCAAGATATTTAGACACACGGCAGCGTGTTAAGCCAAGTTCAAGTCAAAAGGACCTGGCGATGCAGCAGCGTGTCTTAAAATATTGGATTTACAATATGAGGCTGGTCGCTGAGCAGCCCGGCCTCGACTGGTTGGCAGTCAACTCCCATAAAATCAAGCGCAGTTCACCAAAAAAATTTCGTGAGCCATTATTTCTCACAATGTTTTTTTCTAAGTAATTATTATTTATTTATTACATAATAATTATAAAAACTAATTTTATTATTATGCTGCACGGAACCGGAAAAGAGTGTGCCCCGTCTTCTTCAGGTTCTGGTATAATGCCGCATCCGGCCGGCAATACCGCCGTTTCAATGCTCTTTGAACGATTCATCAAGTTTGACAGAGGCTGGGACAAAATAGGCTATTCGTATCGAACTACCCACTGACAAACAACAACAAGGTGGATCGGAGGGGTCGACGAAACAATACTAACAAGGGACGCGCGTGGCGCGGGCGGCGCGTGGCGTGGCGCGCGTGGCGCGGGCGGCGCGTGGCGTGGCGCGCGTGGCTCGTAGCGGCAGCGCGCTCACGCTGCGACTTACCGCGGAGTCTGAAACAAACCATCACATAATACAATACTTTAAATGGCTCGAATAAAAACCGTTTTAATTAGGGAAATAGTGTGTTTTGCATGTCTTTAATTATAAGATCTATTTACGTAATATTTACTCAAGTGTTTCAAGCGATGTTGGAATTCGTCTTGAACAGGATTTTTGTTAAAATGGCTCATGAGTCATGCCTGAACGACGCGTGTACCTAATTGACTTGTTTTAGTCGTCAGCCTTGTTGGTTGACTGCTGAGCGTGTGGTCCCGAGTTCGATTCCTAGACGCTCTTAAAACAAATACGTTCTATTATTTACAAACTTTATCCGTGTTTCCAGATAGCTACAACCTGGGAGTCTTTAAGTCAAGAGTGAATAGGTAACTTCTAGGCAAGCGTGCTCCATGTTCGACCACATCATCACTTACCATCAGGTGAGATAGTGGTCAAACCTGTACCTATTAATAGTAAAATGTATATATATAAAAAAAAACCAGGCAAGAGCGAGTCAGACTCGCGCACGTTTTGCTCGTGAAATGTTTTTAAATTTTCATCGGCGCGGCCTCTTTTCGTCAGAGAATTTTAACACTGCGGTGTATATTGCAGTTTTAGATCTCTTGACCGCTAGTGAAACTAATGCAATTTTTGTTTGATTTCTGAAAAAGTGTGCTATTTATAGGGCTGCCATCACATAATTTGTCGAACCCGGACAAAACGTTTAAAAACCCCGGACATTTGGGTGAAATTGAGTTGATCACCCGGCCGCAAACAAAAAAATATATTTTTTAATCATTAGCTTCTTTGTGATACAAACTACAGCGTTACTTATATATCGACTCAAATTAAATTTTACACTCTTCACGTAAAATCTGGTTACATAAATAACTAGGAACACTGTTCTTTTGACATTAAGTTAAAAACAATTTAAAATTTAAATTTTTTTATTGTATCAATAGTCAAATAAGCAATATAACAGTCAGTAGCGGCTTTAGGGCCGGGCGAGCCGGGCGGCCGCCCAGGGCGCCGGGACATACGGCTCCGCGCTGTAACTTGACTTAACCACTTAATTTGCATATCTACGTATTTCTTTCGGTATAAAGTAAAACTAAAAGTATTATTACTAAATTCACAGTATTGACTTTTATAATCTAACTAGCTGACCCGCGCAACGTCGTCTGCGTCACGATTTTCATTACTGCTCCGCTCCTATTGGCCTTAGCGTGATGATATATAGCCTATAGCCTAGTAGCTAGGGTCTCGAGCGCCCCTGGCAAGATTTGAATTTTGCGCCCCCCAATTCCAATTTTTACTCGACTGCCCCAGGAGGGTACCTACTATTTTTCGAGAGCATTGTATATTTCTCGCGCACTAATTTGCAAACAAATCACTTTTTAAGCAGTCTGTGATTGAACTACACAAAATGCTCTAATCCATGCTAAACCAAAGCTTTGGCTATGGAAAAGGCGCCTCAGTGTTAAAAATAAAGCTAATCGATGTTTGTGGTGTATGGGGCGCCTTTGGGGCACAGTTTTAATTTTTGTCTGGCACTACTTTGCTGCCAGGATAGTGCAGTGCTACATGAGTAGTTGTTGTTTTTTAGTGTTTTTTACCACTAAAGCAATGAATTTACTGGCCTCAGCAGGCATTTTGAGGTGAACGCGAGTCCGACTCGCACTCGGCCGGTTTTTCTTCATTTTAGAGCGAAGTAGCGTTCACCAGCCACTGCGTCAACTGCTTGCGACTTGCCGTTGCGCGTATTGTTATTAATAATAATAAATACCTAACTGTTTGTAGTTTGTTATGAACTTGTTACACGTAGCTGCATATGGGGAATCGCCATCTCAGCACCCAATTATTTAAAAAACCTTACGCCGCAATTTAACGAACGATGGAAACTGCGAGCTGAGATAGCACTTTGTGACGCACGGACCTAGATTACCAAATTAATGTAACTCGGTAAAATTCCACTCCATATTCATACTTCGAGTAGGCGCTTAGGCTAATTTAGGATATAATTAATGTAATTCTTTTATTTTAAAATAAATTTAGTAAAATCATGTCTTGGTTTTCTTCATATCCTCCGATTGCAGCTAACGTAATTAACTCAATAATAAATATGGCACGAAATTGAAAATAAGTTATTATAAATATAAAAGGGCGCCAAATGCATGAGTCGTCCGGGGGCGCTTAGACGGTTAAGGCCGGCCCTGATAATATGTAGTTTTATGTAGAATGTAACTCAGACGCGGATCTAGGATTTCGCTCAAGGAGGGGGGCAAATATTTGTCTATGCGGGGGATAATTTCATTGTTATAACGTGTCAGACGCCTTCACAGTTATTTAACGGTGCTTTTACAAAAATATCCTAAACTAGCACTTCGCTCGCGACTTCGTTCGCGCGGTTTTAGTTGGTACTCCACGAACTTTATCTCCCATCTAACCTCTTAAAGGGTATGTGTAAATTACTTATAAATAGACTAAACGTAGGGCGGTTCAATCTTAACATTTCTCTTAGAGTATATTTTTAATACCGTCGTAACTTTTAAACGTAAGGTTCGATTTGAATAGTTAAAAGTGTAATTTACATGCACATAACCAACCTTAATTATTAACCAATTTAAAAAGATAAGGATTAATATCATGATATTGAAATCACCACTATTCCATTTCACCCGGGTTTTGATTGAATAATTTGAACAAAAAGCGGTCATTGTGACTTAACCATAATAGTTAGATACATACCCTCGCGGACTTTTTTGTTGATATTTATGTCTTCTATAAAATTGTAGTACATTACTTTGCTCTATTGTCAATAGTTTCCGCAGCGTACGCGATATAAGGATCTTCTTTGGTATTATTTTCACACCTGGGGTTACATAATCGTAGTATTCGTACGGATTCTTAACTTTTTTGAAAATATTCTATAGCCTATGTTCATCAGGGATAATGTAGAATTCGAATGGTGAAAGAATTTTTCAAATCGGTCCAGTAGTTTTGGAGCCTATTCAGTTCAAACAAAGAAACAAATCTTTCCTCTTTATAATAATAGTGCAGGCAACCGACAGTAACCGCGAGCGAATCGAGCGCGAAAATTTTAGGCGCTGGTAGGGTGATACCATAGATTATTGACCATTCGCACAGAAACACGCTTATGCGGAAAGGCACGCAATCAAGCAAACTCGAGGACAAGCGAAGCGAGCTCGCTAATTTTAGTACCCCGGCTTGGATCAGATAGGGAATTTCTAGTAACCACACATATTCATATCTAGTTCAATAAAAGTCTCTTTGTCAACTCAGCCTAAAAAAGTGTGGGAAACAATGATGTAAGAGCGAGCGGAGCGATCTCGAAAATTTTTACACCCAGGCTTGATTACATGAGATTTTTCAAAAAATCCCATCCAACAAGTCAAAACTCTTAGGAGTCGAAAAAGTCGTGGTTAGCATCATTGCGGCTTACAATGATTACCGATTAATTTTTAACTGTTTAGTTTCGATTATTTTTTTACATTTAACCTTTCAATCAATGGAGCTTCCCCGGACACAAAAGAGCGTCCGGGTTTCACCCGAACCCTTTTTGAAAACCCTGCCCGGACGCGCCCCAGGTGCCCTCCAAACTAGGCCAAATCCGGGGAAACCCGGACGGATGGCAACCCTAGCTATTTAGAGCCATCGTTTTATTTTTCCTGTAATCTTTACATAAACTTTTATCACCTAGAATACCTAATTTCAGATTTTACTCTATGTAAACTTCGGAGAAACCGTATAACCCTGTTAATGGGTTGTGGAGGTCTGGTAGACAGCCGCTCCACGTAAAATACTGGTATTTAGCTAAATCCGGTTTAACTGGAAGACGACCCCAATACCTATAGTTGGGAAAAGGCTAGGCAGATGATGAAACTTCGGAGAAAAAGGGGGAATAGTCAAATTTTGTACCATTTTCGTCAATAGTCGAAAACCATACGGTTAAAAAAAGGAAAAGTGTCTGAGAATGTGCAAATAGCGCCCTTTCATATGGTAGCCTCAATTAGATTTTATCAGCCGCTGTTACAAAAAAAAAAAATACACATTTTTAGTTTTTTCTTATTTGCAAAATAGTTAAGCAAACATCATCTAAAACTATTCCAAATTTCATGTTGATAGCATTAGTGGTTCTCGAGATATACAGCTGTGACAGACGGACTTAGTCACACCATAAAGCCTTCCTTTTATCATTTTGTTACGGAACCCTTAAAATGAATACCTATTTCCCTTGGTCACGGCATCACGCGTGCGCGTGTACCGATTTAACTAATTCTTTTTTGTTGTGTTTGTTATTATCAGGAGAAGATTCTTATGAAAGAAAAAATTAAGAAAGTAGCCAGTTGACGGGAGCGAAGCCGCGGAGGACAGCTACTATCACTACATAGTATAAAACAAAGTCGCTTCCCGCTGTCTGTCTGTCCCTATGTATGCTTAGATCTTTAAAACCTTTTTTAATAGATAGAGTGGATCTCGAGGAAGGTTTTAGTACATAATTTGTCAAGGTTTTGTGTAAATTGGCTGATGTATGAAGATTATTACTGAAGAGGTCGGAAAAAATGATCTAAATAGTTCGTTACATCGCGTGCGCTGCGAAAACTATTGATGATAGAACATGACGATGTACTACAGTTTTAGGTAACACATCAATACCTTCGAAAAGGTCGGGATTGTACAACTTTTCCCAAACATTTTATAATTCATAATTGCAAAGAAAACTAGCTTTTGCCTGCGACTTTGTTCGACTAGAAGTCGGTTTTCGTGGATGCGGACGAACTTTATAAGTAGCCTATGTCCTTCCCCAAGTTTGAAACCTCCATATCGAATTTTATCACGATCGGATTAAACGGTAAGCCGCAAAAGCATAACAGACAGACAGAGTTACCTTCGCATTTATAAAATAAGCTTGAACCGGAAGTATGGATGAAAAAGAAAAGCAAAACGACTTTCTGGCGGGTTTCGTAGAACAAGTGATGCAGCAAGTGTGCGCGGCGCTGCGTCGATCTCGCTTGCGTTTGTTACAGACGGAGATGTTGAACTGGTCATTGCAGCAAAAGTGGTTGGGATATGTTGAAATGGTATCATCAGTACTGGCGCAGGTTCACTTGTATCTGTATTTCGCTTTGTATTTAATGGTGATTGTGATTTTAATGTCATCAATGTTAATTTTACCATGTTTGTAATTATATCACTTACGTGGTGTAATTGTATCACTTGTCATTGTACTGGTACCAGAAACTTCAGTTTTTGGCTCAGTGGTAGCCATCGCTACAACAGGCGCTGTCGCTGCTATCGCTGGTTCGGTGGTGGATACTAATTGTTCAGTTGATGTGACGAGCTCAGCGGTAGTCATCGCTACAACAGGCGCTGTCGCTGCTGTCGCTGGTTCAGTGGTGGACACCAATTGTTCAGTTGATGTGACGAGCTCAGCGGTAGTCATCGCTACTACTGGCGCTGTCGCTGCTAGCGCTGGTTCAGTGGTGGATACTAATTGTTCAGTTGATGGGACGAGCTCAGCGGCGTTCATCGCCACAACAGGCGCTGTCGCTGCTATCGCTGGTTCAGCAGTCAGTGTGACGCGCTCATCAAGCCCAGACCCTGCTGTCGCCCGTGGCGACTGTGGCTGCTGTTCGAGATTATGCTTCCGACCTGAATATTCTGCGAAGGGCCTGTTAGATAGTGGTTGAGGGTGATGAGGGTTTGGCGTTGCGTACTTATTATTTGGAGAGTAAGAATGCTTATAGTGTCGGTTTGCTTGTAGCGTCTCTGGATAGTAAGAGTGTGGGGGAGAGGGCTCTGTTGTTGGATTTCGATTGTTACTTGGAACCAGATGATGAAGATATTCACCGTTTGCCAAGCTTGCGTCGGATTTTTTTATGCTCAATGATTGCGGCTCGCTATAATAACGTTGGTCCGGTCGCTGTGATGGGAAGTTATTATTGTTCCGGGTTTGTGACTTCAAACTGTGATGCTGTCTCTGGTAATAGCTAACAGAGTGGTGCTCGGGATCATAATCCAGAGGTCGCTGTACTTGATAGTCATGTGGTGTCTTCTTCGGACTAGGAAATAAAGTATTAAGAGGATGGGCTTCAAGGTACGTAGTTTGCTGCAAAGCGCCAGGAAGGTAGCGGGTGGTCCAGGGCACGGCGGGGGGCGGGGACGCGGCCGCTACGGAATGCGCCGCTGACGTCAGCAGCTCGGCCAGGTTCGGGACAGGCCAGTGCAGGTCAGTCAGGTCCTTTGTATGAGTCACGTGTATGGCGCGATTTAGAGGGACTTGAATCTTATGACCGCCGAGCTTGAATTCTGAAAAGAAAATTGTTTTGTATCAAATAACAAAATTTTATGCATTATGGAATCCGGGGTAAGGTCAACGACTGGATTAAAAGTTATCTTTCTGAAAGAGTACAATGTGTGGAAATAATAAAAACTTCTCAAAAGGAAAAAATCCTATAAGTAGGTCGGAATACAAACAAAATAATCATGGCGCGCCACAGGGAGGTATCGTGTCCCAACTCCCCACTACTCTTTCTAGTTTACAATGACGACATTGCAGAGACGATAGGCAAAGATTGCATACTATTCGCTGATGCCACTACAATAATGATTAAGAGTGACAATAAATGAAATCGTCCAAGCTCTGGATAATGCAATCGATTGGCTAGAAAAAAATAACTTAAAAATAAATATGACTAAAACAAAAATACAATTTCAGATATACAATTCAAACATAAATAAACTTGAAATTCATTATAAAGATTCTTACTTGACCACTATCGATAATTGTGTATTCTTGGGTATAACGGTCGATAAATATTGTGAAATCACACAGATAAAATTCTTGCAAAAATAGATCGTTTTATATATGTTTTGAAAAGAATAAGACAAACAGTAAACTGTGATAGTGCAATGCTGGCCTACCATGGTTATGTATCATCCGTACTTAGATACGGCATTGTGATATGGGGTAACTCAGTAGATTTTGGCAGAGTTTTTAAAGCTTAAAAAAAATGTATCCGAGCAATTTGTGGAGCTCGCTTTTTAGACACTATTTCAAAAGCTTAAAATTCTTCCTTTGCCATGTTTATATAATTTTGAAACATGTATTTTTGTAAAGAAAAACTACAATTTATTTGAAACGAGCACTGATAGGTCAAATAGCCGAACGCGTCATAAAGATAGACTCCGGCTGCCACCAATAAAAATAAAACAATTTAAGAAAAATGTATGCTGCATGTCGATTACACTAGTTTACAGTAAATCTGTTGCCGGAAAAAAATTGGCCCTTGCTGACTCCACATGGTATGCTAAGTTCAAATATACAGATATTTTTTTTTATCAGCTCTGGTTTTTGAGTTTCGGATTTTCTGGTTCTCGCCAAAAAGTAAGTTTGATCAATTGTCATCGCTGATTGTTCCTACCTCTTAATAGCACGCCATGTTATGGCAGGATATGCTGACACAAATTTACTGTAACACCTTATGTAACATATTCTAGCAAAAAAATATTTTGATTGATTGATATGGCTAAAGTACACACTTCTTTTATATTGTGTTAATTTTAAAACTAGTTTTCGCCCGCGACTTCGTGCGCGCATATTCCGGTTTTTACCGTTCTCGTAGGAATTTTGAAAATCTTAGTCCCAACTTACACTCTCCAAGGAACCTACATGCCAAATTTCAGCTCTCTACGAGCAGTAGTTTCGGCTGTGCGTTGTCTGTCAGTCAGTCACTCACTCAATCAGTCAGTAACGAAAGAATTTTGTATATATTGATACCATTTGACATTCTCGAACTGAATGAGACGAAATTTAAAACATGCATAAAACGCACAAGAAGTAGACAAGCTGCTGACCTACCTTGAAGACAATGATCTCCTCAGTGACCGTCAATGTGGCTTTCGCCGGGGACGGTCAACTGGCGATCTTCTTGTGTATATCACGCACTGCTGGGGCGAGGCCATCGAGAGACACGGCGAAGCACTTGCCGTGTCGCTCGATATCTCGAAGGCCTTTGACAGGGTTTGGCACGTAGGTCTGCTCAGCAAGCTTCCTGCTTATGGCATCCCAGTTGGTTTTTGTAGCTGGATATCAGACTTCCTGAGTGAACGGTCGATCCGAGTAGTCGTTGACGGCTGCTCCTCTGACCTCATGGCTATTGATGCCGGAGTTCCTCAGGGGTCCGTTCTCTCTGCAACTCTTTTCCTGCTGCACATCAATGACCTACTTCAGCTTGGTCTTGTTGGGTACGCAGATGACAGTACGGTTTCAGAGAGATACTTGTCCAGCGCAACAACAAGCGGGGATGAATTTCGTTCCTTGAGAGAGGCCATGGTAGAGCGGACAAATTCGACCTTAAGCCTTGTCTCCCAGTGGGGTGATGACAATGTGGTCACTTTTAACGCCACCAAAACACAGGCGTGTCTTTTTACCGCAAAAAGGAGTCGTTTCGACCAAACTCCTACTTTTCGGGGTGCATCTGTTCCTGTGTCTGATCGGCTCAAGCTCCTAGGCATGGAGTTGACATCCAGTCTCAACTTCGGCGCCACCATCGAGTGCAAAGCCCAAACCGCTGCCAAAAAGCTGGGCATACTAAATAGGGTGAAGCGATACTTCAAGCCTGGACGGCTTTTAACTCTATATAAAGCGCAAGTCCGATCCTGCATGGAGTATTGTAGCCACCTTTGGGATGGCTCAGCTAAATATCAGCTTGCCGCGCTTGACTCGGTGGAACGCAGAGCTAAGAGGCTCATCGGTGACGAAAAACTGGTGGATAACAAGCTACATAGCTTTGCTCATCGCCGTAAGGTTGCCTGCTTGTCGGTCTTCTACAGATTGTACTTCGGTGAGTGTGCCCAAGAACTCCACGACCTCATTTCACCGGCCCCCTTCTACCATCGGACATCCAGACGCACTGCATCTTACCATCCCTACCTTGTTACTATTCCACCAATTCGCACTAAGCGTTTCCAAACGTCTTTTATAATGCGCACAGCAAAGGAGTGGAACTCTCTGCCTGCGTCTGTGTTTCCAAATGCTTACAACCCTAATCTCTTCAAAGTTAGAGTGAACAGGCTCCTTCTGGGTAAGCTCGCTCCATCGTAGACTTTGTCTCTGTCATCTCTGACCTAGACTAGAGTCAAGAGCAAACCCATCACAAATAAAAAAAAAAGCATATTATAAACTGGAAGATTAGGTATATCCTTCATAAAAATGCTTGGCTAAATGTCGGTTTGCTCCGTAGCCACAGCCGCATAGCTCCACTAGTTAGGTTTTTAGGGTTCCGAACATCCGTGAGAAACGGAACCCTTAGGTATAGGATCACTCGGGTGTCTGTCTGTCCGTCTGTCACAGCCAATTTTCTCCGGATCTACTGGACCGATTCTGTTGAAATTTGGTACACATATGGACTTATGCGACCCAAACATGGACGTGTTACATAAATAAATAAATTTTGAGTATGGGGATCATAGTCTAGTCAACAAGTGCCTTTTTGTTCAACTTTTTCAGCAGTCTCGGAAAAATATGAATGAGGTGTCATTCGATTCGGAAGAGCAAGTAGATGGGTTTTGAATAAAATAAAGTTCCTCTCGAAAAAATTGCAAAAGTTATCTGGGGGCACGGCAGTGCCCCTGCCAAGTCGAGCAAAAAAGCGGCACGGCCGTACCATCCTTTTCTCGAAGCAGTTCAGACCATTTTTGACCCCCTATAACTTCGTTGTGGATAAAACTAGAAGCCTGAATTTTTGAGTAACCAAGCAGGCCTTGTATAAACACGGTATATTTTAAATTTCATTCAATTTGAACCAGCAGTGTAAGAATTATAACTAGTCAAAGTTTCTCAATTTTGTCACTCACTGACTGACCGATCATCAAAACTCTAAGGCACTTCTAGCAGACGTAGAAGCTTCATACCTATACTAATATATAAAGCTGAAGAGTTAGTTTCCCCTTCCTTCTCGGATCGCACCCAGTGCAGACGTGTTTTTCAAACTAATTTGCAAAAATTGTAACTAAAACCATTTATAGAAAATCTAAAATAAAACTCAATAAACCAGTAGTGAGTACCAGGACTCCAGACATAACGAAGAAGTCATCGAGGCGGACTCTCCGACGAATCGACATTGCATCGTCGAGACTTTATTGGCTTGGCGAACGCACCCACGAGCGCAGGAGCAAGTTTTTGGTGGGCGGGGCAAGGCGACACTATCGCTATCCCAATCACCCAACCGAGCCATCCTGCTCGCTCGGTAACCTGACCTTGGATTGCGACACCGACATACACGCCGCGTACAAAGTATTTCAAAAACTGTGAGTAAACTACCCACACTGCGCTCTTACTTATTTTACGCCACCGAACAATGCCGCTTCAACACTCCCCTACTAAATCTCCACCATCAACCCGAACACCTACTTCAAATAATAGCGCAATTTCAAAAGCCGATAAGAAATCCACTTCCAGCAATGTAACTCAAAGAGCTCAAAAAAGGCGGCAGGGTGACGATTTAGATTTTTTTTTATGGAAAAGATGGAATCCATGTTTCAAACCTGGGCTGAAAATCAGGATTCCAAATATCAAAAACTTCTGGATTCTTTTGAGGCCATTAAAGTCCAAAATGAGGAGATGAAACATAGCATGAATGTTATTTCTATGCAATACGACGAGATCAAGTCGAAAATAGATCAATTAGAACAGGACAAAACATCTAACTTGTCCTATATCCAATCTATTGAACAAAAGTTTGAGCTGTTGGATAGATATAATAGGATTTCATGCGTGGAAGTTAGAAACATTCCCTACTCAAAAAAAGAAAGCCTGAACGATTTATATTCTACAGCTTTGAACTTAAGCCAGGCACTAGATGTTTCTATTCAGCCCAATGACATTAGGAACATTTACAGAGGATATTCAAAAACCGAAGACAAAAAGCCAAAAATAGTGGATTTTGTTTCGGTCCCAATTAAAAACAAACTGCTTGCATCCTACAAATCATATAATAAACAGAATAGCAACAATAAATTGAACACTACCCACGTCAAGATCAACGGCCCATCAGCTAATATATATGTATCGGACTACTTAACTCCTAAAATGAAGAAACTACATTTCCTCGCAAGAGACTTTGCATCAACTAATGGGTTCAAGTACTGTTGGTCGACCCCGGGGACTATATATCTACGTAAAAAGGAAGGCGATCCATCGGTTAGGCTTAAAAACGAACAAGATCTTACAAATTTGCGTAAACAAAACATAATATGACTAACTTCAATTACTAGATACAGATTGTTCCAACGTCATTGTTATTCAGTATTGTATTCTTATTGCGCAAATTTTCATTATTGCGTTATAACTTCATTTTTGTATTTTTATGCATGCTGTGACTCAATTTTGGATGTTTTCGAAAGTCTTGTATGTAACACAAACTTACACATACAACTACCCGCACACTCCACAAGTACACTTTTACAACATAATATCTCTCTGTCTAACCAAAACACTAAAAATATTCAGCTTAAGTATGACGTCAACGGTAAAATTGTGTTCACAAACCAGATATGTGATACGCAACTCGGCTATACTGTAGTGCAGGCTATCATACCTCTTTTTATACTTGTTCATACCCTCATTGATTCTTATATTCTCACATATAAAATTCTCAGACATAAACCACCTAATTAAAAATTTAGATCACATCAGTATAAGCGACTCATTAATTTGTCAGCCTGAACAATGTAAAAATATAATTAAAAATCCTCAAGTATTTACTAAAATATTACATCAAAACATTCGCAGTATAAACAAAAATTATGATAACTTGTGTATCTTACTAGAACGAACACGGGTAAACTGTGATATTATTATTCTCTCTGAGTGTTGGTTATCTTGTGCCCATAACCTGCCATCTATGGATAACTACGATTATTTTAGTACCACTAGACACTACAACCAAAACGACGGACTGGTTATCTATATTAGTAAACACCAGAAATATAAGATAGAAGAACCCACTTTTATTGACGCGAATTGTCTGCTCATTAAAAAAGGCAATAATGACATGGCTATAATTGCATTATACAGACCACATTGCTTCAAAAATATTGTCAATTTCTTAAATTCATTGAATGATCTGTTAACTGAGTTATCATCCTTTAAAAATATCCTTATCATTGGCGACATAAACATAAATATACTTGACTCAAATCAAAACGTATCCCGTTATCTTGAACTACTGACATTCCACGGATTAATCCCCGCTTTCGACATCCCAACTAGATCCAAAAGTTGTATTGATCATGTAATTATAAAAACAAAGTTACCCTCATTAACACTTATTCTTAACTCAGCCATAACTGACCATGAAGCAGTATTTTTCTGTCTGGAAACTAAAAGTATCAACAGCCTAAAAAACAAAAAAATCATCGATAAAATAAACTATTGCAATATCATTTCGGATTGCAAAAATATTGACTTTAGCCAAATTTTTAAAGAACGAGATCCAAACATTTCGCTTAATCTATTCATACAACTTATACAACAATTAATACTGACTAATTCAATCAAAATTAAAATTCCTCGTAACAAAGTAACATTAAAACCTTGGATCACTGTAGGTTTACTCAGATGTATCAGAAACCGAGATAGAATGCATTTTAAAATCTTATTAGAAAAGATTATTAATAGAAGACTCGTAAATTTCTTGGAGAGTAAAAAATTACTAGCAGATGCCCAGTATGGTTTCAGACCAGGTAAATCGACAGACGATGCTGTACACAACTTTACTGAATTCATAGCAACGAAATTGGATGAGAAAAAGAGATGCCTGACTATTTTCTAGACATGGCGAAGGCCTTTGACACGGTTTCTTCTGTTAAACTCTTAGATAAGCTTGAGGGCATGGGTATAAGAGGTACGGAATTGCTTCTTTTTAAAAGCTACCTTCAAAATCGTACGCAGAGGGTGAGGATAGACAATACAGTGAGCGGGGAGGGTCCGGTGACATTCGGAGTCCCTCAAGGCAGTATATTGGGCCCATCTCTCTTCCTGTGCTATATAAATAACCTGTGCAAACTTTATCTCCAAAACTGCAAGATTACCTCATACGCTGATGACACCGCCCTTACTTTCTTTGGAGACACCTGGGACGAAGTCTTTAATTTTGCACAAGAAGGCTTCAACACGGTCTGCCATTGGCTCGCTTCAAACATCCTTACTTTAAATGCCACTAAAACCTACTTTGTTACCTTTTCATTACGCAACACTCCCATCCCATCACACAAAATAATCGCACATTCTTGTCATCAACAAATAGCCACAAATTGCAACTGTCCACATATTAAGAATGCAAGATCCGTTAAATACCTTGGTGTAACAATTGATGAAAATCTAAACTTCCACGAGCATATAGGTAATGTGTCCAAGAGAATACGTAAACTTTCATATGTTTTCAAAAACCTTCGACATGTAGCGGACTCCAAAGTCATGCGAGCTGTTTATCTAGCGCTCTGTCAGTCTGTTCTCACCTACTGCATCTCTTCATGGGGCGGGGCAGCTAAACGCACCTGGTTGAACTAGAAAGAGCTCAAAAACTCATTCTAAAGATCAGCCTCTTCAAACCGAGGCTATATCCTACGACGGAACTGTACCAGCAAGCTGAAGTCTTAACGGTGAGACAACTATACGTTCTTTCTACCATACTTAGACAGCATTCTAGCTTGAATTATAGTAGTCTTAATCCTACATTAAAAAAGAGGCGTTTTTATCAGGTCTGCCAAATAAAACCAGCTAGGACAACTTTCAGCCGATACTTTTTCTTTTTCCAAGGGTCACGTCTATATGATATTGCAAATAAGAACCTTACAATTTATTCGTCAACGAAACTTGAATGCAGGCGTAAGGTCTCTAATTGGCTTCAAGCACTTAGCTATGACGATACGGAGAAACTGTTATATGGTTACAGAGAAGTATAACACTCAAGCACTACACACACTCCCCCCAAAAACACACAAGCACGACTCATATTATATCACACACACAAACAACTACACAAACAATAAACACCCACCAACAAATTCACAAACTTACCAACCTTACCTTCCATTAATTTTGATAGGCAAATTCAATTTGATTTGTTTTTATTTTAAATGTAATATTCTAAGTTAAGTAGTGATGAGCCATGAGCGCTCCCTACTACATTAGTTTGTATCTTTGTTATGGATCTATACATAAATCCGAGATAAGGAGACCAGGTGACCCATAGCACAGGTTTTACCTAGTATAGGCTCCTGTCTCCCATCTTCAAACGGTTTCCTTCATAAACTGTATAAAATTTGTTATTTGTGGGAGAAAATAAATAAATAATTGT
Source organism: Lacanobia wlatinum (assembly GCA_947578705.1). Lineage (NCBI taxonomy): Eukaryota > Metazoa > Arthropoda > Insecta > Lepidoptera > Noctuidae > Lacanobia > Lacanobia wlatinum. The sequence goes on from OX388032.1 coordinate 29,680,908, forward strand.
TGTTGTTGTTGTTGTTGTTAGTTTGTTTGCTTGAAAGCGCTAATCTCAGGAACTACTGGTCTGATTTAAAAAAATGTTTCAGTGTTAGATAGCCCATTTATCGAGGAAGGCTATAGGCTATTTATCATCACGCTAAGACTAATAGGAGCGGAGCAGTAATGAGAATTGTGACGCAGACGAAGTTGCGCGGGTCAGCTAGTTTAGAATACAATTAGTGTTTAGTGTATAAATGAAGGAAAGACTATATTTTGCAATTTCGGTACAATTTTCATCTAGAAAACTGTACCGAAATTGAAAAATATTTTAGTTTTACCAACTGCATAAATAAATTTGTAATCCCATATAAATATATAGGATTACAAAGTTAAATTTGCAGTGAATGAATCTGTGTATTTCCACTATTAGGTAGGTACTTCCAATATTATATTATACAGGATGTATAATATAATATTGGAAGTACCTACCTAGTTATAATTTTGTACAAAGGCAACTTGTAAAATGGTCAACGGAATGTAAATGCAAGAATGGGACATGTCTTATGAAGTTGTACTAAAATCCCGCAAAGTTTTTAAGTAGACTTAATTGCCCGAAATTGCCATGAAAGAAAGAACACTAATAATCATAATCGCGGCCGGCGGTGGTGGCTTGCCCGCGCCGCAGCTTCCACGCTTCCCGCCCGTCACAGAAAGGCGGCCACTTTCTTCCAGGCAACCTTTAAGTTTTACTGCGATATTGCAGGTATATAAACAAACCACGTTTTATTTAAATTACGACGCAAATTTAAATAATCTTTATATAAATCTAATTCTATAGAAAAACTAATGGGTTAACTAATTTATTTATTTAGAAAATCTTTGAGTGCGGCAGCGAGTGCTGTACAGTGTTCAAGTTAATCCTCGGTTAAGCTTGATGTTGTAATTAATTTTTAGTATTTATAGTAAATGAGAGATTACTATTTTATATGAGAATTAACTTTAGCTGACGTTTGACGAGTGCGGTCCTAAATATTACTAACTAATGTAAAAAATAGATAAATTTTAAAATAAAGAACACTCATCTCGTATGATGAATGTTGCCATGCCAGCAACGTACGTGCGTATTCATATGGGCGTAAGTAAGGTTGATAATAACCGCGCTCGCGGCGCATGCAGACATGAATGCCGCCGAGCCAGCGACAGCCGCGCTACAGCCGCGCAAATACGCGCGAACGTCCTCTTGCTGTTCGGATGTGCCTAGAAATCTTACCTATAAATTTGCGATTTTCGTTCATAATTTTGATTGCTATATTAGTTTGACGACTGAAAGGCTTACTCATTGGTTTAAAAACCTTTGTTGGTATTCAAGAAGTAGAAGGCACCGGAAAGGAAAAAAAGTAGGATTATCTACAAAAAGAAATGAGAGATTTGATGGTAAACAATTCACGAAAAAAAGAAAGGTTTGTCTATATTTGTAAATATCTCATAATCTGATCAATATTTTTGAAATCTAAAAGGAGGAATTTTCCTAACAAAAAATTCTCATATTTGGAACTGGACCAATATTTATAACTTTCCCAGTGGTGAATATACCACCGAAAACAGGGACTCTAGTTTTCGCAAGCCACGCCTGCTCCGGCCACTTCAACAATAAAATTGATTTAAACATATTAAATATCAAATTGTGAAATGAAAAAAATCAGGCAATTACTGGATAGATGAAATGACGGATTATTATTAAGCGGGGTGGCTTTTTGCTGGATAGCCATGACGACTACTGCAGCGGTCTTAGGGGACTTGAATACGTGGGCGCTAAACATAACGCACCATGCAAGGAGCCTAAAGAGGTACGAACAGAAACCAATTATCGGGAGATTGCTCAAGATTGTTCTACAAGTGAGGGTAGTCGGGAAACTTGTGGTGTGTCTCGAGGTTTGAATGAGAGCGCTGTTCGTCTAGCGATGGAGCATAACAAACCCAAAGCGATGACTCACAGGCAATTAGCTGCGATCGACATAACTAGCGAGACGGGACACACGGCTGCTCCGACCGAAAGCAGTGATGTATTCGCTAAAAATAAATCTTTAGCCGTTGTTGTACGCGATGGTGACCGGAAAACACCCAAAGAAGACAAAGAGTGGACTATAGTACAGAGGAGACGTTTAAGGAACCGGTTTGTTGCCAATAGAGGAAAAGCAGTTTTGAGCTCAGATGCGTGTTTTAAAGCCGCGGACATAAAAATACCTATCTACATATACAATGTTTCAAGGGACGTGCCCGTGTGTGACATACTCAGCTATATTGCGAGTAAAACTGATGTTACTGTGCACCTGGAAAAAATGAGTATGAAAATACCAAAATCGTATGATGCTTACAAAGTTTTGGTACCGAAGCATAATTTAGAAACTTTTTTGAATGATGATTTCTGGCCAGAAGGCATCGCATACCGTCGCTTTGTTTACTTCAAAACAAGAAGTTATGGTATAAGGAGTGACAAATAAGTAGTGCATAGTCGTACTTTCATTATGGATAATTACGTCAATCTCGTCACATAGTGCGGCACATGGATGTCGTCGGTGGCTCGATCACGGTGTGGTCACGAGCTCGGCGCGCTCCGCCATCGATAACGTGACTACATTGTACGATACCTACTGGTCGGATCATTATTCGATGCAGATAACTTGTAATATAGATTTAATTAAACCAAAGTTGTGATGTCTAGCGTGTGTAAAAATAAAGTGATATGGGGAGAGAGGCAGACTAGTCAAATTGAAACAAATCATACTTTTTGTCATAACAAGTTAAGGGATATTGACTTTCCAGCGGAATTTGCTGTTTGTGCTGATAAAATATGTAAATGTACAATTCATAAATCATTAATAAATGACATGTATAAAACCATAGAACGTATTCTGTCTGAGGGCGCGGAGTATTCCTGTGGTGCGACTTCAAATAACAGGAGGGGCAAACACATAGTAGGCTGGATAAGGCTCGTCAATGTTATCAGACTTGGATAAGGTACGGAAGACCTAGCTCTGGTCAGTACCATGAGATGACCGAGGCGAGGCGACTATTTAAATTAAAGAAAGAAAGAAGAAAGAAAACTACTTTATTTGGCACACACGGAAAAGACACGGCAAGTTAAAATGGTGTCAAAGTAACCAACAAAAAATTAAGATGGATATTATAACGCGACACCATAGCAATAATAATTTTTAAAAATTTTGGAAATCAACAAATACGTTGAATTTGAAGCCGAGCCGACCCGTGAGTGTCGATGGTGTACACGAGCTAGGTGACATCGCGAAATTATTTCAGCAGCATTTTAGGGTTGAGCCGTTTATGAAGTCTGCTCCGTCTGAGCTGCTGTCGGTGTCCAGTGATGGAGCTGCACCTGGGCATACCAAGGTTAGGTTCACTGCAAAGGATGTAGATTTGGATATCAAATCAATGAAAGGAGGAAAGTCTCCAGGACATGATAGCCTCAGCATTAAGCACGGTATGCTGGGGTGCACTTGCCTAGGGTCCTAGCTTTGCTCTTTAATCTGTGTGTTAGCCACTCCTTCTTGCCGGACGATCTCATGTAGGTACATTATTGTTGTCCCCATTGTAAAAAATAAGACCGGTGATGTCTCGGATAGGTCGAACTATAGGCCTATCTCCTTAGCTACGGTTATAGCGAAGGTAATGGACCGTCTGCTTGATGGCCACTTAAAAATATAAAACTGCACGACGCCGACGGTCAGTTCGGCTTTCGGGCTGGCCTATGAACAGAAAGTGCAATCCTGTGCCTCAAGCAGACTGTGCAGTACTACCGCGCGTAAGACGCCAGTATACGCGTGTTTCCTAGGCCTCTCCCGGGTATTCGACATGGTGTCATACAATCTGCTGTGGACAAAAATGCGTCAAGACACTAATCTGCCCTCTGAGATTATATATGTATTTGAGTACTGATATAATAATCAGCAAAATACTTTAAGGTGGGCGGATAGTAAATCGGACATGTACGAGTTGGAGTGTGGGGTAAGACAGGGCGGGTTGACCTCACCGAAGCTGTTTAATCTGTATATGAACCACCTGATAGAAGAGTTGAGCAGCACTGGAATCGGATGTCATGTAGACGGAATTTGCGATATTAACATTAGCTACGCGGATGACATGGTGCTGCTCAGCCCTTCAATTAGTGCGTTGCGCAAGCTGCTTCGTATATGTGAAGGGTACGCGGAGGCTCCTGGGCTCTGGTACAATGTGAAGAAAAGTGAAGTTATGGTTTTTACAGCACCTAAAAAAGATTACTCGGAGGTACCTCCCGTCTCACTCTATAGTTCACCATTAAACCGAGTCACTCACTTCAAGTACCTGGGTCACTGGGTCTCCGAAGACCTTAAAGTTAACATGGATTTAGAAAGGGAGCGTAGGGCGTTGTCTGTTCGCTGTAATATGTTGGCTCACAGATTCGCACGTTGTACTAATCAAGTGAAGGTCACACTATTTAGGGCATTCTGCCAGACCTTCTACACGTGCAGTTTGTGGACTAAGTACACGCAGAGGACATACGACGCCCTGCGTGTCCAATATAATAATGCGTTCAAGACCATAAACATCCTGAACGCATTACTGCCGCGGTAATGTAGCGCAAGTACCATGTTCGGTGGGGCGCAGTCCGGTTGGTGCGCGGGGGCATTAATACTAAATCCCAGTCAACCATAACGACACAACAAATGTTCTCTATGCGACACAACCAACTTATAACCAACTTCGAATACGCGCGGAGCAAAACTGATGGATGCCAGAGTGGCTGGGCTTTCAGCAGGATGCCACGGCATGCCACTGAACGCCGCGGGATGCCGCAGCATGCAGCGGGGTGCCACAGCACGCCGCGGTATGCCACTGCACAACCTGCCGTGCCATGCCGTGCCACGCCGTCAGTGAGCGCCGGCTCTTACTATTTGTACTTACTAACACTAGGCTAAGAGATTGTTACTAACAAAAAATATGGACTGTCTGAAATAAATCTTATTATTATTATTCCATTTATTAAATTTAATACACATAAATGCTAATAGCACGGGCCTAAGCCAAGTGGTTATCAGCTGGGTTAAGAGTGGAAGAGGGTAAGTTTGAGTGAGTACGTTGGTGCGAGTTGTCTGGTTCACATTGTAAGAACTTCCTCACCAGTCTGCATGTGGTAGGTACTAGAGGGCAGGTTCAGGGAAGTAAGGGACTGGTGAAGTTGTTTTGGTATTACTCCTGTTGTGGATAATACTATAGGGACTATTGTTACTTTTTGCAGATGCCAGAGTCGGGTTATCTCATTTTTTAATTCAATATATGTACTTGATAACTTTTCTGCAATAGTACTTTGTATGTTGTGTGTGTTTGGTATAGCTATGTCAATGAGGTATCCAGTTTTGTTTGTTTTATTTATTAATGTGATGTCTGGTTTATTGAAGTGGACGGTTCGGTCAGTAAAAAGTGCGCGTTGAGTGCTCCATAGGAGTACGGGGATAAAATATAGCCTATGTTACTCGCTGATAATGTAACTATCCATTGCTGAAAGAAGTTTTCAAATCGGTCCAGTAGTTTTTAAGTTTATTCGTTACATACAAAAATACAAATCATTCCTCTTTATAATATTATTATAATTATACAACGCGTAACAGAATAAACGTAATACCTCTTAAGGGGTCATTGTACTCATCATTATGAACTACTTTTAATATGGGACGAATCCCGAAATCGCTGATAAAAAAAAACAGCTGTTCAGTACATTTTGTCGAGTTGTGTGCACATACATGTATGAGGGAGTCGATTTTCTTTTCGCGATTTCAGTGTTGGTCCCAAAGTGAAAGTTGTTCATAATGCCGAGTGCAATCGCGCTAATGCGATAAAACATGCGGCGTACCTAGCATGGGTCGACGCCCGTGCGCGCAAAGCAAATGACGTAAATCAGAAGAAGAGAGATTTTAACAGGGCTGCCAAGTCCTGCAAGGTGTTGCGGAGGGCTCGGTTTGACCACAATAGCCGAATAGAGAACAAACTTGCTTCATACCCAGCAGGTAGTAAGGCTTTTTGGTCCCTGGCTAAGTCGGTCGAATCGAACTTCTGCCGCCCCTCATTACCATCACTGCTGAGACCCGATGGGTCGCTGGCCCACTCCGCTGAGGAGAAAGCAAACTTGTTTGCGGATCATCGCGTCTAGATCCTGGAGGCGCGAGGCCCCCTGCTTCTCCTGATGGATGCGAGTCGAGTATGTCGCACATTCGCATTCATCAGAAGGAAGTTCTTCGGGTATTGCGTAACCTAGACGTGAAGAAGGCTAGAGGCTCCGACGGCAATTGCTTTGAGGACTTGTGCGCCTGAGTTGTCTCCAATCTTGACACGCCTATTTCGCCTTTCGTTTGAGACTGGAAAAGTACCGAATGCTTGGAAGCAAGTTAACGTGCAGCCCGTGCCCAAGAAGGGTAGTCGAGCTGACCTGTCGAATTACAGACCCATCTCGGTAACGTCTATACTCTGTAAGAGTATGGAACGCGTGCTGAATCGTAAGCTCCTGGTATACCTGGAAGCGAATGATATCCTTAGCGACCGACAATACGGGTTCCGCCGAAATCGGTATACTGGGGATTTTCTAGCGTATGCCATTCACATCTTGAGTGAGGCCATAGAGAAACACGGGGAGGCACTTGCGGTCTCCCTTGATATCTCGAAGGCCTTCGATAGGGTCTGGCACGATAGCCTTATTGGTAAGCTTCCTTCCTTCGGTCTGCCTGCCAGATTGTGTGATTAGTTGGCAGATTTCCTGAGGGATCAGTCTATCCGAGTGGTTATAGATGGCTGCTCGTCCGGACTGCTGAATATTAATGCCGGGGTTCCTCAGGGGTCGGTGCTCTCGGCAACATTGTACCTGCTGCATATTAATGATCTGCTAAAACCCGGTACCTTTGGGTATGCAGACGACAGCACTGTTGCTGAGAGATACGTGTCCGACGCACAAGCTTGTGGGTCGCAGATCCGGTCTCTCCGGGAGGCTATGGTTGAGCACTTGAACTTGTCTTTACAGGCTGTCTCTGAATGGGGCGATGCCAATCTGGTCAAGTTCAATGCTGCTAAGACCCAAGCGTGTCTTTTTCCCCTAAAAGGAGCCAATTCTACCTTTTTTTTTTTAACGGGGGGAAATCCTCATGGATGTCCTCCGCCCTGGGGCGAGCGGAGGGGTCTGTCAGACTCTTGCTGACTAAAACCACCCCGGTGCTCCATCTCTCACCTACGCCGGAGATCGCGGGGGCTTACGACTTCCGTAATCCCCGGCTGGTGGCCGCCTCTGCGGGCCACCTCGGGTCAGCGGGGGGAGTGAGGTGTTTGACTCCCCCCGCGACGTCAGAGAGGGGCGCACGGGAACACCACGCGCCGCCACCTCGGGTCCAGATGAATGGGGATACGTATACGACGCACAAGCTGGTGGGTCGCAGATCTGGTCTCTCCGGAAGGCTATGGTTGAGCACTTGAACTTGTCCTTACAGGCTGTCTTGGAATGGGGCGATGCCAATCTGGTCAAGTTCAATGCTGCTAAGACCCAAGCGTGTCTTTTTTCCGCTAAAAGGAGCCAATTCTACCCTGCTCCATCTTTTCGAGATGTAACCGTGCCGATAACCGACCGACTTGAGCTTCTTGGTGTTACGTTAACATCTACCTTCAATTTTGGCCATTTCATAGAGCAAAGGTGAGACGGTACTTCACGCCGGAACAGCTGATCAAGCTCTATCAAGCGCAAGTTCCATCGTGTATGGAATACTGCTCTCATCTTTGGGACGGATCTACCAAATACCAGCCTGATGCCCTTGAGTCAATTGAGAAACGAGCCAAGAGGATCATCGGTAATGACAGGCTCGTCGAGTCGAAGCTCCAAAGTCTTGAGCATCGACGCCGAGTTGCTGGCCTGTCGGTTTTCTATCAGTTGCATTTTGGGGAGTGTGCGACGAAATTGCATGATTTAGTTCCGCCAAGCCCATCATCGGACCACAAGACGAACGGCGATGCGCCACCGGTACATGCTGGACATCCCACCCACACGCACAAAACGTTTTGCGAACACATTCATAGTGCGTACAGCTAAGGAGTGGAATTCCCTGCCAGAGTCTGTGTTTCCAGATAGCTTCTAGGCAAACGTATGCCTATCTATAGTAAAAAAAAAAATATGCAGACAGTGACCCCTTAAGAGGTATTGCGTTTATTCTGTTGCAGGTTGTATACTTAGTATAGATATAGATATAGAAGTGGCCGAAGCGGGCGCGGCTTGCGAAAACCAGAGTACCCGTGTTCGGCGTTATTTTCAACCCTCTGGGACAGTTATAAAAAAATATTGGTCCTACAGTTTCGGAACTGTTGGACCAATATTTAAAAAACGTTGTTAATCTCGGGAGTTATAACTTTTTTTAAAGAAATTTCCCCTTCTCTTTGAGACTTTTTTAGATTTCAAAAATATTGATCAGATTTTGAGATATTTGCAAAAAACCAAACACTTCTTTCTTTTTTCAGTAAATTATTTATAACTTTTGCAATTTTTTCGAGCGGAACTTAATTTTTTTAACCGACTTCCAAAAAAGGAGGAGGTTCTCAATTCGATGGGAATTTTGTTTTTTTTTTTATGTATGTATACCGATTATTCCGAGGTTTCTGATCCGATTTCTGTGATTCTTTTTTAGTTCGATGCAGTAATACTGTCCATTTGGTCCCATAAGAATTTGATTTAGTTTTTATTTTGTTTACGTCGTCCAAGTGGTATACCGCCGTTTGCCCGAATTTTATTTACCCTAATATCATTTGCCATAATAGTCAACAGCCATAATATTATCCGACGTAATATTCATTTTCCCTACTCTTATTTGCTATATTAGTCACGTGCTAGAAGCTTTGTTTCCCATAAAGTCACTTACCATAACATCATTTGTCATAATCATTGTAAGCCTTAATTATCACATGCCCTAATTATCACATGTCCTAATTATCACATGCCCTAATTATCACATGCCATAATTATCATATGCCATAACATCATTTGCCATCGACATTGGGTATGTAACAGGAGAAACTGGATGCAATCGGGACTTTAGGGCTTTTTTATAAACCACACAGTAGTAGGAGCCCCGCAAAGCGGGGCTCCGTCGACCAAGCCCACCATCAACCATGCGTAGATATTTTAAGGTCATTTAAATGTTATGTCTAATAATCATTATGGCGTTTAAATATTATGTTTGATAATTATTATGGCACTTAAAAATATGAAAAACAATACGTATGGCACTCGTATCTTATGGTATCTAAGTTTCGGGCAATTAACAGTATGTCATGTCTTTTAGGGCAAACAAAACATTCGGGCAAATGAAATTCGGTTAAATGAAATTCAGGAATATGATGATTATGGTATATAATCTTCGGATAAACAATAGACAACCCGTCCAAGTATTCAAAAATAAATAATTTTAATTTAATTTTAATTTAAAAGTGAAAAATAAAAAACTTAAAAAAAAATGGTGTTTTTGGTTTTGTTTGTTTGTTTTTAACACCGACTTCCGAAATTAAGGTTATTTTATTCTTTTTAGTGTTTTGTTTGGAAGTCGGTTATATTTTTTTGTTAAAAGTTTTTTCAAAGATCATTTACTTGCTCTTCCGAATCGAATGCCAGATCATTCATATTTTTCCGAGACTGCTGAAAAAAGTTGACCAAAAAAGCACTTGTTGACTCGACTATCACTGTTGGGAGTCAAACTATAACATTTAAAAAAAAAGAATTTGTATCGTTTGACATAAAAAAATTAAAGACCTTACTGTGGGAGTTTTAATTCTATTTTTTTTCATAATTTTAAAATAAATAGTTTTGAAGTTATTCAAGAAATTAGACGAAAATGACCATTCCCCTACTTATCTCCGAAACTACTGAGCCGAAAACTTTGAAAAATAAAATACAGATAATAGGTAACCTGTAGATTACAGAAAAATCTATAAGAAGTCTATGATTTTTAACCAACGAGGAGGTTCCATGTTCGACTGTATGTAGTTTTAACCGACTTCAAAAAAAGGAGGAGGTTCTCAATTCGGTTGTATTTTTTTTATATTTGTTACCTCATAACTCCTTCATTTATGTATGAACCGATTTGAAAAATTATTGTTTTATCTGAAAGGATTCTTCTCGATTGGTCCGATTTTCAAAATGACTTTTTTATTCAAAAGCCTTATACTCCTCAGGTGGTGCCATTGTCACCAAGTCAGAATCTGATGATGGGATCCCATAAAAATTGAGGGAAACCCTCAAATTTTATAGGCACATACAACGTTTTTCATAAAAAATTTAACGCAGTTCAGATATTTGTGCCTGGTAATCATCATCTCATGTTGCTGAGCTGATGATGGAAGGTATAAGTTAGGATCTGATGATGACATCCCATTAAAAATGTTTGTTCAACGAAATTTTCACCCGTTGTCAGCCGATTTGGATGATTCTTTATTGTTTGGAAGAGTATTTTCCTGGACTGGTCCTTGAAATGGGACCAGTCCAGTTTGTTAAAGATCTGATGAAGAACTTCGGAGGTAGGCAACGAAACTCTTCAATAAATGATAGCAAATGGATCGGGATTGTTGAAATTGCATGTCTAACATCACGCCGGTACGCTGTTAAGTGGTACCTACCACTAAAAAGTGAAAAACAACAAACTTAAAAAAAATATAACCGACTTCCAAAAACAAAACACTACAATCTATAAAATAACTTTAATTTCGGAAGTCAGTGTCAAAAAACGAAAGAATAACCAAAAACATCGACTAAAATAAAAAAACTTTTGTAAATAAAGTTTTTTATTTTAGTGACAGAGCCGAAACGACAATAAAGTATTAGAAATAGGACGGTAGCAGTGTAGCACTCACCGACGGTGTCGACATCCGCTGCGCCAGCGCTCGCCTCCACCTGCAACATAACAGCGAGGAGCGAGCTGCGGTCAACACATTACTTCACTACGCCACATCTACATTAAACTGCGATCATTTTAATTAATGAATGTGATATTAATAAGGTAACACATGTAAATCAGTCAAAACACGAATAAGTCATGCATATTTTTGTAAGTCAGGATCGGGACTCAGGACGGGATCTCGGCAGCATTAACGGTGAAAGTCCTATATGGGAAGGTACTGACCAAAATCAACAACACTGCTGTTAGAAACGTCTTCATGAGCAAGCCGTGTTCCTGTAACCGCACGCAAGACACACGACTGTTGTCACACTAAATCATTGTTAAATTAATATTTTTTGAGTTTTATTGGTTATACCTACATTTCTCGCAAACATCATTTATTTTGTCAGGTGCTGGTTTAATTATTTACGGTGGCTAAGACAGCGATGTTTACAAACCGAGCCAACTGGCGAAGCGCGGCGCCTCGCCGCGCACCGCAACGAGCGCTTAGCCGCGCGCCTCCCGCGCCCCGCTGGCTTGCGACTAGGCCAGCGGTGGCTAAATCATACCCAAGTAACACAACCACGGTGAATAAAGGACTCAATCTCATAATACCAGATTCCCAAAACACCAGATTTGCAAAATACCAGATTCGCATTATACCATAACTACAGGTGAATGCAGAATGTATTATTCCAGCCAGTAGGGACAAAAAAAACTTAAAAAAATAAATAAGAAATTAAAGTATGGCAAGCTACTTATTTATCAAACATAATACTTTTTTAACAAGAAGAACAATAAAATAAACTCAAACTAAACATCAGGTTTGTTCAGCATCGCCTCTAGGTAGCCACTACGGTGGAACTGTTGACAACCTCTGGCACCATAGCCGGCCCTGCTGCAAGAGCGCAGGCGTAGCATGACACCCCAGCATCGACGATACTACTTATCGAACTCTTTTACCGCCCTGTGCCGCTGGCAAACTTGCGGTATTAGAACTTTTCGGCTTGGTACGAGATGGTATGATGTTGGCGCCGTGGAAGGTGAGTAGGACTCTGATGTGGGACGCAACTTGTGTCGACACCCTAGCGCCATCCACGTGTTCCAAGTGCGGCGGGCTGTGCCAGCGCTGCCGCTGCGGCTATGGCTACGACTGCTGCGGCCTTCAAGCGGCGCAAATACTGGAACCTTAATGGCAATTACAGTTTTGCGCCGTTTAGGGACTCCACCAAATCACCAGTCTTCCGGGCAGTTTTCGGATAACTGCGTTGTGAAGGAGTACTTTGACCCCTAAATGGTGTAGGTTAAGTATCTACCAATTTTTTTTAAGCATGTGTAATAATCAAATGACTCCTCCTGCTCTGGGCGGAGCAGAAGGGGGTGTCAGACTCTTACAGACTAACACCCATCCGTGTTCCTCCTAATGCCATTTGTGTTCCAGGGCCGCGGTGACTCGTGCGAACAAATTCCGCAAGCAAGGGGCAGGAATCCGCTAGGACTAGTGCGGCCTTAGCGGGCCCCGTCAGCTATGGTGACATTTGTTTGAGGCGCGCGTATAACACAACGCGCCGTCGACCCGTGCCTGGTCCCCATCGGGCGGTGAGCCACCCAACGCTCGTCGTCCGCAGGCACGCGCCTACGTGGCCGGGAACCTTCTTCTGCTTCTACTTTTCACGCGCAGTATTCTTCTGTTGCGGCGGCTGGAGCGTGAGGTTTCCCTCTTTCTCACGCGGTCGGCCTACTCCTTCGCTAGTGTAGTGTCCACGCATCGTATCACTAATAGTAGGTATTTGGCTCGCCTACGCACCACCACGTGCTGCCTGACTGACGGTTGAACACAGACTGACTACCACCCAGTCCGTACGTTGTGACGTACGCGCTCGAAAGCAATCATAAGTATATACATACACTACATCCCTTCCTTTTTTTATTTGTGTATAAATACTTCCTGTAGTAAGTTTTTTATGGATCTAGGTACTTATAAATAATATATGTATGTATTTATTACTAAGTATTTATTTCCTTCCAAACACTGTACATGACACTAGAGGTATTTTACTCCTTTATTATTATTTTTTTTCGGTTAACGACCCGATTATACTATATTGTAATTTAATTATATACCAATTATATTTTTTTCAATGATCACATGTGAGATAATTGTTTTGATTTTCTTTATTGTACTCAATGTTATATGCCTTGATATTATTATTATCTCTATCTTTCTTCCCTTTTCTCTTTTTAATTTAGTCATAATTAATCAATCTTATTTATGAAGCAGATGTATCTTTTTGATTCAATTCCTTGTTTTTTTTTTATCATTAAAAATTTTCCACTGACCTTCAATTTCTATAAATGTACGACATTTCTTTTTCATCATTTGTCCTGTTTCATCATTATATACTTCAATATCCCCCAAGAAATTTGCTATCGTTAATCTCTACGGCAATTGTCTAAATTTTTTTTTACACACAGAGCTATTCCAAATCTTCAGTTAACTGACTTTTCGTTCAGTGTTTTAGCCATTCGACAGTTCTAAACTGGCTGTAATCAATCCTTTATGTTTGATTCGTGATTCACTAGTATTCGTGATTACCAAGTCCAAGCACCAATGAAGTCATAAAACTCACATTGATTTTAACAAAGAAAATCAAAGACTACGTATCTTATTCACAGTCAACATCTATCTCATAGCTCAGCAAAACACAATTCCTATACTCGCACTTCCCCATGGGAAGAATACCGAGTAAACTCTAATTTGTACCACCAATAGCAACGACACCCTGATACAGACTTCCTCGTCTAAATCACTCTGTGATACTGCTACGATATCCTGGTACGCCCGCCGACCCACAGAACTAAGAACCTGTTCACACAAACTAATTTTATGCTTACTCGTCATCTATTTAATAACTTCACAACGTCAATTATTCATATACTTGGCCTTGGGCATCTTCCCGACAATGAGATTTTAAAACATACCAACCGGTAAGTTATGCACATCAGAGTTTACGAAGAGAAGAGAACCTAGGCCTGTCAATGTTTGTGCCTACGTTCATGTGAAGGGGCTACGTTCATGAATTACTCTACGTCAATCTACGAGCATCATGGTCATAACTGCACCGAACAGTTTGAATCAATCAATATTATTTTAAATCTTACTTATATTAACTTACATCTACAGTAAGCAACCCGGTAGTGAAAAATCTATTCAGAAATTGTAATAGCTCAGAATTCTCTATATCCCTACAGCTTTAATCAATGTCATTAATATCAAGTTACTGTTTATAATCGTTTACTATCGAATTTACGAACTGAATTTAATAACTTGTTATATAAGAAAACTGTCACCGACACGTTAATATAAAAGCTTAAATCCAATTTTTCACTAAACACGTCTAAGTTGGAACATGACCTTATGGCAACCTTGCCATGCAATATCTCATTCTTTAAGTTCGTACTGAATAAAATGTTGAAACTATTACCACCTATGGGAATCTCTTTAAGTACTCGCTTTTTTATATTGATAGGCACCAATATCTCACCTGGTGGCAAGCGATGACGTGGTTGAAGATGGAGCACGCTTGCCCAGAAGCAACCCAATCACTCCCGACTTAAAGACTCCCAGTTTGCAACTATCAGGAAACACAGACTCTGGCAGGGAATTACACTCCTTGAATCTTTCTCCAACCATAATCATGTATTTGTCAGAATATGGTAGGTACATTATAGTCTTAAGATTAGTTACTGGTAACCGTTCTTTTATATATTTTTTTTCAACTTTTCTTCCTATTATCCTTCTTAATGATTGAGGAGCTGGTTGTACTTTCTCATCGATTGGTACTTCCACTAAAACATCATTGGATTTCGGAAACTGTCTTAGTTTCCATTTGGTCAATTTGTAATCCGATTTTAAGTACACCCATTATCAAAGTGTTACTTTTATCAAATAAAAGTAACACTTTTTAAAGCATATTGCCAGGCTTTCTACACGGGGAATCTTTGGGTCAACTATACCAAAAGATCGCTGGATGACCTACGCGTCTAGTATAATAACATTATTAGGATGCTGTTGGGACTGCCACGATGGTGCAGACCGACGGCTGCCACGCCGTCATTCGCAAAAAAACCGCGTCGCTGTTGTCAGGGTTGCGGGCGAGTGGCAACAGCATACTAAAAACTGTGGCGGAGAGTATCGACTCTTCGATGATTAAAAGTATTGTGAGAAGGACAATCACTAACCGTTAGATTGGGGTTGTCCTTTTCACAATAGTATTTATTCTGTTCTGTCTTCTTCTCTGTTGTATTTTAGCTACTAACACTAGTAATAAGTTATAATATTGATTACTAACACGCTGGATCATTGTTGTCCAAAAATTAAGAATTATTATTATTGTTATTATTATAACTATAGCCATGGCAATCTCTTTCCCAAGTAGATCGGAGTGACGTCACGGATGTCAATCAGCCATACGCTCTTTGTTTACTTCCCTTGAATAAATAAAAATAACAGACAGTTTTGCATAAATTTATTGAGAAAATTGTTGTTTAAGTGCAATTTACAAGTCAGAGTGTTATCTAGCGTTTGTGTGCAGTGTAAAATACAATAAAACTCAAAAAACAATAACTCAAGTCCCAGTTAATTTTTGGGTACCCGAAACCCAAAAGAAAGTGAACGATATTTTCATACTGAAGATAATAGACTGTGCCCAAACTTCCCGTGTATGCGCACCGTTACATTGAAACAGTGACTGGACCCACAAGTGTTTAGCCGTACCGTACACACCATAAAAACTGCCATAACGCGTTCCTTAGTATAACGCCATCTGTTGATTGGCTCGTGAACTTACTGAACGGGTCGATTGTTCTGAGGTGTTTGAGACGTAAACAAGCTCTGATAACAATGGCTAAGTGTGGTGGCTGTGGCAAATTCTTGTCATCGACAGAGGCCGCAAATTGTAGCAAGTGCAAGTGTTGGTACCATCGTGCATGCATGGGGATACCGAATGCCGGCCCTATAGCTACCGCCTGGCACTGCCCCGAGTGCAATAGGAATGTTGTTAGGGATAACCGGGCCGACACGCCGGTAAGGGGGCGACCAGCTGCACACGAAGATAGCCCTGTTACGCAAATGGATACTAGCCCCATAAATACCACTGCCCTTAATGCTACACAGGAGCTCAACCTCAACATCCTAAGGGCAGAGCTACAATTATTCAAGGAGAATTTTTTAAAGTCAGTTAGAAGTGAATTCCAACTTCTACGTGATGATATGTCAAACTTAAGGTCGTCTCTGAATGGTACAAATGACAGAATGAGTCATTTGGAGGAAAGGGTGGCTCTAATGGAGGCAAAACTGGCTCAGCCTCAATCAGCGCGATCGTCGGAGGTGGATGAGCAAATCAGTCAATTGAAAAGTGATATAAATGACCGTGATCAGGAGCTGCTCGCCAATGACCTCCAAATCTCAAACATACCGGAGGTCAGTGGTGAAAATCCCACCCACACGGTCATGTTGATAGCTACAAAGATTGGCGTCGTTATTGAGGCGCGCGATATAGTGAGCGCCGAGCGATGCGGAGGCAGGCGTATCAACGCGACGCAAGCGGCGGCGTAGGTGGAGACCCGCCCGCGCTTCCTCGTCGTGCGCCTGCCGCGCGACCTACGGGACGAGCTGCTGGAGGGGGCGAGAGTGCGACGCGGCATGACTACTGCCGACCTCGGTTTGCCTGGACCAGCGAAGCGATTCTACGTCAACGAGCGCCTCACAAAAATAAACCGTGAGTTGTTTCGGAGCGCCCGTGAGGCCGGCAGTCGCCTTGGTTGGCAATTTGTGTGGTCGAAGCGCGGCCGTATTCTTGCTCGGTACAAACCCGGGGACGCAATTTGCCACATTCGTTGTGAGGCTGACTTACAGCGTACTTTCAAGAAGTGTAGTGGTGGTACTGTCACCAACTAGAATAATTTTTACTTTTCTTTTTCTGTTTATTTTTTTTGTTATTGCGATTATTTTTCGTAGATTTACACATTTTAAAGTTGTCATGTCGATTTTTGATGAGAATTTGGTAGTAGCAAATGCCGCTACTTCTCAATATAATATGTGGTTTTTATGTTTGTATTGCAGATTACCTACCTATTACTTTTTTGTTTTTTATTCATAAATGTGTGTCTCGCGGCGCATCTCATGAAAGTGCACATGAACCAGTTACCTAACACCACACATTATATTTATCTATACCTACCTATCGTAACTCTACTTTTTTATTGTATATACACGCTATTTACAATTAATATATTATCATTACACAGTTGTTTAGGTTTGTTTCGGATTATTCCATATAATTTTTACGCGCCCATTGTGCGGGACAATCGACTGCGTCACACGCCGCGGCTAGCGAGTGTGCGCTCGGGTCGTGGTGGGGGTGTGAGCTTCTACCTGCGGAGAGGACTGAGCGCGCATACCTGTGCTTCTGCGGTTGATCCCAGGTTCAAATCAGTTGAGTTAATGAGGCTGCTCTCAGTGAATGGCAAAAAGATAGCCATTGGTACCGCGTACCGTCCATCATGGTTTGACCTTGTCCTTTTTATGGATGCCATAACCGATTCCCTAAGCTCATTGGGGTATTGTGACCATTACATTCCTGAGGTCCTAAGTGGGAGTAAACTGGGATTGTGGTGTTTTCAACAAGTAACGAATCACCTGATATTTACAACATATACAAATATTATTAAAAATAACGTGATTATCAAATTATTATTTACAAAAACTTATACACTATTTTTATTTATATTTACACTTTATAAAATGATTAATGTGCATTTATTATTTACAATTTCTTTTATCGAACTGTTATTTGCAATTATTGATTTAATATCATTTCTGCAAATAAGAATCTTTACATTGTTGTTTGCAATGCTTATTATTTACAATGGTGTTTTTTTAATTCACCAATTGCCCTCAGTATTTGCTTTTCTAACCTTTATTCAGCAGCAGGCATTCTTTTGATGTAATAGCAGTCAACGAGACTTGGTTACGAGCCGGCGAGGAGGGGCGCGCGCCTACTGTGCCAGGTTATCGCCTGCGCCACACGCCGCGGCCGCTGACTGTACACGGGGGTCGCGGGGGAGGCGTGGGGTTTTATCTCAAGCGCGGCCTTGCTGCTCGTAACTGGCCAACTCCAGCTGACCCAAGATACGGGACCATAGAACAAATGTGGATTACTCTAACACTAAATGGTATTAGAATTGCTATTGGTACAGCGTATCGCCCTCCTCGCTTCGACTTGGACCTTTTCCTCGATGCTATAACTGACTCCATTAGCTCCTTAGTAAAATGCGACCATTACATATTGCTTGGTGACTTTAATGTCGACTTACTGAATATTAACGGGCAAACTAAGAAAGTAAGTGAGTTTCTGAATAGCCTAAGCTTAAAACAGCTAGTTAGTTCGCCTACCCATTTCACAGACCATAGCGGAACATTGATCGACCTTGTCTGTACTAATCTCAACCACAAAGCGGTATACGTTGAGCCCTTTGGCTCATTCAATGGTCACTCGCTTATCGTCTGTGAATTTAACATTAAGCGTAGTAAATATAAACCCCAAACAATTACGTGCAGACCCTTCAAACAAATAAACAACGAAATGCTTGATGGTGATTTTTCGCATATTCACTGGGAGAACATTTGCGACTTGTCTAATGTAAATGACATGGTTGAAGTTTTGAATAAAAACATTTTAACAATTTACGACGTCCACGCTCCCATTAAGACATGCTTAATCAAGGAACCGTCATACCCCTGGATTACTGATACCATAAAACTTATGATGAATCTACGGAATTATGCTCTGTCCAAGTACCGTAAAACGAAGTCAGATTCTAACAGGGCGTATTACAAGCAACTCAAATCTCTGGTGTTAACTTCCATATTTAGAGAAAAATTAGCATACTTTAAATTTAATATTAATAATAAAATAAAAGACCCTAAAGCATTATGGAATAATTTAAAAAGCACCGTGCTGCCAAGTAAACGAATTGATGACCTTCCTACTCATTTCAGAGACCCAGACCGAATAAATAATCACTTTTTAAGTGTTCCTGGCAACCCCATCTGCAATATTGCGCAGCGCAATTTCTACGAGTCTCATCGATTCAGGGATGACAGTGTCGCATTCGCATTAGAACCAGTAACCGAAAGTCAAATTTTGAAATACTTTCGCGAGCTTAAATCTAATGCGGAAGGCAGTGATAAGGTGACTCTGAATATGCTTTTGTCAACCCTCCCACATACACTAAAAGCCATCACCGAAATTGTGAACAGATCAATCAGCTCTGCAACATTCCCTGACATCTGGAAAACTGCAATCGTCAGACCGCTACCTAAAAATACGAATCCAACAGACCTAAAAGATCTCAGGCCCATTAGCATTCTGCCTTGCCTTTCTAAAATTGCCGAGAAGACCGTGTGCCAGCAGGTGTCTCAATATTTGGAAAAAAATGACATACTTCCTGAGCTACAATCAGGCTTTCGTAAACGGCGTGGTACTGCTACAGCACTTTTGAATGTCACCGATAATATTTTGGCGGCTCAAGATAAGGGCTTATGTTCACTTCTTGTACTACTTGATTTTTCGCGGGCTTTTGACTGTATCAATGTTGAACTAAGTTGAAGTATTATGGTTTTGAACAAAATACAATAAACTGGTTTTTTAGTTATCTCAATAACCGTCAGCAGCGTGTGGAAATCCGTTTGAGCAATGGCTCATCTTTCGTTTCTTCGGTCACTCCCGTTAATAGGGGAGTTCCGCAAGGCTCTATACTTGGTCCCATTATTTTTATTTTATATTGTGCGGACATCATAAAGTCCTTGAAGCACTGTAGGTACCATATTTATGCTGATGATGTGCAAGTTTACATCTCTTTTAAGCCGAGTGACTATGACAGTGCGTTAAAGGATCTTAACGATGATCTCAACAGAATAGCATGTTGGGCTGAGAACAACGGTTTAGTACTTAACCCTACTAAAACGAAATATTTGCTTTTTGGGACCAAGTACCAAATCAGTGCAGTGCCTGCAACACTCAACGTTACCCTTCTGGGTGAGTCGGTCAGTCGAGTTAGTGAAGCACGTAATCTGGGACTGAACATGGACACTGAGTTAAGATACGAAGCACATGTGGCAGCGTCAGTGCGCACCTGTTTTTATCGGCTCAAGGTCCTTTATAAAATAAGACCCTATCTATCAGAAGAGCTGCGAATCCTGCTAGTTGAGTCGTTCGTACTCTCAAACTTAAATTATGCGGATACTGTTATTGGCCCTCGGCTGCTGGCAAGAACTGATCGACTTATACAGAGAGTGCAAAGCGCCTGCGCTCGATTTTGCTTTACAATCCCTCCTAGAACTCACGTAACACCATTTTTAAATAAGCACTCAATTCTCAAGATGAAGTCGCGTCGTAAGTTGCACTTGGCTTGCCTACTGTTTGGCGTTATAAAGTACAGGCAGCCGACCTACCTTTACAACAAACTGAGCTGGATTGCTAGTAAAAGGGAATGCGCAAGCAGACAGTGCTCTCAACAACTTGCTACTCAGCCGCACAAGACAGCCGCCTTCAGAGGTAGTTTCAGGTACGCTGCATCCAAGTGCTGGAACAATATTCCCCCGCCGATACGAAGCATTAGAAGTCTTAATATCTTTAGAAGTCGACTCCGGCAGTTCCTTATCAACTCTCAGAAAGATCTGGGCGTGACGATTTCGAACACGTCGATAATTTAAAATTAGCAGAGGGTTGCCGCCGCAGGCCCTTAAAAGAGGGGAAAAAATATTTATTTTTTAATTTTATTATTTATTCGTGACCAACTTGGTCTTACAATTTCGTACGTTAAATTTACAAGTCTGAGTAGCTATTAAACACAGTCATTCACAGCAAACATTGTACAATCTATTTTTATACCTATACTTTTAACATCGTCTCCATTTTTTTTTTAAATGTATTTCTACCTTCACACATTTATATCTATTAATACACACACTAAACAAAATATGTACACAAAATATTTGAAATAACAAATCTGGACTCACCTTACACAAAACCACTATTTACTTTTATTATCACTCTTTGGTATCTGCTTGACATCCGTATGTCGCTACTGGGATCCAGCAGAATACCAGCGCCAGGTATATTTACCTGGCACATGCTGAGTTGGACTCCCATTTGGTGCAGCTTGGAGACACACACACCGCACATTTGAGTGTATAAGTCATATGTATATATATATATATTTCTTAAGTAGGTAGGTAATCTGGCAAATTCTTTAGTTTATGAATAGTAATTGCCACCATACATTCTGCCTTTTCTTTCTTTTTATTTGATTTCATTTCATTATTTCTATTTTCTAGTGTTATGTAACTGTGCTTGTGTGTTGTGTTTCTTTCTTTGTTCCAAATAAATGTTTTATCTATCTATCTATCTATCTCTAGTTCCATCAGAGATGCAAAAAGGAGTAAAAAGTTGCATTTTCGGATCTATCTGCTATTTTTATATTTGCGTCAAATGGTCCTGTTAGGTCTTGACTTAACAAGACCATTAGGAAGAACCCCTTGGGGTTTCTTACTTTAAGAACCATAAAAGTCTTATTGCAACTGAATGTTTGGTTATGTGACTGTTCCTAAGTTACCCTAGGCCGATAAAATTTTCGTTTTTCCTAGAATTATCCTAATTGCTAATTTCGGTCCCACCCGAAGGTCGGGAGGGCCAGGCCCCATGGCCTTCCGCCTGGCCCTGTAGAGCTCGCCTCCAGACTGGACACTCTGCCATCTATAGTACGAAATGAATTCCCAAAACTACTGCCTTGTCCGACCTTTGAGGCTAGGGACAAGGAGGGGATGCAAGGTGAAGTTAATATTGGGAATTCACGGTTAGTATACATACGTAAAACAATAAATGATTATGGAACAATAACGAGATTACAATGTATGAAGCTAAGACAAGAGGACTGCAATAGGGAAAATGACACGTAACGCTTGTGTGAAAATAGTTAATTTCAAAACGCGATAGTGAATTTATTTACAATAATCTAGAGACCCACCCCAGTGATGTACGGCCGTCTTACGACTGCCTGTACATCGTACGTGTGCCGTCGAGAGTCCTAGGTGCATAGGCCTAGAGAGAACCTGCTGCGGTCACAACAGTACACGTTCCCTACACTCAAGCATGTCTTACACAATCCTAAGGCAGAGAGACTGCGAAGTGCCTCTGTCATTGAGCGAGACATGTTCCCAGAAATTCTGGACGCGCGCTATATAAATTAGCCCCTTACATCGGCCTATCAACCCATTACTAACACATTATATAACTTAGCTCAAGCGTACCGCGTCGTCAGTCGGTGGCAGAATTCTCTACAAAAGTCTTGCTGCGCGCCGAAGTGGGTTTTAGAACTCGACACCTCGCATTTCCTTAATCTAACCCCATTTAGAGGAAGCTTGCAGTGTAATCGGCAGTCGTGCGGACATTCTTGTCAGGCATCGGGGCGTTTCGACTGGGCATCCAAATTACGTGTTTCGTCAAATATTATTTTTTTGTATCAGTGAGAGGCCCGAAAACCAAGTTTGATTTGACGAGACACATTTACTAACGTTCCTCAGAACGGCTATAAATCCAGTTAAGGGTACTTGGTGAAGCCTACCCCCGCTCCCGGGAAATGCGCGTACATCAAAACAATGTAAAGTATTCTGCGGTCAGTCGGTCCATTGGGAGAGGTAACCTCTACTAATGTTTGGTTGATACGACATAACTTTAGGCATTGCAAGGAACCATTATAGTTCAAACAGGCCCTAACTTGTAGCGAGTGTTATTCGGTTCAGCCTTCCATAAGCAATGTCTTAGTGCAGGGTCTTGGTAAGGTTTGTCTAAAGTCAGATTAGAGTCATTGTTGTATTCAGTCTGTTGCTATGTCTAAAGCACACTCTATAGGAAGGCTTTCTCCGAGTCCCTAGAACCTTAACACAGGTGTCGGTTACCTCGTTTAAGTCAGACAGGGTAATAAGGTAGGATAATACACACAACACTCACCCATTAGTTCACCAACACACACACATATTAACACTAAATTAATCTAACTTATGTTTAACTTAATAAGTAATAATGGCTATCCTAAGGGTTACAACGGACCACACGTCTGCTAGTTTATCTAACATCAGCCGCTTATCTTATGGCGTATAGCCATCTCCGAGACATAGCCTCCGGCCTAACTCAAACCTAACTCGGTTAACTAGCACCGGCCACTCCCGAGACCTAACACCGAGTGACGCCAACGCCTTCAGCGTCGAGCCTTGCGATTTCCAACAGATGTGGCTACCTGGTAAGACCTCAACCGAGCGCGAGTCGGTCCCGCACACGAAGGGTTCCGCACCATAAACTTCAATTCGTACCTTGACGGACGGCCGAGGTCCAGTGCCAGGCTACGCGCTTCACTCGCCGAGCATGGAACCCCAATATGTTTGGCGACTCACTGTCGGACCCTTTTTTGTGTAATTTCTTAATTGTTTTAAGAATTCGCTTGGGTTTTGAAACTTTTCATTTGCCCTTTGTTTGATCAATCAAAAAGAGTGACGTTCTTAATTCTCAATTTGTTTAGGTGTAAAGTATGCGTGGAGTTTGGTGATAGCCACTTCAAAGACATCCACTCCATCAGCAGGTGATATTTGTATCTGGTATATTATTAAACTAGCTGATCCGAGCTACCTCGTCTTCGTCACATTATCCATTAATGCTTTGCTACTATTGGTCGTAGCATGATGTTAGATCCTATAGTCTTCCCCGATAAATAGGCCGTCCAACACTAAAATAGTCCTTCAACTCGAACCAGCAGTTCCCGAGATTAATGCGTTCAACCAAACAAACAAACTCCTCAGCTCTACAATATTATTATAGACATTCTAGTCCACAAAATGTAGCAGCAAAGCCCGTTACTTGTCACTACCCTTGATGCCAACAGCTTCCAGTTAGATCAAGAGTTCCTACGTCCAGCGTTTTTATCTCGTTCCTACTGATGAAGGTTCCCCCTCACAATCAAATTTGTCAATTTAATGACCAGTATGTACATAAAAAGTACCACTAGGTACTGCTGACCTATTTTGTCTTTGATAACTAACTGTCAATTTAATGACCAGAAGGTATATTCTGCTGTAATTACTGTCATTCAATGATGACTTGTCAATTTAATGACCAGTAGGTGTATTCTACTGTTATTACTGGCATTCAATGATGACTTGTCAATTTAATGACCAGTAGGTATATTCTACTGCAATTACTGTCATTCAATGATGTCTTGTCAATTTAATGACCAGTAGGTATATTCCACTGTAATTACTGTCATTCAATGATGACTTATCAATTTAATGACCAGTAGGTATATTCTACTGCAATTACTGTCATTCAATGATGACTTGTCAATTTAATGACCAGTAGGTATGTTCTACTGTAATTACTGTCATTCAATGATGACTTGTCAATTTAATGACCAGTAGGTATGTTCTACTGTAATTACTGTCATTCAATGATGACTTGTCAATTTAATGACCAGTAGGTATGTTCTACTGTAATTAAATTTATGCGCTCTTTGATTTATTATTTTAGAACTAATCATTTAGTACAAATCAAATATCTAAGCATGAGGTCCCTGGTTAGACTCCCAGGTCGTTGCCTTTTTCTTTTCGATCTTGTCAATACCAGAAGCATCGAAATAGATAGTGTTCGTTTCCCACGCTCCCATCTGACTCCAACCGAAGAACGTTCTCCTTCGCAGTCGAACTTCTCCAATGTGAGTTGGGACATGTTAGTGTTATATCGTGAACCAACTAGTTTGTTGTTTTTTCAATATCATGGTGATGTACCCACGCACGCCACCGCGAACATACGTACTTTCAATTACCTCTGTGCTAAAATTTTATAAACAGTGTAAAATGTTAATGAAGCAAGGATAAAACGACACAGTTATTAACTTTACCATTGTGGTGACAATTGTGTGCAAAATCATAGCGAAATTGCAACGTTTACCAGTGTTGTGAGCAGTTTTAAAATCAAAACTAACTTTGACGAAATTATAAAGTGTGTTTTTTGGACTTTGACCTCATTAGCTACACAAAGGAAACGTCTCCTTTTCCGAATCATCCATAACGGGTAATAAGCTACAAGCAATTTTCAAGTCGAACTCCATTTTGACAGACTCTATATTAGGAGGTGTACACAATGCTTCTATATTTTCGTAAAGTTTTTCAATATTTTCAATAATATCGGTCGCTGAAGAAATAGTCTGCGGATTTTTCTTAGTTTCTAAAAGTAAACATAATTCTCTGCATTTATCATAAACATTAGTTGCTTCATTTAATTTAGTCTCTGCAACTTTGCCAACTATCTGGCTTTCCCTTTTTTAATCAAATACTTTCTTATTTGCTCTAACAAATCATAATTGTCTATTAATGTACCAATCATCGTCTAAGAATAGAATCGAGTCATTATGTCCTTCCTGTATTTTATTATTCTAAGTAAAAATGACAAAACAAAAGTGTAAAGTTACTTGCAGCGCGGCGAAAAAAAGTCGTAAGCTGCAACTTTGCTGTGAAGTATCGAGTTACGTGAGCAAAAGTACTCGATTATAGAATAATTAACATGGAACGTAATGAAATATGATCCCATTCTATTTTTAGATGCAAATATTACGTATTGTTTTTAGTTTTAATGTCCATATTTATTAATTATTTTTCTTTTATCACTCGCGAAGGGTTGAAACGCACTCAACGGTTAATAATACACTCTCATAATAAAACACTTTAAATTAATTTTTGATCCGTAACTCATGGTTTTTTAGGCTGCTGTTTCGGCGTTATTCTGCCCTCTGATAGAAGCTCGGATACGTTGCATAGCCCGGAGACCGATCTCCTCCTGGATCAACTGGCGATGACATCGTTTGTACAAGCGCACCACAAAGTAGGCCATTACCATGGTGAACATAGCCAGCATCGCAAACATCACAATATTCATCCGCTCCATATGCTGACCAACATCTTTCAAAGTGGCCTGGTTGGAACCCGCAGCATTTTGAGTGATGAGCACCTCATCTTTCTCCACCGTTGAGCGACACATTGTAGCGATTAGAAAACTGAATTTCGCGGCGATAGGTAGTAGGTGCATTATACTGAACTACATGTCCTTGACTTTTGGTAAAGTGGCAGGACTGGCAGGGTCGCCATGAGATGATTGGAGTTGTCAAGAGTGTAGTCAATGACAAGACAGGTTAGTTGCGAATAGTATATAATCATAAAACAAGTAAATCAAGGTAAAAACTAGGTAAGCATATATCATATGACACCTATTATAAAGAAGCATACATATAGTTTAACGTAAAGAAGTTTATACACTTCACCTCCGGCTATTTAAAAAAAAAAAAAAGTCGAGTCCTCGTAGACTCCCTGGTCGTCGGGGATGGCAATGCCGCAACGTACCCGCTTCTGGATCTCCGTCTGGTTCTTGACGACTAGCGAGGTGCTAGCCGGGAGAGCCAGGTTGGAGACTGTCTTCGTCAGCCAGGCTAAAGTATGGTCGTTACCGCACCACAGCTTGAGGACTCCACCGGCGAACAGCGGCTTCGCGTTGAAGGTCGGCCCTGGTGTGTCCTGCATAGCGGAGCAGGCCTCGCTGATGATCTGCTTGTGGATAGCAGCTAAGACCTGGTCTCTCAACTCTGCGATCGCCAACCCGACTGCCAAGCGTGGCGATTATGGCCAACCCCGCCCCAATGACAAGCACAACCAAAAAATGGCCCCTAGTGCCCGGCAGCCCGTCTACCCTTGACTCCGGTAGCGGTCAAGGCCACGGCGAGGCAAGGGGTGCGAAGAATCCCCGGAGTGGACCCGGCTCCTATAACAAACACCGACGACTGGACCTGGCAACACTGAACACGAGAACACTCCGGACCGACGAGAAGATCACCGAACTTGAGGAGGAATTGAGTAGGTTGCGATGGAGTATTGTAGGATTGTCTGAAGTCCGAAGAGAGGGGGAGGACACGATAATTCTCAAATCCGGCAATCTGCTCTATTTCCGGGAGGGTGACCAGAAGTCCCAGGGTGGTGTCGGGTTCATCGTTCACAGGTCCCTTGTGTCCAATGTGGTGAGCATCGAGAGTGTGTCGACCAGGGTGGCGTACCTGATACTTAGAATATCGTCAAGATATTCGTTGAGGGTCGTACAGGTTTACGCCCCAACCTCGACACACCCCGACGACGAAATAGAAACCATGTACACCACATACATGGTCATAAAACTCACTTCACCGTGGTCATGGGGGACTTAAACGCGAAACTGGGCAAACGAGACGGTGACGAGCTACGAGTGGGGCAATTTGGATTTGGACGTCGGAACCACCGGGGACACTTACTGGCTAGTTTTATGGAGAAGGAGGGCCTGTATATGATGAACTTCTTCTTCAGAAAGCGTGAGCACAGGAAATGGACCTGGCAGAGCCCAGACGGTTTAACTAAAAATGAGATTGACTTCATCATGTCGACGAAAAAGCAAATATTCAATGATGTCTCTGTGATTAACGCGGTGAAAACCGGAAGTGATCACCGCATGGTAAGAGGCACATTGAATCTAAATATCAAGCTTGAAAGGTCTCGACTGATGAGGTATACGCTCCGTCCAGCACAGATCCAGATCCAAAACTCCGAGAGCTTTCAGCTTGAACTTCAGAACCGTTTCGAGTGCCTAGGGAGCTCCGTGGACGAATGCAACGATGGGTTCGTGGAAACTGTCCATACGGTCGGGTCTAAGTTTTTCAAGACTCGCCGTACAGATAGGAACAAGAGGGTCTCTGATCCTACATTGAAGCTCATAAAGGAGAGGTGGGATATGATTCTGCAGTCTTCATAGACGGATCTCCAAGTCCTTGAAAAGAGACCTCCGCCGCTTTAATACTGCAAAGATTAATGACGCGATAAAGTGGAATAAGGGCTCCAGGGTCTTTGCTGGAGATCTGTCTATTGGGAAAAGCCAGCTCACGAAACTGAAGACCGCTGATGGCAGAACCATATCCGCCAAATCGGAGCTTCTGAGAGAGATCGAGACATTCTACGGACAGTTATACACGTCAATGACTAAACCCGATACGAATCTAGCTAACGAGCCAAGAGCTAGATTGACCCGGCACTATACCGAGGACATCCCGAACGTCAGCCTGTATGAGATTAGGATGGCTCTGCTGCTTAGCTAAAAAACAACAGGGCGTCGGGTGAGGACGGAATTACGGCCGAACTCCTGAAGGCGGGTGGAAGACCGGTCCTTAAGGCCCTTCAGGAACTGTTCAATTCCGTCATACTTGAAGGGAAAACGCCACAGGCATGGAGCAGAGGTGTGGTGGTACTCTTCTTTAAGAAGGGCGACAATGCCCTGCTTAAGAACTATAGGCCCATCTCACTTCTGAGCCATGTCTACAAGCTGTTTTCCAAAGTAATCACGAACCGTCTCGCACGCAGGTTTGACGACTTCCAGCCTCCCGAACAAGCCGGATTCCGAAAAGGCTTCAGCACCGTAGACCACATACATACGCTCCGTCAGGTTATACAGAAGACCGATGAGTATAATCTGCCCCTCTGCTTAGCGTTTGTGGACTACGAGAAAGCCTTTGATTCGATCGAGACTTGGGCTGTGCTGTCTTTCTTTCTTTCTTTCAGTCTCTCCAACGGTGCCAGATCGACTATCGGTACATCGAGGTGCTGAATGGTTTGTACAAAAACGCCACCATGTCAGTCCGACTTCAGGATCAGACATCGAAACCTATCCTCCTGCAGCGGGGTGTGAGGCAGGGAGACGTCATTTCTCCGAAACTGTTTACAGCCGCAATGGAGGATGTTTTCAAGGTTTTGGATTGGAGAAGGCTAGGCATTAATGTCAATGGCGAGTACATCAGTCACCTTCGATTTGCCGACGATATAGTCGTCATGGCTGAGACTGCGGAGGACCTCAGTACAATGCTCGATGATCTCAGTAGAGCTTTCGAAAGAGTGGGTCTCAAAATGAACATGGACAAAACCAAGATCATGGTATATACCCATGTAGCACCCACTCCCATCAAGATCGGAAACTCTACACTCGAAGTTGTCGACGAGTACGACTACCTAGGACAAACGGTCCAGTTAGGTAGGGCCAACTTCGAGAAAGAGGTCAACCGTCGAATCCGACTCGGCTGGGCAGCGTTCGGGAAGTTACGCGGTATCTTCTCGTCCCATATACCACAGTGTCTCCAGACAAAAGTCTATGATCAGTGCGTGTTGCCAGTGATGACATACGGAACTGAAACGTGGTCGCTTACAATGGGCCTCATCAGAAGGCTCAAAGTCACTCAAAGGGCAATGGAGAGGGCAAGGCCTTGCGTGATCGAATCAGGAATGATGATATCCGCAAGAGAACCAAGGTTACCGATATAGCCCGAAGGATCGCCAAACTAAAGTGGCAGTGGGCAGGGCACATTGCTCGCAGAACAGATGGTCGATGGGGCCGAAAAGTTCTGGAGTGGCGACCGCGTACTGGAAGGCGTAACGTTGGAAGGCCTCCCACAACGTGGACCGATGACCTGGTGAAGGTCGCGGGTAGCCGATGGATGCGAGACGCACAGGACCGGTCGTTGTGGCGACGCTTGGGGGAGGCCTATGTCCAGCAGTGGACGTCTTTCGGCTGATATGATGATGATGATGATATATTGATATTCAGAAATCGCTAGCCCAAGGGAGTCTTTGTCTTTCACAATAGGCGTGAAAAGAAGAGTACTACTTTTTACGATTATTGTGAGAAAATAAGAAACCGTAGTGAGTACCAAAATTAAAGTACCTATTTATTAATTTTACAAAAAGTAGATATATAGAACACCGTAAACACACACAAAAAGTTAGTTTCACATCTATTGCGAGAAAATTTGCTCTAGCCATTAAAAGAGGTGGCGCGCGTCGGCCTGCACTGCTAGGAGCAGGTCGCGCGCCTAGTTTAGTCATTTAAGCTGAAATTAGGTAAGAATCTCGGAATTCCAGATACCCAGCTGTAAGTCTGTAAATACTTGTATATTGACACCTTAAAAGTTGTCTCAAAACCTACATATGGTAGGGTGTACGCAATTATTAAATTTCAAGGTCAAAGGTCACAAAAATCAGTTTTTTGCGTTTTTTTTTGGAAATATCTCATTTCTATAAATATAATAGAATATTTATAGAAATGAGATATATTGTAGAATACAAAATTCTCTACAAATTTTGTTTAATTTTTTTTTTAACGGTGAACCGTTTTCTAGATAGAACGCGGAGAGCGCGCGGTCACAGCATCACTTCAAGTCAACCGGTGCCTCCGGTCGAAAACGCGCCATATATAGTTGATGAGCTATCGATAAATCAATGATTATAAATATTTGTCAATTTTTATTAACTATTATATTATACTAGCACTTCGCCCGCGACCGCCCGCTTCACTTCGTCTGCGTAGACTTTAGAGGTGGCGCGCAAATTCTTTGTCCCATATTCTCATTCTTGGAAATTCATCGTTTTTCATAGTTTGTCATTCTTAACTGTCCGTACTTTCAGCCGGAATTACTTCGACATGTTTCTGGTTTTAAAGATAGAAAAAAGGAAAGAAAAATGTTTATTTGGGACTCGCACAAGACATATATCGCGCATATATAAACTTTAGCGCTCATAACTCAGCCCAGAAATAACTTCAATATGTTTCGGTTCTCCTGGTATTTTTAAATGCTAACCACTCACAATTCCAGCGCCGGAAACATTAAAACATTTTTCTGGTCTTCTGGTACTTGTGAATCTATAGCGCTTACAATTCCTGCCGAAAGTATAATTTGCAATGTTTCTGGTCTCCTGGTACTTATGAATCTGTAGCGCTCATTATTCCAGCCCCGAAAATACATCCACATTTTTCTGTTGTTTCGGTAATCAAATCAAATCAATCAAATCAAATCAAATCAAATCAAATCAAATCGTATATTTCAAATAAACCATTTAAAGGCACTTTTGAATTGTCAAGGTCGGTCAGTCCAACAAGATGAAGCTATTTGCACGTTCCAAAGCGTAGATCTCTATGGAGAAGAACGTGCAAGAAACTCCACGGACACTCTTTTAAAAAATAATAAATTGTTACAAATTTTTGTTTACATCAAGTTGAAATTATACAAACATGTGAGAACGATGTAAAAGACGAGCAGGATAAAAGCGTCCGGGAAAAAAAGGAACAATTCAAAGAAATATTTAAAATAAACCATGGCAACTGAGAAATGACCAGTCCCAACTGACAGCGCCCGTTCACGAACATGACGCATGCGCTAGCACCATTCGGCTCAACCATTTTGAAGGGAGCCAAATGATCCAACGCATACGCCACCATCAGCCAGACTTTTGTGTGAGCATGACACTCCCAACCGCCAGGGTACATTCAAGTCAAAAACAAACCTAAAACTGATAGCTATAGCTTAAGTTTAAGGTACACAGTGTATAATTTCATCCATTTTAACGGCACATGTGTGAACATGTGCCGTTAAAATGGATGAAATTATACATTGCTAAATAAAATTGAGTCTATACAATGCAAATATTGTTTTTTTTTTTACAATCTTCAGCCGGTCCAACAATGTTTCCAAATGCTAACAGATTATTTTGTGCGCTCTAGTGGCTGGCTTACCGCTCATATATCTAGCGCGGAAATATTTTGACATGTTTCAGGCTTCTTGATAATTGTGAAACTTTAGCATACACAATCCAAGCCACGAAAATACTTCGATTTTATTTTGGTCTCCTGGTACCTTTGAATCCTAGCCGCTCACGTTTCCAGCGCCGGAAATATTTCGACATGTTTCTGGTCTCCTGGTACTTGTGAATCTTTAGCGCTCACAATTTCGGCCAAAAAAATACTTTCACAAGTTTCTAGCCTCCTGTTACTTGTGAATCTATAGCATTTACAATTCCAGCCCGGAAAAAACATCGACATACATATTTCTGTTTGACTGTTAAAAAAACAAAACAAAAATATTCTAGCCCAAAAATACTTTACATCGTTCTGTTCTCCTGGTTCTTGTGAACCTGTAGCGCTCTTTATTCCAGCCCCGAAGATACTTCTAAATGTATGAAAATACTTCGAATTGTTTTTGGTCTCCTGGTACATAAGAAATCTTTAGCGCTCATAATTCCAGTCTGGAAAATACTTAGTCATTTTTCTGTTCTCCTGGTACTTTTGAATCCTAACCGCTCACAATCGTGAGCGGTTAGGATTCAAAAGTCCAGCGCCGGAAATATTAAAACATGTTTCTGGTACTCGTGAATCTTTAGCGTAAAAATTCCTGCCGAAAATATAATTTGACAAGTTTGGTCTCCTGGTACTTTTGAATTCTAACTGGTCACAATTCCAGCGCCGGAAACATTTCGATATTTTTATAAATAAATAAGTAAAATTCTTTATTGTCGCCAGTTAATACATTCATCTTATAAATCTTACATAAATGCATCGTATTAATGTATTACATAAAAGGTACTGCTACTGATTACCAAACTAAGCTTGAGCTTGTATTTTGAGAAACAGTGTTCAGCCGCAGGAGGATTCACATAGTAAAATACGAAACAATGGTTTGGATGTCGCTGCAGTAGGCTTACAATATTAAGATAGCTTTCCATCGATATATTTCTTATTCTATAATCTAATTTTAATTTTGCATTCTCATTTCTTTAATTTATTTAAGTTTAACAGATGTGTGTGGTATGTGTGTGTGTGGTGTGAGTGTGTGTATGTGAGAGTTTGTGTAATAGTATTGTATTATATGATACTAGCACTTCGCCCGCGACTTCGTCTGCGTAGACTTAAGAGGTGGCGCGCAACTTCTTTGTCCCATATTTTCGTTCTCGGAAATTCATATTCACTATTTTTTATTCTGGTAGTTTGTGAGTCTTTACTGTCCGTACTTTCAGCCCCGGAACTACTTCGACATGTTTCTGGTACTCTGGTACTTGTGAATCTTTACCGCTCATAATTACAGCCTAGCAAAACTTCGATGTATTTCTGTTCGCCTGGTATTTTTAAATGCAAACCACTCACAATTCACGCTTCGGAAATACTTCGACATGTTTCTGGTATCCTGGTACTTGTGAATCTTTTACGCTCATAATTACAACCTGGAAAAAACCGCTACATGTTTCTGGTCTCCTAGTACTTGTGAATCTTAAGCGCTTACAATTCCTGCCGAAAATATAATTTGACATGTTTCTGGTTCCTTGGTGAATCTCTAGCGCTCATAATTACAGCCCCGAAAATACTTCGACATATTTCTAATCTCTTGGTACTTTCGAATCCTAACCGCTCACAATTCCTACCCCGGAAATATTTCGACATATTTCTGGTCTCCTGGTACATAATGAATTCTTTACGCTCATAATACCTCCCCGGAAAAAATATCCACATTTTTCTGTTGTTCTGGTCTTACCGCTCATAATTGTTGCTTCGGAAATATTTCGACATGTTTCTGGTTTCCTGGTACTTTTGAATCTTTAGCATTCACAATCTTAGCCACGAAAACACTTCGTCATGTTTTTGGTCTCCTGGTACACAATGAATCTTTAGCGCTCATAATTCTAGCCCGAAAAATACTTCGACATTTTTCTGTTCTCCTGATACCTTTGAATCCTAGCCGCTCACGATTCCAGCGCCGGAAATATTTTGACATATTTCTGGGTCTCCTGGTACTTGTGAATCATTAGCGCTCACAATTTCGGCCAAAAACTGCTTTGACATGTTTCTAGTCTCCTGTTACTTGTGAATCTATAGCATTTACAATAACAGCCCATAAAATACATCGACATACATATTTCTGTTTGACTGTTAAAAATAAAAGCAAAATTATTCTTGCTCAAAAATACTTAAACATCGTTGTTCTCCTGCTACTTGTGAATCTATAGCGCTCATTATTCCAGCCTTGAAAATACTTCTACACGTATCTGATCTCCTGGTGCTTTTGAATCCTAACTGCTCAAAATTACAACCCTGGATATACTTCGATATGTTTCTGATCTCCTGATACATAATGAATCCTTTACGCTCATAATACCTCCCCGGAAAAAATATCCACATTTTTCTGTTGTTCTGGTCTTACCGCTCATAATTGTTGCTTCGGAAATATTTCGACATGTTTCTGGTTTCCTGGTACTTTTGAATCTTTAGCATTCACAATCTTAGCCACGAAAACACTTCGTCATGTTTTTGGTCTCCTGGTACACAATGAATCTTTAGCGCTCATAATTCTAGCCCGAAAAATACTTCGACATTTTTCTGTTCTCCTGATACCTTTGAATCCTGGCCGCTCACGATTCCAGCGCCGGAAATATTTTGACATGTTTCTGGGTCTCCTGGTACTTGTGAATCATTAGCGCTCACAATTTCGGCCAAAAACTGCTTTGACATGTTTCTAGTCTCCTGTTACTTGTGAATCTATAGCATTTACAATAACAGCCCATAAAATACATCGACATACATATTTCTGTTTGACTGTTAAAAATAAAAGCAAAATTATTCTTGCTCAAAAATACTTTAACATCGTTGTTCTCCTGCTACTTGTGAATCTATAGCGCTCATTATTCCAGCCTTGAAAATACTTCTACACGTATCTAATCTCCTGGTGCTTTTGAATCCTAACTGCTCAAAATTACAACCCTGGATATACTTCGATATGTTTCTGATCTCCTGATACATAATGAATCTTTAGCGCTCATAATTCCTGCCCGGGAAAAACTTCCACATTTTTATAATGTTTTGGTACTTTTGAATCCTTACCGCTCATATTACTAGCGCGCAAATACTTTGACATGTTTCTTGTCCACTGGTACTTTTGAATTCTAACCGATAACAATTCCAGCTTCGGAAATACGCTTCGACATGTTTCTGATATCGTGGTACTTGTGAATCTTTTACGCTCATAATGACAGCCCGGAAAAACCGCTATATGTTTCTGCTCCCCTGGTACTTTTGAATACTAACCACTCTAAATTCCAGCGCCGGAAACATTAAAACTTGTTTCTGATCTCCTAGTACTTGTAAATCTTTAGAGCTTACAATTCCTGCCGAAAATATAATTTGATAAGGGTCTGGTCTCCTGGTACATAATGAATCATTAGCGCTCATAATTCCTGCCCGGAAAAAACTTCCATATTTTTCGGTTGTCTTGGTACTTTTGAGTCCTTAACGCTAATAATTCTAGTACCGGAAATATTTCGACATGTTGCTGGCCTCCTGAAACTTATACATTTTTACAAAATACTTCAAAATGTTTCTGGTCTCCTGGTACTTTTGAATTCTTACCGGTCACAATGCCAGCGCCAGAAATATTTCGACATGTTAATGGTCTCCTGGTACTTGTAAATCTTTAGCGCTCATAATTTCATCAAAAGAAATACGTCAACATGCTTCTGGTCTCCTGTCACATGTGAATCTATAGCGTTTACAATTCTAGCCCGGAAAAATCTCCAACATACATAATTCTGTTCGCCGGTTAAAAAAAAAAAGCAAAAATCATTCTATCCCAAAAATACTTTAACATCGTTCTGTTATCCTGGTACTTGTGAATCTGTAGCGCTCCCAATTTCAGACCTGGAAATACTACGACATGTTTCTGTTCTCCTGGTACTTTTGAATCTGAAGTACTAAGGCAGCAGAAGCGCTAGGTTTCCACTTCCTCCTCAGTCTCCATTAAGCCATGCCTTTTACCGGGATAAAAAGTAGCCTATGTTTGATTCCAGGATGTGAACTATATGTGTGCCAAATTTCATCCAAATCCCTTCAGCCATTTTTGCCTGATTGAGGCACAAACATACAAACTTTCACAAACTACTAATATTATAAACTAGCACTTCGCCCGCGACTTCGTCTGCGGAAACTTTAGAGGTTGCGCGCAACTTCTTTGTTCCATATTCTCAGTCTCTCTCAGAAGTTTATCTTCATGATTCTTTATTCTGATAGTTTGTGAGTCTTTGCTGTCCGTAGTTTCAGCTCCGGAACTACTTCAACATGTTTCTGGTATTCTCGTACTTGTGAATCTTCAGCGCTTATAACTCCAGCCAAGAAAAAACTTCGATATGTTTCGGTTCTCCTGGTATTTTTAAATGCTAACCACTCACAATTCCAGCTTCGCAAATCGTTCGACATGTTTCTGATATCCCGGTAATTGTGAATTTTTTAACGCTCATAATTACAGCCCGGAAAAATCCGCTATATGTTTCTGTTCTCCTGGTACTTTTGAAACCTAACCACGCAAAATTCCAGCGCCCCAAACATTAAAACATGTTTCTGGTCTCCTGTTCGTTGTGAATATTTAGCGCTTACAATTCATACCGAAAATATAATTTGACATGTTTCTGGTCTCCTGGTATCTACTTGAGAATCCGTAGCGCTCATAATTACAGCCCCGAAAATAGTTCGACATATTTCTAATCTCCTGGTACTTTTGAATCCTATCCGCTCACAATTTTCCACCCTGGAAATACTTCGACATACTTCTGGTCTCCTGGTACATAAAGAAACTTTAGTGCTCATAATTTCTGCCCCGAAAAATCTTCCACATTTTTCTGCTATTCTGGAACTTTTGAATCCTTGCCGCTCATAATTCTTGCTCCGGAAATATTTCGACGTTTCTGGTCTCCTGGTACTTGTGAATCTTTAGCATTCAAAATCCTAGCCACGAAAATACTTAAACATGTTTTTGGTCTCCTAGTACATAATGAATCTTCAGTGCTCATAATTTCAGCCCGGAAAATACTTAGACATTTTTCTGTTTTCCTGATACCTTTGAATCGTAGCCGCTCACGATTTCAGCACCGGAAATATTTCGATATATTTCTAGTCTCTTGTAACTTGTGCATCTATTGCATACAATTCCAGCCCTGAAAAAACATCGACATACATATTTCTGTTTGTCTGTTAAAAAAAAAAACAAAAAATATGCTAACCCAAAAATACTTTAACATCTTTCTGTTCTCCTGGTACTGTGAATCTGTAGCGCTCGTTATTCCAGCCCCGAAAATACTTCTACATGTATCTGATCTCCTGGTGCTTTTGAACCCTAACTGCTCGCAATTCCAACCCTGGAAATACTTCGACATGTTTCTGGTCTCCTTGTACATAATGAATCTTAAGCGCTCATAATTCCTGCCCGGGAAAAACTTACACATTTTTCTGTGGGATTGGTACTTTTGAATCCTTACCGCTCATGTTTCTAGTGCGGAAATATTTCGACATGTTTCTAGCCTCATGGTACTTATAAATCTTTAGCAGTCACAATCCTAGCCCCGAAAATACTTTGACGTGTTTCTGGTCTCCTGGTACTTTTGAATTCTAACCGGTCACAATTCCAGCGCCGGAAATATTTCGACATGTTTATGGTCTCCTGGTACTTGTGAATCTTCAGCGCTCATAATTTAGGCCAAAGAAATACTTTTTCAACATGTTTTTGGTGTCCTGTCATATGTGAATCTGTCGCGTTTACAATTTCAGCCCGGAAAAAACTTCAACATAGATATTTCATTTTCACACTTTTACATTGCCAGTAATATAGTAATAGGCGCTTGATACTTAGCTTAGTATAATAAAAATTATGCGACAAAAATGTGGGTAGTCATGATTATCTGTTTTATTTTTCTCTTCATTGGTTATAGTATGCTCTGCATCCTCATTGACGATTGTGTTTTTTCTTAATTAACGGTTTTAAAATGAATGAAAGTGAAATTGTGAAGTCGAAATGTGGCAAAGATGTGTTAATTTATGAAGGATATTCGTATCATTTAAATAAGAGGCGTGATAATAACTACTACTGGAGATGTACGAAAAAAGATGGTACTCGGTGTAATGTATCTATTACTTCTTTGCTTACAACCAACAATCAACACATTGTGCTGTCCCAAAATCGTGATCATATGCACTTACCCAACCCTGACAAACGTATTGAAATGAAGTTAAAGGCTAATTTGAAAGATAAAGCTAATCAATCGATGGATTCACCTGCACAAATTGTACAGCGGTGCATCCAAATGGTACCGAGTACCAGTGCTCCCCATATGCCCAATAAAGATGCTATGAGGAAAATTATTCAAAGAGAAAGAAATAAAAATCCTCCACCGATTCCAAAGGATATTCACAGTGTCGTGATTCCCAAAGAATTAATGAGCAATGACTGTGGTGAACAATTTCAGATCGGGCACTATATTGATGATAATGAGTGCGTATTAGTATTTTCCACAAAGGAAAATCTGAAATTGCTGAACGAAGCGAAGTTTTGGATGATGGACGGGACCTTCGCTTGTTGCCCGCGTCCATTCCGTCAGATCTATACAATACATGCAATGGTTGGCGCACCACACTCCACGCATAAAATAGTTCCCCTAGTGTACGGTTTGCTTTCTCACAAGTCAGTAAAATCTTATCAATTTTTTTTAGAAATTGTTAAATGCGTGGGATTTGATAAATTGAATGTCCATTTGGATCCAGACATTATCCTCACCGATTTTGAATTTTCCGCTATGAAAGCTATTAAAAAAACATTTCCCAATTGTTTAAATAAACTGTGTTTTTTCCACTTAAATCAGAGTATATATCGTCATATACAGAAAGCTGGTCTAGCTACGAAATACAATAATGATGCAGATTTCGCTCATAAGATGCGGCATATCGGTGCACTGGCATTTCTAGAGCCAAGTGAAATTATTGAAGCCTTTGCTATAATAAAAGTCGAAATTATACCAGACGAAGCAATTGATGTGATAACGTGGTTCGAAAAATATTATATCAACGGATCAATGAGAATTACAAAATCAGTTAGCTCTATAATGACAATGAAACGACTTCCACCGCAATTTCCACCTACTCTGTGGTCAGTACTTGATAGTATATTATAATAATTATGTTCCTTTATCACAGAACGCCCTTGAATCGTGGCATAATAGATGGAATACACTACTAAATCGACAGAAGTGGAACATATTTAAAACTATCTCAGAGTTTAAAAAGGAGCAAAAGAATACAGTGAACATTATTGAAAGAATAAAATCCGCAGAACCTATGTCTAAGCGAAAGCGTGGAGGTGCAGATTATTACAGGAAAAGGATTGAGACACATTTATCTGAAAAGAATCGGATGGACTTAAAATCATATTTAAATGGATGGGCGCACATATTTGTCACCTAATGAAATAATTTTATATTATTTAAACCTAGGTATACTTAACTACTTACCTACTTATAATAAAACTGTAAATTGAAGATTTTTTTTTAATCACATTGTAATCCACACTTTATAATATAAATAAATGAAACGTTCATTAATCTTTTGTTTTATTATTTCCCCAATGTTTGCAATAACAAAATAAACGAATATGGATAGGTAATAGATAAATACCATTCATTAAAAGTAAAGGCGATCTTCCATTAAAACATTTTCTTTCTTCATGTCTTTGTAGCAAGCTAGCAGCTTTTTGGTGGCTTTTTAGTTTAATAGTGAAAAAGCCATGTCGAAACAATCGTAGACAAAACGATCTGACGGCGAATATTCCATAGTTGAAAAGTCCTGTCGTCGAAACTAACAAATGCGAACCATTCTGTCGGCGAAACATCCATAGGTGAAACGTTCTATCGACGAATCTCTCAAAAACGAAACGTCCTGTCGGTGAACAGTCCAAAGGAGAAACGACTGTCGGAGAACGGTTGCAGAATCGCACCGTGGTCAAAAAACCACTACAAGCAAATAAATTCATAGATTTTTTTTTATTTTTTGCAGTTCCTTGCGAGCCAGCCGTCGTTTGAGGTGTCTGGAGACGCGTCTCGGCGCGGGTCAGCTAGCTAGATTGTTTGCGGGATTAAGACAGGAAGAAAAATGTGCACCGTGATCAAAAAACATCTACTAGCAAATAAACGTATACATTTTTTTAATTTTTTTGCGGTTCTATGCGAGCCAGCCGCACTGTTGAGGTGTCTGGAGACGCGTCTCGGCGCGGGCCAGCCGCACGGTTGAGGTGTCTGGAGACGCGTTTTGGCGCGGGCCAGATAGCTAGAGTGTTTCCGGGATTTAGACAGAAAGAAAAATGTGCACCGTGATCAAAAAACCACTACTAGCAAATAAACGTATACATTTTTTTAAATTTTTTGCTGTTCTATGCGAGCCAGCCGCACAGTTGAGAAGTCTGGAGACGCGTCTCGGCGCGGGCCAGCTAGCTAGAGTGTTTCCGGGATTAAGACAGGAAGAAAAATGTGCACCGTGATCAAAAAACCACTACTAGCAAATAAACGTATACATTTTTTTAAATTTTTTGCGGTTCTATGCGAGCCAGCCGCACGGTTGAGGTGTCTGGAGACGCGACTCGGCGCGAGCCAGCTAGCTAGTGTGATTTTGGGATTTAGACAGAAAGAAAAGTGTGCACCGTGATCATAAAACCACTACTAGCAAATAAACGTTTTAATTTTTTTAAATTTTTTGCGGTTCTATGCGAGCCAGCCGCACGGTTGAGGTGTCTGGAGACGCGACTCGGCGCGAGCCAGCTAGCTAGTGTGATTTTGGGATTTAGACAGAAAGAAAAGTGTGCACCGTGATCATAAAACCACTACTAGCAAATAAACGTGTAAATTTTTTAAAATTTTTTGCGGTTCTATGCGAGCCAGCCGCACGGTTGAGGTGTCTGGAGACGCATCTCGGCACGGACAAGCTAGCTAGGTTGTTTTCGGGATTTAGACAGGAAGAAAAATGTGCACCGTGATCAAAAAACCACTACTAGCAAATAAACGTATACATTCTTTTAAATTTTTTGCGTTTCTATGCGAGCCAGCCGCACGGTTGAGGTGTCTGGAGTCGCGTTTTGGCGTGGGCCAGCTAGCAAGATCGTTTTCGGGATTTAGACAGGAAGAAAAATGTGCACCGCGATCAAAAAACCACTACTAGCAAATAAACGTATATATTGTTTTAAATTTTTTGCGGTTCTATGTGAGCCAGCCGCACGGATGAGGTGGTTTAAGACGCGTCTCGGCGCGGGCCAGCTAGCTGGAGTATTTTCGGAATTTAGACAAGAAGAAAAATGTGCACCGTGATCAAAAAACCACTACTAGCAAATAAACGTATACATGTTTAAAAAAATTTGCGGTTCTATGCGAGCCAGCCGCACAGTTGAGGTGTCTGGAGATGCGGCTCGGCGCGGACCAGCTAGCTAGAGTGTTTTCGGGATTTAGACAGGACGAAAAATGTGCACCGTGATCATAAAACCACTACTAGCAAATAAACGTTTTAATTTTTTTAATTTTTTGCGTTTCTTTGCGAGCCAGCCGCACGGTTGAGGTGTCTGGAGACGCGTTCTGGCGCGGGCCAGCTAGTTAGAGTATTTTCGGAATTTAGACAGGAAGAAAAATGTGCACCGTGATCAAAAACCACTACTAGCAAATAAACGTATACATGTTTAAAAAAATTTGCGGTTCTATGCGAGCCAGCCGCACAGTTGAGGTGTCTGGAGACGCGGCTCGGCGCGGACCAGCTAGCTAGAGTGTTTTCGGGATTTAGACAGGACGAAAAATGTGCACCGTGATCATAAAACCACTACTAGCAAATAAACGTATACATTTTTTTAATTTTTTGCGTTTCTTTGCGAGCCAGCCGCACGGTTGAGGTGTCTGGAGACGCGTCTCGGCGCGGGCCAGCTAGCTAGAGTGTTTCGGGATTTAGACAGGAAGAAAAATGTGCACCGTGATCAACAACTCTGTTCTCAGCCGCACAAGACAGCCGCCTTCAGTTTCAGGTACGCTGCGTCCAAGTGCTGGAACAATATTCCTCCGCCAATAAGAAACACCAAAACACTAAATACCTTCAGAAGCCGGCTTCGTCAGTTCCTTATCAACTCGCAGAAAGAACTGGGCGTGGCGATTTCTAACACGTCGATAATTTAGGTTTAGCGGCCAGCCGTCGCAGATTAGAAAAAAAAAAAATTAAGGACATTCTGTTGATGGAGTCAATCTTTCAGTATATTTAATTTATTTTAAAAATATCGTTTTCAAATACTACACACTATTGTAGTAATTATTGATAGCAGCCACTATTATATTTATTTTTTATATTTATTTTTCATATCGTTTGAACACTACACACAATCATATATATTTCTATTCCCGTATCTATGAATGCCTGTGCCTGTTATTACATTCCCACACCTACACATAAATAAACAAAACACAATATTTAATAATCAATTTTTAAATAAATATGGGTAACTCACCGTGCAAATCCATTATTCAAGATTGCACTTTCTAACTTTTAAAGTTTTCTGCACCTGCTCGGCGTCCGTAAGCGCCACAGGGATCCAGCAGAATATCAGCGTCAGGTAAACTGCCTGACACATGCTGAGCTGGGCTCCCATTCGGTACAACTTGAAGACACGAACCGCACAAGGATTTTACTTTGTCACAAATCTTAAGGCTAAGGTAGTTAGGAAATCCTACCGAATGTTCTCGTTTTTTTTTTTAATGTATTACCTATGTTCCAATCGACTTGTTTCTTTTTCTGTTTTGTAATTTATATAATCATGCTTTTGTGTTGTGTCTTATTGTGTTGTACTGAATAAATGTTTTGTCTATCTATCTATCTATCTAAAATACCACTTCTAGCAAATAAACGTTTACATTTTTTTTTAAATTTTGCTGTTCTATGCGAGCCAGCCGCACGGTTGAGGTGTCTGGAGACGCGTCTTGGCGCGAACCAGCCAGCTAGATTGTTTTCGGGATTTAGACAGGAAGAAAAATGTGCACCGTGATCAAAAAACCACTACTAGCAAATAAACGTTTTAATTTTTTTGCGGTTCTATGCGAGCCAGCCGTACGGTTGAGGTGTTTGGAGACGCGTTTTGACGCGGGCCAGCTAGTTAGTTTGTTTTCGGGATTTAGACAGGAAGAAGAATGTGCACCGTGATCAAAAAACCACTACTAGCAAATAAACGTGTAAATTTTTTAAATTTTTTTGCGGTTCTATGCGAGCCAGCCGCACGGTTGAGGTGTCTGGAGTCGCGTTTTGGCGTGGGCCAGCTAGCAAGATTGTTTTCGGGATTTAGACAGGAAGAAAAATGTGCACCGTGATCAAAAAATCACTACTAGCAAATAAACGTATATATTGTTTTAAATTTTTTGCGGTTCTATGTGAGCCAGCCGCACGGATGAGGTGGTTGAAGACGCGTCTCGGAGCGGGCCAGCTAGCTGGAGTATTTTCGGAATTTAGACAGGAAGAAAAATGTGCACCGTGATCAAAAAACCACTACTAGCAAATAAACGTATACATGTTTAAAAAAATTTGCGGTTCTATGCGAGCCAGCCGCACAGTTGAGGTGTCTGGAGACGCGGCTCGGCGCGGACCAGCTAGCTAGAGTGTTTTCGGGATTAAGACAGGACGAAAAATGTGCACCGTGATCATAAAACCACTACTAGCAAATAAACGTATACATTTTTTTTTATTTTTTTGCGTTTCTTTGCGAGCCAGCCGCACGGTTGAGGTGTCTGGAGACGCGTTCTGGCGCGGGCCAGCTAGTTAGAGTATTTTCGGGATTTAGACAGGAAGAAAAATGTGCACCGTGATCATAAAACCACTACTAGCAAATAAACGTATTCATTTTTTTAATTTTTTTGCGGTTCCATGCGAGTTAGCCGCACGGTTGAGGTGTCTGGAGACGCGTCTTGGCGCGGGCCAGCTAGCTAGCGTGTTTTCAGGATTTAGACAGGAAGAAAAATGTGCACCGAGATCAAAAAACCACTACTAGCAAATAAACGTATACATATTTTTAATTTTTTGCGGTTCTATGCGAGCCAGCCGCACGGTTGAGGTGTCTGGAGACGCATCTCGGCGCGGAC
Source organism: Lacanobia wlatinum (assembly GCA_947578705.1). NCBI lineage: Eukaryota > Metazoa > Arthropoda > Insecta > Lepidoptera > Noctuidae > Lacanobia > Lacanobia wlatinum. The sequence goes on from OX388032.1 coordinate 29,724,770, forward strand.
CAGCTAGCTAGATTGTTTTCGGGATTTAGACAGGAAGAAAAATGTGCACCGTGATCAAAAAACCACCACTAGCAAATAAACGTATACATTTTTTTATTTTTTTTGCGGTTCTAAGCGAGCCAGCCGCACGGCTGAGGTGTCTGGAGACGCGTCTTGGCGCGAACCAGCTAGCTAGATTGTTTTCGGGATTTAGACGGGACGAAAAATGTGCACCGTGATCATAAAACCACTACTAGCAAATAAACGTATACATTTTTTAAAAAAAATTGCGGTTCTATGCGAGCCAGCCGCAAAGTTGAGGTGTTTGGAGACGCGACTCGGCGCGGGCCAGCTAGCGAGAGTGATTTCGGGATTAAGGCATGACGAAAAATGTGCACCGTGATCATAAAACCACTACTAGCAAATAAACGTATATTTTTTTTTAAATTTCTTGCGTTTCTATGCGAGCCAGCCGCACGGTTGAGGTGTCTGGAGACGCGTTTCGGCGCGGGCCAGCTAGCTAGAGTGTTTTCGGGATTTAGACAGGAAGAAAAATGTGCACCGTGATCAAAAAACCACTACTAGCAAATAAACGTATACATTTTTTTAAATTTTTTGCGGTACTATGCGAGCCAGCCGCACGGTTGAGAAGTCTGGAGACGCGTCTCGGCGCGGGTCAGCTAGCTAGATTGTTTGCGGGATTAAGACAGGAAGAAAAATGTGCACCGTGATCAAAAAACCACTACTAGCAAATAAACGTATACATTTTTTTAAACTTTTTGCGGTTCGATGCGAGCCAGCCGCACGGTTGAGGTGTTTGGAGACGCGTCTTGGCGCGGGCCAGCTAGCTGGAGTGTTTTCGGAATTTAGACAGGAAGAAAAATGTGCACCGTGATCAAAAAACCACTACTAGCAAATAAACGTATAATTTTTTTAAATTTTTTTGCGGTTCTATGCGAGCCAGCCGCACGGTTGAGAAGTCTGGAGACGCATCTCGGCACGGACCAGCTAGCTAGGTTGTTTTCGGGATTTAGACAGGAAGAAAAATGTGCACCGTTATCAAAAAACCACTACTAGCAAATAAACGTATACATTCTTTTAAATTTTTTGCGTTTCTATGCGAGCCAGCCGCACGGTTGAGGTGTCTGGAGTCGCGTTTTGGCGTGGGCCAGCTAGCAAGATTTCAAATCAAATCAAATCAATCAAATCAAATCAAATCGTATATTTCAAATAAACCATTTACAGGCACTTTTGAATTGTCAAGGTCGGTCAGTCCAACAAGATGAAGCTATTTGCACGTTCCAAAGCGTAGATCTCTATGGAGAAGAACGTGCAAGAAACTCCACGGACACTCTTTTAAAAAATAATAAATTGTTACAAGTTTTTGTTTACATCAAGTTGAAATTATACAAACATGTGAGAACGATGTAAAAGACGAGCAGGATAAAAGCGTCCGGGAAAAAAAGGAACAATTCAAAGAAATATTTAAAATAAACCATGGCAACTGAGAAATGACCAGTCCCAACTGACAGCGCCCGTTCACGAACATGACGCATGCGCTAGCACCATTCGGCTCAACCATTTTGAAGGGAGCCAAATGATCCAACGCATACGCCACCATCAGCCAGACTTTTGTGTGAGCATGACACTCCCAACCGCCAGGGTACATTCAAGTCAAAAACAAACCTAAAACTGATAGCTATAGCTTAAGTTTAAGGTACACAGTACTCACACATGTGCCGTTAAAATGGATGAAATTATACATTGCTAAATAAAATTGAGTCTATACAATGCAAATAGTTTTATTTTTTTTTACAATCTTCAGCCGGTCCAACAATGTTTCCAAATGCTAACAGATTATTTTGTGCGCCCTAGTGGCTGTGGAGCCGGACCAGCATTCAGCCAAGCATTTTTATCTTCAATATAATCCCCCAACTTATAATATGCTTGCCTGCATAGTGTGCGTTTAATACAAGATTTAAATTTTGTCTCATTAAGTTCTAATATATGGGGAGGTATCTTATTATAACATTTTAAACAGTACCCCATAAAAGATGAGGCAACTTTAGCCAGTCTGAAACCTGGTTGAACTAATTGATCCCTATTTCTAGTACCATAATTATGTCTGTCGCCTCTTTTACTAAAAAGATGTAAATTCTTTCTGACATACATGATGTTTTCGTAAATGTATTGACAAGGTACCGTCATGATGTTAATATTCTTAAACAGTTCCCTTAGAGAATCGCGCCGGCGGAGATTGTATATCGCTTTGATGGCTCTTTTCTGCAGAATAAAAATAGACTCAATGTCTGCAGCCCGTCCCCATAGTAAAATACCGTAAGACATGATACTGTGAAAGTAACTAAAATAGACCAGTCTCGCGGTATCGACATCCGTTAATTGGCGGATTTTCCTAACAGCATAAGCTGCTGAACTTAGCCGTCCAGAAAGAGATGTTATATGAGGGCCCCATTGTAGCCTTGGGTCAAGCGTAATTCCCAGGAAAACCGTTTTATCGACAAATTCTAGTTTTTCCCTGTTCAATACTATGTCACAATCACTGCTTTTGACATTGGGTAAAGAAAATCTTATACATTTCGTTTTCTTTTCATTCAAAACCAAATTATTCGCCGTGAACCAATTTTGGACTTGCATTAGGGCATTATTTATGATATCAACATTGTCTGTCTGTCTATTTATCTTAAAAATTAAGGAGGTATCGTCGGCAAACAGCACCATATCAAGTTTTTGTTGCAATAAATAGGGTAAATCATTGATATATACCAAAAACAAGAAAGGACCCAAAATCGAGCCCTGGGGAACGCCCATTATCACGTTTAATCCCGACGAATTGACACCGTTTATTTGAACCAATTGCCGTCTATCATTCAAATAAGATTTGACCAAGTTTAACGCTGTTTTGACCAGTCCGTAATGCCCGAGCTTCAGGAGTAATGTATCGTGATCAACACAATCAAACGCCTTCGAGAGATCACAAAAGACACCTATGGCATCCTGTGCGTCCTCCCACGCATTAAAGATGTGCTTTAGTAAGGTAACACCAGCGTCAGTTGTACAACGTCCCCTGGTGAAACCATACTGTTTATCATGAAAGATGTTATTCGTGTTAAAATGATTAAGCATCTGATTTAGCATCACTTTTTCAAATACCTTACTAAACACTGGCAACACAGATACTGGTCTATAATTATTTGTGTCTTTACTATCCCCAGATTTAAAAAGTGGTATCACCTTACTGAATTTCATTAGGTCCGGAAAAACTCCTTGATCCACACACAAATTAAATATTATAGCTAAGTACGGCGCTACAGTCTCGATGATTGAGGTACAAACTTTGATAGACAATCCCCATAGATCTTCGGTCAATTTAATTTTGATTTGTTTAAAAGCTTTTATTACTACTATGGGGTTTATATGTTTAAAATTAAATTCAGTCGGGCTGGCTGAAACGTTCGCCTGTAATAAATCAAAAGCAAGTGAAGGCGAGGAATTTAAGGCTTCAGTAGTTTTAATAGGGATACTCGTAAAGAAATTTACAAATTCTTGAGCAACTTGTTTGTTATCGCTAATAAGTCCATGAGAAGTCTCCAATCCGTAATCAGTGTTATGTCTTTTGTTCCTATTTGTTTCATTGTTTATAATTTTCCAAACCGTCTTTATTTTATTGTCTGCTGTTTTTACCTTATTACTTATATATAAAGCCTTAGCTACCTTACAAGTGTTTTTATAAATCTTTGAGTAGGTAGCTACATACTTATTAAAAGTCTCAGTGTTAATAAAAGGCTTAAGGCCATACAACTCATAAAGTCTTTCCCTACTTTTTCGGAGTCCTTTAGTTGCCCAGTCACTAAATAAAAACTTAGGGCAGATAGTTTTAGTTTGTTGATAGTTGTAGATTGTTTTCGGGATTAAGACAGGAAGAAAAATGTGCACCGTGATCAAAAACCACTACTAGCAAATAAACGTATATATTGTTTTAAATTTTTTGCGGTTCTATGTGAGCCAGCCGCACAGTTGAGGTGTTTGGAGACGCGACTCGGCGCGGGCCAGCTAGCGAGAGTGATTTCGGGATTAAGACATGACGAAAAATGTGCACCGTGATCATAAAACCACTACTAGCAAATAAACGTATAATTTTTTTTAAATTTCTTGCGTTTCTATGCGAGCCAGCCGCACGGTTGAGGTGTCTGGAGACGCGTTTCGGCGCGGGCCAGCTAGCTAGAGTGTTTTCGGGATTTAGACAGGAAGAAAAATGTGCACCGTGATCAAAAAACCACTACTAGCAAATAAACGTATACATTTTTTTAAATTTTTTGCGGTACTATGCGAGCCAGCCGCACGGTTGAGAAGTCTGGAGACGCGTCTCGGCGCGGGTCAGCTAGCTAGATTGTTTGCGGGATTAAGACAGGAAGAAAAATGTGCACCGTGATCAAAAAACCACTACTAGCAAATAAACGTATACATTTTTTTAAACTTTTTGCGGTTCGATGTGAGCCAGCCGCACGGTTGAGGTGTTTGGAGACGCGTCTTGGCGCGGGCCAGCTAGCTGGAGTGTTTTCGGAATTTAGACAGGAAGAAAAATGTGCACCGTGATCAAAAAACCACCACTAGCAAATAAACGTATACATTTTTTTATTTTTTTTGCGGTTCGAAGCGAGCCAGCCGCACGGCTGAGGTGTCTGGAGACGCGTCTTGGCGCGAACCAGCTAGCTAGATTGTTTTCGGGATTAAGACGGGACGAAAAATGTGCACCGTGATCATAAAACCACTACTAGCAAATAAACGTATACATTTTTTAAAAAAAATTGCGTTTCTATGCGAGCCAGCCGCACGGTTGAGGTGTCTGGAGACGCGTTTCAGCGCGGGCCAGCTAGCTAGAGTGTTTTCGGGATTTAGACAGGAAGAAAAATGTGCACCGTGATCAAAAAACCACTACTAGCAAATAAACGTATACATTTTTTTAAATTTTTTGCGGTACTATGCGAGCCAGCCGCACGGTTGAGAAGTCTGGAGACGCGTCTCGGCGCGGGTCAGCTAGCTAGATTGTTTGCGGGATTAAGACAGGAAGAAAAATGTGCACCGTGATCAAAAAACCACTACTAGCAAATAAACGTATAAATTTTTTAAATTTTTTTGCGGTTCTATGCGAGCCAGCCGCACGGTTGAGGTGTCTGGAGTCGCGTTTTGGCGTGGGCCAGCTAGCAAGATTGTTTTCGGGATTTAGACAGGAAGAAAAATGTGCACCGTTATCAAAAAACCACTACTAGCAAATAAACGTATACATTCTTTTAAATTTTTTGCGTTTCTATGCGAGCCAGCCGCACGGTTGAGGTGTCTGGAGTCGCGTTTTGGCGTGGGCCAGCTAGCAAGATTGTTTTCGGGATTAAGACAGGAAGAAAAATGTGCACCGTGATCAAAAACCACTACTAGCAAATAAACGTATATATTGTTTTAAATTTTTTGCGGTTCTATGTGAGCCAGCCGCACAGTTGAGGTGTTTGGAGACGCGACTCGGCGCGGGCCAGCTAGCGAGAGTGATTTCGGGATTAAGACATGACGAAAAATGTGCACCGTGATCATAAAACCACTACTAGCAAATAAACGTATAATTTTTTTTAAATTTCTTGCGTTTCTATGTGAGCCAGCCGCACGGTTGAGGTGTCTGAAGACGTGTCTCGGCGCGGGCCAGCTAGCTATAGTGTTTTTGGGATATAGACAGAAAGAAAAATGTGCACCGTAATCAAAAAACCACTACTAGCAAACCAATCGTATACATTTTTTTAAATTTTTTGCGGTTCTATAAGAGCCAGCCGCACGGTTGAGGTGTCTGGAGACGCGTCTCAGCGCGGGCTAGCTAGCTAGAGTGTTTCCGGGATTTAGACAGGAAGAAAAATGTGCACCGTGATCAAAAAACGACTACTAGCAAAACAAACGTATACATTTTTTTAAATTTTTTGCGGTTCTATAAGAGCCAGCCACACGGTTGAGGTGTCTGGAGACGCGTCTCGGCGCGGGCCAGCTAGCTTTAGTGTTTTCGGGATTAAGACAGGAAGAAAAATGTGCACCGTGATCAAAAAACCACTATTAGCAAATAAACGTATATATTTTTTTTAATTTTTTGCGGTTCTGTGCGAGCCAGCCGCACGGGTGAGGTGTCTGGAGACGGGACTTGACGCGCGCCAGCTATCAAGAGCATTTTCGGGATTTAGACAGGAAGAAAAATGTGCATCGGGATCAAAAAACCACAACTAGCAAATAAACGTATACATTTTTTTAATTTTTTTGTGGTTCTATGCCAGCCAGCCGCACGGTTGAGGTGTCTGGAGACGCGTCTCGGCGCGGGCCAGCTAGATAAAGTGTTTTCGGGATTAAGGCAGGAAGAAAAATGTGCACCGTGATCAAAAAACCACTGCTAGCAAATAAATGTATACATTTTTTTAAATTTTTTGCGGTTCCATGCGAGCCAGCCGCATGGTTGAGGTGTCTGGAGACGCGTCTCAGCGCGGGCCAGCTAGGTAGATTGTTTTCGGGATTTAGACAGGAAGAAAAATGTGCACCGTGATCAAAAAACGACTATTAGCAAATAAACGTATATATTTTTTTAAATTTTTTGCGGTCCTGTGCGAGCCAGCCGCACGGTTGAGGTGTCAGGAGACGCATCTTGACGCGCACCAGCTAGCTAGAGTGTCTTCGGGATTTAGACAGGAAGAAAAATGTGCACCGTGATCAAAAAACCACTACTAGCAAATAAACGTATACATTTTTTTAAATTTTTTGCAGTTCTATGCCAGCCAGCCGCACGGTTGAGTTGTCTGGAGACGCGTCTTGGCGCGAGCCAGCTAGCTAGCGTGTTTTTGGGATTAAGACAGGAAGAAAAATGTGCACCGTGATCAAAAAACCACTACTAGCAAATAAACGTATATATTTTTTATTATTTTTTGCGGTTCTGTGCGAGCCAGCCGCACGGTTGAGGTGTCTGGAGAGGCGTCTTGGCGCGAACCAGCTAGATAGAGTGTTTTCGGGATTTAGACAGGAAGAAAAATGTGCACCGTGATCAAAAAACCACTACTAGCAAATAAACGTATACATTTTTTTAAATTTTTTGCGGTACTATGCGAGCCAGCCGCACGGTTGAGAAGTCTGGAGACGCGTCTCGGCGCGGGTCAGCTAGCTAGATTGTTTGCGGGATTAAGACAGGAAGAAAAATGTGCACCGTGATCAAAAAACCACTACTAGCAAATAAACGTATACATTTTTTTAAACTTTTTGCGGTTCGATGTGAGCCAGCCGCACGGTTGAGGTGTTTGGAGACGCGTCTTGGCGCGGGCCAGCTAGCTGGAGTGTTTTCGGAATTTAGACAGGAAGAAAAATGTGCACCGTGATCAAAAAACAACTACTAGCAAATAAACGTATAAATTTTTTAAATTTTTTTGCGGTTCTATGCGAGCCAGCCGCACGGTTGAGGTGTCTGGAGACGCATCTCGGCACGGACCAGCTAGCTAGGTTGTTTTCGGGATTTAGACAGGAAGAAAAATGTGCACCGTTATCAAAAAACCACTACTAGCAAATAAACGTATACATTCTTTTAAATTTTTTGCGTTTCTATGCAAGCCAGCCGCACGGTTGAGGTGTCTAGAGTCGCGTTTTGGCGTGGGCCAGCTAGCAAGATTGTTTTCGGGATTAAGACAGGAAGAAAAATGTGCACCGTGATCAAAAACCACTACTAGCAAATAAACGTATATATTGTTTTAAATTTTTTGCGGTTCTATGTGAGCCAGCCGCACGGATGAGGAGGTTGAAGACGCGTCTCGGCGCGGGCCAGCTAGCTGGAGTATTTTCGGAATTTAGACAGGAAGAAAAATGTGCACCGTGATCAAAAAACCACTACTAGCAAATAAACGTATACATGTTTAAAAAAATTTGCGGTTCTATGCGAGCCAGCCGCACAGTTGAGGTGTCTGGAGACGCGGCTCGGACCGGGCCAGCTAGCTAGAGTGTTTTCAGGATTTAGACAGGAAGAAAAATGTGCACCGAGATCAAAAAACCACTACTAGCAAATAAACGTATACATATTTTTAATTTTTTGCGGTTCTATGCGAGCCAGCCGCACGGTTGAGGTGTCTGGAGACGCGTCTCGACGCGGGCCAGCTAGCTAGACTGTTTTCGGGATTTAGGCAGGAAGAAAATGTGCACCGTGATCAAAAAACCACTACTAGCAAATAAACGTATACATTTTTTTTTTTTTTGCGTTTCTTTGCGAGCCAGCCGCACGGTTGGGGTGTCTGGAGACGCGTTCTGGCGCGGGCCAGCTAGTTAGAGTATTTTCGGGATTTAGACAGGAAGAAAAATGTGCACCGAGATCAAAAAACCACTACTAGCAAATAAACGTATACATATTTTTAATTTTTTGCGGTTCTATGCGAGCCAGCCGCACGGTTGAGGTGTCTGAAGACGCATCTCGGCGCGGGCCAGCTAGCTAGATTGTTTTCGGGATTTAGACAGGAAGAAAAATGTGCACAGTGATCAAAAAACCACCACTAGCAAATAAACGTATACATTTTTTTATTTTTTTTGCGGTTCTAAGCGAGCCAGCCGCACGGCTGAGGTGTCTGGAGACGCGTCTTGGCGCGAACCAGCTAGCTAGATTGTTTTCGGGATTAAGACGGGACGAAAAATGTGCACCGTGATCATAAAACCACTACTAGCAAATAAACGTATACATTCTTTTAATTTTTTTGCGTTTCTATGCGAGCCAGCCGCACGGTTGAGGTGTCTGGAGTTGCGTTTTGGCGTGGGCCAGCTAGAAAGATTATTTTCGGGATTTAGACAGGAAGAAAAATGTGCACCGTGATCAAAAACCACTACTAGCAAATAAACGTATATATTGTTTTAAATTTTTTGCGGTTCTATGTGAGCCAGCCGCACGGATGAGGTGGTTGAAGACGCGTCTCGGCGCGGGCCAGCTGGCTGGAGTATTTTCGGAATTTAGACAGGAAGAAAAATGTGCACCGTAATCAAAAAACCACTACTAGCAAATAAACGTATATATTGTTTTAATTTTTTTGCGTTTCTATGGGAGCCAGCCGCACGGTTGAGGTGTCTGGAGTCGCGTTTTGGCGTGGGCCAGCTAGAAAGATTATTTTCGGGATTTAGACAGGAAGAAAAATGTGCACCGTGATCAAAAACCACTACTAGCAAATAAACGTATACATTTTTTTATTTTTCTTGCGGTTATATGTGAGCCAGCCGCACGGTTGAGGTGTCTGAAGACGTGTCTCGGCGCGGGCCAGCTAGCTATAGTGTTTTTGGGATATAGACAGAAAGAAAAATGTGCACCGTAATCAAAAAACCACTACTAGCAAACCAATCGTATACATTTTTTTAAATTTTTTGCGGTTCTATAAGAGCCAGCCGCACGGTTGAGGTGTCTGGAGACGCGTCTCAGCGCGGGCTAGCTAGCTAGAGTGTTTCCGGGATTTAGACAGGAAGAAAAATGTGCACCGTGATCAAAAAACGACTACTAGCAAAACAAACGTATACATTTTTTTAAATTTTTTGCGGTTCTATAAGAGCCAGCCACACGGTTGAGGTGTCTGGAGACGCGTCTCGGCGCGGGCCAGCTAGCTTTAGTGTTTTCGGGATTAAGACAGGAAGAAAAATGTGCACCGTGATCAAAAAACCACTATTAGCAAATAAACGTATATATTTTTTTTAATTTTTTGCGGTTCTGTGCGAGCCAGCCGCACGGGTGAGGTGTCTGGAGACGGGACTTGACGCGCGCCAGCTATCAAGAGCATTTTCGGGATTTAGACAGGAAGAAAAATGTGCATCGGGATCAAAAAACCACAACTAGCAAATAAACGTATACATTTTTTTAATTTTTTTGTGGTTCTATGCCAGCCAGCCGCACGGTTGAGGTGTCTGGAGACGCGTCTCGGCGCGGGCCAGCTAGATAAAGTGTTTTCGGGATTAAGGCAGGAAGAAAAATGTGCACCGTGATCAAAAAACCACTGCTAGCAAATAAATGTATACATTTTTTTAAATTTTTTGCGGTTCCATGCGAGCCAGCCGCATGGTTGAGGTGTCTGGAGACGCGTCTCAGCGCGGGCCAGCTAGGTAGATTGTTTTCGGGATTTAGACAGGAAGAAAAATGTGCACCGTGATCAAAAAACGACTATTAGCAAATAAACGTATATATTTTTTTAAATTTTTTGCGGTCCTGTGCGAGCCAGCCGCACGGTTGAGGTGTCAGGAGACGCATCTTGACGCGCACCAGCTAGCTAGAGTGTCTTCGGGATTTAGACAGGAAGAAAAATGTGCACCGTGATCAAAAAACCACTACTAGCAAATAAACGTATACATTTTTTTAAATTTTTTGCAGTTCTATGCCAGCCAGCCGCACGGTTGAGTTGTCTGGAGACGCGTCTTGGCGCGAGCCAGCTAGCTAGCGTGTTTTTGGGATTAAGACAGGAAGAAAAATGTGCACCGTGATCAAAAAACCACTACTAGCAAATAAACGTATATATTTTTTATTATTTTTTGCGGTTCTGTGCGAGCCAGCCGCACGGTTGAGGTGTCTGGAGAGGCGTCTTGGCGCGAACCAGCTAGATAGAGTGTTTTCGGGATTTAGACAGGAAGAAAAATGTGCACCGTGATCAAAAAACCACTACTAGCAAATAAACGTATACATTTTTTTAAATTTTTTGCGGTACTATGCGAGCCAGCCGCACGGTTGAGAAGTCTGGAGACGCGTCTCGGCGCGGGTCAGCTAGCTAGATTGTTTGCGGGATTAAGACAGGAAGAAAAATGTGCACCGTGATCAAAAAACCACTACTAGCAAATAAACGTATACATTTTTTTAAACTTTTTGCGGTTCGATGTGAGCCAGCCGCACGGTTGAGGTGTTTGGAGACGCGTCTTGGCGCGGGCCAGCTAGCTGGAGTGTTTTCGGAATTTAGACAGGAAGAAAAATGTGCACCGTGATCAAAAAACAACTACTAGCAAATAAACGTATAAATTTTTTAAATTTTTTTGCGGTTCTATGCGAGCCAGCCGCACGGTTGAGGTGTCTGGAGACGCATCTCGGCACGGACCAGCTAGCTAGGTTGTTTTCGGGATTTAGACAGGAAGAAAAATGTGCACCGTTATCAAAAAACCACTACTAGCAAATAAACGTATACATTCTTTTAAATTTTTTGCGTTTCTATGCAAGCCAGCCGCACGGTTGAGGTGTCTGGAGTCGCGTTTTGGCGTGGGCCAGCTAGCAAGATTGTTTTCGGGATTAAGACAGGAAGAAAAATGTGCACCGTGATCAAAAACCACTACTAGCAAATAAACGTATATATTGTTTTAAATTTTTTGCGGTTCTATGTGAGCCAGCCGCACGGATGAGGAGGTTGAAGACGCGTCTCGGCGCGGGCCAGCTAGCTGGAGTATTTTCGGAATTTAGACAGGAAGAAAAATGTGCACCGTGATCAAAAAACCACTACTAGCAAATAAACGTATACATGTTTAAAAAAATTTGCGGTTCTATGCGAGCCAGCCGCACAGTTGAGGTGTCTGGAGACGCGGCTCGGACCGGGCCAGCTAGCTAGAGTGTTTTCAGGATTTAGACAGGAAGAAAAATGTGCACCGAGATCAAAAAACCACTACTAGCAAATAAACGTATACATATTTTTAATTTTTTGCGGTTCTATGCGAGCCAGCCGCGCGGTTGAGGTGTCTGGAGACGCGTCTCGACGCGGGCCAGCTAGCTAGACTGTTTTCGGGATTTAGGCAGGAAGAAAATGTGCACCGTGATCAAAAAACCACTACTAGCAAATAAACGTATACATTTTTTTTTTTTTTGCGTTTCTTTGCGAGCCAGCCGCACGGTTGGGGTGTCTGGAGACGCGTTCTGGCGCGGGCCAGCTAGTTAGAGTATTTTCGGGATTTAGACAGGAAGAAAAATGTGCACCGAGATCAAAAAACCACTACTAGCAAATAAACGTATACATATTTTTAATTTTTTGCGGTTCTATGCGAGCCAGCCGCACGGTTGAGGTGTCTGAAGACGCATCTCGGCGCGGGCCAGCTAGCTAGATTGTTTTCGGGATTTAGACAGGAAGAAAAATGTGCACAGTGATCAAAAAACCACCACTAGCAAATAAACGTATACATTTTTTTATTTTTTTTGCGGTTCTAAGCGAGCCAGCCGCACGGCTGAGGTGTCTGGAGACGCGTCTTGGCGCGAACCAGCTAGCTAGATTGTTTTCGGGATTAAGACGGGACGAAAAATGTGCACCGTGATCATAAAACCACTACTAGCAAATAAACGTATACATTCTTTTAATTTTTTTGCGTTTCTATGCGAGCCAGCCGCACGGTTGAGGTGTCTGGAGTTGCGTTTTGGCGTGGGCCAGCTAGAAAGATTATTTTCGGGATTTAGACAGGAAGAAAAATGTGCACCGTGATCAAAAACCACTACTAGCAAATAAACGTATATATTGTTTTAAATTTTTTGCGGTTCTATGTGAGCCAGCCGCACGGATGAGGTGGTTGAAGACGCGTCTCGGCGCGGGCCAGCTGGCTGGAGTATTTTCGGAATTTAGACAGGAAGAAAAATGTGCACCGTAATCAAAAAACCACTACTAGCAAATAAACGTATATATTGTTTTAATTTTTTTGCGTTTCTATGGGAGCCAGCCGCACGGTTGAGGTGTCTGGAGTCGCGTTTTGGCGTGGGCCAGCTAGAAAGATTATTTTCGGGATTTAGACAGGAAGAAAAATGTGCACCGTGATCAAAAACCACTACTAGCAAATAAACGTATACATTTTTTTATTTTTCTTGCGGTTATATGTGAGCCAGCCGCACGGTTGAGGTGTCTGAAGACGTGTCTCGGCGCGGGCCAGCTAGCTATAGTGTTTTTGGGATATAGACAGAAAGAAAAATGTGCACCGTAATCAAAAAACCACTACTAGCAAACCAATCGTATACATTTTTTTAAATTTTTTGCGGTTCTATAAGAGCCAGCCGCACGGTTGAGGTGTCTGGAGACGCGTCTCAGCGCGGGCTAGCTAGCTAGAGTGTTTCCGGGATTTAGACAGGAAGAAAAATGTGCACCGTGATCAAAAAACGACTACTAGCAAAACAAACGTATACATTTTTTTAAATTTTTTGCGGTTCTATAAGAGCCAGCCACACGGTTGAGGTGTCTGGAGACGCGTCTCGGCGCGGGCCAGCTAGCTTTAGTGTTTTCGGGATTAAGACAGGAAGAAAAATGTGCACCGTGATCAAAAAACCACTATTAGCAAATAAACGTATATATTTTTTTTAATTTTTTGCGGTTCTGTGCGAGCCAGCCGCACGGGTGAGGTGTCTGGAGACGGGACTTGACGCGCGCCAGCTATCAAGAGCATTTTCGGGATTTAGACAGGAAGAAAAATGTGCATCGGGATCAAAAAACCACAACTAGCAAATAAACGTATACATTTTTTTAATTTTTTTGTGGTTCTATGCCAGCCAGCCGCACGGTTGAGGTGTCTGGAGACGCGTCTCGGCGCGGGCCAGCTAGATAAAGTGTTTTCGGGATTAAGGCAGGAAGAAAAATGTGCACCGTGATCAAAAAACCACTGCTAGCAAATAAATGTATACATTTTTTTAAATTTTTTGCGGTTCCATGCGAGCCAGCCGCATGGTTGAGGTGTCTGGAGACGCGTCTCAGCGCGGGCCAGCTAGGTAGATTGTTTTCGGGATTTAGACAGGAAGAAAAATGTGCACCGTGATCAAAAAACGACTATTAGCAAATAAACGTATATATTTTTTTAAATTTTTTGCGGTCCTGTGCGAGCCAGCCGCACGGTTGAGGTGTCAGGAGACGCATCTTGACGCGCACCAGCTAGCTAGAGTGTCTTCGGGATTTAGACAGGAAGAAAAATGTGCACCGTGATCAAAAAACCACTACTAGCAAATAAACGTATACATTTTTTTAAATTTTTTGCAGTTCTATGCCAGCCAGCCGCACGGTTGAGTTGTCTGGAGACGCGTCTTGGCGCGAGCCAGCTAGCTAGCGTGTTTTTGGGATTAAGACAGGAAGAAAAATGTGCACCGTGATCAAAAAACCACTACTAGCAAATAAACGTATATATTTTTTATTATTTTTTGCGGTTCTGTGCGAGCCAGCCGCACGGTTGAGGTGTCTGGAGAGGCGTCTTGGCGCGAACCAGCTAGATAGAGTGTTTTCGGGATTTAGACAGGAAGAAAAATGTGCACCGTGATCAAAAAACCACTACTAGCAAATAAACGTATACATTTTTTTAAATTTTTTGCGGTACTATGCGAGCCAGCCGCACGGTTGAGAAGTCTGGAGACGCGTCTCGGCGCGGGTCAGCTAGCTAGATTGTTTGCGGGATTAAGACAGGAAGAAAAATGTGCACCGTGATCAAAAAACCACTACTAGCAAATAAACGTATACATTTTTTTAAACTTTTTGCGGTTCGATGTGAGCCAGCCGCACGGTTGAGGTGTCTGGAGACGCGTCTCGACGCGGGCCAGCTAGCTAGACTGTTTTCGGGATTTAGGCAGGAAGAAAATGTGCACCGTGATCAAAAAACCACTACTAGCAAATAAACGTATACATTTTTTTTTTTTTTGCGTTTCTTTGCGAGCCAGCCGCACGGTTGGGGTGTCTGGAGACGCGTTCTGGCGCGGGCCAGCTAGTTAGAGTATTTTCGGGATTTAGACAGGAAGAAAAATGTGCACCGAGATCAAAAAACCACTACTAGCAAATAAACGTATACATATTTTTAATTTTTTGCGGTTCTATGCGAGCCAGCCGCACGGTTGAGGTGTCTGAAGACGCATCTCGGCGCGGGCCAGCTAGCTAGATTGTTTTCGGGATTTAGACAGGAAGAAAAATGTGCACAGTGATCAAAAAACCACCACTAGCAAATAAACGTATACATTTTTTTATTTTTTTTGCGGTTCTAAGCGAGCCAGCCGCACGGCTGAGGTGTCTGGAGACGCGTCTTGGCGCGAACCAGCTAGCTAGATTGTTTTCGGGATTAAGACGGGACGAAAAATGTGCACCGTGATCATAAAACCACTACTAGCAAATAAACGTATACATTCTTTTAATTTTTTTGCGTTTCTATGCGAGCCAGCCGCACGGTTGAGGTGTCTGGAGTTGCGTTTTGGCGTGGGCCAGCTAGAAAGATTATTTTCGGGATTTAGACAGGAAGAAAAATGTGCACCGTGATCAAAAACCACTACTAGCAAATAAACGTATATATTGTTTTAAATTTTTTGCGGTTCTATGTGAGCCAGCCGCACGGATGAGGTGGTTGAAGACGCGTCTCGGCGCGGGCCAGCTGGCTGGAGTATTTTCGGAATTTAGACAGGAAGAAAAATGTGCACCGTAATCAAAAAACCACTACTAGCAAATAAACGTATATATTGTTTTAATTTTTTTGCGTTTCTATGGGAGCCAGCCGCACGGTTGAGGTGTCTGGAGTCGCGTTTTGGCGTGGGCCAGCTAGAAAGATTATTTTCGGGATTTAGACAGGAAGAAAAATGTGCACCGTGATCAAAAACCACTACTAGCAAATAAACGTATACATTTTTTTATTTTTCTTGCGGTTATATGTGAGCCAGCCGCACGGTTGAGGTGTCTGAAGACGTGTCTCGGCGCGGGCCAGCTAGCTATAGTGTTTTTGGGATATAGACAGAAAGAAAAATGTGCACCGTAATCAAAAAACCACTACTAGCAAACCAATCGTATACATTTTTTTAAATTTTTTGCGGTTCTATAAGAGCCAGCCGCACGGTTGAGGTGTCTGGAGACGCGTCTCAGCGCGGGCTAGCTAGCTAGAGTGTTTCCGGGATTTAGACAGGAAGAAAAATGTGCACCGTGATCAAAAAACGACTACTAGCAAAACAAACGTATACATTTTTTTAAATTTTTTGCGGTTCTATAAGAGCCAGCCACACGGTTGAGGTGTCTGGAGACGCGTCTCGGCGCGGGCCAGCTAGCTTTAGTGTTTTCGGGATTAAGACAGGAAGAAAAATGTGCACCGTGATCAAAAAACCACTATTAGCAAATAAACGTATATATTTTTTTTAATTTTTTGCGGTTCTGTGCGAGCCAGCCGCACGGGTGAGGTGTCTGGAGACGGGACTTGACGCGCGCCAGCTATCAAGAGCATTTTCGGGATTTAGACAGGAAGAAAAATGTGCATCGGGATCAAAAAACCACAACTAGCAAATAAACGTATACATTTTTTATTTTTTTTGTGGTTCTATGCCAGCCAGCCGCACGGTTGAGGTGTCTGGAGACGCGTCTCGGCGCGGGCCAGCTAGATAAAGTGTTTTCGGGATTAAGGCAGGAAGAAAAATGTGCACCGTGATCAAAAAACCACTGCTAGCAAATAAATGTATACATTTTTTTAAATTTTTTGCGGTTCCATGCGAGCCAGCCGCATGGTTGAGGTGTCTGGAGACGCGTCTCAGCGCGGGCCAGCTAGGTAGATTGTTTTCGGGATTTAGACAGGAAGAAAAATGTGCACCGTGATCAAAAAACGACTATTAGCAAATAAACGTATATATTTTTTTAAATTTTTTGCGGTCCTGTGCGAGCCAGCCGCACGGTTGAGGTGTCAGGAGACGCATCTTGACGCGCACCAGCTAGCTAGAGTGTCTTCGGGATTTAGACAGGAAGAAAAATGTGCACCGTGATCAAAAAACCACTACTAGCAAATAAACGTATACATTTTTTTAAATTTTTTGCAGTTCTATGCCAGCCAGCCGCACGGTTGAGTTGTCTGGAGACGCGTCTTGGCGCGAGCCAGCTAGCTAGCGTGTTTTTGGGATTAAGACAGGAAGAAAAATGTGCACCGTGATCAAAAAACCACTACTAGCAAATAAACGTATATATTTTTTATTATTTTTTGCGGTTCTGTGCGAGCCAGCCGCACGGTTGAGGTGTCTGGAGAGGCGTCTTGGCGCGAACCAGCTAGATAGAGTGTTTTCGGGATTTAGACAGGAAGAAAAATGTGCACCGTGATCAAAAAACCACTACTAGCAAATAAACGTATACATTTTTTTAAATTTTTTGCGGTACTATGCGAGCCAGCCGCACGGTTGAGAAGTCTGGAGACGCGTCTCGGCGCGGGTCAGCTAGCTAGATTGTTTGCGGGATTAAGACAGGAAGAAAAATGTGCACCGTGATCAAAAAACCACTACTAGCAAATAAACGTATACATTTTTTTAAACTTTTTGCGGTTCGATGTGAGCCAGCCGCACGGTTGAGGTGTTTGGAGACGCGTCTTGGCGCGGGCCAGCTAGCTGGAGTGTTTTCGGAATTTAGACAGGAAGAAAAATGTGCACCGTGATCAAAAAACAACTACTAGCAAATAAACGTATAAATTTTTTAAATTTTTTTGCGGTTCTATGCGAGCCAGCCGCACGGTTGAGGTGTCTGGAGACGCATCTCGGCACGGACCAGCTAGCTAGGTTGTTTTCGGGATTTAGACAGGAAGAAAAATGTGCACCGTTATCAAAAAACCACTACTAGCAAATAAACGTATACATTCTTTTAAATTTTTTGCGTTTCTATGCAAGCCAGCCGCACGGTTGAGGTGTCTGGAGTCGCGTTTTGGCGTGGGCCAGCTAGCAAGATTGTTTTCGGGATTAAGACAGGAAGAAAAATGTGCACCGTGATCAAAAACCACTACTAGCAAATAAACGTATATATTGTTTTAAATTTTTTGCGGTTCTATGTGAGCCAGCCGCACGGATGAGGAGGTTGAAGACGCGTCTCGGCGCGGGCCAGCTAGCTGGAGTATTTTCGGAATTTAGACAGGAAGAAAAATGTGCACCGTGATCAAAAAACCACTACTAGCAAATAAACGTATACATGTTTAAAAAAATTTGCGGTTCTATGCGAGCCAGCCGCACAGTTGAGGTGTCTGGAGACGCGGCTCGGACCGGGCCAGCTAGCTAGAGTGTTTTCAGGATTTAGACAGGAAGAAAAATGTGCACCGAGATCAAAAAACCACTACTAGCAAATAAACGTATACATATTTTTAATTTTTTGCGGTTCTATGCGAGCCAGCCGCACGGTTGAGGTGTCTGGAGACGCGTCTCGACGCGGGCCAGCTAGCTAGACTGTTTTCGGGATTTAGGCAGGAAGAAAATGTGCACCGTGATCAAAAAACCACTACTAGCAAATAAACGTATACATTTTTTTTTTTTTTGCGTTTCTTTGCGAGCCAGCCGCACGGTTGGGGTGTCTGGAGACGCGTTCTGGCGCGGGCCAGCTAGTTAGAGTATTTTCGGGATTTAGACAGGAAGAAAAATGTGCACCGAGATCAAAAAACCACTACTAGCAAATAAACGTATACATATTTTTAATTTTTTGCGGTTCTATGCGAGCCAGCCGCACGGTTGAGGTGTCTGAAGACGCATCTCGGCGCGGGCCAGCTAGCTAGATTGTTTTCGGGATTTAGACAGGAAGAAAAATGTGCACAGTGATCAAAAAACCACCACTAGCAAATAAACGTATACATTTTTTTATTTTTTTTGCGGTTCTAAGCGAGCCAGCCGCACGGCTGAGGTGTCTGGAGACGCGTCTTGGCGCGAACCAGCTAGCTAGATTGTTTTCGGGATTAAGACGGGACGAAAAATGTGCACCGTGATCATAAAACCACTACTAGCAAATAAACGTATACATTCTTTTAATTTTTTTGCGTTTCTATGCGAGCCAGCCGCACGGTTGAGGTGTCTGGAGTTGCGTTTTGGCGTGGGCCAGCTAGAAAGATTATTTTCGGGATTTAGACAGGAAGAAAAATGTGCACCGTGATCAAAAACCACTACTAGCAAATAAACGTATATATTGTTTTAAATTTTTTGCGGTTCTATGTGAGCCAGCCGCACGGATGAGGTGGTTGAAGACGCGTCTCGGCGCGGGCCAGCTGGCTGGAGTATTTTCGGAATTTAGACAGGAAGAAAAATGTGCACCGTAATCAAAAAACCACTACTAGCAAATAAACGTATATATTGTTTTAATTTTTTTGCGTTTCTATGGGAGCCAGCCGCACGGTTGAGGTGTCTGGAGTCGCGTTTTGGCGTGGGCCAGCTAGAAAGATTATTTTCGGGATTTAGACAGGAAGAAAAATGTGCACCGTGATCAAAAACCACTACTAGCAAATAAACGTATACATTTTTTTATTTTTCTTGCGGTTATATGTGAGCCAGCCGCACGGTTGAGGTGTCTGAAGACGTGTCTCGGCGCGGGCCAGCTAGCTATAGTGTTTTTGGGATATAGACAGAAAGAAAAATGTGCACCGTAATCAAAAAACCACTACTAGCAAACCAATCGTATACATTTTATTAAATTTTTTGCGGTTCTATAAGAGCCAGCCGCACGGTTGAGGTGTCTGGAGACGCGTCTCAGCGCGGGCTAGCTAGCTAGAGTGTTTCCGGGATTTAGACAGGAAGAAAAATGTGCACCGTGATCAAAAAACGACTACTAGCAAAACAAACGTATACATTTTTTTAAATTTTTTGCGGTTCTATAAGAGCCAGCCACACGGTTGAGGTGTCTGGAGACGCGTCTCGGCGCGGGCCAGCTAGCTTTAGTGTTTTCGGGATTAAGACAGGAAGAAAAATGTGCACCGTGATCAAAAAACCACTATTAGCAAATAAACGTATATATTTTTTTTAATTTTTTGCGGTTCTGTGCGAGCCAGCCGCACGGGTGAGGTGTCTGGAGACGGGACTTGACGCGCGCCAGCTATCAAGAGCATTTTCGGGATTTAGACAGGAAGAAAAATGTGCATCGGGATCAAAAAACCACAACTAGCAAATAAACGTATACATTTTTTTAATTTTTTTGTGGTTCTATGCCAGCCAGCCGCACGGTTGAGGTGTCTGGAGACGCGTCTCGGCGCGGGCCAGCTAGATAAAGTATTTTCGGGATTAAGGCAGGAAGAAAAATGTGCACCGTGATCAAAAAACCACTGCTAGCAAATAAATGTATACATTTTTTTAAATTTTTTGCGGTTCCATGCGAGCCAGCCGCATGGTTGAGGTGTCTGGAGACGCGTCTCAGCGCGGGCCAGCTAGGTAGATTGTTTTCGGGATTTAGACAGGAAGAAAAATGTGCACCGTGATCAAAAAACGACTATTAGCAAATAAACGTATATATTTTTTTAAATTTTTTGCGGTCCTGTGCGAGCCAGCCGCACGGTTGAGGTGTCAGGAGACGCATCTTGACGCGCACCAGCTAGCTAGAGTGTCTTCGGGATTTAGACAGGAAGAAAAATGTGCACCGTGATCAAAAAACCACTACTAGCAAATAAACGTATACATTTTTTTAAATTTTTTGCAGTTCTATGCCAGCCAGCCGCACGGTTGAGTTGTCTGGAGACGCGTCTTGGCGCGAGCCAGCTAGCTAGCGTGTTTTTGGGATTAAGACAGGAAGAAAAATGTGCACCGTGATCAAAAAACCACTACTAGCAAATAAACGTATATATTTTTTATTATTTTTTGCGGTTCTGTGCGAGCCAGCCGCACGGTTGAGGTGTCTGGAGAGGCGTCTTGGCGCGAACCAGCTAGATAGAGTGTTTTCGGGATTTAGACAGGAAGAAAAATGTGCACCGTGATCAAAAAACCACTACTAGCAAATAAACGTATACATTTTTTTAAATTTTTTGCGGTACTATGCGAGCCAGCCGCACGGTTGAGAAGTCTGGAGACGCGTCTCGGCGCGGGTCAGCTAGCTAGATTGTTTGCGGGATTAAGACAGGAAGAAAAATGTGCACCGTGATCAAAAAACCACTACTAGCAAATAAACGTATACATTTTTTTAAACTTTTTGCGGTTCGATGTGAGCCAGCCGCACGGTTGAGGTGTTTGGAGACGCGTCTTGGCGCGGGCCAGCTAGCTGGAGTGTTTTCGGAATTTAGACAGGAAGAAAAATGTGCACCGTGATCAAAAAACAACTACTAGCAAATAAACGTATAAATTTTTTAAATTTTTTTGCGGTTCTATGCGAGCCAGCCGCACGGTTGAGGTGTCTGGAGACGCATCTCGGCACGGACCAGCTAGCTAGGTTGTTTTCGGGATTTAGACAGGAAGAAAAATGTGCACCGTTATCAAAAAACCACTACTAGCAAATAAACGTATACATTCTTTTAAATTTTTTGCGTTTCTATGCAAGCCAGCCGCACGGTTGAGGTGTCTGGAGTCGCGTTTTGGCGTGGGCCAGCTAGCAAGATTGTTTTCGGGATTAAGACAGGAAGAAAAATGTGCACCGTGATCAAAAACCACTACTAGCAAATAAACGTATATATTGTTTTAAATTTTTTGCGGTTCTATGTGAGCCAGCCGCACGGATGAGGAGGTTGAAGACGCGTCTCGGCGCGGGCCAGCTAGCTGGAGTATTTTCGGAATTTAGACAGGAAGAAAAATGTGCACCGTGATCAAAAAACCACTACTAGCAAATAAACGTATACATGTTTAAAAAAATTTGCGGTTCTATGCGAGCCAGCCGCACAGTTGAGGTGTCTGGAGACGCGGCTCGGACCGGGCCAGCTAGCTAGAGTGTTTTCAGGATTTAGACAGGAAGAAAAATGTGCACCGAGATCAAAAAACCACTACTAGCAAATAAACGTATACATATTTTTAATTTTTTGCGGTTCTATGCGAGCCAGCCGCACGGTTGAGGTGTCTGGAGACGCGTCTCGACGCGGGCCAGCTAGCTAGACTGTTTTCGGGATTTAGGCAGGAAGAAAATGTGCACCGTGATCAAAAAACCACTACTAGCAAATAAACGTATACATTTTTTTTTTTTTGCGTTTCTTTGCGAGCCAGCCGCACGGTTGGGGTGTCTGGAGACGCGTTCTGGCGCGGGCCAGCTAGTTAGAGTATTTTCGGGATTTAGACAGGAAGAAAAATGTGCACCGAGATCAAAAAACCACTACTAGCAAATAAACGTATACATATTTTTAATTTTTTGCGGTTCTATGCGAGCCAGCCGCACGGTTGAGGTGTCTGAAGACGCATCTCGGCGCGGGCCAGCTAGCTAGATTGTTTTCGGGATTTAGACAGGAAGAAAAATGTGCACAGTGATCAAAAAACCACCACTAGCAAATAAACGTATACATTTTTTTATTTTTTTTGCGGTTCTAAGCGAGCCAGCCGCACGGCTGAGGTGTCTGGAGACGCGTCTTGGCGCGAACCAGCTAGCTAGATTGTTTTCGGGATTAAGACGGGACGAAAAATGTGCACCGTGATCATAAAACCACTACTAGCAAATAAACGTATACATTCTTTTAATTTTTTTGCGTTTCTATGCGAGCCAGCCGCACGGTTGAGGTGTCTGGAGTTGCGTTTTGGCGTGGGCCAGCTAGAAAGATTATTTTCGGGATTTAGACAGGAAGAAAAATGTGCACCGTGATCAAAAACCACTACTAGCAAATAAACGTATATATTGTTTTAAATTTTTTGCGGTTCTATGTGAGCCAGCCGCACGGATGAGGTGGTTGAAGACGCGTCTCGGCGCGGGCCAGCTGGCTGGAGTATTTTCGGAATTTAGACAGGAAGAAAAATGTGCACCGTAATCAAAAAACCACTACTAGCAAATAAACGTATATATTGTTTTAATTTTTTTGCGTTTCTATGGGAGCCAGCCGCACGGTTGAGGTGTCTGGAGTCGCGTTTTGGCGTGGGCCAGCTAGAAAGATTATTTTCGGGATTTAGACAGGAAGAAAAATGTGCACCGTGATCAAAAACCACTACTAGCAAATAAACGTATACATTTTTTTATTTTTCTTGCGGTTATATGTGAGCCAGCCGCACGGTTGAGGTGTCTGAAGACGTGTCTCGGCGCGGGCCAGCTAGCTATAGTGTTTTTGGGATATAGACAGAAAGAAAAATGTGCACCGTAATCAAAAAACCACTACTAGCAAACCAATCGTATACATTTTTTTAAATTTTTTGCGGTTCTATAAGAGCCAGCCGCACGGTTGAGGTGTCTGGAGACGCGTCTCAGCGCGGGCTAGCTAGCTAGAGTGTTTCCGGGATTTAGACAGGAAGAAAAATGTGCACCGTGATCAAAAAACGACTACTAGCAAAACAAACGTATACATTTTTTTAAATTTTTTGCGGTTCTATAAGAGCCAGCCACACGGTTGAGGTGTCTGGAGACGCGTCTCGGCGCGGGCCAGCTAGCTTTAGTGTTTTCGGGATTAAGACAGGAAGAAAAATGTGCACCGTGATCAAAAAACCACTATTAGCAAATAAACGTATATATTTTTTTTAATTTTTTGCGGTTCTGTGCGAGCCAGCCGCACGGGTGAGGTGTCTGGAGACGGGACTTGACGCGCGCCAGCTATCAAGAGCATTTTCGGGATTTAGACAGGAAGAAAAATGTGCATCGGGATCAAAAAACCACAACTAGCAAATAAACGTATACATTTTTTTAATTTTTTTGTGGTTCTATGCCAGCCAGCCGCACGGTTGAGGTGTCTGGAGACGCGTCTCGGCGCGGGCCAGCTAGATAAAGTGTTTTCGGGATTAAGGCAGGAAGAAAAATGTGCACCGTGATCAAAAAACCACTGCTAGCAAATAAATGTATACATTTTTTTAAATTTTTTGCGGTTCCATGCGAGCCAGCCGCATGGTTGAGGTGTCTGGAGACGCGTCTCAGCGCGGGCCAGCTAGGTAGATTGTTTTCGGGATTTAGACAGGAAGAAAAATGTGCACCGTGATCAAAAAACGACTATTAGCAAATAAACGTATATATTTTTTTAAATTTTTTGCGGTCCTGTGCGAGCCAGCCGCACGGTTGAGGTGTCAGGAGACGCATCTTGACGCGCACCAGCTAGCTAGAGTGTCTTCGGGATTTAGACAGGAAGAAAAATGTGCACCGTGATCAAAAAACCACTACTAGCAAATAAACGTATACATTTTTTTAAATTTTTTGCAGTTCTATGCCAGCCAGCCGCACGGTTGAGTTGTCTGGAGACGCGTCTTGGCGCGAGCCAGCTAGCTAGCGTGTTTTTGGGATTAAGACAGGAAGAAAAATGTGCACCGTGATCAAAAAACCACTACTAGCAAATAAACGTATATATTTTTTATTATTTTTTGCGGTTCTGTGCGAGCCAGCCGCACGGTTGAGGTGTCTGGAGAGGCGTCTTGGCGCGAACCAGCTAGATAGAGTGTTTTCGGGATTTAGACAGGAAGAAAAATGTGCACCGTGATCAAAAAACCACTACTAGCAAATAAACGTATACATTTTTTTAAATTTTTTGCGGTACTATGCGAGCCAGCCGCACGGTTGAGAAGTCTGGAGACGCGTCTCGGCGCGGGTCAGCTAGCTAGATTGTTTGCGGGATTAAGACAGGAAGAAAAATGTGCACCGTGATCAAAAAACCACTACTAGCAAATAAACGTATACATTTTTTTAAACTTTTTGCGGTTCGATGTGAGCCAGCCGCACGGTTGAGGTGTTTGGAGACGCGTCTTGGCGCGGGCCAGCTAGCTGGAGTGTTTTCGGAATTTAGACAGGAAGAAAAATGTGCACCGTGATCAAAAAACAACTACTAGCAAATAAACGTATAAATTTTTTAAATTTTTTTGCGGTTCTATGCGAGCCAGCCGCACGGTTGAGGTGTCTGGAGACGCATCTCGGCACGGACCAGCTAGCTAGGTTGTTTTCGGGATTTAGACAGGAAGAAAAATGTGCACCGTTATCAAAAAACCACTACTAGCAAATAAACGTATACATTCTTTTAAATTTTTTGCGTTTCTATGCAAGCCAGCCGCACGGTTGAGGTGTCTGGAGTCGCGTTTTGGCGTGGGCCAGCTAGCAAGATTGTTTTCGGGATTAAGACAGGAAGAAAAATGTGCACCGTGATCAAAAACCACTACTAGCAAATAAACGTATATATTGTTTTAAATTTTTTGCGGTTCTATGTGAGCCAGCCGCACGGATGAGGAGGTTGAAGACGCGTCTCGGCGCGGGCCAGCTAGCTGGAGTATTTTCGGAATTTAGACAGGAAGAAAAATGTGCACCGTGATCAAAAAACCACTACTAGCAAATAAACGTATACATGTTTAAAAAAATTTGCGGTTCTATGCGAGCCAGCCGCACAGTTGAGGTGTCTGGAGACGCGGCTCGGACCGGGCCAGCTAGCTAGAGTGTTTTCAGGATTTAGACAGGAAGAAAAATGTGCACCGAGATCAAAAAACCACTACTAGCAAATAAACGTATACATATTTTTAATTTTTTGCGGTTCTATGCGAGCCAGCCGCACGGTTGAGGTGTCTGGAGACGCGTCTCGACGCGGGCCAGCTAGCTAGACTGTTTTCGGGATTTAGGCAGGAAGAAAATGTGCACCGTGATCAAAAAACCACTACTAGCAAATAAACGTATACATTTTTTTTTTTTTTGCGTTTCTTTGCGAGCCAGCCGCACGGTTGGGGTGTCTGGAGACGCGTTCTGGCGCGGGCCAGCTAGTTAGAGTATTTTCGGGATTTAGACAGGAAGAAAAATGTGCACCGAGATCAAAAAACCACTACTAGCAAATAAACGTATACATATTTTTAATTTTTTGCGGTTCTATGCGAGCCAGCCGCACGGTTGAGGTGTCTGAAGACGCATCTCGGCGCGGGCCAGCTAGCTAGATTGTTTTCGGGATTTAGACAGGAAGAAAAATGTGCACAGTGATCAAAAAACCACCACTAGCAAATAAACGTATACATTTTTTTATTTTTTTTGCGGTTCTAAGCGAGCCAGCCGCACGGCTGAGGTGTCTGGAGACGCGTCTTGGCGCGAACCAGCTAGCTAGATTGTTTTCGGGATTAAGACGGGACGAAAAATGTGCACCGTGATCATAAAACCACTACTAGCAAATAAACGTATACATTCTTTTAATTTTTTTGCGTTTCTATGCGAGCCAGCCGCACGGTTGAGGTGTCTGGAGTTGCGTTTTGGCGTGGGCCAGCTAGAAAGATTATTTTCGGGATTTAGACAGGAAGAAAAATGTGCACCGTGATCAAAAACCACTACTAGCAAATAAACGTATATATTGTTTTAAATTTTTTGCGGTTCTATGTGAGCCAGCCGCACGGATGAGGTGGTTGAAGACGCGTCTCGGCGCGGGCCAGCTGGCTGGAGTATTTTCGGAATTTAGACAGGAAGAAAAATGTGCACCGTAATCAAAAAACCACTACTAGCAAATAAACGTATATATTGTTTTAATTTTTTTGCGTTTCTATGGGAGCCAGCCGCACGGTTGAGGTGTCTGGAGTCGCGTTTTGGCGTGGGCCAGCTAGAAAGATTATTTTCGGGATTTAGACAGGAAGAAAAATGTGCACCGTGATCAAAAACCACTACTAGCAAATAAACGTATACATTTTTTTATTTTTCTTGCGGTTATATGTGAGCCAGCCGCACGGTTGAGGTGTCTGAAGACGTGTCTCGGCGCGGGCCAGCTAGCTATAGTGTTTTTGGGATATAGACAGAAAGAAAAATGTGCACCGTAATCAAAAAACCACTACTAGCAAACCAATCGTATACATTTTTTTAAATTTTTTGCGGTTCTATAAGAGCCAGCCGCACGGTTGAGGTGTCTGGAGACGCGTCTCAGCGCGGGCTAGCTAGCTAGAGTGTTTCCGGGATTTAGACAGGAAGAAAAATGTGCACCGTGATCAAAAAACGACTACTAGCAAAACAAACGTATACATTTTTTTAAATTTTTTGCGGTTCTATAAGAGCCAGCCACACGGTTGAGGTGTCTGGAGACGCGTCTCGGCGCGGGCCAGCTAGCTTTAGTGTTTTCGGGATTAAGACAGGAAGAAAAATGTGCACCGTGATCAAAAAACCACTATTAGCAAATAAACGTATATATTTTTTTTAATTTTTTGCGGTTCTGTGCGAGCCAGCCGCACGGGTGAGGTGTCTGGAGACGGGACTTGACGCGCGCCAGCTATCAAGAGCATTTTCGGGATTTAGACAGGAAGAAAAATGTGCATCGGGATCAAAAAACCACAACTAGCAAATAAACGTATACATTTTTTTAATTTTTTTGTGGTTCTATGCCAGCCAGCCGCACGGTTGAGGTGTCTGGAGACGCGTCTCGGCGCGGGCCAGCTAGATAAAGTGTTTTCGGGATTAAGGCAGGAAGAAAAATGTGCACCGTGATCAAAAAACCACTGCTAGCAAATAAATGTATACATTTTTTTAAATTTTTTGCGGTTCCATGCGAGCCAGCCGCATGGTTGAGGTGTCTGGAGACGCGTCTCAGCGCGGGCCAGCTAGGTAGATTGTTTTCGGGATTTAGACAGGAAGAAAAATGTGCACCGTGATCAAAAAACGACTATTAGCAAATAAACGTATATATTTTTTTAAATTTTTTGCGGTCCTGTGCGAGCCAGCCGCACGGTTGAGGTGTCAGGAGACGCATCTTGACGCGCACCAGCTAGCTAGAGTGTCTTCGGGATTTAGACAGGAAGAAAAATGTGCACCGTGATCAAAAAACCACTACTAGCAAATAAACGTATACATTTTTTTAAATTTTTTGCAGTTCTATGCCAGCCAGCCGCACGGTTGAGTTGTCTGGAGACGCGTCTTGGCGCGAGCCAGCTAGCTAGCGTGTTTTTGGGATTAAGACAGGAAGAAAAATGTGCACCGTGATCAAAAAACCACTACTAGCAAATAAACGTATATATTTTTTATTATTTTTTGCGGTTCTGTGCGAGCCAGCCGCACGGTTGAGGTGTCTGGAGAGGCGTCTTGGCGCGAACCAGCTAGATAGAGTGTTTTCGGGATTTAGACAGGAAGAAAAATGTGCACCGTGATCAAAAAACCACTACTAGCAAATAAACGTATACATTTTTTTAAATTTTTTGCGGTACTATGCGAGCCAGCCGCACGGTTGAGAAGTCTGGAGACGCGTCTCGGCGCGGGTCAGCTAGCTAGATTGTTTGCGGGATTAAGACAGGAAGAAAAATGTGCACCGTGATCAAAAAACCACTACTAGCAAATAAACGTATACATTTTTTTAAACTTTTTGCGGTTCGATGTGAGCCAGCCGCACGGTTGAGGTGTTTGGAGACGCGTCTTGGCGCGGGCCAGCTAGCTGGAGTGTTTTCGGAATTTAGACAGGAAGAAAAATGTGCACCGTGATCAAAAAACAACTACTAGCAAATAAACGTATAAATTTTTTAAATTTTTTTGCGGTTCTATGCGAGCCAGCCGCACGGTTGAGGTGTCTGGAGACGCATCTCGGCACGGACCAGCTAGCTAGGTTGTTTTCGGGATTTAGACAGGAAGAAAAATGTGCACCGTTATCAAAAAACCACTACTAGCAAATAAACGTATACATTCTTTTAAATTTTTTGCGTTTCTATGCAAGCCAGCCGCACGGTTGAGGTGTCTGGAGTCGCGTTTTGGCGTGGGCCAGCTAGCAAGATTGTTTTCGGGATTAAGACAGGAAGAAAAATGTGCACCGTGATCAAAAACCACTACTAGCAAATAAACGTATATATTGTTTTAAATTTTTTGCGGTTCTATGTGAGCCAGCCGCACGGATGAGGAGGTTGAAGACGCGTCTCGGCGCGGGCCAGCTAGCTGGAGTATTTTCGGAATTTAGACAGGAAGAAAAATGTGCACCGTGATCAAAAAACCACTACTAGCAAATAAACGTATACATGTTTAAAAAAATTTGCGGTTCTATGCGAGCCAGCCGCACAGTTGAGGTGTCTGGAGACGCGGCTCGGACCGGGCCAGCTAGCTAGAGTGTTTTCAGGATTTAGACAGGAAGAAAAATGTGCACCGAGATCAAAAAACCACTACTAGCAAATAAACGTATACATATTTTTAATTTTTTGCGGTTCTATGCGAGCCAGCCGCACGGTTGAGGTGTCTGGAGACGCGTCTCGACGCGGGCCAGCTAGCTAGACTGTTTTCGGGATTTAGGCAGGAAGAAAATGTGCACCGTGATCAAAAAACCACTACTAGCAAATAAACGTATACATTTTTTTTTTTTTTGCGTTTCTTTGCGAGCCAGCCGCACGGTTGGGGTGTCTGGAGACGCGTTCTGGCGCGGGCCAGCTAGTTAGAGTATTTTCGGGATTTAGACAGGAAGAAAAATGTGCACCGAGATCAAAAAACCACTACTAGCAAATAAACGTATACATATTTTTAATTTTTTGCGGTTCTATGCGAGCCAGCCGCACGGTTGAGGTGTCTGAAGACGCATCTCGGCGCGGGCCAGCTAGCTAGATTGTTTTCGGGATTTAGACAGGAAGAAAAATGTGCACAGTGATCAAAAAACCACCACTAGCAAATAAACGTATACATTTTTTTATTTTTTTTGCGGTTCTAAGCGAGCCAGCCGCACGGCTGAGGTGTCTGGAGACGCGTCTTGGCGCGAACCAGCTAGCTAGATTGTTTTCGGGATTAAGACGGGACGAAAAATGTGCACCGTGATCATAAAACCACTACTAGCAAATAAACGTATACATTCTTTTAATTTTTTTGCGTTTCTATGCGAGCCAGCCGCACGGTTGAGGTGTCTGGAGTTGCGTTTTGGCGTGGGCCAGCTAGAAAGATTATTTTCGGGATTTAGACAGGAAGAAAAATGTGCACCGTGATCAAAAACCACTACTAGCAAATAAACGTATATATTGTTTTAAATTTTTTGCGGTTCTATGTGAGCCAGCCGCACGGATGAGGTGGTTGAAGACGCGTCTCGGCGCGGGCCAGCTGGCTGGAGTATTTTCGGAATTTAGACAGGAAGAAAAATGTGCACCGTAATCAAAAAACCACTACTAGCAAATAAACGTATATATTGTTTTAATTTTTTTGCGTTTCTATGGGAGCCAGCCGCACGGTTGAGGTGTCTGGAGTCGCGTTTTGGCGTGGGCCAGCTAGAAAGATTATTTTCGGGATTTAGACAGGAAGAAAAATGTGCACCGTGATCAAAAACCACTACTAGCAAATAAACGTATACATTTTTTTATTTTTCTTGCGGTTATATGTGAGCCAGCCGCACGGTTGAGGTGTCTGAAGACGTGTCTCGGCGCGGGCCAGCTAGCTATAGTGTTTTTGGGATATAGACAGAAAGAAAAATGTGCACCGTAATCAAAAAACCACTACTAGCAAACCAATCGTATACATTTTTTTAAATTTTTTGCGGTTCTATAAGAGCCAGCCGCACGGTTGAGGTGTCTGGAGACGCGTCTCAGCGCGGGCTAGCTAGCTAGAGTGTTTCCGGGATTTAGACAGGAAGAAAAATGTGCACCGTGATCAAAAAACGACTACTAGCAAAACAAACGTATACATTTTTTTAAATTTTTTGCGGTTCTATAAGAGCCAGCCACACGGTTGAGGTGTCTGGAGACGCGTCTCGGCGCGGGCCAGCTAGCTTTAGTGTTTTCGGGATTAAGACAGGAAGAAAAATGTGCACCGTGATCAAAAAACCACTATTAGCAAATAAACGTATATATTTTTTTTAATTTTTTGCGGTTCTGTGCGAGCCAGCCGCACGGGTGAGGTGTCTGGAGACGGGACTTGACGCGCGCCAGCTATCAAGAGCATTTTCGGGATTTAGACAGGAAGAAAAATGTGCATCGGGATCAAAAAACCACAACTAGCAAATAAACGTATACATTTTTTTAATTTTTTTGTGGTTCTATGCCAGCCAGCCGCACGGTTGAGGTGTCTGGAGACGCGTCTCGGCGCGGGCCAGCTAGATAAAGTGTTTTCGGGATTAAGGCAGGAAGAAAAATGTGCACCGTGATCAAAAAACCACTGCTAGCAAATAAATGTATACATTTTTTTAAATTTTTTGCGGTTCCATGCGAGCCAGCCGCATGGTTGAGGTGTCTGGAGACGCGTCTCAGCGCGGGCCAGCTAGGTAGATTGTTTTCGGGATTTAGACAGGAAGAAAAATGTGCACCGTGATCAAAAAACGACTATTAGCAAATAAACGTATATATTTTTTTAAATTTTTTGCGGTCCTGTGCGAGCCAGCCGCACGGTTGAGGTGTCAGGAGACGCATCTTGACGCGCACCAGCTAGCTAGAGTGTCTTCGGGATTTAGACAGGAAGAAAAATGTGCACCGTGATCAAAAAACCACTACTAGCAAATAAACGTATACATTTTTTTAAATTTTTTGCAGTTCTATGCCAGCCAGCCGCACGGTTGAGTTGTCTGGAGACGCGTCTTGGCGCGAGCCAGCTAGCTAGCGTGTTTTTGGGATTAAGACAGGAAGAAAAATGTGCACCGTGATCAAAAAACCACTACTAGCAAATAAACGTATATATTTTTTATTATTTTTTGCGGTTCTGTGCGAGCCAGCCGCACGGTTGAGGTGTCTGGAGAGGCGTCTTGGCGCGAACCAGCTAGATAGAGTGTTTTCGGGATTTAGACAGGAAGAAAAATGTGCACCGTGATCAAAAAACCACTACTAGCAAATAAACGTATACATTTTTTTAAATTTTTTGCGGTACTATGCGAGCCAGCCGCACGGTTGAGAAGTCTGGAGACGCGTCTCGGCGCGGGTCAGCTAGCTAGATTGTTTGCGGGATTAAGACAGGAAGAAAAATGTGCACCGTGATCAAAAAACCACTACTAGCAAATAAACGTATACATTTTTTTAAACTTTTTGCGGTTCGATGTGAGCCAGCCGCACGGTTGAGGTGTTTGGAGACGCGTCTTGGCGCGGGCCAGCTAGCTGGAGTGTTTTCGGAATTTAGACAGGAAGAAAAATGTGCACCGTGATCAAAAAACAACTACTAGCAAATAAACGTATAAATTTTTTAAATTTTTTTGCGGTTCTATGCGAGCCAGCCGCACGGTTGAGGTGTCTGGAGACGCATCTCGGCACGGACCAGCTAGCTAGGTTGTTTTCGGGATTTAGACAGGAAGAAAAATGTGCACCGTTATCAAAAAACCACTACTAGCAAATAAACGTATACATTCTTTTAAATTTTTTGCGTTTCTATGCAAGCCAGCCGCACGGTTGAGGTGTCTGGAGTCGCGTTTTGGCGTGGGCCAGCTAGCAAGATTGTTTTCGGGATTAAGACAGGAAGAAAAATGTGCACCGTGATCAAAAACCACTACTAGCAAATAAACGTATATATTGTTTTAAATTTTTTGCGGTTCTATGTGAGCCAGCCGCACGGATGAGGAGGTTGAAGACGCGTCTCGGCGCGGGCCAGCTAGCTGGAGTATTTTCGGAATTTAGACAGGAAGAAAAATGTGCACCGTGATCAAAAAACCACTACTAGCAAATAAACGTATACATGTTTAAAAAAATTTGCGGTTCTATGCGAGCCAGCCGCACAGTTGAGGTGTCTGGAGACGCGGCTCGGACCGGGCCAGCTAGCTAGAGTGTTTTCAGGATTTAGACAGGAAGAAAAATGTGCACCGAGATCAAAAAACCACTACTAGCAAATAAACGTATACATATTTTTAATTTTTTGCGGTTCTATGCGAGCCAGCCGCACGGTTGAGGTGTCTGGAGACGCGTCTCGACGCGGGCCAGCTAGCTAGACTGTTTTCGGGATTTAGGCAGGAAGAAAATGTGCACCGTGATCAAAAAACCACTACTAGCAAATAAACGTATACATTTTTTTTTTTTTTGCGTTTCTTTGCGAGCCAGCCGCACGGTTGGGGTGTCTGGAGACGCGTTCTGGCGCGGGCCAGCTAGTTAGAGTATTTTCGGGATTTAGACAGGAAGAAAAATGTGCACCGAGATCAAAAAACCACTACTAGCAAATAAACGTATACATATTTTTAATTTTTTGCGGTTCTATGCGAGCCAGCCGCACGGTTGAGGTGTCTGAAGACGCATCTCGGCGCGGGCCAGCTAGCTAGATTGTTTTCGGGATTTAGACAGGAAGAAAAATGTGCACAGTGATCAAAAAACCACCACTAGCAAATAAACGTATACATTTTTTTATTTTTTTTGCGGTTCTAAGCGAGCCAGCCGCACGGCTGAGGTGTCTGGAGACGCGTCTTGGCGCGAACCAGCTAGCTAGATTGTTTTCGGGATTAAGACGGGACGAAAAATGTGCACCGTGATCATAAAACCACTACTAGCAAATAAACGTATACATTCTTTTAATTTTTTTGCGTTTCTATGCGAGCCAGCCGCACGGTTGAGGTGTCTGGAGTTGCGTTTTGGCGTGGGCCAGCTAGAAAGATTATTTTCGGGATTTAGACAGGAAGAAAAATGTGCACCGTGATCAAAAACCACTACTAGCAAATAAACGTATATATTGTTTTAAATTTTTTGCGGTTCTATGTGAGCCAGCCGCACGGATGAGGTGGTTGAAGACGCGTCTCGGCGCGGGCCAGCTGGCTGGAGTATTTTCGGAATTTAGACAGGAAGAAAAATGTGCACCGTAATCAAAAAACCACTACTAGCAAATAAACGTATATATTGTTTTAATTTTTTTGCGTTTCTATGGGAGCCAGCCGCACGGTTGAGGTGTCTGGAGTCGCGTTTTGGCGTGGGCCAGCTAGAAAGATTATTTTCGGGATTTAGACAGGAAGAAAAATGTGCACCGTGATCAAAAACCACTACTAGCAAATAAACGTATACATTTTTTTATTTTTCTTGCGGTTATATGTGAGCCAGCCGCACGGTTGAGGTGTCTGAAGACGTGTCTCGGCGCGGGCCAGCTAGCTATAGTGTTTTTGGGATATAGACAGAAAGAAAAATGTGCACCGTAATCAAAAAACCACTACTAGCAAACCAATCGTATACATTTTTTTAAATTTTTTGCGGTTCTATAAGAGCCAGCCGCACGGTTGAGGTGTCTGGAGACGCGTCTCAGCGCGGGCTAGCTAGCTAGAGTGTTTCCGGGATTTAGACAGGAAGAAAAATGTGCACCGTGATCAAAAAACGACTACTAGCAAAACAAACGTATACATTTTTTTAAATTTTTTGCGGTTCTATAAGAGCCAGCCACACGGTTGAGGTGTCTGGAGACGCGTCTCGGCGCGGGCCAGCTAGCTTTAGTGTTTTCGGGATTAAGACAGGAAGAAAAATGTGCACCGTGATCAAAAAACCACTATTAGCAAATAAACGTATATATTTTTTTTTAATTTTTTGCGGTTCTGTGCGAGCCAGCCGCACGGGTGAGGTGTCTGGAGACGGGACTTGACGCGCGCCAGCTATCAAGAGCATTTTCGGGATTTAGACAGGAAGAAAAATGTGCATCGGGATCAAAAAACCACAACTAGCAAATAAACGTATACATTTTTTTAATTTTTTTGTGGTTCTATGCCAGCCAGCCGCACGGTTGAGGTGTCTGGAGACGCGTCTCGGCGCGGGCCAGCTAGATAAAGTGTTTTCGGGATTAAGGCAGGAAGAAAAATGTGCACCGTGATCAAAAAACCACTGCTAGCAAATAAATGTATACATTTTTTTAAATTTTTTGCGGTTCCATGCGAGCCAGCCGCATGGTTGAGGTGTCTGGAGACGCGTCTCAGCGCGGGCCAGCTAGGTAGATTGTTTTCGGGATTTAGACAGGAAGAAAAATGTGCACCGTGATCAAAAAACGACTATTAGCAAATAAACGTATATATTTTTTTAAATTTTTTGCGGTCCTGTGCGAGCCAGCCGCACGGTTGAGGTGTCAGGAGACGCATCTTGACGCGCACCAGCTAGCTAGAGTGTCTTCGGGATTTAGACAGGAAGAAAAATGTGCACCGTGATCAAAAAACCACTACTAGCAAATAAACGTATACATTTTTTTAAATTTTTTGCAGTTCTATGCCAGCCAGCCGCACGGTTGAGTTGTCTGGAGACGCGTCTTGGCGCGAGCCAGCTAGCTAGCGTGTTTTTGGGATTAAGACAGGAAGAAAAATGTGCACCGTGATCAAAAAACCACTACTAGCAAATAAACGTATATATTTTTTATTATTTTTTGCGGTTCTGTGCGAGCCAGCCGCACGGTTGAGGTGTCTGGAGAGGCGTCTTGGCGCGAACCAGCTAGATAGAGTGTTTTCGGGATTTAGACAGGAAGAAAAATGTGCACCGTGATCAAAAAACCACTACTAGCAAATAAACGTATACATTTTTTTAAATTTTTTGCGGTACTATGCGAGCCAGCCGCACGGTTGAGAAGTCTGGAGACGCGTCTCGGCGCGGGTCAGCTAGCTAGATTGTTTGCGGGATTAAGACAGGAAGAAAAATGTGCACCGTGATCAAAAAACCACTACTAGCAAATAAACGTATACATTTTTTTAAACTTTTTGCGGTTCGATGTGAGCCAGCCGCACGGTTGAGGTGTTTGGAGACGCGTCTTGGCGCGGGCCAGCTAGCTGGAGTGTTTTCGGAATTTAGACAGGAAGAAAAATGTGCACCGTGATCAAAAAACAACTACTAGCAAATAAACGTATAAATTTTTTAAATTTTTTTGCGGTTCTATGCGAGCCAGCCGCACGGTTGAGGTGTCTGGAGACGCATCTCGGCACGGACCAGCTAGCTAGGTTGTTTTCGGGATTTAGACAGGAAGAAAAATGTGCACCGTTATCAAAAAACCACTACTAGCAAATAAACGTATACATTCTTTTAAATTTTTTGCGTTTCTATGCAAGCCAGCCGCACGGTTGAGGTGTCTGGAGTCGCGTTTTGGCGTGGGCCAGCTAGCAAGATTGTTTTCGGGATTAAGACAGGAAGAAAAATGTGCACCGTGATCAAAAACCACTACTAGCAAATAAACGTATATATTGTTTTAAATTTTTTGCGGTTCTATGTGAGCCAGCCGCACGGATGAGGAGGTTGAAGACGCGTCTCGGCGCGGGCCAGCTAGCTGGAGTATTTTCGGAATTTAGACAGGAAGAAAAATGTGCACCGTGATCAAAAAACCACTACTAGCAAATAAACGTATACATGTTTAAAAAAATTTGCGGTTCTATGCGAGCCAGCCGCACAGTTGAGGTGTCTGGAGACGCGGCTCGGACCGGGCCAGCTAGCTAGAGTGTTTTCAGGATTTAGACAGGAAGAAAAATGTGCACCGAGATCAAAAAACCACTACTAGCAAATAAACGTATACATATTTTTAATTTTTTGCGGTTCTATGCGAGCCAGCCGCACGGTTGAGGTGTCTGGAGACGCGTCTCGACGCGGGCCAGCTAGCTAGACTGTTTTCGGGATTTAGGCAGGAAGAAAATGTGCACCGTGATCAAAAAACCACTACTAGCAAATAAACGTATACATTTTTTTTTTTTTTGCGTTTCTTTGCGAGCCAGCCGCACGGTTGGGGTGTCTGGAGACGCGTTCTGGCGCGGGCCAGCTAGTTAGAGTATTTTCGGGATTTAGACAGGAAGAAAAATGTGCACCGAGATCAAAAAACCACTACTAGCAAATAAACGTATACATATTTTTAATTTTTTGCGGTTCTATGCGAGCCAGCCGCACGGTTGAGGTGTCTGAAGACGCATCTCGGCGCGGGCCAGCTAGCTAGATTGTTTTCGGGATTTAGACAGGAAGAAAAATGTGCACAGTGATCAAAAAACCACCACTAGCAAATAAACGTATACATTTTTTTATTTTTTTTGCGGTTCTAAGCGAGCCAGCCGCACGGCTGAGGTGTCTGGAGACGCGTCTTGGCGCGAACCAGCTAGCTAGATTGTTTTCGGGATTAAGACGGGACGAAAAATGTGCACCGTGATCATAAAACCACTACTAGCAAATAAACGTATACATTCTTTTAATTTTTTTGCGTTTCTATGCGAGCCAGCCGCACGGTTGAGGTGTCTGGAGTTGCGTTTTGGCGTGGGCCAGCTAGAAAGATTATTTTCGGGATTTAGACAGGAAGAAAAATGTGCACCGTGATCAAAAACCACTACTAGCAAATAAACGTATATATTGTTTTAAATTTTTTGCGGTTCTATGTGAGCCAGCCGCACGGATGAGGTGGTTGAAGACGCGTCTCGGCGCGGGCCAGCTGGCTGGAGTATTTTCGGAATTTAGACAGGAAGAAAAATGTGCACCGTAATCAAAAAACCACTACTAGCAAATAAACGTATATATTGTTTTAATTTTTTTGCGTTTCTATGGGAGCCAGCCGCACGGTTGAGGTGTCTGGAGTCGCGTTTTGGCGTGGGCCAGCTAGAAAGATTATTTTCGGGATTTAGACAGGAAGAAAAATGTGCACCGTGATCAAAAACCACTACTAGCAAATAAACGTATACATTTTTTTATTTTTCTTGCGGTTATATGTGAGCCAGCCGCACGGTTGAGGTGTCTGAAGACGTGTCTCGGCGCGGGCCAGCTAGCTATAGTGTTTTTGGGATATAGACAGAAAGAAAAATGTGCACCGTAATCAAAAAACCACTACTAGCAAACCAATCGTATACATTTTTTTAAATTTTTTGCGGTTCTATAAGAGCCAGCCGCACGGTTGAGGTGTCTGGAGACGCGTCTCAGCGCGGGCTAGCTAGCTAGAGTGTTTCCGGGATTTAGACAGGAAGAAAAATGTGCACCGTGATCAAAAAACGACTACTAGCAAAACAAACGTATACATTTTTTTAAATTTTTTGCGGTTCTATAAGAGCCAGCCGCACGATTGAGGTGTCTGGAGACGCGTCTCGGCGCGGGCTAGCTAGTTAGGGTATTTTCGGGATTTAGACAGAAAGAAAAATTTGCACCGTGATAAAAAAACCACTACTAGCAAATAAACGTATATATTTTTTTAATTTTTTTGCGGTTCTATGCGAGCCAGCCGCACGGTTGAGGTGTCTGGAGACGCGTCTCGGCGCGGGCCAACAAGCTAGTGTGTTTTCGGGATTTAGACAGGAAGAAAAATGTGCACCGTGATCAAAAAACCACTACTAGCAAATAAACGTATATTTTTTTAATTTTTTTGCGGTTCTATGCGAGCCAGCCGCACGGCTGAGAAGTCTGGAGACGCGTCTTGGCGCGAGCCAGCTTGCCAGATTGTTTTGGGATTTAGACAGGAAGAAAAATGTGCACCGTGATCAAAAAACCACTACTAGCAAATAAACGTATAATTTTTTTAAATTTTTTGCGGTTCTATGCGAGCCAGCCGCACGGTTGACGTGTCTGGAGACGCGTCTCGGCGCGGGCCAGCTAGATAGCGTGTTTTCGGGATTAAGGCAGGAAGAAAAATGTGCACCGTGATCAAAAAACCACTGCTAGCAAATAAATGTATACATTTTTTTAAATTTTTTGCGGTTCTATGCGAGCCAGCCGCACGATTGAGGTGTCTGGAGACGCGTCTCGGCGCGGGCTAGCTAGTTAGGGTATTTTCGGGATTTAGACAGAAAGAAAAATTTGCACCGTGATAAAAAAACCACTACTAGCAAATAAACGTATATATTTTTTTAATTTTTTTGCGGTTCTATGCGAGCCAGCCGCACGGTTGAGGTGTCTGGAGACGCGTCTCGGCGCGGGCCAACAAGATAGTTTGTTTTCGGGATTTAGACAGGAAGAAAAATGTGCACCGTGATCAAAAAACCACTACTAGCAAATAAACGTATACTTTTTTTAATTTTTTTGCGGTTCTATGCGAGCCAGCCGCACGGCTGAGAAGTCTGGAGACGCGTCTTGGCGCGAGCCAGCTTGCCAGATTGTTTTGTGATTTAGACAGGAACAAAAATGTGCACCGTGATCAAAAAACCACTACTAGCAAATAAACGTATAATTTTTTTTATTTTTTTTGCGGTTCTATGCGAGCCAGCCACACGGCTGAGGTGTCTGAAGACGCGTCTCGGCGCAAGCCAGCTAGCCAGAGTATTTTTGGGATTTCGACAGGAAGAAAAATGTGCACCGTGATCAAAAAACCACTACTAGCAAATAAACGTTAACATTTTTTTATTTTTTTTGCGGTTCTATGCGAGCCTGCCGCACGGTTGACGTGTCTGGAGACGCGTCTCGGCGCGGGCCAGCTAGATAGCGTGTTTTCGGGATTAAGGCAGGAAGAAAAATGTGCACCGTGATCAAAAAACCACTGCTAGCAAATAAATGTATACATTTTTTTAAATTTTTTGCGGTTCTATGCGAGCCAGCCGCACGATTGAGGTGTCTGGAGACGCGTCTCGGCGCGGGCTAGCTAGTTAGGGTATTTTCGGGATTTAGACAGAAAGAAAAATTTGCACCGTGATAAAAAAACCACTACTAGCAAATAAACGTATATATTTTTTTAATTTTTTTGCGGTTCTATGCAAGCCAGCCGCACGGTTGAGGTGTCTGGAGACGCGTCTCGGCGCGGGCCAACAAGCTAGTGTGTTTTCGGGATTTAGACAAGAAGAAAAATGTGCACCGTGATCAAAAAACCACTACTAGCAAATAAACGTATACTTTTTTTAATTTTTTTGCGGTTCTATGCGAGCCAGCCGCACGGCTGAGAAGTCTGGAGACGCGTCTTGGCGCGAGCCAGCTTGCCAGATTGTTTTGGGATTTAGACAGGAAGAAAAATGTGCACCGTGATCAAAAAACCACTACTAGCAAATAAACTTATAATTTTTTTAAATTTTTTGCGGTTCTATGCGAGCCAGCCGCACGGTTGACGTGTCTGGAGACGCGTCTCGGCGCGGGCCAGCTAGATAGCGTGTTTTCGGGATTAAGGCAGGAAGAAAAATGTGCACCGTGATCAAAAAACCACTGCTAGCAAATAAATGTATACATTTTTTCAAATTTTTTGCGGTTCTATGCGAGCCAGCCGCACGATTGAGGTGTCTGGAGACGCGTCTCGGCGCGGGCCAACAAGCTAGTGTGTTTTCGGGATTTAGACAGGAAGAAAAATGTGCACCGTGATCAAAAAACCACTACTAGCAAATAAACGTATACTTTTTTTAATTTTTTTGCGGTTCTATGCGAGCCAGCCGCACGGCTGCGAAGTCTGGAGACGCGTCTTGGCGCGAGCCAGCTTGCCAGATTGTTTTGGGATTTAGACAGGAAGAAAAATGTGCACCGTGATCAAAAAACCACTACTAGCAAATAAACGTATAATTTTTTTTATTTTTTTTGCGGTTCTATGCGAGCCAGCCACACGGCTGAGGTGTCTGAAGACGCGTCTCGGCGCAAGCCAGCTAGCCAGAGTATTTTTGGGATTTCGACAGGAAGAAAAATGTGCACCGTGATCAAAAAACCACTACTAGCAAATAAACGTTAACATTTTTTTATTTTTTTTGCGGTTCTATGCGAGCCAGCCGCACGGTTGACGTGTCTGGAGACGCGTCTCGGCGCGGGCCAGCTAGATAGCGTGTTTTCGGGATTAAGGCAGGAAGAAAAATGTGCACCGTGATCAAAAAACCACTGCTAGCAAATAAATGTATACATTTTTTTAAATTTTTTGCGGTTCTATGCGAGCCAGCCGCACGATTGAGGTGTCTGGAGACGCGTCTCGGCGCGGGCTAGCTAGTTAGGGTATTTTCGGGATTTAGACAGAAAGAAAAATTTGCACCGTGATAAAAAAACCACTACTAGCAAATAAACGTATATATTTTTTTAATTTTTTTGCGGTTCTATGCGAGCCAGCCGCACGGTTGAGGTGTCTGGAGACGCGTCTCGGCGCGGGCCAACAAGCTAGTGTGTTTTCGGGATTTAGACAGGAAGAAAAATGTGCACCGTGATCAAAAAACCACTACTAGCAAATAAACGTATACTTTTTTTAATTTTTTTGCGGTTCTATGCGAGCCAGCCGCACGGCTGAGAAGTCTGGAGACGCGTCTTGGCGCGAGCCAGCTTGCCAGATTGTTTTGGGATTTAGACAGGAAGAAAATTGTGCACCGTGATCAAAAAACCACTACTAGCAAATAAACGTATATTTTTTTTTATTTTTCTTGCGGTTCTATGCGAGCCAGCCACACGGCTGAGGTGTCTGAAGACGCGTCTCGGCGCAAGCCAGCTAGCCAGAGTATTTTTGGGATTTCGACAGGAAGAAAAATGTGCACCGTGATCAAAACACCACTAC
Organism: Lacanobia wlatinum; assembly: GCA_947578705.1. Classification (NCBI taxonomy): domain Eukaryota; kingdom Metazoa; phylum Arthropoda; class Insecta; order Lepidoptera; family Noctuidae; genus Lacanobia; species Lacanobia wlatinum. Next base: position 29,765,713 of record OX388032.1, read on the forward strand.
TAGCAAATAAACGTTAACATTTTTTTATTTTTTTTGCGGTTCTATGCGAGCCTGCCGCACGATTGAGGTGTCTGGAGACGCGTCTCAGCACGAGCCAGCTAGCTAGATTATTTTTGGGATTTCGACAGGAAGAAAAATGTGCACCGTGATCAAAAAACCACTACTAGCAAATAAACGAATATATTTTTTTATTTTTTTTGCGGTTCTATGCGAGCCTGCCGCACGGTTGAGGTGACTGGAGATGCGTTTCGGCACGAGCCAGCTAGCTAGAGTATTTTCGGGATTTAGACAGGAAGAAAAATGTGCACCGTGATCAAAAAACCACTACTAGCAAATAAACGTATACATTTTTTTAATTTTTTTGCGGTTCTATGCGAGCCAGCCGCATGGGTGAGGTGTCTGAAGACGCGTCTCGGCGCAAGCAAGCTAGCCAGAGTATTTTTGGGATTTCGACAGGAAGAAAAATGTGCACCGTGATCAAAAAACCACTACTAGCAAATAAACGTATATTTTTTTAATTTTTTTGCGGTTCTATGCGAGCCAGCCGCACGGTTGAGGTGTCTGGAGACGCGTCTCGGCGCGGGCCAACTAGCTAGAGTATTTTCGGGATTTAGAAAGGAAGAAAAATGTACACCGTGATCAAAAAACCACTACTAGCAAATAAACGTATACTTTTTTTTTAATTTTTTGCGGTTCTATGCTAGCCAGCCGCACGTTTGAGGTGTCTAGAGACGCGTCTCGGCGCCGGCCAGCTAAATAGATTGTTTTCGGGATTAAGACAGGAAGAAAAATGTGCACCGTGATCAAAAAACCACTACTAGCAAATAAACGCATAATATTTTTTTTAATTTTTTGCGGTTCTATGCGAGCCAGCCGCACGGTTGAGGTGTCTTGAGACGCGTGTCGGCGCGAGCCAGTTAGCCAGAGTATTTTCGGGATTTAGACAGGAAGAAAAATGTGCACCGTAATCAAAAAACCAATACTAGCAAATAAACGTATACACTTTTTTAAATTTTTTGCCGTTCTATGGGAGCAAGCCGCACGCTTGAGAAGTCTGGAGACGCGTCTCGGTGCGGGCCAGCCAGCTAGCGTATTTCCGGGATTTAGACAGGAAGAAAAATGTGCACCGTGATCAAAAAGCCACTACTAGCAAATAAACGTATAATTTTTTTTAATTTTTTTGCGGTTCTATGCGAGCCAGCCGCACGGTTGAGGTGTATGGAGACGCCTCTCGGCGCGGGCCAATAAGCTAGGGTGTTTTCGGGATTTAGACAGGAAGAAAAATGTGCACCGTGATCAAAAAGCCACTACTAGCAAATAAACGTATAATTTTTTTTAATTTTTTTGTGGTTTTATGCGAGCCAGCCGCACGGTTGAGGTGTCTGTAGACGCGTCTCGGCGCGGGCCAGCAAGCTAGGTTGTTTTCGGGATTTAGACAGGAAGAAAAATTTGCACCGTGATAAAAAAACCACTACTTGCAAATAAACATATATTTTTTTTTAATTTTTTTGCGGTTCTATGCGAGCCATCCGCACGGTTGAGGTGTCTGTAGACGCGTCAGGCGCGAGCCAGCTAGCTAGAGTATTTTCGGGATTTAGACAGGAAGAAAAATTTGCACCGTGATAAAAAAACCACTACTTGCAAATAAACATATATTTTTTTTTATTTTTTTGCGGTTCTATGCGAGCCAGCCGCATGGATGAGGTGTCTGAAGACGCGTCTCGGCGCAAGCATGCTAGCCAGAGTATTTTGGGATTTCGACAGGAAAAAAATGTGCACCGTGATCAAAAAACCACTACTAGCAAATAAACGTATATTTTTTTAATTTTTTTGCGGTTCTATGCGAGCCAGCCGCACGGTTGAGGTGTCTGGAGACGCGTCTTAGCGCGGGCCAGCTAGCTAGAGTGTTTCCACGATTTAGACAGGAAAAAAAATGTGCACCGTGATCAAAAAACCACTACTAGCAAATAAACGTATACTTTTTTTAATTTTTTTATTTATTTATTATATACTTTATTGTACACCAAAAATTAAATACAAAAGGAAACTTAAAACTAAAACATACAATGGGCGGCCTTATCGCATTCCGCGATCTCTTCCAGGCAACCTGGGATGGACAGTATTTGCCTGGACATGAAATTCGGGCTGTCGTTGGTGTGACAAAAAAAAAAAGAAGTAATTATAATATAACATAATAGATACACAGATAAATACATAATACGCTATATGTATATTAGATACATAAATACTAAATATACAAACAGTAAAAGTAACTGACGGCTATGGACATAATTACAGCGATAGGTAATGTTCTTTGACAAGTTTTTTAAAAGTATGTAACGACTGAGCGCGTCTCACTGGAACTGGCAATGCATTCCACAGACGGGCAGCCTGTACAGTAAAAGATTTATCTATGAAAGTTGTGGAATGCATCGGCATTTTCAGGCGCAAGTTATTTGATGACCTCAGATATCTAGAGTGGGAATCGCCGAGAAACTGAAAACGTTTCTTAAGGTAAAGAGGGGTGAAAGGAGAAAAAAGAACATTGTATAAAAGTGAAAGAATATGAGCATTCCGGCGAAGGCGAATTGGCAACCACTTGAGCTTCACACGAAATTCGGAAACATGGTCATATTTGCGTAAACCGAATATGAACCTGATACAGAAATTTTGAAGCCGCTCAAGTTTATCTAGTTGCTCTTGAGTTAGGTCAAGATAGCTGGCATCAGCATAATCAAGGATGGGAAGAAGCAGTGATTGTGCAAGCGCAATCTTGGTGGCAATCGGAAGAAAATTTCGCAGTCTTCTCAACGACGCAGCAGATGCAAATAGCTTCCTGCTAACTTCCTGCAGTTGGGCAGTCCAAGAAAAGTTTTTGTCAATGAATATCCCCAAGTTTTTTACTTTTTCTGAGAAGGAAATAACTGAGTCATCGAAGAAAACTTGGGGAAGAGATGTCCAGTCGATCCTTGAGACTATCCTGGAACTGCCCACGACGATAATCTGTGTCTTTGCGGGGTTGACCATGAGTCCATATCGCTTGCTCCATTGGCATATGTGAGCCAGATCACGGTTGATGGTGATAATGGCCTCATGCAGGTTCCCAAGAGGAGCACGCGAATAAATTTGTAGATCGTCTGCATATAGATGGTAGGAAGAAGTTAGTTCATTAGAAATTGAGTTAATAAAAATAGCGAAAAGTAAAGGGGATAAAACGCCACCCTGCGGAACCCCGGCAGAAGTACGACACCAGGAGGACAAGGTCTCTCCAAAGCATATACGTTGCCGGCGACCGAACAGGTAACTACGAAACCAGTCAACCACCGATGGAGATATATTAAGAGAGCGTAGAATGCCAAGCAAAACATCGAAATCAACAGTGTTAAATGCGTTGCTGAAATCGAGCAATGCCAGGACCGTTAAATTACTGCTTTCCATGGCAGTCCTAACATCTTCAGTAATGTTCAGAAGCGCTGTAGTAGTGCTATGACCAGGACGGAAGCCGGACTGGAAGGGGTTGAGGAGATTATTTTTGGATAGGAAAGTACTTAATTGGCTGTGGATTAACCGTTCAAGGACTTTGGACAGGAATGGTAAGACGGATATTGGACGAAATTCAGAAAAGGATGTGGGATTGGTCTTTTTTGGTAAAGGAATAATTTGAGCATCTTTCCATGAATATGGAAAGACACCACTAGACGCAGAAAAGTTGAGGATGTGGCAAATGACGGGAAGGATTACGTCCAGCACTGGGAGTAACATTTTACGGCTAATACAGTCGCTTCCTACTGCATTAGAGGTAATCGATAGTATGCTCTTCTTAATATCACATGCGGAGAATTGACTAAATACGAATGGAGAATAACTGGGAGTCGGAAGAGAAGAAAGATAATCCAAAGTATTTAATTTTATTGTCCTATCGAAATTGGACGACGCTGTGAAATGATTATTCATTGCATTGAAGTCTAAATCTTTAGGGATTGACTCTTGTCGCGTTTTACCGACTCCCAAAGATCTTAGAAAATTCCACACCTTGGATGCGTCCCCATTTTGGACGGAATTATGAATGTGTTGGCGAGTAGCATTCCTACATACCATATTACAGCGATTGCGGATTGAAGCATAATTTTCCCTATTTGCATCAGTGGGCCGTCGCTTAAATTTAGCCTTTGCCGCCACCTTTCTTTTCATTAACTTTTTAATCTCATCTGTAAGCCACGGGGCCGGCAAATGTTTAACTTTGACCGCTCGAACTGGTGCGTGACGGTCATAAAGCTCGACTAGCTTATCAGTGAAGATACCAACTTGCTCATCGATGGACGTGGAGGCAAACAGAGGAGACCAATCTATGTTGCTGGCATCCTCGCAAAGATTGTCAATATTCATACCACCAAAATTGCGTTGCATGAGAATTTTGGCTTTAGCCTTAGGAGGGCGAATTTTGTATGAGAGATAAATCAAATCGTGATAGGAAAAGGCATCAGCTGAGCACTGACCATGCTTAGCGACGTGATCAGGTGAGGAAACGAAAATCAAATCAAGAAGTGAAGGAGTAGAGTTTGGAAAATGGTGAGTGGCACCTAGTGGAAGAATGGAAAGATTGCTAGAAACTGAAATATTAGTCAGAGAAGCAGAGCGATGATCCTTTTTGAGGAGACAAGTATTAAAGTCACCCATGATTATACTATGACTGTAAGAAGGAATCAAGATTTCTAAGAGTTTTTCAAAAGATGAAAAGAAATTTATCCGTAAAGAGGGACAGTAATAAACACCAAGAAGTAGTTTCGAATGGTGCAGTTCGACCTCAAGAAATAGGTGTTCACCAGCATTTGATGGCGGTGGCTGTGTTGATACATTGATAACAGAGAAGGGAATGTGCGCACGGAGATATATGGCAACACCACCACCACCGCCAACAGTCCAGTCGTTTCTAATGAGCACAAAGCCGGGAAGAGTTGAGGTGTCTGGAGACGCGTCTCGGTGCGGGCCAGCCAGCTAGCGTATTTCCGGGATTTAGACAGGAAGAAAAATGTGCACCGTGATCAAAAAGCCACTACTAGCAAATAAACGTATAATTTTATTTAATTTTTTTGCGGTTCTATGCGAGCCAGCCGCACGGTTGAGGTGTATGGAGACGCGTCTCGGCGCGGGCCAACAAGCTAGGGTGTTTTCGGGATTTAGACAGGAAGAAAAATGTGCACCGTGATCAAAAAGCCTCTACTAGCAAATAAACGTATAATTTTTTTTAATTTTTTTGCGGTTTTATGCGAGCCAGCCGCATGGTTGAGGTGTCTGGAGATGCGTCTCGGCGCGGGCCAGCTAGCTAGAGTGTTTCCAGGAATTAGACAGGATAAAAAATGTGCACCGTGATCAAAAAACTATTACTAGCAAATAAACATATAATTTTTTTAATTTTTTTGCGGTTCTATGCGAGCCAGCCGCACGGTTGAGGTGTCTGTAGACGCGTCTCGGCGCGGGCTAGCTAGTTAGGTTATTTTCGGGATTTAGACAGGAAGAAAAATATGCACCGTGATCAAAAAACCACTACTAGCAAATAAACGTATACATTTTTTTTAATTTTTTGCGGTTCTATGCAAGCCAGCCGCACGGTTGAGGTGTCTGGAGACGCGTCTTGGCGCCGGCCAGCTAAGTAGATTGTTTTCGGGATTAAGACAGGAAGAAAAATGTGCACCGTGATCAAAAAACCACTACTAGCAAATAAACGCGTAATTTTTTTTTTAATTTTTTGCGGTTCTATGCGAGCCAGCCGCACGGTTGAGGTGTCTTGAGACGCGTCTCGGCGCGAGCCAGTTAGCCAGAGTATTTTCGGGATTTAGACAGGAAGAAAAATGTGCACCGTAATCAAAAAACCAATACTAGCAAATAAACGTATACACTTTTTTAAATTTTTTGCGGTTCTATGGGAGCAAGCCGCACGGTTGAGGTGTCTGGAGACGCGTCTCGGTGCGGGCCAGCTAGCTATTGTATTTCCGGGATTTAGACAGGAAGAAAAATGTGCATCGTGATCAAAAAACCACTACTAGCAAATAAACGTATACATTTTTTTAATTTTTTGCAGTTCTATGTGAGCCAGCCGCACGGTTGAGGTGTCTGGAGACGCGTCTCGGCGCGAGCCAGCTAGCTCGAGTGTTTTCGGGATTTAGATAGTGTAAACGATGCATAAAAATTGTAACAGGGAGTGCGCGGGGTCTGAGCGGGGGAAAGGGCGAGTCCTGAGCCGCCATTAAAAATTTCGATGACGCAGTGCCAAACCCAATGCCACGGACAGCGCGCGCTCCCTTAGCTAAAATCAGTGTACTCCAACCCACATTTTGAAAATATAAATCTTTTTTCGCTCAACGCTGCGTTTTACCATCCTGCCACACCCTCAACAGTGGTCTTCGAGCCGGATCGCGAATGTTCAACACTCCGCCGCCGAAGAGAAGCATGGTAAACACCCGCAGTACCACCAGTAGACTGAGAGAGAAGGAGGAGTTGGAGGCGAAGTTACAAACGGTATCCGGAGCGCAAGAAATGCCACCGCCTACACCAGTCAAAAAAAAGGATGATGAACCTAAAGGAAAAAGTTCTTGTGCCGCGAGTGTTGTGAAGTCGGAACGACCCGGAAGACAAAATCCGCCTTCACATACATCATGTCAGTCGGTCGTCAAATCCAAGAAACCATCGTCATCACAGCTATCGATTCAAGCTCAGAAAAAGAGACTGGAGCTAGAAGCAGCCCAGGCGAAGGCGCGCATTGAAATGGAACTCATCGACAAAAAGTTGGCGGCGGACCTAGCAGAACTCAATGAAGAATACAGTCCACCATCAGAAACATCGGAGAAAAATAACGGCGCGGGTGAAATTGAAAAGTGGTTGGAGCGTAGTCAACACGAGCTTCAGCAGCTCGACAGTGACGAACACAAGTTGCACCCGAACCCGGCCGACGCAGAAGGAACAGTCCAGCAGCTTGCGAGCGCAATCAACGAACTCGTGAAGTCCTCTGCTATCCAGCAAAATACCAAATTGATAAGTCGTCTCAGCACACCAAAAGAACTTCCTAGTTTCAGCGGTGACCCAAGGGAGTGGCTCCAGTTCGAGCAAGCGTATACGGAATCCACGGAAGTTTGTAATTTCACAGATAAGGAAAACCTGTGGCGATTGCGGAAGTGTTTACGCGGTGCCGCTCAAGAAGCCGTAGCTGGCCTGCTCATCAGTGGTGCTTCGTCTGCAGATGTAATTTCCACGTTGAAACTGCAATTCGGAAACGTTGACGTCATCCTTTCCCGCATTGTGTCAGACATCAAAAGGATGAACAATCTGTCTACAGATTACCATCGAGAAATAGTACCGTTTTCCGTCAAAATAAGGAATTACGTCGCAGCTGTACGAGCCCTAGGCCGAATACTTACAAGGCATGGATGTAGCTAACATCATCCTATTTAAGCTGCCTACTATCCTGCTCGCGAAGTGGACAGATTATAGTTACCCGTTCATCACTGCCGAATCAACAAAACCTAGACTGGATTTACTGTCAGATTTCCTCACCGAAGAAGCTGTGAAAATATCAACCTGTAGTGCTACCTTATTACAATCTAAAACGGACAATTCCAAACGTAAATATAGTGATAATCGAGTAAACAATATTCAAACAGTTCTAGTGCAAGATGGACAAATTGAGGACAAGTGTCGTTATTGTCGTACTGCTAGTCACAAATTAACTGAGTGTAAAAAGTTTAAAAAATCGCTACGAAAGGACAGATGGCTGCATGTTAAACGTAACGGTATTTGTTATAAGTGTTTACTCGCGGAACATCGTAGGGACACGTACACCGCTCCCAGCTGCGACGTAAACAATTGTGGACAATCTCATCACCGCTTATTACATTATGTGCCCCGTCAAGACAACAGTGAACCCGTGCCAGCAGTGCAATCCGAAGTTCCGTCCAGTACTGAAGTCTCAACCGAAACAATAACAAACATCAATGTCAGTTGTTCCGTAATGTTAAAAATTGTACCTATAAACATTCATGGACCCAACGGTAGTGTGAGCACGACCGCGCTGCTTGACGACGGCTCGACTGTGTCGTTAGTTAGCGCTTCGCTGGCCGAGAAAGTGGGGCTGCGCGGCCGCCGGGAATGTCTTCGTGTGTGTGGCGCATGGAACGACACCGAACTAGTGTGCAGTGCACAGCGCGCCAAGATGAACTTATGCGGTGTTGATAACAAGATGTTTACAATTGATGCGCGAATCGTAAAGGAATTAAATCTACCACAAAGTTTGTCAACAGTAAATGCCAAAAACTACACGCACCTATGTGACGTCAGCCATCATTTATGCACTAAAACGCAACTACAACCACAAGTTTTAATCGGACAAGACAATTGCCACCTTCTCTTACCTTTGGAAATGAGAGTGGGAAAACCTGATGAACCCTGTGCCACCCGGACGCCTCTGGGTTGGTGCCTGCATGGAAGGGTGCCTAATGTATACCTACCTGATTCTTCTATACGTCACTCCTCATTGTTTGTCACTAGTGACGTTATAGAAACCGAATGTATACTGCGAGAGATACAGGAGGAAGTGCGAAGATCGTTCTCAATCGAGTCCATGGGCGTGTCTGGCAAGCCCAGGCAGAACTCGGAAGACTTACGCGCTGAAGAACATTTAGAACGAACTTCAGTACTCATCAATGGCAAATGGCAGGTCGGCTTACCTTGGCGAGACGAGAAAGCTACGAAGCCGGACTCGTACCCGTCGGCTCTGTGCAGATTGAAAGGAGTAGAACTGAAATTAAAAAGGAACAAGGATTATGCGAACAGATACGAAGAACGCATACGACATCTACTTGACAATGACTACGCAGAAAAATGTAGCAACGCAAATGTTACGTCGCCAAAAACTTGGTACTTACCTCATTTCGGGGTTGATAACCCAAACAAGAAGAAATTGCGTTTAGTGTTTGACGCAGCAGCCAAAACAAATGGGTTATCACTTAACGATTACTTACTAAAAGGCCCTGACCTACTTATGTCGCTATTCGGCATTATGTTGCGATTTAGAGAAAATCGAGTAGCCGTATCTGGAGATATTAAAGATATGTTCCTCAGAGTAAAAATTCAACCTGAAGATCGAGACGCCTTTCGCTTTCTATATAGAGAAGAACCAGAAGGACCTATAAACACCTACGTGATGACGTCTCTAATTTTTGGTGCCAATTGCTCGCCCTTTATAGCCCAATTTATAAAAAACAAAAACGCAAAGCAGTATGAGTCATCAATGCCTGCCGCGGTCTCTGCCATACATAAAAGTCACTATATGGATGATTGTATAGACAGCCTACCTAACGAAGAAACCGCAATACAACTGATTCATGACGTCATATCCATTCACAAGAAAGGCGGGTTCGAGATGCGGAATTGGACGAGCAACAGTAAACAAGTACTTGCGAGCCTGCCTAAAGATTAACTAGGCGATGCAGCCGTCAAGTTCAAAATAGGCCAACAGTATGAAGGCGAACGCACGCTTGGATTGATTTGGCATCCAAGTGATGATACTTTGAGATTCGACGTATCTTTCAAGCGGATACCCGAAGCTATTATAAATGGGACACAAAAGCCTACCAAGAGGGAAATGTTACGTGTATTAATGTCCATTTTTGATGTATACGGCATCCTAGCACCATACACCATCAATGGAAAAATTATATTACAAGAAACCTGGAAATTAAATATCAGTTGGGATGACCAAGTTCCCGATATAGTGTTTGAAAAATGGTCAAAATGGATTTACTTATTGAAATCATTACAAGATGTTAGCTTGCCGAGACACTATGCGGCTGCTACCACGGGAGCAAGCGAGAAGACAGATACGATCTCCCCGCCTTCTAACTCAAACGCTACAGCTACGAGTGCTACGAATATTGCTACGGGCGTAGCAGACGCGACATCGGCTACGAGCGCTACGCCGCACAGCTGTTGCAATATCAATGATAGAAAGGTCGTGACTCAAGATAATTATTATAGAAACCTACAGATGCATATATTCTGTGACTCGTCTAGTAAAGCGATTTGCGCGGTCGCGTACTGGCGATGGATTGAAAACGAAGATAATACATGCGTAGCATTAATCGCGAGTAAATGTCGGGTTGTAGGAAACAAACCGATAACTATACCACGCTTAGAACTTCAAGCGGCTGTCCTAGCGGCTAGACTAGCAGACTCAGTGGCTAGGGAACATACCATGAAGCCCGAGCGACGAATATTCTGGAGTGACTCAACGACAGTGCTACACTGGATAAGAAATAATGCTCGCGACTATAAAGTATATGTAGCAAACCGTTTAGGCGAAATTGACGAGTTGACGCAGAAAAATGAATGGCGATACGTGCCCACAAAATTAAATGTGGCTGACATTGCTACGAGAGAAAATTATACCTGGCCCGTCCTGCAAGATGATTGGATTTACGGACCTACATTCTTACGATGCAAAGAAGACGAATGGCCGCATGACGTCACATCTGTTGAAAGAAAAGAAACACAATTAGAGTGTATTAATTTAATAAGAACAGATGCGCAAGAAATTAACTTACCTGTACCTGATGCTACCCGTTTCAGTTCCTGGCTTCGCTTACGTCGATCAGCTTCTTTGGTACTGAAATTCATAAATAAATGCAAGAAACTTACTTTTGAGTTCGACGACACTATGAGGAATGCTGAAATATTATTAGTAAAGAAATCGCAAGCTGAATCGTTTAGCAACGAATTAACTGAAATAAAAAACCACAGATGTGTACCAAAAACAAGCAAGTTACTTACCTTATCTCCTTACCTGGACGAACACGGAGTAATGCGCGTCGGGGGCCGCATCGGAGCTGCACCTGGCATCATACCTGAAACTAAAAACCCTATTATATTAGATGGACGTAATTACGTTGCGAGATTGATCGTCAAATATTATCATCATTACTATGCACATGGAAATCAAGAAACAATTGTAAATGAGATTAAACAAAGATACTGGATCACTAGACTTAGACCTACTGTCAAACAAGTAACATCCAAATGCTCAACTTGTAGAATAAGAAAATCCAAACCAGAGGTACCAAGAATGGGAGACTTACCCGTTGCTCGAATGGCCCATCATGAACGGCCCTTCACTTACTGCGGTGTGGATTTATTTGGTCCCATGGAAGTGACGGTGGGGAGGCGCCGCGAGAAAAGATACGGCGTCTTGTTCACGTGCTTGACAGTACGAGCTATTCATCTGGAAGTAGTCACAAAACTCACAACCGACTCCTTTATTATGGCATTACGAAGGATGGCCGCGAGAAGGGGATGGCCACTGCACTTGTACTCTGACAACGGTACAAACTTACGAGGAGCAGATACGGAGCTGAAAAGGGGTATAAAAGAATTGGATGAAGAAGTGTTGAAAGATGAGGCCTTGAACCGCGGAACCAAATGGACTTTCATACCGCCCGCGAGTCCCCACTGTGGTGGGGCGTGGGAGAGGCTCATCCGAAGCGGGAAGAACAGCCTGAAAATAATTTTAAAAGAACGTGCCCCCAGAGATGAAACTCTAAATACTCTTTTGACGGAAGTAGAGAATATGGTGAACAGCCGGCCCTTAACTCACGTATCTGTGAACCCTAATGATCCCGAAACGTTAACTCCCAACCATTTCTTGCTAGGGTCATCGTCAGGCTTACCTCACATTGGGAAATTTGATGACTCGGATGCTTATTTGCGAAAACAGTGGCGGATCTCCCAAAGATTAGCCGATATGTACTGGCGCAGATGGGTCAGGGAGGTGCTGCCGGACTTGCTGCCACGGAAGAAGTGGCAAGAGGAACGAAAAAACCTGCAAGTAGGTGACTTCGTTGTGATAGTGGATCCAGATGGGCCCCGCAACTCGTGGCCCAAGGGAATCATTCAGGAAGTGATCTCCGGAAAAGACGACGAAAGCGAGTCAGAATGATTCGAGTAAAGACAAAAACCGGGATGTTGACCAGACCGGTCACACGTGTCGCTCGAGTGCCAGTTGATGGTGAGTGCTGCTGAAGCAGCACTGGGGTGGGGCGTGTAAACGATACATAAAAATTGTAACAGGGAGTGCGCGGGGTCTGAGCGGGGGAAAGGGCGAGTCCTGAGCCGCCATTAAAAATTTCGATGACGCAGTGCCAAACCCAATGCCACGGACAGCGCGCGCTCCCTTAGCTAAAATCAGTGTACTCCAACCCACATTTTGAAAATATAAATCTTTTTTTTTTTTTTTTTTTTTTTGAGCGAAAAGATTTATATTTTCATGTCGTTTCAGATGGTGAGTGCTGCTTCAGCAGCACTCACCATCAACTGGCACTCGAGCGACACGTGTGACCGGTCTGGTCAACATCCCGGTTTTTGTCTTTACTCGAATCATTCTGACTCGGTCGTCTTTTCCGGAGATCACTTCCTGAATGATTCCCTTGGGCCACGAGTTGCGGGGCCCATCTGGATCCACTATCACAACGAAGTCACCTACTTGCAGGTTTTTTCGTTCCTCTTGCCACTTCTTCCGTGGCAGCAAGTCCGGCAGCACCTCCCTGACCCATCTGCGCCAGTACATATCGGCTAATCTTTGGGAGATCCGCCACTGTTTTCGCAAATAAGCATCCGAGTCATCAAATTTCCCAATGTGAGGTAAGCCTGACGATGACCCTAGCAAGAAATGGTTGGGAGTTAACGTTTCGGGATCATTAGGGTTCACAGATACGTGAGTTAAGGGCCGGCTGTTAAAAATTTCGATGACGCAGTGCCAAACCCAATGCCACGGACAGCGCGCGCTCCCTTAGCTAAAATCAGTGTACTCCAACCCACATTTTGAAAATATAAATCTTTTTTCGCTCAACGCTGCGTTTTACCATCCTGCCACACCCTCAACAGATAGGAAGAAAAATGTGCACCGTGATCAAAAAACCACTACTAGCAAATAAACGTGAACATTTTTTTTTAATTTTTTGCGGTTCTATGCGAGCCAGCCGCACGGTTGAGGTGTCTTAAGACGGATCTCGGCGCGAGCCAGCTAGCCAGATTGTTTTCGGGGTTTAGACAAGAAGAAAAATGTGCACCGTGATCAAAAAACCACTACTAGCAAATAAACTTATACATTTTTTTAAATAGTTTGCGGTTCTATGCGAGCCAGCCGCAGGAGTGAGGTGTCTGGAGACGCGTCTCGGCGCGGGCCAGCTAGTTAAAGTATTTTAGGTTTATAGACAGGAAGAAAAATGTGCAACGTGATCAAAAAACCACTACTAGCAAATAAACGTATACATTTTTTTAAATTTTTTGCGGTTCTATGCGAGCCAGCCGCACGGTTGAGGTTTCTGGAGACGCGTCTCGGCGCGGGCCAGCAAGCTAGGGTATTTTCGGGATTAAGACAGGAAGAAAAATTTGCACCGTGATAAAAAAACCACTACTAGCAAATAAACGTATAATTTTTTTTATTTTTTTTTGCGGTTTTATGCAAGCCAGCCGCACAGTTGAGGTGTCTGAAGACGCGACTCGGCGCGAACCAGCTAGCTAAAGTATTTTCGGGTTTTAGACAGGAAGAAAAATGTGCAACGTGATCAAAAAACCACTACTAGCAAATAAACGTATTTATTTTTTTAATTTTTTTGCGGTTCTATGCGAGCCAGCCGCACGGCTGAGGTGTCTGGAGACGCGTCTCGGCGCGAGCCAGCTAGCCAGAGTGTTTTGGGATTTAGACAGGAAGAAAAATGTGCACCGTGATCAAAAAACCACTACTAGCAAATAAACGAGTACATTTTTTTTTCATTTTTTGCGTTTCTATGCGAGCCAGCCGCATGGTTGAGAAGTCTGGAGACGCGTTTCGGCGCGAGCCAGCTAGCCAGAGTATTTTGGGATTTAGACAGGAAGAAAAATGTGCACCGTGATCAAAAAACCACTACTAGCAAATAAACGTATATTTTTTTTTATTTTTTTTTGCGGTTCTATGCGAGCCAGCCACACGGCTGAGGTGTCTGAAGACGCGTCTCGGTGCAAGCCAGCTAGCCAGAGTATTTTTGGGATTTCGACAGGAAGAAAAATGTGCACCGTGATCAAAAAACCACTACTAGCAAATAAACGTAAACATTTTTTTATTTTTTTTGCGGTTCTGTGCGAGCCTACCGCACGGTTGAGGTGTGTGGAGACGCGTCTCGGCACGAGCCAGCTAGCTAGAGTATTTTTGGGATTTCGACAGGAAGAAAAATGTGCACCGTGATCAAAAAACCACTACTAGCAAATAAACGAATATATTTTTTTATTTTTTTTTGGTTCTATGCGAGCCTGCCGCACGGTTGAGGTGTCTGGAGACGCGTCTCGGCACGAGCCAGCTAGCTAGTGTATTTTGGGATTTCAACAGGAAGAAAAATGTGCACCGTGATCAAAAAACCACTACTAGCAAATAAACGTATACATTTTTTTTAATTTTTTGCGGTTCTATGCGAGCCAGCCGCACGGTTGAGGTGTCTGGAGACGCGTCTCGGCGCGGGCCAGCAAGCTAGGGTGTTTCCGGGATTTAGACAGGAAGAAAAATTTGCACCGTGATAAAAAAACCACTACTTGCAAATAAACATATATTTTTTTTTAATTTTTTTGCGGTTCTATGCGAGCCAGCCGCACGGTTGAGGTGTCTGTAGACGCGTCTGGCGCGAGACAGCTAGCTAGAGTATTTTCGGGATTTAGACAGGAAGAAAAATGTGCACCGTGATCAAAAAACCACTACTAGCAAATAAACGTATACATTTTTTTTAATTTTTTGCGGTTCTATGCGAGCCAGCCGCACGGTTGAGCTGTCTGGAGACGCGTCTCGGCGCCGGCCAGCTAAGTAGATTGTTTTCGGGATTAAGACAGGAAGAAAAATGTGCACCGTGATCAAAAAACCACTACTAGCAAATAAACGCGTAATTTTTTTTTTAATTTTTTGCGGTTCTATGCGAGCCAGCCGCACGGTTGAGGTGTCTTGAGACGCGTCTCGGCGCGAGCCAGTTAGCCAGAGTATTTTCGGGATTTAGACAGGAAGAAAAATGTGCACCGTAATCAAAAAACCAATACTAGCAAATAAACGTATACACTTTTTAAATTTTTTTGCGGTTCTATGGGAGCAAGCCGCACGGTTGAGGTGTCTGGAGACGCGTCTCGGTGCGGGCCAGCTAGCTATTGTATTTCCGGGATTTAGACAGGAAGAAAAATGTGCACCGTGATCAAAAAACCAGTACTAGCAAATAAACGAGTACATTTTTTTTTCATTTTTTGCGGTTCTATGCCAGCCAGCCGCATGTTTGAGAAGTCTGGAGACGCGTCTCGGCGCGAGCCAGCTAGCGAGAGTGTTTTCGGGATTTAGACAGGAAGAAAAATTTGCACCGTGATAAAAAAACCACTATTAGCAAATAAACATATAATTTTTTTTTTAATTTTTTGCGGTTCTATGCGAGCCAGCCGCAAGGTTGAGGTGTCTTGAGACGCGTCTCGGCGCGAGCCAGTTAGCCAGAGTATTTTCGGGATTTAGACAGGACGAAAAATGTGCACCGTAATCAAAAAACCAATAGTAGCAAAAAAACGTATACACTTTTTAAAATTTTTTGCGGTTCTATGCGAGCCAGCCGCACGGTTGAGGTGTATGGAGACGCGTCTCGGCGCGGGCCAACAAGCTAGGGTGTTTTCGGGATTTAGACAGGAAGAAAAATGTGCACCGTGATCAAAAAGCCACTACTAGCAAATAAACGTATAATTTTTTTTAATTTTTTTGCGGTTTTATGCGAGCCAGCCGCACGGTTGAGGTGTCTGTAGACGCGACTCGGCGCGGGCCAGCAAGCTAGGGTGTTTTCGGGATTTAGACAGGAAGAAAAATTTGCACCATGATAAAAAAACCACTACTTGCAAATAAACATATAATTTTTTTAAATTTTTTTGCGGTTCTATGCGAGCCAGCCGCACGGTTGAGGTGTCTGTAGACGCGTCTGGCGCGAGCCAGCTAGCAAGAGTATTTTCGGGATTTAGACAGGAAGAAAAATGTGCACCGTGATCAAAAAACCACTACTAGCAAATAAACGTATACATTTTTTTTATTTTTTTGCGGTTCTATGCGAGCCAGCCGCATGGGTGAGGTGTCTGAAGACGCGTCTCGGCGCAAGCAAGCTAGCCAGAGTATTTTTGGGATTTCGACAGGAAGAAAAATGTGCACCGTGATCAAAAAACCACTACTAGCAAATAAACGTTTATTTTTTTAATTTTTTTGCGGTTCTATGTGAGCCAGCCGCATGGTTGAGGTGTCTGGAGATGCGTCTCGGCGCGGGCCAGCTAGCTAGAGTGTTTCCAGGAATTAGACAGGATAAAAAATGTGCACCGTGATCAAAAAACTATTACTAGCAAATAAACGTATATATTTTTTTAAATTTTTTGCTGTTCTATGCGAGCCAGCCGCACGATTGAGGTGTCTGGAGACGCGTCTCGGCGCGGGCTAGCTAGTTAGGTTATTTTCGGGATTTAGACAGAAAGAAAAATTTGCACCGTGATAAAAAAACCACTACTAGCAAATAAACGTATATATTTTTTTAATTTTTTTGCGGTTCTATGCGAGCCAGCCGCACGGTTTAGGTTTCTGGAGACGCGTCTCGGCGCGGGCCAGCTAGCTAGGGTATTTTCGGGATTTAGACAGGAAGAAAAATTTGCACCGTGATAAAAAAACCACTACTAGCAAATAAACGTATAATTTTTTTATTTTTTTTGCGGTTCTATGCAAGCCAGCCGCACAGTTGAGGTGTCTGAAGACGCGTCTCGGCGCGAACCAGCTAGCTAAAGTATTTTCGGGTTTTAGACAGGAAGAAAAATGTGCAAGGTGATCAAAAAACCACTACTAGCAAATAAACGTATATATTTTTTTAATTTTTTTGCGGTTCTATGCGAGCCAGCCGCACGGCTGGGGTGTCTGGAGACGCGTCTCAGCGCGAGCCAGCTAGCCAGAGTGTTTTGGGATTTAGACAGGAAGAAAAATGTGCACCGTGATCAAAAAACCACTACTAGCAAATAAACGAGTACATTTTTTTTTTCTTTTTTTGCGTTTCTATGCGAGCCAGCCGCACGGTTGAGGTGTATGGAGACGCGTCTCGGCGCGGGCCAGCCAGCTAGCGTATTTCCGGGATTTAGACAGGAAGAAAAATGTGCACCGTGATCAAAAAGCCACTACTAGCAAATAAACGTATAATTTTTTTTAATTTTTTTGCGGTTCTATGCGAGCCAGCCGCACGGTTGAGGTGTATGGAGACGCGTCTCGGCGCGGGCCAACAAGCTAGGGTGTTTTCGGGATTTAGACAGGAAGAAAAATGTGCACCGTGATAAAAAAACCACTACTTGCAAATAAACATATAATTTTTTTTATTTTTTTTGCGGTTCTATGCGAGCCAGCCGCACGGTTGAGGAGTCTGTAGACGCGTCTGGCGCGAGCCAGCTAGCTAGAGTATTTTCGGGATTTAGACAGGAATAAAAATGTGCACCGTGATCAAAAAACCACTACTAGCAAATAAACGTATACATTTTTTTTAATTTTTTGCGGTTCTATGCGAGCCAGCCGCACGGTTGAGGTGTCTGGAGACGCGTCTAGGCGCCGGCCAGCTAAGGAGATTGTTTTCGGGATTAAGACAGGAAGAAAAATGTGCACCGTGATCAAAAACCACTACTAGCAAATAAACGCGTAATTTTTTGCGGTTCTATGCGAGCCAGCCGCACGGTTGAGGTGTCTTGAGACGCGTCTCGGCGCGAGCCAGTTAGCCAGAGTATTTTCGGGATTTAGACAGGAAGAAAAATGTGCACCGTAATCAAAAAACCAATACTAGCAAATAAACGTATACACTTTTTTAAATTTTTTGCGGTTCTATGGGAGCAAGCCGCACGGTTGAGGTGTCTGGAGACGCTTCTCGGTGCGGGCCGACTAGCTATTGTATTTCCGGGATTTAGACAGGAAGAAAAATGTGCATCGTGATCAAAAAACCACTACTAGCAAATAAACGTATACATTTTTTTTTAATTTTTTGCAGTTCTATGTAAGCCAGCCGCACGGTTGAGGTGTCTGGAGACGCGTCTCGGCGCGAGCCAGCTAGCTCGATTGTTTTCGGGATTAAGATAGTAAGAAAAATGTGCACCGTGATCAAAAAACCACTACTAGCAAATAAACTTATACATTTTTTTAAATATTTTGCGGTTCTATGCGAGCCAGCCGCACGGTTGAGGTGTCTTAAGACGGATCTCGGCGCGAGCCAGCTAGCCAAATTGTTTTCGGGGTTTAGACAAGAAGAAAAATGTGCACCGTGATCAAAAAACCACTACTAGCAAATAAACTTATACATTTTTTTAAATATTTTGCGGTTCTATGCGAGCCAGCCGCACGAGTGAGGTGTCTGGAGACGCGTCTCGGCGCGCGCTAGCTAGTTAGGGTATTTTCGGGATTTAGACAGAAAGAAAAATTTGCACCGTGATAAAAAAACCACTACTAGCAAATAAACGTATATATTTTTTTAATTTTTTTGCGGTTCTATGCGAGCCAGCCGCACGGTTGAGGTTTCTGGAGACGCGTCTCGGCGCGGGCCAGCAAGCTAGGGTATTTTCGGGATTTAGACAGGAAGAAAAATTTGCACCGTGATAAAAAAACCACTACTAGCAAATAAACGTATAATTTTTTTTACTTTTTTTGCGGTTCTATGCAAGCCAGCCGCACAGTTGAGGTGTCTGAAGACGCGACTCGGCGCGAACCAGCTAGATAAAGTATTTTCGGGTTTTAGACAGGAAGAAAAATGTGAAACGTGATCAAAAAACCACTACTAGCAAATAAACGTATATATTTTTTTGCGGTTCTATGCGAGCCAGCCGCACGGCTGAGGTGTCTGGAGACGCGTCTCGGCGCGAGCCAGCTAGCCAGAGTGTTTTGGGATTTAGACAGGAAGAAAAATGTGCACCGTGATCAAAAAACCACTACTAGCAAATAAACGAGTACATTTTTTTTTCATTTTTTGCGTTTCTATGCGAGCCAGCCGCATGGTTGAGAAGTCTGGAGACGCGTTTCGGCGCGAGCCAGCTATCCAGAGTATTTTGGGAGTTAGACAGGAAGAAAAATGTGCACCGTGATCAAAAAACCACTACTAGCAAATAAACGTATAATTTTTTTTATTTTTTTTGCGGTTCTATGCGAGCCAGCCGCACGGCTGAGGTGTCGGAAGACGCGTCTTGGCGCAAGCAAGCTAGCCAGAGTATTTTTGGGATTTCGACAGGAAGAAAAATAGGCACCGTGATCAAAAAACCACTACTAGCAAATAAACGAATTTTTTTTTTATTTTTTTGCGGTTTTATGCGAGCCAGCCGCACGGTTGAGGTGTCTGGAGACGCGTCTCAGCGCGGGCTAACTAGCTAGACAATTTTCGGGATTTAGACAGGAAGAAAAATGTACACCGTGATCAAAAAACCACTACTAGCAAATAAACGCGTAATTTTTTTTTTAATTTTTTGCGGTTCTATGCGAGCCAGCCGCACGGTTGAGGTGTCTGGAGACGCGTCTCGGTGCGGGCCAGCTAGCTAGAGTATTTCCGGGATTTAGACAGGAAGAAAAATGTGCACCGTGATCAAAAAGCCACTACGAGCAAATAAACGTATAATTTTTTTTATTTTTTTTGCGGTTCTATGCGAGCCAGCCGCACAGTTGAGGTGTCTGGAGACGCGTCTCGGTGCGGGCCAGCAAGCTAGGTTGTTTTCGGGATTTAGACAGGTAAAAAAATTTGCACCGTGATCAAAAAACCAATACTAGCAAATAAACGTATACATTTTTTTTATTTTTTTGCGTTTCTGTACGATCCAGCCGCACGGCTGAGGTGTCTGGAGACGCGTCTGGGGCGAGCCAGCTAGCTTGAGTGTTTTCGGGATTAAGACAGGAAGAATAATGTGCACCGTGATCAAAAAACCACTACTAGCAAATAAAAGTATACATTTTTTTTTTTTTTTTGCGGTTCTGTACGAGCCAGCCGCACGGTTGAGGTGTCTGGAGACGCGTCTGGCGCGAACCAGCTAGCTAGAGTGTTTTCGGGATTAAGACAGGAAGAATAATGTGCACCGTGATCAAAAAACCACTACTAGCAAATAAACGTATACATTTTTTTTAATTTTTTGCGGTTCTGTACGAGCCAGCCGCACGGCTGAATTGTCTGGAGACGCGTCTCGGCGCGAGCCAGCTAGCTAGAGTATTTTTGGGATTTCGACAGGAAGAAAAATAGGCACCGTGATCAAAAAACCACTACTAGCAAATAAACGTATATTTTTTTAATTTTTTTGCGGTTTTATGCGAGCCAGCCGCACGGTTGAGGTGTCTGGAGACGCGTCTCAGCGCGGGCTAACTAGCTAGAGTATTTTCGGGATTTAGACAGGAAGAAAAATGTACACCGTGATCAAAAAACTACTACTAGCAAATAAACGTATACATTTTTTAAAATTTTTTGCGGTTCTATGCGAGCCAGCCGCACGGTTGAGGTGTCTGGTGACGCGTCTCGGTGCGGGCCAGCTAGCTAGAGTGTTTCCGGGATTTAGACAGGTAAAAAAATTTGCACCGTGATCAAAAAACCAATACTAGCAAATAAACGTATACTTTTTTTTTATTTTTTTGCGGTTCTGTACGAGCCAGCCGCACGGCTGAGGTGTCTGGAGACGCGTCTGGGGCGAGCCAGCTAGCTTGAGTGTTTTCGGGATTAAGACAGGAAGAATAATGTGCACCGTGATCAAAAAACCACTACTAGCAAATAAACGTATATTTTTTTTAATTTTTTTGCGGTTCTATGCGAGCCAGCCGCACGGCTGAGGTGTCTGGTGACGCGTCTCGGTGCGGGCCAGCTAGCTAGAGTGTTTCCGGGATTTAGACAGGAAGAAAAATGTGCACCGTGATCAAAAAGCCACTACTAGCAAATAAACGTATATTTTTTTTAATTTTTTGCGGTTCTATGCGAGCCAGCCGCACGGTTGAGGTGTTTGGAGACGCGTCTCGGTGCCGGCCAGCTGAGTAGATTGTTTTCGGGATTTAGACAGGAAGAAAAATGTGCACCGTGATCAAAAAACCATTACTAGCAAATAAACGCGTAATTTTTTTTAATTTTTTGCGGTTCTTTGCGAGCCAGCCGCACGGTTGAGGTGTCTTGAGACGCGTCTCGGCGCGAGCCAGTTAGCCAGAGTGTTTTCGGGATTAAGACAGGAAGAAAAATGTGCACCGTAATCAAAAAACCAATACTAGCAAATAAACGTATACACTTTTTTAATTTTTTTGCGGTTCTATGGGAGCAAGCCGCACGGTTGAGGTGTCTGGAGACGCGTCTCGGCGCGAGCCAGCTAGCTCGAGTGTTTTCGGGATTTAGATAGGAAGAAAAATGTGCACCGTGATCAAAAAACCACTACTAGCAAATAAACGTGAACATTTTTTTTAAATTTTTTGCGGTTCTATGCGAGCCAGCCGCACGGTTGAGGTGTCTGGAGACGCGTCTCGGCGCGGGCCAGCTAGCTAGAGTGTTTCCAGGATTTAGACAGGAAAAAAAATGTGCACCGTGATCAAAAAACTATTACTAGCAAATAAACGTATATATTTTTTTAAATTTTTTGCTGTTCGATGCGAGCCAGCCGCACGATTGAGGTGTCTGGAGACGCGTCTCGGCGCGTGCTAGCTAGTTAGGGTATTTTCGGGATTTAGACAGAAAGAAAAATTTGAACCGTGATAAAAAAACCACTACTAGCAAATAAACGTATATATTTTTTTAATTTTTTTGCGGTTCTATGCGAGCCAGCCGCACGGTTGAGGTTTCTGGAGACGCGTCTCGGCGCAGGGCAGCAAGCTAGGGTATTTTCGGGATTTAGACAGGAAGAAAAATTTGCACCGTGATAAAAAAACCACTACTAGCAAATAAACGTATAATTTTTTTTATTTTTTTTGCGGTTCTATGCAAGCCAGCCGCACAGTTGAGGTGTCTGAAGACGCGACTCGGCGCGAACCAGCTAGCTAAAGTATTTTCGGGTTTTAGACAGGAAGAAAAATGTGCAACGTGATCAAAAAACCAATACAAGCAAATAAACGTATATATTTTTTTTATTTTTTTGCGGTTCTATGCGAGCCAGCCGAACGGCTGAGGTGTCTGGAGACGCGTCTCGGCGCGAGCCAGCTAGCCAGAGTGTTTTGGGATTTAGACAGGAAGAAAAATGTGCACCGTGATCAAAAAACCACTACTAGCAAATAAACGAGTACATTTTTTTTTTCATTTTTTGCGTTTCTATGCGAGCCAGCCGCATGGTTGAGAAGTCTGGAGACGCGTTTCGGCGCGAGCCAGCTAGCCAGAGTATTTTGGGATTTAGACAGGAAGAAAAATGTGCACCGTGATCAAAAAACCACTACTAGCAAATAAACGTATATTTTTTTATTTTTTTTGCGGTTTTATGCGAGCCAGCCGCACGGTTGAGTTGTCTGGAGACGCGTCTCGGCGCGGGCCAACTAGCTAGAGTATTTTCGGGATTTAGAAAGGAAGAAATATGTACACCGTGATCAAAAAACCACTACTAGCAAATAAACGTATACATTTTTTTTATTTTTTTGCGGTTCTATGCGAGCCAGCCGCACGTCTGAGGTGTCTGGAGACGCGTCTCGGCGCGAGCCAGCTAGCCAGAGTGTTTTGGGATATAGACAGGAAGAAAAATGTGCACCGTGATCAAGAAGCCACTACTAGCAAATAAACGTATACATTTTTTTAATTTTTTTGCGGTTCTATGGGAGCAAGCCGCACGGTTGAGGTGTCTGGAGACGCGTCTCGGCGCGAGCCAGCTAGCTCGAGTGTTTTCGGGATTTAGATAGGAAGAAAAATGTGCACCGTGATCAAAAAACCACTACTAGCAAATAAACGTGAACATTTTTTTTAAATTTTTTGCGGTTCTATGCGAGCCAGCCGCACGGTTGAGGTGTCTGGAGACGCGTCTCGGCGCGGGCCAGCTAGCTAGAGTGTTTCCAGGATTTAGACAGGAAAAAAAATGTGCACCGTGATCAAAAAACTATTACTAGCAAATAAACGTATATATTTTTTTAAATTTTTTGCTGTTCGATGCGAGCCAGCCGCACGATTGAGGTGTCTGGAGACGCGTCTCGGCGCGTGCTAGCTAGTTAGGGTATTTTCGGGATTTAGACAGAAAGAAAAATTTGAACCGTGATAAAAAAACCACTACTAGCAAATAAACGTATATATTTTTTTAATTTTTTTGCGGTTCTATGCGAGCCAGCCGCACGGTTGAGGTTTCTGGAGACGCGTCTCGGCGCAGGGCAGCAAGCTAGGGTATTTTCGGGATTTAGACAGGAAGAAAAATTTGCACCGTGATAAAAAAACCACTACTAGCAAATAAACGTATAATTTTTTTTATTTTTTTTGCGGTTCTATGCAAGCCAGCCGCACAGTTGAGGTGTCTGAAGACGCGACTCGGCGCGAACCAGCTAGCTAAAGTATTTTCGGGTTTTAGACAGGAAGAAAAATGTGCAACGTGATCAAAAAACCAATACAAGCAAATAAACGTATATATTTTTTTTATTTTTTTGCGGTTCTATGCGAGCCAGCCGAACGGCTGAGGTGTCTGGAGACGCGTCTCGGCGCGAGCCAGCTAGCCAGAGTGTTTTGGGATTTAGACAGGAAGAAAAATGTGCACCGTGATCAAAAAACCACTACTAGCAAATAAACGAGTACATTTTTTTTTTCATTTTTTGCGTTTCTATGCGAGCCAGCCGCATGGTTGAGAAGTCTGGAGACGCGTTTCGGCGCGAGCCAGCTAGCCAGAGTATTTTGGGATTTAGACAGGAAGAAAAATGTGCACCGTGATCAAAAAACCACTACTAGCAAATAAACGTATATTTTTTTATTTTTTTTGCGGTTTTATGCGAGCCAGCCGCACGGTTGAGTTGTCTGGAGACGCGTCTCGGCGCGGGCCAACTAGCTAGAGTATTTTCGGGATTTAGAAAGGAAGAAATATGTACACCGTGATCAAAAAACCACTACTAGCAAATAAACGTATACATTTTTTTTATTTTTTTGCGGTTCTATGCGAGCCAGCCGCACGTCTGAGGTGTCTGGAGACGCGTCTCGGCGCGAGCCAGCTAGCCAGAGTGTTTTGGGATATAGACAGGAAGAAAAATGTGCACCGTGATCAAGAAGCCACTACTAGCAAATAAACGTATACATTTTTTTAATTTTTTGCGGTTTTATGCGAGCCAGCCGCACGGTTGAGGTGTTTGGAGACGCGACTCGATGCGAGCCAGCTAGCTAGAGTCTTTTCGGGATTAAGACAGGAAGAAAAATGTGCACCGTGAACAAAAAACCACTACTAGCAAATAAACGTATACATTTTTTTAAATTTATTGCTGTTCTATGCGAGCCAGCCGCACGGCTGAGGTGTCTGGAGACGCGTCTCGGCGCGAGCAAGCTAGCCAGAGTGTTTTGGGATTAAGACAGGAAGAAAAATGTGCACCGTGATCAAAAAACCACTACTAGCAAATAAACGAGTACATTTTTTTTTTCATTTTTTGCGTTTCTATGCGAGTCAGCCGCATGGTTGAGAAGTCTGGAGACGCGTTTCGGCGCGAGCCAGCTAGCCAGAGTGTTTTGGGATTTCGACAGGAAGAAAAATGTGCACCGTGATCAAAAAACCACTACTAGCAAATAAACGTATACTTTTTTTTAATTTTTTTGCGGTTCTATGCGAGCCAGCCGCACGGCTGAGGTGTCTGGAGACGCGTCTCGGCGCGATGCAGCTAGCTAAATTGTTTTAGGATTTAGACAGGAAGAAAAATGTGCACCGTGATCAAAAAACCACTACTAGCAAATAAACGTATACATTTTTTTAAATTTTTTGCGGTTCTATGCGAGCCAGCCGCACGATTGAGGTGTCTGGAGACGCGTCTCGGTGCCGGCCAGCTAAACAGATTGTTTTCGGGATTTAGACAGGAAGAAAAATGTGCACCGTGATCAAAAAACCATTACTAGCAAATAAACACGTATTTTTTTTTTTAAATATTTTGCGATTCTATGCGAGCCAGCCGCACGGTTGAGGTGTCTTGAGACGCGGCTCGGCGCGAGCCAGTTAGCCAGAGTGTTTTCGAGATTTGGACAGGAAGAAAAATGTGCACCGTGATCAAAAAACCACTACTAGCAAATAAACGTATAAACTTTTTAATTTTTTTGCGGTTCTATGCGAGCCAGCCGCACGGTTGAGGTGTCTGGAGACGCGTCTCGGCGCGGGCCAGCAAGCCAGCGTAATTTCGGGATTTAGACAGGAAGAAAAATGTGCACCGTGATCAAAAAACCACTACTAGCAAATAAACGTATACATTTTTTTAATTTTTTTGCGGTTCTATGCGAGCCAGCCGCACAGCTGAGATGTCTGGAGACGCGACTCGGCGCGAGCCAGCTAGCCAGAGTGTTTTGGGATTTAGACAGGAAGAAAAATGTGCACCGTGATCAAAAAACCAGTACTAGCAAATAAACGAGTACATTTTTTTTTCATTTTTTGCGGTTCTATGCGAGACAGCCGCACGGTTGAGAGGTCTGGAGACGCGTCTCGGCGCGAGCCAGCTAGCGAGAGTGTTTTCGGGATTTAGACAGGAAGAAAAATTTGCACCGTGATAAAAAAACCACTACTAGCAAATAAACATATATTTTTTTTTATTTTTTTTGCGGTTCTATGCGAGCCAGCCGCACGGTTGAGGTGTCTGGAGACGCGTCTGGCGCGAGCCAGCTAGCTTAAGTATTTTCGGGATTAAGACAGGAAGAAAAATGTGCACCGTGATCAAAAAACCACTACTAGCAAATAAACGTATATATTTTTTTTATTTTTTTGCGGTTCTATGCGAGCCAGCCGCATGGCTGAGGTGTCTCGAGACGCGTCTTGGCGCGAGCCAGCTAGCCAGAGTGTTTTGGGATTTAGACAGGAAGAAAAATGTGCACCGTGATCAAAAAACCACTACTAGCAAATAAACGTATACTTTTTTTTAATTTTTTTGCGGTTCTATGCGAGCCAGCCGCACGGCTGAGGTGTCTGGAGACGCGTCTCAGCGCGGGCCAACAAGCTAGAGTATTTTCGGGATTTAGACAGGAAGAAAAATGTACACCGTGATCAAAAAACCACTACTAGCAAATAAACGCGTAATTTTTTTTTTAATTTTTTGCGGTTCTATGCGAACCAGCCGCACGGTTGAGGTGTCTGGAGATGCGTCTCCGCGCGGGCCAGCTGGTTAAAGTGTTTTCAGGTTTTAGACAGGAAGAAAAATGTGCAACGTGATCAAAAAACCACTACTAGCAAATAAACGTATACATTTTTTTAAATTTTTTGCGGTTCTATGCGAGCCAGCCGCACGGTTGAGGTCTCTGGAGACGCGTCTCGGTGCGGACCAGCTAGCTAGAGTGTTTCCGGGATTTAGACAGGACGAAAAATGTGCACCGTGATCAAAAAGCCACTACTAGCAAATAAACGTATAATTTTTTTTATTTTTTGCGGTTCTATGCGAGCCTGCCGCACGGTTGAGGTAGACACCTCAACCGTGCGGCAGGCTCAGCGCGTCTCAGCGCGAGCCAGCTAGCTAGATTATTTTTGGGATTTCGACAGGAAGAAAAATGTGCACCGTGATCAAAAAACCACTACTAGCAAATAAACGTATACATTTTTTTTAATTTTTTGCGGTTCTATGCGAGCCAGCCGCACGGTTGAGGTGTCTGGAGACGCGTCTCGGTGCCGGCCAGCTAAGTAGATTGTTTTCGGGATTTAGACAGGAAGAAAAATGTGCACCGTGATCAAAAAACCATTACTAGCAAATAAACGCGTAATTTTTTTTTAATTTTTTGCGGTTCTATGGGAGCAAGCTGCACGGTTGAGGTGTCTGGAGACGCGTCTCGGCGCGAGCCAGTTAGCCAGATTGTTTTCGGGATTTGGACAGGAAGAAAAATGTGCACCGTGATCAAAATACCACTACTAGCAAATAAACGTATAAACTTTTTTAAATTTTTTGCGGTTCTATGGGAGCAAGCTGCACGGTTGAGATGTCTGGAGACGCGTCTCGGTGCGGGTCAGCTAGATAGCGTATTTCCGGGATTTAGACAGGAAGAAAAATGTGCACCGTGATCAAAAAGCCACTACTAGCAAATAAACGTATACATTTTTTTAATTTTTTGCGGTTCTATGCGAGCCAGCCGCACGGTTGAGGTGTCTGGAGACGCGTCTCGGTGCCGGCCAGCTAAGTAGATTGTTTTCGGGATTTAGACAGGAAGAAAAATGTGCACCGTGATCAAAAAACCATTACTAGCAAATAAACGCGTAATTTTTTTTTAATTTTTTGCGGTTCTATGGGAGCAAGCTGCACGGTTGAGGTGTCTGGAGACGCGTCTCGGCGCGAGCCAGTTAGCCAGATTGTTTTCGGGATTTGGACAGGAAGAAAAATGTGCACCGTGATCAAAATACCACTACTAGCAAATAAACGTATAAACTTTTTTAAATTTTTTGCGGTTCTATGGGAGCAAGCTGCACGGTTGAGATGTCTGGAGACGCGTCTCGGTGCGGGTCAGCTAGATAGCGTATTTCCGGGATTTAGACAGGAAGAAAAATGTGCACCGTGATCAAAAAGCCACTACTAGCAAACAAACGTAAACATTTTTTTTTTTTTTTTGCGGTTCTATGCGAGCCTGCCGCACGGTTGAGGTGTCTGGAGACGCGTTTCGGCGCGAGCCAGCTAGCTAGATTGTTTTCGGGATTTAGACAGGAAGAAAAATGTGCACCGTGATCAAAAAACCACTACTAGCAAATAAACGTTTACATTTTTTTTTTAATTTTTTGTGGTTCTTTGCGAGCCAGCCGCACGCTTGAGGTGTCTGAAGACGCGTCTCGACGCGAGCCAGCTAGCTAGAGTGTTTTCGGGATTAAGACAGGAAGAAAAATGTGCACCGTGATCAAAAAACCACTACTAGCAAATAAACGTATACATTTTTTTAAATTTATTGCTGTTCTATGCGAGCCAGCCGCACGGCTGAGGTGTCTGGAGACGCGTCTTGGCGCGAGCCAGCTAGCCAGATTGTTTTGGGATTAAGACAGGAAGAAAAATGTGCACCGTGATCAAAAAACCACTACTAGCAAATAAACGAGTACATTTTTTTTTCATTTTTTGCGTTTCTATGCGAGCCAGCCGCATGGTTGAGAAGTCTGGAGACGCGTTTCGGCGCGAGCCAGCTAGCCAGAGTGTTTTGGGATTTCGACAGGAAGAAAAATGTGCACCGTGATCAAAAACCACTACTAGCAAATAAACGTATAAACTTTTTTAAATTTTTTGCGGTTCTATGGGAGCAAGCTGCACGGTTGAGATGTCTGGAGACGCGTCTCGGTGCGGGTCAGCTAGATAGCGTATTTCCGGGATTTAGACAGGAAGAAAAATGTGCACCGTGATCAAAAAGCCACTACTAGCAAATAAACGTATACATTTTTTTAATTTTTTGCGGTTCTATGCGAGCCAGCCGCACGGTTGAGGTGTTTGGAGACGCGACTCGACGCGAGCCAGCCGCACGGTTGAGGTGTTTGGAGACGCGACTCGACGCGAGCCAGCTAGCTAGAGTCTTTTCGGGATTAAGACAGGAAGAAAAATGTGCACCGTGATCAAAAAATTACTACTAGCAAACAAACGTAAACATTTTTTTTTTTTTTTTGCGGTTCTATGCGAGCCTGCCGCACGGTTGAGGTGTCTGGAGACGCGTTTCGGCGCGAGCCAGCTAGCTAGATTGTTTTCGGGATTTAGACAGGAAGAAAAATGTGCACCGTGATCAAAAAACCACTACTAGCAAATAAACGTTTACATTTTTTTTTTAATTTTTTGTGGTTCTTTGCGAGCCAGCCGCACGCTTGAGGTGTCTGAAGACGCGTCTCGACGCGAGCCAGCTAGCTAGAGTGTTTTCGGGATTAAGACAGGAAGAAAAATGTGCACCGTGATCAAAAAACCACTACTAGCAAATAAACGTATACATTTTTTTAAATTTATTGCTGTTCTATGCGAGCCAGCCGCACGGCTGAGGTGTCTGGAGACGCGTCTTGGCGCGAGCCAGCTAGCCAGATTGTTTTGGGATTAAGACAGGAAGAAAAATGTGCACCGTGATCAAAAAACCACTACTAGCAAATAAACGAGTACATTTTTTTTTCATTTTTTGCGTTTCTATGCGAGCCAGCCGCATGGTTGAGAAGTCTGGAGACGCGTTTCGGCGCGAGCCAGCTAGCCAGAGTGTTTTGGGATTTCGACAGGAAGAAAAATGTGCACCGTGATCAAAAACCACTACTAGCAAATAAACGTATACTTTTTTTTTATTTTTTTGCGGTTCTATGCGAGCCAGCCGCACGGCTGAGGTGTCTGGAGACGCGTCTCGGCGCGATCCAGCTAGCCAGATTGTTTTAGGATTTAGACAGGAAGAAAAATGTGCACCGTGATCAAAAAACCACTACTAGCAAATAAACGTATAATTTTTTTTAATTTTTTTGCGGTTCTATGCGAGCCAGCCACACGGCTGAGGTGTCTGAAGACGCGGCTCGGTGCAAGCCAGCTAGCCAGAGTATTTTTGGGATTTCGACAGGAAGAAAAATGTGCACCGTGATCAAAAAACCACTACTAGCAAATAAACGTATACTCTTTTTTAATTTTTTTGCGGTTCTATGCGAGCCAGCCGCACGGCTGAGGTGTCTGGAGACGCGTCTTAGCGCGGGCCAACTAGCTAGAGTATTTTCGGGATTTAGACAGGAAGAAAAATGTACACCGTGATCAAAAAACCACTACTAGCAAATAAACGCGTAATTTTTTTTTTAATTTTTTGCGGTTCTATGCGAGCCAGCCGCACGGTTGAGGTGTCTGGAGACGCGTCTCGGTGCCGGCCAGCTAAGTAGATTGTTTTCGGGATTTAGACAGGAAGAAAAATGTGCACCGTGATCAAAAAACCATTACTAGCAAATAAACGCGTAATTTTTTTTTAATTTTTTGCGGTTCTATGGGAGCAAGCTGCACGGTTGAGGTGTCTGGAGACGCGTCTCGGCGCGAGCCAGTTAGCCAGATTGTTTTCGGGATTTGGACAGGAAGAAAAATGTGCACCGTGATCAAAATACCACTACTAGCAAATAAACGTATAAACTTTTTTAAATTTTTTGCGGTTCTATGGGAGCAAGCTGCACGGTTGAGATGTCTGGAGACGCGTCTCGGTGCGGGTCAGCTAGATAGCGTATTTCCGGGATTTAGACAGGAAGAAAAATGTGCACCGTGATCAAAAAGCCACTACTAGCAAATAAACGTATACATTTTTTTAATATTTTGCGGTTCTATGCGAGCCAGCCGCACGGTTGAGGTGTTTGGAGACGCGACTCGACGCGAGCCAGCCGCACGGTTGAGGTGTTTGGAGACGCGACTCGACGCGAGCCAGCTAGCTAGAGTCTTTTCGGGATTAAGACAGGAAGAAAAATGTGCACCGTGATCAAAAAATTACTACTAGCAAACAAACGTAAACATTTTTTTTTTTTTTTTGCGGTTCTATGCGAGCCTGCCGCACGGTTGAGGTGTCTGGAGACGCGTTTCGGCGCGAGCCAGCTAGCTAGATTGTTTTCGGGATTTAGACAGGAAGAAAAATGTGCACCGTGATCAAAAAACCACTACTAGCAAATAAACGTTTACATTTTTTTTTAATTTTTTGTGGTTCTTTGCGAGCCAGCCGCACGGCTGAGGTGTCTGGAGACGCGTCTCGGCGCGATCCAGCTAGCCAGATTGTTTTAGGATTTAGACAGGAAGAAAAATGTGCACCGTGATCAAAAAACCACTACTAGCAAATAAACGTATACTTTTTTTTTAATTTTTTTGCGGTTCTATGCGAGCCAGCCACACGGCTGAGGTGTCTGAAGACGCGGCTCGGTGCAAGCCAGCTAGCCAGAGTATTTTTGGGATTTCGACAGGAAGAAAAATGTGCACCGTGATCAAAAAACCACTACTAGCAAATAAACGTATACTCTTTTTTAATTTTTTTGCGGTTCTATGCGAGCCAGCCGCACGGCTGAGGTGTCTGGAGACGCGTCTTAGCGCGGGCCAACTAGCTAGAGTATTTTCGGGATTTAGACAGGAAGAAAAATGTACACCGTGATCAAAAAACCACTACTAGCAAATAAACGCGTAATTTTTTTTTTAATTTTTTGCGGTTCTATGCTAGCCAGCCGCACGGTTGAGGTGTCTGGAGACGCGTCTCGGTGCCGGCCAGCTAAGTAGATTGTTTTCGGGATTTAGACAGGAAGAAAAATGTGCACCGTGATCAAAAAACCATTACTAGCAAATAAACGCGTAATTTTTTTTTAATTTTTTGCGGTTCTATGGGAGCAAGCTGCACGGTTGAGGTGTCTGGAGACGCGTCTCGGCGCGAGCCAGTTAGCCAGAGTGTTTTCGGGATTTGGACAGGAAGAAAAATGTGCACCGTGATCAAAATACCACTACTAGCAAATAAACGTATAAACTTTTTTAAATTTTTTGCGGTTCTATGGGAGCAAGCTGCACGGTTGAGGTGTCTGGAGACGCGTCTCGGTGCGGGTCAGCTAGATAGCGTATTTCCGGGATTTAGACAGGAAGAAAAATGTGCACCGTGATCAAAAAGCCACTACTAGCAAATAAACGTATACATTTTTTTAATTTTTTGCGGTTCTATGCGAGCCAGCCGCACGGTTGAGGTGTTTGGAGACGCGACTCGACGCGAGCCAGCCGCACGATTGAGGTGTTTGGAGACGCGACTCGACGCGAGCCAGCTAGCTAGAGTCTTTTCGGGATTAAGAGAGGAAGAAAAATGTGCACCGTGATCAAAAAATTACTACTAGCAAACAAACGTAAACATTTTTTTATTTTTTTTGCGGTTCTATGCGAGCCTGCAGCACGGTTGAGGTGTCTGGAGACGCGTCTCGGCGCGAGCCAGCTAGCTAGAGTGTTTTCGGGATTTAAACAGGAAGAAAAATGTGCACCGTGATCAAAAAACCACTACTAGCAAACAAACGTAAACATTTTTTTATTTTTTTTGCGGTTCTATGCGAGCCTGCCGCACGGTTGAGGTGTCTGGAGACGCGTTTCGGCGCGAGCCAGCTAGCTAGATTGTTTTCGGGATTTAGACAGGAAGAAAAATGTGCACCGTGATCAAAAAACCACTACTAGCAAATAAACGTATACATTTTTTTTTTAATTTTTTGCGGTTCTTTGCGAGCCAGCCGCACGCTTGAGGTGTCTGAAGACGCGTCTCGACGCGAGCCAGCTAGCTAGAGTGTTTTCGGGATTAAGACAGGAAGAAAAATGTGCACCGTGATCAAAAAACCACTACTAGCAAATAAACGAGTACATTTTTTTTTCATTTTTTGCGTTTCTATGCGAGCCAGCCGCATGGTTGAGAAGTCTGGAGACGCGTTTCGGCGCGAGCCAGCTTGCCAGAGTGTTTTGGGATTTCGACAGGAAGAAAAATGTGCACCGTGATCAAAAACCACTACTAGCAAATAAACGTATACTTTTTTTTAATTTTTTTGCGGTTCTATGCGAGCCAGCCGCACGGCTGAGGTGTCTGGAGACGCGTCTCGGCGCGATCCAGCTAGCCAGATTGTTTTAGGATTTAGACAGGAAGAAAAATGTGCACCGTGATCAAAAAACCACTACTAGCAAATAAACGTATACTTTTTTTTTAATTTTTTTGCGGTTCTATGCGAGCCAGCCACTCGGCTGAGGTGTCTGAAGACGCGGCTCGGTGCAAGCCAGCTAGCCAGAGTATTTTTGGGATTTCGACAGGAAGAAAAATGTGCACCGTGATCAAAAAACCACTACTAGCAAATAAACGTATACTCTTTTTTAATTTTTTTGCGGTTCTATGCGAGCCAGCCGCACGGCTGAGGTGTCTGGAGACGCGTCTCAGCGCGGGCCAACTAGCTAGAGTATTTTCGGGATTTAGACAGGATGAAAAATGTACACCGTGATCAAAAAACCACTACTAGCAAATAAACGTATACATTTTTTAAAATTTTTTACGGTTCTATGCGAGCCAGCCGCACGGTTGAGGTGTCTGGAGACGCGTTTCGGTGCGGGCCAGCTAGCTAGAGTGTTTCAGGGATTTAGACAGGAAGAAAAATGTGCACCGTGATCAAAAAGCCACTACTAGCAAATAAACGTATATTTTTTTTTATTTTTTGCGGTTCTATGAGAGCCAGCCGCACGGTTGAGGTGTCTGGAGACGCGTTTCGGCGCCGGCCAGCTAACTAGATTGTTTTCGGGATTTAGACAGGAAGAAAAATGTGCACCGTGATCAAAAAACCACTACTAGCAAATAAACGTATACTTTTTTTTTAATTTTTTTGCGGTTCTATGCGAGCCAGCCACACGGCTCAGGTGTCTTAAGACGCGGCTCGGCGCAAGCCAGCTAGCCAGAGTATTTTTGGGATTTCGACAGGAAGAAAAATGTGCACCGTGATCAAAAAGCCACTACTAGCAAATAAACGTATAATTTTTTTTATTTTTTGCGGTTCTATGCGAGCCAGCCGCACGGCTGAGGTGTCTGGAGACGCGTCTCGGCGCGATCCAGCTAGCCAGATTGTTTTAGGATTTAGACAGGAAGAAAAATGTGCACTGTGATCAAAAATCAGCCGCACGGCTGAGGTGTCTGGAGACGCGTCTCAGCGCGA
The DNA here is from genome assembly GCA_947578705.1 of Lacanobia wlatinum. Lineage (NCBI taxonomy): Eukaryota > Metazoa > Arthropoda > Insecta > Lepidoptera > Noctuidae > Lacanobia > Lacanobia wlatinum. Next base: position 29,799,481 of record OX388032.1, read on the forward strand.
GCCAGCTAGCTAGATTATTTTTGGGATTTCAACAGGAAGAAAAATGTGCACCGTGATCAAAAAACCACTACTAGCAAATAAACGTATACATTTTTTTTAATTTTTTGCGGTTCTATGTGAGCCAGCCGCACGGTTGAGGTGTCTGGAGACGCGTCTCGGTGCCGGCCAGCTAAGTAGATTGTTTTCGGGATTTAGACAGGAAGAAAAATGTGCACCGTGATCAAAAAACCATTACTAGCAAATAAACGCGTATTTTTTTTTTTAATTTTTTGCGATTCTATGCGAGCCAGCCGCACGGTTGAGATGTCTTGAGACGCGTCTCGGCGCGGGCCAGCAAGCCAGCGTAATTTCGGGATTTAGACAGGAAGAAAAATGTGCACCGTGATCAAAAAACCACTACTAGCAAATAAACGTATACATTTTTTTAATTTTTTTGCGGTTCTATGCGAGCCAGCCGCACGGCTGAGGTGTCTGGAGACGCGACTCGGCGCGAGCCAGCTAGCCAGATTGTTTTGGGATTTAGACAGGAAGAAAAATGTTCACCGTGATCAAAAAACCAGTACTAGCAAATAAACGAGTACATTTTTTTTTCATTTTTTGCGGTTCTATGCGAGCCAGCCGTATGGTTGAGAAGTCTGGAGACGCGTCTCGGCGCGAGCCAGCTAGCGAGAGTGTTTTCGGGATTTAGACAGGAAGAAAAATTTGCACCGTGATAAAAAAACCACTACTAGCAAATAAACGTATATTTTTTTAATTCTTTTGCGGTTTTTTGCGAGCCAGCCGCACGGTTGAGGTGTCTGGAGATGCGTCTCGGCGCGGGCCAGCTGGCTAAAGTGTTTTCAGGTTTTAGACAGGAAGAAAAATGTGCAACGTGATCAAAAAACCACTACTAGCAAATAAACGTATACATTTTTTTTAATTTTTTGCGGTTCTATGCGAGCCAGCCGCACGGTTGAGGTGTCTGGAGACGCGTCTCGGTGCGGGCCAGCTAGCTAGAGTGTTTCCGGGATTTAGACAGGAAGAAAAATGTGCACCGTGATCAAAAAGCCACTACTAGCAAATAAACGTATTCATTTTTTTTATTTTTTTGCGGGTTTGTACGAGCCAGCCGCACGGCTGAGGTGCCTGGAGACGCGTCTGGGGCGAGCCAGCTAGCTAGAGAGTTTTCGGGATTAAGACAGGAAGAAAAATGTGCACCGTGATCAAAAAACCACTACTAGCAAATAAACGAGTACATTTTTTTTTCATTTTTTGCGTTTCTATGCGAGCCAGCCGCATGGTTGAGAAGTCTGGAGACGCGTTTCGGCGCGAGCCAGCTAGCCAGAGTGTTTTGGGATTTCGACAGGAAGAAAAATGTGCACCGTGATCAAAAACCACTACTAGCAAATAAACGTATACTTTTTTTTAATTTTTTTGCGGTTCTATGCGAGCCAGCCGCACGGCTGAGGTGTCTGGAGACGCATCTCGGCGCGATCCAGCTAGCCAGATTGTTTTAGGATTTAGACAGGAAGAAAAATGTGCACCGTGATCAAAAAACCACTACTAGCAAATAAACGTATACTTTTTTTTTAATTTTTTTGCGGTTCTATGCGAGCCAGCCACTCGGCTGAGGTGTCTGAAGACGCGGCTCGGTGCAAGCCAGCTAGCCAGAGTATTTTTGGGATTTCGACAGGAAGAAAAATGTGCACCGTGATCAAAAAACCACTACTAGCAAATAAACGTATACTCTTTTTTAATTTTTTTGCGGTTCTATGCGAGCCAGCCGCACGGCTGAGGTGTCTGGAGATGCGTCTCAGCGCGGGCCAACTAGCTAGAGTATTTTCGGGATTTAGACAGGAAGAAAAATGTACACCGTGATCAAAAAACCACTACTAGCAAATAAACGCGTAATTTTTTTTTTAATTTTTTGCGGTTCTATGCGAGCCAGCCGCACGGTTGAGGTGTCTGGAGATGCGTCTCGGCGCGGGCCAGCTGGTTAAAGTATTTTCAGGTTTTAGACAGGAAGAAAATAGTGCAACGTGATCAAAAAACCACTACTAGCAAATAAACGTATACATTTTTTTAATTTTTTTGCGGTTCTATGCGAGCCAGCCGCACGGTTGAGGTGTCTGGAGACGCGTTTCGGTGCGGGCCAGCTAGCTAGAGTGTTTCAGGGATTTAGACAGGAAGAAAAATGTGCACCGTGATCAAAAAGCCACTACTAGCAAATAAACGTATATTTTTTTTTATTTTTTGCGGTTCTATGCGAGCCAGCCGCACGGTTGAGGTGTCTGGAGACGCGTTTCGGCGCCGGCCAGCTAACTAGATTGTTTTCGGGATTTAGACAGGAAGAAAAATTTGCACCGTGATAAAAAAACCACTACTAGCAAATAAACATATAATTTTTTTTATTTTTTTTGCGGTTCTATGCGAGCCAGCCGCACGGTTGAGGTGTCTGGAGACGCGTCTGGCGCGAGCCAGCTAGCTTAAGTATTTTCGGGATTAAGACAGGAAGAAAAATGTGCACCGTGATCAAAAAACCACTACTAGCAAATAAACGTATATATTTTTTTTATTTTTTTGCGGTTCTATGCGAGCCAGCCGCATGGCTGAGGTGTCTCGAGACGCGTCTTGGCGCGAGCCAGCTAGCCAGAGTGTTTTGGGATTTAGACAGGAAGAAAAATGTGCACCGTGATCAAAAAACCACTACTAGCAAATAAACGTATACTTTTTTTTAATTTTTTTGCGGTTCTATGCGAGCCAGCCGCACGGCTGAGGTGTCTGGAGACGCGTCTCAGCGCGGGCCAACTAGCTAGAGTATTTTCGGGATTTAGACAGGAAGAAAAATGTACACCGTGATCAAAAAACCACTACTAGCAAATAAACGCGTAATTTTTTTTTTAATTTTTTGCGGTTCTATGCGAACCAGCCGCACGGTTGAGGTGTCTGGAGATGCGTCTCCGCGCGGGCCAGCTGGTTAAAGTGTTTTCAGGTTTTAGACAGGAAGAAAAATGTGCAACGTGATCAAAAAACCACTACTAGCAAATAAACGTATACATTTTTTTAAATTTTTTGCGGTTCTATGCGAGCCAGCCGCACGGTTGAGGTGTCTGGAGACGCGTCTCGGTGCGGACCAGCTAGCTAGAGTGTTTCCGGGATTTAGACAGGAAGAAAAATGTGCACCGTGATCAAAAAGCCACTACTAGCAAATAAACGTATAATTTTTTTTATTTTTTGCGGTTCTATGCGAGCCTGCCGCACGGTTGAGGTGTCTGGAGACGCGTCTCAGCGCGAGCGAGCTAGCTAGATTATTTTTGGGATTTCGACAGGAAGAAAAATGTGCACCGTGATCAAAAAACCACTACTAGCAAATAAACGTATACATTTTTTTTAATTTTTTGCGGTTCTATGCGAGCCAGCCGCACGGTTGAGGTGTCTGGAGACGCGTCTCGGTGCCGGCCAGCTAAGTAGATTGTTTTCGGGATTTAGACAGGAAGAAAAATGTGCACCGTGATCAAAAAACCATTACTAGCAAATAAACGCGTAATTTTTTTTTAATTTTTTGCGGTTCTATGGGAGCAAGCTGCACGGTTGAGGTGTCTGGAGACGCGTCTCGGCGCGAGCCAGTTAGCCAGATTGTTTTCGGGATTTGGACAGGAAGAAAAATGTGCACCGTGATCAAAATACCACTACTAGCAAATAAACGTATAAACTTTTTTAAATTTTTTGCGGTTCTATGGGAGCAAGCTGCACGGTTGAGATGTCTGGAGACGCGTCTCGGTGCGGGTCAGCTAGATAGCGTATTTCCGGGATTTAGACAGGAAGAAAAATGTGCACCGTGATCAAAAAGCCACTACTAGCAAATAAACGTATACATTTTTTTAATTTTTTGCGGTTCTATGCGAGCCAGCCGCACGGTTGAGGTGTTTGGAGACGCGACTCGACGCGAGCCAGCCGCACGGTTGAGGTGTTTGGAGACGCGACTCGACGCGAGCCAGCTAGCTAGAGTCTTTTCGGGATTAAGACAGGAAGAAAAATGTGCACCGTGATCAAAAAATTACTACTAGCAAACAAACGTAAACATTTTTTTTTTTTTTTGCGGTTCTATGCGAGCCTGCCGCACGGTTGAGGTGTCTGGAGACGCGTTTCGGCGCGAGCCAGCTAGCTAGATTGTTTTCGGGATTTAGACAGGAAGAAAAATGTGCACCGTGATCAAAAAACCACTACTAGCAAATAAACGTTTACATTTTTTTTTTAATGTTTTGTGGTTCTTTGCGAGCCAGCCGCACGATTGAGGTGTCTGAAGACGCGTCTCGACGCGAGCCAGCTAGCTAGAGTGTTTTCGGGATTAAGACAGGAAGAAAAATGTGCACCGTGATCAAAAAACCACTACTAGCAAATAAACGTATACATTTTTTTAAATTTATTGCTGTTCTATGCGAGCCAGCCGCACGGCTGAGGTGTCTGGAGACGCGTCTTGGCGCGAGCCAGCTAGCCAGATTGTTTTGGGATTAAGACAGGAAGAAAAATGTGCACCGTGATCAAAAAACCACTACTAGCAAATAAACGAGTACATTTTTTTTTCATTTTTTGCGTTTCTATGCGAGCCAGCCGCATGGTTGAGAAGTCTGGAGACGCGTTTCGGCGCGAGCCAGCTAGCCAGAGTGTTTTGGGATTTCGACAGGAAGAAAAATGTGCACCGTGATCAAAAACCACTACTAGCAAATAAACGTATACTTTTTTTTTTATTTTTTTGCGGTTCTATGCGAGCCAGCCGCACGGCTGAGGTGTCTGGAGACGCGTCTCGGCGCGATCCAGCTAGCCAGATTGTTTTAGGATTTAGACAGGAAGAAAAATGTGCACCGTGATCAAAAAACCACTACTAGCAAATAAACGTATACTTTTTTTTTAATTTTTTTGCGGTTCTATGCGAGCCAGCCACACGGCTGAGGTGTCTGAAGACGCGGCTCGGTGCAAGCCAGCTAGCCAGAGTATTTTTGGGATTTCGACAGGAAGAAAAATGTGCACCGTGATCAAAAAACCACTACTAGCAAATAAACGTATACTCTTTTTTAATTTTTTTGCGGTTCTATGCGAGCCAGCCGCACGGCTGAGGTGTCTGGAGACGCGTCTTAGCGCGGGCCAACTAGCTAGAGTATTTTCGGGATTTAGACAGGAAGAAAAATGTACACCGTGATCAAAAAACCACTACTAGCAAATAAACGCGTAATTTTTTTTTTAATTTTTTGCGGTTCTATGCGAGCCAGCCGCACGGTTGAGGTGTCTGGAGACGCGTCTCGGTGCCGGCCAGCTAAGTAGATTGTTTTCGGGATTTAGACAGGAAGAAAAATGTGCACCGTGATCAAAAAACCATTACTAGCAAATAAACGCGTAATTTTTTTTTAATTTTTTGCGGTTCTATGGGAGCAAGCTGCACGGTTGAGGTGTCTGGAGACGCGTCTCGGCGCGAGCCAGTTAGCCAGAGTGTTTTCGGGATTTGGACAGGAAGAAAAATGTGCACCGTGATCAAAATACCACTACTAGCAAATAAACGTATAAACTTTTTTAAATTTTTTGCGGTTCTATGGGAGCAAGCTGCACGGTTGAGGTGTCTGGAGACGCGTCTCGGTGCGGGTCAGCTAGATAGCGTATTTCCGGGATTTAGACAGGAAGAAAAATGTGCACCGTGATCAAAAAGCCACTACTAGCAAATAAACGTATACATTTTTTTAATTTTTTGCGGTTCTATGCGAGCCAGCCGCACGGTTGAGGTGTTTGGAGACGCGACTCGACGCGAGCCAGCCGCACGATTGAGGTGTTTGGAGACGCGACTCGACGCGAGCCAGCTAGCTAGAGTCTTTTCGGGATTAAGAGAGGAAGAAAAATGTGCACCGTGATCAAAAAATTACTACTAGCAAACAAACGTAAACATTTTTTTATTTTTTTTGCGGTTCTATGCGAGCCTGCCGCACGGTTGAGGTGTCTGGAGACGCGTCTCGGCGCGAGCCAGCTAGCTAGAGTGTTTTCGGGATTTAAACAGGAAGAAAAATGTGCACCGTGATCAAAAAACCACTACTAGCAAACAAACGTAAACATTTTTTTATTTTTTTTGCGGTTCTATGCGAGCCTGCCGCACGGTTGAGGTGTCTGGAGACGCGTTTCGGCGCGAGCCAGCTAGCTAGATTGTTTTCGGGATTTAGACAGGAAGAAAAATGTGCACCGTGATCAAAAAGCCACTACTAGCAAATAAACGTATAATTTTTTTTATTTTTTGCGGTTCTATGCGAGCCAGCCGCACGGCTGAGGTGTCTGGAGACGCGTCTCGGCGCGATCCAGCTAGCCAGATTGTTTTAGGATTTAGACAGGAAGAAAAATGTGCACTGTGATCAAAAATCAGCCGCACGGCTGAGGTGTCTGGAGACGCGTCTCAGCGCGAGCCAGCTAGCTAGATTATTTTTGGGATTTCAACAGGAAGAAAAATGTGCACCGTGATCAAAAAACCACTACTAGCAAATAAACGTATACATTTTTTTTAATTTTTTGCGGTTATATGTGAGCCAGCCGCACGGTTGAGGTGTCTGGAGACGCGTCTCGGTGCCGGCCAGCTAAGTAGATTGTTTTCGGGATTTAGACAGGAAGAAAAATGTGCACCGTGATCAAAAAACCATTACTAGCAAATAAACGCGTATTTTTTTTTTTAATTTTTTGCGATTCTATGCGAGCCAGCCGCACGGTTGAGATGTCTTGAGACGCGTCTCGGCGCGGGCCAGCAAGCCAGCGTAATTTCGGGATTTAGACAGGAAGAAAAATGTGCACCGTGATCAAAAAACCACTACTAGCAAATAAACGTATACATTTTTTTAATTTTTTTGCGGTTCTATGCGAGCCAGCCGCACGGCTGAGGTGTCTGGAGACGCGACTCGGCGCGAGCCAGCTAGCCAGATTGTTTTGGGATTTAGACAGGAAGAAAAATGTTCACCGTGATCAAAAAACCAGTACTAGCAAATAAACGAGTACATTTTTTTTTTCATTTTTTGCGGTTCTATGCGAGCCAGCCGTATGGTTGAGAAGTCTGGAGACGCGTCTCGGCGCGAGCCAGCTAGCGAGAGTGTTTTCGGGATTTAGACAGGAAGAAAAATTTGCACCGTGATAAAAAAACCACTACTAGCAAATAAACGTATATTTTTTTAATTCTTTTGCGGTTTTTTGCGAGCCAGCCGCACGGTTGAGGTGTCTGGAGATGCGTCTCGGCGCGGGCCAGCTGGCTAAAGTGTTTTCAGGTTTTAGACAGGAAGAAAAATGTGCAACGTGATCAAAAAACCACTACTAGCAAATAAACGTATACATTTTTTTTAATTTTTTTGCGGTTCTATGCGAGCCAGCCGCACGGTTGAGGTGTCTGGAGACGCGTCTCGGTGCGGGCCAGCTATATGAGTGTTTCCGGGATTTAGACAGGAAGGAAAATGTGCACCGTGATCAAAAAGCCACTACTAGCAAATAAACGTATACATTTTTTTTATTTTTTTGCGGGTCTGTACGAGCCAGCCGCACGGCTGAGGTGCCTGGAGACGCGTCTGGGGCGAGCCAGCTAGCTAGAGTGTTTTCGGGATTAAGACAGGAAGAAAAATGTGCACCGTGATCAAAAAACCACTACTAGCAAATAAACGAGTACATTTTTTTTTCATTTTTTGCGTTTCTATGCGAGCCAGCCGCATGGTTGAGAAGTCTGGAGACGCGTTTCGGCGCGAGCCAGCTAGCCAGAGTGTTTTGGGATTTCGACAGGAAGAAAAATGTGCACCGTGATCAAAAACCACTACTAGCAAATAAACGTATACTTTTTTTTAATATTTTTGCGGTTCTATGCGAGCCAGCCGCACGGCTGAGGTGTCTGGAGACGCATCTCGGCGCGATCCAGCTAGCCAGATTGTTTTAGGATTTAGACAGGAAGAAAAATGTGCACCGTGATCAAAAAACCACTACTAGCAAATAAACGTATACTTTTTTTTTAATTTTTTTGCGGTTCTATGCGAGCCAGCCACTCGGCTGAGGTGTCTGAAGACGCGGCTCGGTGCAAGCCAGCTAGCCAGAGTATTTTTGGGATTTCGACAGGAAGAAAAATGTGCACCGTGATCAAAAAACCACTACTAGCAAATAAACGTATACTCTTTTTTAATTTTTTTGCGGTTCTATGCGAGCCAGCCGCACGGCTGAGGTGTCTGGAGACGCGTCTCAGCGCGGGCCAACTAGCTAGAGTATTTTCGGGATTTAGACAGGAAGAAAAATGTACACCGTGATCAAAAAACCACTACTAGCAAATAAACGCGTAATTTTTTTTTTAATTTTTTGCGGTTCTATGCGAGCCAGCCGCACGGTTGAGGTGTCTGGAGATGCGTCTCGGCGCGGGCCAGCTGGTTAAAGTATTTTCAGGTTTTAGACAGGAAGAAAATAGTGCAACGTGATCAAAAAACCACTACTAGCAAATAAACGTATACATTTTTTTAATTTTTTTGCGGTTCTATGCGAGCCAGCCGCACGGTTGAGGTGTCTGGAGACGCGTTTCGGTGCGGGCCAGCTAGCTAGAGTGTTTCAGGGATTTAGACAGGAAGAAAAATGTGCACCGTGATCAAAAAGCCACTACTAGCAAATAAACGTATATTTTTTTTTATTTTTTGCGGTTCTATGCGAGCCAGCCGCACGGTTGAGGTGTCTGGAGACGCGTTTCGGCGCCGGCCAGCTAACTAGATTGTTTTCGGGATTTAGACAGGAAGAAAAATGTGCACCGTGATCAAAAAACCACTACTAGCAAATAAACGTATACTTTTTTTTTAATTTTTTTGCGGTTCTATGCGAGCCAGCCACACGGCTCAGGTGTCTAAAGACGCGGCTCGGCGCAAGCCAGCTAGCCAGAGTATTTTTGGGATTTCGACAGGAAGAAAAATGTGCACCGTGATCAAAAAGCCACTACTAGCAAATAAACGTATAATTTTTTTTATTTTTTGCGGTTCTATGCGAGCCAGCCGCACGGCTGAGGTGTCTGGAGACGCGTCTCGGCGCGATCCAGCTAGCCAGATTGTTTTAGGATTTAGACAGGAAGAAAAATGTGCACTGTGATCAAAAATCAGCCGCACGGCTGAGGTGTCTGGAGACGCGTCTCAGCGCGAGCCAGCTAGCTAGATTATTTTTGGGATTTCAACAGGAAGAAAAATGTGCACCGTGATCAAAAAACCACTACTAGCAAATAAACGTATACATTTTTTTTAATTTTTTGCGGTTCTATGTGAGCCAGCCGCACGGTTGAGGTGTCTGGAGACGCGTCTCGGTGCCGGCCAGCTAAGTAGATTGTTTTCGGGATTTAGACAGGAAGAAAAATGTGCACCGTGATCAAAAAACCATTACTAGCAAATAAACGCGTATTTTTTTTTTTAATTTTTTGCGATTCTATGCGAGCCAGCCGCACGGTTGAGATGTCTTGAGACGCGTCTCGGCGCGGGCCAGTAAGCCAGCGTAATTTCGGGATTTAGACAGGAAGAAAAATGTGCACCGTGATCAAAAAACCACTACTAGCAAATAAACGTATACATTTTTTTAATTTTTTTGCGGTTCTATGCGAGCCAGCCGCACGGCTGAGGTGTCTGGAGACGCGACTCGGCGCGAGCCAGCTAGCCAGATTGTTTTGGGATTCAGACAGGAAGAAAAATGTTCACCGTGATCAAAAAACCAGTACTAGCAAATAAACGAGTACATTTTTTTTTCATTTTTTGCGGTTCTATGCGAGCCAGCCGTATGGTTGAGAAGTCTGGAGACGCGTCTCGGCGCGAGCCAGCTAGCGAGAGTGTTTTCGGGATTTAGACAGGAAGAAAAATTTGCACCGTGATAAAAAAACCACTACTAGCAAATAAACGTATATTTTTTTAATTCTTTTGCGGTTTTTTGCGAGCCAGCCGCACGGTTGAGGTGTCTGGAGATGCGTCTCGGCGCGGGCCAGCTGGCTAAAGTGTTTTCAGGTTTTAGACAGGAAGAAAAATGTGCAACGTGATCAAAAAACCACTACTAGCAAATAAACGTATACATTTTTTTTAATTTTTTGCGGTTCTATGCGAGCCAGCCGCACGGTTGAGGTGTCTGGAGACGCGTCTCGGCGCGGGCCAGCTAGTTAGGGTGTTTTCGGGATTTAGACAGGAAGAAAAATGTGCACCGTGATAAAAAAACCACTACTAGCAAATAAACGTATAATTTTTTTTTAAATATTTTGCGGTTCTATGCGAGCCAGCCGCACGTTTGAGGTGTCTTGAGACGCGTCTCGGCGCGGGCCAGCTAGCTAGGGTGTTTTCGGGATTTAGACAGCAAGAAAAATGTAACCGTGATCAAAAAACCACTACCAGCAAATAAACGTAATTTTTTTTTTAATTTTTTGCGGTTCTATGCGAGCCAGCCCCACGATTGAAGTGTCTGGAGACGCGTCTCCGAATGAGCCAGCTAGATAGAGTGTTTTCGGGATTTAGACAGGAAAATCAAAAAACCACTACTAGCAAATACGTTTATTTGCTAGTAGTGGTTTTTTGATCACGGTGCACATTTTTCTTCCTGTCTATATCCCGAAAACACTCTAACTAGCTGGCTCGCGCCAAGACGCGTCTCCAGACACCTCAACCGTGCGGCTGGCTCGCATAGAACCGCAAAAAATTAAAAAAAAATGTATACATTTATTTGCTAGTAGTGGTTTTTTGATCACGGTGCACATTTTTCTTCCTGTATACATCCCGAAAACACACTAGCTAGCTGGCCCGCGCCGAGACGCGTCTCCATACACCTCAACCTTGCGGCTGGCTCGCATAGAACCGCAGAAAAATTTAAAAAAATTATACGTTTATTTGCTAGTAGTGGTTTTTTGATCACGGTGCACATTTTTCTTCCTGTCTTAATCCCGAAACCACTCTAGCTAGCTGGTCTGCGCCGAGACGCGTGTCCAGACACCTCAACTGTGCGGCTGGCTCGCATAGAACTTCAAAAAATTTTAAGAAATATAAAAGTTTATTTGCTAGTAGTGGTTTTTTGATCACGGTGAAAGAAAGAAAGAAAATTGTATTTATTGGCATTACATAAATAAAACACCTTCAAAATTAACAAAATAAATAATTAAAACTATTAATGCCAAAAGGGCCTCAGCTCAGCATAATGCCAGCTGGCAACGCAAGGTATACCATCTGCCGCTGATTTTCAGCTGCAGCCCATGAGTATCGTACGCTCGAAAACGTAAACACACATATTATAAAAGTATGAATATTTTGTACAAAAGTAACTGAAATAAAATATCGTGACTCTATATTTTAAAACAACTAAAACAAAAGATTTATTTATGTGCCTATTCATAAAAAAGAACACAGTGCACATTTTTCTTCCTGTCTAAATCCCGAAAACACTCCAGCTAGCTGGCTCGCGCCGTGACGCGTCTCCAGACACCTCAACCGTGCGGCTGACTCGCATAGAACCGCAAAAAATTCAAAAAAAATGTAAACGTTTATTTGCTAGTAGTGGTTTTTTGATCACGGTGCACATTTTTTTTCCTGTGTAAATCCCGAAAATACTTTCACTAGCTGGCCCGCGCCGAGCCGCGTCTCCTGACACCTCAACCGTGCGGCTGGCTTGCATAGAACCGCAAAAATTTTAAAAAATGTATACGTTTATTTGCTAGTAGTGGTTTTTTGATCACGGTGCACATTTTTCTTCCTGACTAAATCCCGGAAACACACTTGCTAGCTGGCCCGCGCCGAGTCGCGTCTACAGACACCTCAACCGTGCGGCTGGCTCGCATAGAACCGCAAAAAAATAAAAAAAATTATACGTTTATTTGCTAGTAGTGGTTTTTTGATCACGGTGCAAATTTTTCTTCGTGGCAAAATTCCGGAAACACTCTAGCTAGCTGGCCCGCGCCGAGACGCGTCTCCAGACACCTCAACCGTGCGGCTGGCTCGCATAGAACTGCAAAAAATTGCACATTTTTGTTCCAGGCTAAATTCTGAAAACGCAATAGCTAGCTGGCCCGCGCCGAGACGCGTCTCCAGACGTCTCAAACGTGCGGCTGGCTCTCATAGAACTGCAGAAAATTGCACATTTTTGTTCCAGGCTAAATTCTGAAAACGCAATAGCTAGCTGGCCCGCGCCGAGACGCGTCTCCAGACGCCTCAAACGTGCGGCAGGCTCGCATAGAACCGCAAAATTTTTAAAAAAATATATACGTTTATTTGCTAGTAAATCTGACTCCAGTCTTGCCATGAAGTACCGTGTTACCCAGTTAATGGGTTGTGGAGGTCTGGTAGGCAGCCGCTCCATGTAAAATACTGGTATTCAGCTAAATCTTGCTTGACTGGAAGCCGACCCCAATGTAGTTGGGAAAAGGCTAGGCACATGATGATACGTTTATTTGCTAGTAGTGGTTTTTGATCACGGTGAAAGAAAGAAAGAAAATTGTATTTATTGGCATTACATATATAAAACACCTTAAAAATTAACAAAATAAATAATTAAAACTATTAATGCCAAAAGGGCCTCAGCTCAGCATAATGCCAGCTGGCAACGCAAGGTATTCCATCTAACGCTGATTTTCAGCTGCAGCCCATGAGTATCATACGCTCGAAAACATAAACACACATATTATAAAAGTATGAATATTTTGTACAAAAGTAACTGAAATAAAATATCGTGACTCTATATTTTAAAACAACTAAAACAAAAGATTTATTTATGGGCCTATTCATAAAAAAGAACACAGTGCACATTTTTCTTCCTGTCTAAATCCCGAAAACACTCCAGCTAGCTGGCCCGCGCCGTGACGCGTCTCCAGACACCTCAACCGTGCGGCTGACTCGCATAGAACCGCAAAAAATTCAAAAAAAATGTAAACGTTTATTTGCTAGTAGTGGTTTTTTGATCACGGTGCACATTTTTTTCCTGTGTAAATCCCGGAAACACTCTAGCTAGCTGGCCCGCGCCGAGACGCGTCTCCAGACACCTCAACTGTGCGGCTGGCTCGCATACAACCGCAAATTTTTTTAAATAATATATACGTTTATTTGTTAGTAGTGGTTTTTTGATCACGGTGCACATTTTTCTTCCTGTCTATATCCCGAAAATACTCCAGCTAGCTGGCCCGCGCCAAGACGCGTCTCCAGACACCTCAACCGTGCGGCTGGCTCGCATAGAACCGCAAAAAATTAAAAAAAAATGTATACGTTTATTTGCTAGTAGTGGTTTTTTGATCACGGTGCACATTTTTCTTCCTGTCGTAATCCCAAAAACACTCTAGCTAGCTGGCTCGCGTCGAGACGCGTCTCCAGACACCTCAACCGTGCGACTGGCTCGCATAAAACCGCAAAAAATTCAAAAAAAATGTAAACGTTTATTTGCTAGTAGTGGTTTTTTGATAACGGTGCACATTTTTCTTCCTGTCTAAATCCCGAAACCACTCTAGCTAGCTGGCCCGCGCCGAGACGCGTCTCCAGACACCTCAGCCGTGCGGCTGGCTCGCATAGAACCGCAGAAAAATTTAAAAAATTTATACGTTTATTTGCTAGTAGTGGTTTTTTGATCACGGTGCACATTTTTCTTCCTGTCTATATCCCGAAACCACTCTAGCTAGCTGGCCTGCGCCGAGACGCGTCTCCAGACACCTCAACTGTGCGGCTGGCTCGCATAGAACTGCAAAATTTTTTAAGAAATATAAACGTTTATTTGCTAGTAGTGGTTTTTTGATCACGGTGAAAGAAAGAAAGAAAATTGTATTTATTGGCATTACATAAATAAAACACCTTCAAAATTAACAAAATAAAAAATTAAAACTATTAATGCCAAAAGGGCCTCAGCTCAGCATAATGCCAGCTGGCAACGCAAGGTATACCATCTGACGCTGATTTTCAGCTGCAGCCCATGAGTATCGTACGCTCGAAAACATAAACACACATATTATAAAAGTATGAATATTTTGTACAAAAGTAACTGAAATAAAATATCGTGACTCTATATTTTAAAACAACTATAACAAAAGATTTATTTATGTGCCTATTCATAAAAAAGAACACAGTGCACATTTTTCTTCCTGTCTAAATCCCGAAAACACTCCAGCTAGCTGGCCCGCGCCGTGACGCGTCTCCAGACACCTCAACCGTGCGGCTGACTCGCATAGAACCGCAAAAAATTCAAAAAAAATGTAAACGTTTATTTGCTAGTAGTGGTTTTTTGATCACGGTGCACATTTTTCTTCCTGTCTAAATCCCGAAAATACTTTCACTAGCTGGCCCGCGCCGAGCCGCGTCTCCTGACACGTCAACCGTGCGGCTGACTCGCATAGAACCGCAAAAAATTCAAAAAAAATGTATACGTTTATTTGCTAGTAGTGGTTTTTTGATCACGGTGCACATTTTTCTTCCTGACTAAATCCCGGAAACACACTTGCTAGCTGGCCCGCACCGAGTCGCGTCTACAGACACCTCAACCGTGCGGCTGGCTCGCAAAGAACCGCAAAAAAAAATAAAACAAATTATACGTTTATTTGCTAGTAGTGGTTTTTTGATTACGGTGCACATTTTTCTTCCTGTCTATATCCCGAAAACACGCTTGCTAGCTGGCTCGCGCCGAGACGCGTCTCCAGACACCTAAACCGTGCGGCTGGCTCGTACAGAACCAAAAAAAAAAAAATTTAAAAAAATGTATACGTTAATTTGCTAGTAGAGGTTTTTTGATCACGGTGCAAATTTTTCTTCCTGTCTAAATCCCGGAAACACTCTAGCTAGCTGGCCAGCGCTGAGACGCGTCTCCAGACACATCAACCGTGCGGCTGGCTCGCATAGAGCCGCAAAAAAATTTAAAAAATATATACGTTTATTTGCTAGTAGTGGTTTTTTGATCACGGTGCACATTTTTCTTCCTGTCTAAATCCCGAAACCACTCTAGCTAGCTGGCCCGCGCCAGAACGCGTCTCCATACACCTCAACCGTGCGGCTGGCTCGCATAGAACCGCAAAAATTTAAAAAAATATATACGTTTATTTGCTAGTAGTGGTTTTTTGATCACGGTGCACATTTTTCTTCGTGGCAAAATTCCGGAAACACTCTAGCTAGCTGGCCCGCGCCGAGACGCGTCTCCAGACACCTCAACCGTGCGGCTGGCTCGCATAGAACTGCAAAAAATTGCACATTTTTGTTCCAGGCTAAATTCTGAAAACGCAATAGCTAGCTGGCCCGCGCCGAGACGCGTCTCCAGACGCCTCAAACGTGCGGCAGGCTCGCATAGAACTGCAAAAAATTGCTATTTTTGTTCCTGGCTAAATTCTGAAAACGCTATAGCTAGCTGGCCCGCGCCGAGACGCGTCTCCAGACGCGTCTCCAGACGCCTCAAACGTGCTACTGGCTCAAAACAATTGGTACTTTTAGCTCAAGATTCAAGCAACACCTACTTTGCATTCAAAAAGAAACTACATAGAAACAACTTACCTACCCAGGGTATGCACGCAGCTAGTATTGGTGAATTTGTCCCATGTTCTCGATATAACTCTTTTTTGTGACAAAACACTACACCACACAGTCCTCAACTGTTCAATCATTTTTATTTTTAACCATACTATTTTAGACGTTTAGCAAAGTTCTTTCGGGAGTGTAGGTAGTTAAGTGCGGGTGCGCGGAAAATAAAAGTCTCTTAGCTACTTACTATTATAATGTCCGTGCACAACACGATTACACGACACAGAAACAGAAGGAGAACAGACAGTAAACACACAACAGTCACAATACAGTACAGTAGTCAGTTCACGTAAACTATATCGAACTTATCACAATACTTTGCCTAAGCGAGTCGCGAGCGCAGGTGATTAGCGGCGAGGTCCTTGACCGACTGACCTACAAACCGAATCGATCCGTGCAGGGCCGGACTCAGGGCCTTTGCGCACGCGAGTTCTTATACATTGCGCTCCTAATATTTAATGATGCGCATGATCATTGCGTCACCGACACCATCCGACATTATAATGAAAACATTATAGATGCCGTGAATGTCCAGAGTTGTGTTATCAATAAACTTACATGATAATAATAATGTGGCTGTGTTTATGTTTGTGTTGTAGTTGTGCTGTGTGTGTTTATAATAAACATAAATAAATATGTGGTAGGTGTGAACCCTACATCACCCCCCTCCAGAGACCGTCAAGGGCGATAAAAATCTGGGAACCTGACATGACGACCAGAGCGAGTGGTATACTCTTTGCTACTGCTAGGTGGAGTGACTTCTTCTGGGTCAGCTTTGTCTGGCAAAATGTAAGCTGGCTTAAGGCGGTCAATTGAGACCGTGACCTCTCTACCCTTAAATAAAATTCTGAAGAGTTTGTCTCCCTGTCCGAGACGCGTCTCCAGACGCCTCAAACGTGCGGCTGGCTCTCATAGAACTGCAAAAAATTGTACATTTTTGTTCCTGGCTAAATTCTGAAAACGCTATAGCTAGCTGGCCCGCGCCAAGACGCATCTCCAGACGCGTCTCCAGACGCCTCAAACGTGCGGCTGGCTCTCATAGAACTGCAAAAAAATTGTACATTTTTGTTCCTGGCTAAATTCTGAAAATGCTATAGCTAGCTGGTCCGCGCCGAGACGCGTCTCCAGACGCCACAAACGTGCGGCTGGCTCGCATAGAACTGCAAGAAATTGCACATTTTTGTTCCTGGCTAAATTCTGAAAACGCTATAGCTAGCTGGCCCGCGCCGAGACACGTCTCCAGACGCCTCAAACGTGCGGCTGGCTCGCATAGAACTGCAAAAAATTGCACATTTTTGTTCCTGGCTAAATTCTGAAAACGCTATAGCTAGCTGGTCCGCGCCGAGACGCGTCTCCAGACGCCTCAAACGTGCGGCTGGCTCGCATAGAACTGCAAAAAATTGCACATTTTTGTTCCTGGCTAAATTCTGAAAACGCTATAGCTAGCTGGCCCGCGCCGAGACGCGTCGCCAGACGCCTCAAACGTGCGGCTGGCTCTCAAAGAACTGCAAAAAATTGCACATTTTTGTTCCTGGCTAAATTCTGAAAACGCTATAGCTAGCTGGCCCGCGCCGAGACGCGTCTCTAGACGCGTCTCCAGACGCCTCAAACGTGCGGCTGGCTCGCAAAGAACTGCAAAAAATTCCACTTTTTTGTTCCTGGCTAAATTCTGAAATCGCTATAGCTAGCTGGCCCGCGCCGAGACGCGTCTCCAGACGCCTCAAACGTGCGGCTGGCCCTCATAGAACTGCAAAAAATTGTACATTTTTGTTCCAGGCTAAATTCTGAAAACGCAATAGCTAGCTGGCCCGCGCCGAGACGCGTCTCCAGACGCCTCAAACGTGCGGCAGGCTCGCATAGAACTGCAAAAAATTGCTATTTTTGTTCCTGGCTAAATTCTGAAAACGCTATAGCTAGCTGGCCCGCGCCGAGACGCGTCTCCAGACGCCTCAAACGTGCGGCAGGCTCGCATAGAACTGCAAAAAATTGCATATTTTTGTTCCTGGCTAAATTCTGAAAACGCTATAGCTAGCTGGCCCGCGCCGAGACGCGTCTCCAGACGCCTCAAACGTGCGGCAGGCTCGCATAGAACTGCAAAAAATTGCTATTTTTGTTCCTGGCTAAATTCTGAAAACGCTATAGCTAGCTGGCCCGCGCCGAGAGGCATCTCCAGACGCGTCTCCAGACGCCTCAAACGTGCGGCTGGCTCGCATAGAACTGCAAAAAATTGCACTATTTTGTTCTTGGCTAAATTCTGAAAACGCTATAGCTAGCTGGCCCGCGCCGAGACGCATCTCCAGACGCCTCAAACGTGCGGCTAGCTCGCATAGAACTGCAAAAAATTGCACATTTTTGTTCCTGGCTAAATTCTGAATACGCTATAGCTAGCTGGCCCGCGCCGAGACGCGTCTCCAGACGCCTCAAACGTGCGGTTGGCTCTCATAGAACTGCAAAAAATTGCACATTTTTGTTCCAGGCTAAATTGTGAAAACGCAATAGCTAGCTGGCCCGCGCCGAGACGCGTCTCTAGACGCCTCAAACGTGCGGCAGGCTCGCATAGAACTGCAAAAAATTGCTATTTTTGTTCCTGGCTAAATTCTGAAAACGCTATAGCTAGCTGGCCCGCGCCGAGACGCGTCTCCAGACGCCTCAAACGTGCGTCTGGCTCGCATAGAACTGCAAAAAATTGCACATTTTTGTTCCTGGCTAAATTCTGAAAACGCTATAGCTAGCTGGCCCGCGCCGAGACGCGTCTCCAGACGCCTCAAACGTGCTACTGGCTCAAAACAATTGGTACTTTTAGCTCAAGATTCAAGCAACACCAACTTTGCATTCAAAAAGAAACTACATAGAAACAACTTACCTACCCAGGGTACGCACGCAGCCAATATTGGTGAATTCGTCCCATGTTCTCAATATAACTCTTTTTTGTTACAAAACACTACACCACACAGTCCTCAACTGTTCAATCATTTTTATTTTTAACCATACTATTTTAGACGTTTAGCAAAGTTCTTTCGGGATTGTAGGTAGTTAAGTGCGGGTGCGCGGAAAATAAAAGTCTCTTAGCTACTTACTATTATAGTGTCCGTGCACAACACGATTACACGACACATAAACAGAAGGAGAACAGACAGTAAACACACAACAGTCACAACACAGTACAGTAGTCAGTTCACGTAAACTATATCGAACTTATCACAATACTTTGCCTAAGCGAGTCGCGAGCGCAGGTGATTAGCGGCGAGGTCCTTGACCGACTGACCTACAAACCGAATCGATCCGTGCAGGGCCGGACTCAGGGCCTTTGCGCACGCGACTTCTTATACATTGCGCTCCTAATATTTAATGATGCGCATGATCATTGCGTCACCGACACCATCCGACATTATAATGAAAACATTATAGATGCCGTGAATGTCCAGAGTTGTGTTTTCAATAAACTTACATGATAATAATAATGTGGCTGTGTTTATGTTTGTGTTGTAGTTGTGCTGTGTGTGTTTATAATAAACATAAATAAATATGTGGTAGGTGTGAACCCTACATCACCCCCCTCCAGAGACCGTCAAGGGCGATAAAAATCTGGGAACCTGACATGACGACCAGAGCGAGTGGTATACTCTTTGCTACTGCTAGGTGGAGTGACTTCTTCTGGGTCAGCTTTGTCTGGCAAAATGTAAGCTGGCTTAAGGCGGTCAATTGAGACCGTGACCTCTCTACCCTTAAATAAAATTCTGAAGAGTTTGTCTCCCTGTCCGAGACGCGTCTCCAGACGCCTCAAACGTGCGGCTGGCTCTCATAGAACTGCAAAAAATTGTACATTTTTGTTCCTGGCTAAATTCTGAAAACGCTATAGCTAGCTGGCCCGCGCCGAGACGCATCTCCAGACGCGTCTCCAGACGCCTCAAACGTGCGGCTGGCTCGCATAGAACTGCAAAAAATTGCACATTTTTGTTTCTGGCTAAATTCTGAAAATGATATAACTAGCTGGCCCGCGCCGAGACGCGTCTCCAGACGCCTCAAACATGCGGCAGGCTCGCATAGAACTGCAAAAAATTGCTATTTTTGTTCCTGGCTAAATTCTGAAAACGCTATAGCTAGCTGGCCCGCGCCGAGACGCGTCTCCAGACGCATCTCCAGACGCCTCAAATGTGCGGCTGGCTCGCATAGAACTGCAAAAAATTGCACATTTTTGTTCCTGGCTAAATTCTGAAAACGCTATAGCTAGCTGGCCCGCGCTGAGACGCGTCTCCAGACGCCTCAAACGTGCGGCTGGCTCTCATAGAACTGCAAAAAATTGCACATTTTTGTTCCAGGCTAAATTGTGAAAACGCAATAGCTAGCTGGCCTGCGCCGAGACGCGTCTCCAGATGCCTCAAACGTGCGGCAGGCTCGCATAGAACTGCAAAAAATTGCTATTTTTGTTCCTGGCTAAATTCTGAAAACGCTATAGCTAGCTGGCCCGCGCCGAGACGCGTCTCCAGACGCATCTCCAGACGCCTCAAACGTGCGGCTGGCTCGCATAGAACTGCAAAAAATTGCACATTTTTGTTCCAGGCTAAATTCTGAAAACGCTATATCTAGCTGGCCCGCGCCGAGACGCGTCTCCAGACGCCTCAAACGTGTGGCTGGCTCTCATAGAACTGCAAAAAATTGCACATTTTTGTTCCAGGCTAAATTGTGAAAACGCAATAGCTAGCTGGCCTGCGCCGAGACGCGTCTCCAGACGCCTCAAACGTCCGTCTGGCTCGCATAGAACTGCAAAAAATTGCACATTTTTGTTCCTGGCTAAATTCTGAAAACGCTATAGCTAGCTGGCCCGCGCCGAGACGCGTCTCCAGACGCGTCTCCAGACGCCTCAAACGTGCTACTGGCTCAAAACAATTGGTACTTTTAGCTCAAGATTCAAGCAACACCTACTTTGCATTCAAAAAGAAACTACATAGAAACAACTTACCTACCCAGGGTATGCACGCAGCTATTATTGGTGAATTTGTCCCATGTTCTCAATATAACTCTTTTTTGTTACAAAACACTACACCACACAGTCCTCAACTGTTCAATCATTTTTATTTTTAACCATACTATTTTAGACGTTTAGCAAAGTTCTTTCGGGAGTGTAGGTAGTTAAGTGCGGGTGCGCGGAAAATAAAAGTCTCTTAGCTACTTACTTTTATAATGTCCGTGCACAACACGATTACACGACACAGAAACAGAAGGAGAACAGACAGTAAACACACAACAGTCACAACACAGTACAGTAGTCAGTTCACGTAAACTATATCGAACTTATCACAATACTTTGCCTAAGCGAGTCGCGAGCGCAGGTGATTAGCGGCGAGGTCCTTGACCGACTGACCTACAAACCGAATCGATCCGTGCAGGGCCGGACTCAGGGCCTTTGCGCACGCGACTTCTTATACATTGCGCTCCTAATATTTAATGATGCGCATGATCATTGCGCCACCGACACCATCCGACATTATAATGAAAACATTATAGATGCCGTGAATGTCCAGAGTTGTGTTATCAATAAACTTACATGATAATAATAATGTGGCTGTGTTTATGTTGTAGTTGTGCTGTGTGTGTTTATAATAAACATAAATAAATGTATGGTAGGTGTGAACCCTACATCACCCCCCTCCAGAGACCGTCAAGGGCGATAAAAATCTGGGAACCTGACATGACGACCAGAGCGAGTGGTAAACTCTTTGCTACTGCTAGGTGGAGTGACTTCTTCTGGGTCAGCTTTGTCTGGCAAAATGTAAGCTGGCTTAAGGCGGTCAATTGAGACCGTGACCTCTCTACCCTTAAATAAAATTCTGAAGAGTTTGTCTCCCTGTCCGACACGCGTCTCCAGACGCCTCAAACGTGCGGCTGGCTCTCATAGAACTGCAAAAAATTGTACATTTTTGTTCCTGGCTAAATTCTGAAAACGCTATAGCTAGCTGGCCCGCGCCGAGACGCATCTCCAGACGCGTCTCCAGACGCCTCAAACGTGCGGCTGGCTCGCATAAAACTGCAAAAAATTGCACATTTTTGTTCCTGGCTAAATTCTGAAAACGCTATAGCTAGCTGGCCCGCGCCGAGACGCGTCTCCAGACGCCTCAAACGTGCGGCTGGCTCGCATAGAACTGCAAAAAATTGCACATTTTTGTTCCTGGCTAAATTGTGAAAACGCAATAGCTAGCTGGCCCGCGCCGAGACGCGTCTCCAGACGCCTCAAACGTGCGGCTGGCTCGCAAAGAACTGCAAAAAATTCCACTTTTTTGTTCCTGGCTAAATTCTGAAAACGCTATAGCTAGCTGGCCCGCGCCGAGACGCGTCTCCAGACGCCTCAAACGTGCGGCAGGCTCGCATAGAACTGCAAAAAATTGCTATTTTTGTTCCTGGCTAAATTCTGAAAACGCTATAGCTAGCTGGCTCGCGCTGAGACGCGTCTCCAGACGCATCTCCAGACGCCTCAAACGTGCGGCTGGCTCGCATAGAACTGCAAAAAATTGCACATTTTTGTTCCTGGCTAAATTCTGAAACGCTATAGCTAGCTGGCCCGCGCCAAGACGCGTCTCCAGACGCGTCTCCAGACGCGTCTCCAGACGCCTCAAACGTGCGGCAGGCTCGCATGGAACTGCAAAAAATTGCTATTTTTGTTCCTGGCTAAATTCTGAAAACGCTATAGCTAGCTGGCCCGCGCTGAGACGCGTCTCCAGACGCATCTCCAGACGCCTCAAACGTGCGGCTGGCTCGCATAGAACTGCAAAAAATTGCACATTTTTGTTCCAGGCTAAATTCTGAAAACGCAATAGCTAGCTGGCCCGCGCCGAGACGCGTCTCCAGACGCCTCAAACGTGCGGCAGGCTCGCATAGAACTGCAAAAAATTGCACATTTTTGTTCCTGGCTAAATTCTGAAACGCTATAGCTAGCTGGCCCGCGCCAAGACGCGTCTCCAGACGCGTCTCCAGACGCGTCTCCAGACGCCTCAAACGTGCGGCTGGCTCAAAACAATTGGTACTTTTAGCTCAAGATTCAAGCAACACCTACTTTGCATTCATAAAGAAACTACATAGAAACAACTTACCTACCCAGGGTATGCACGCAGCTAGTATTGGTGAATTTGTCCCATGTTCTCAATATAACTCTTTTTTGTGACAAAACACTACACCACACAGTCCTCAACTGTTCAATCATTTTTATTTTTAACCATACTATTTTAGACGTTTAGCAAAGTTCTTTCGGGAGTGTACGTAGTTAAGTGCGGGTGCGCGGAAAATAAAAGTCTCTTAGCTACTTACTTTTATAATGTCCGTGTACAACACGATTACACGACACAGAAACAGAAGGAGAACAGACAGTAAACACACAACAGTCACAACACAGTACAGTAGTCAGTTCACGTAAACTATATCGAACTTATCACAATACTTTGCCTAAGCGAGTCGCGAGCGCAGGTGATTAGCGGCGAGGTCCTTGACCGACTGACCTACAAACCGAATCGATCCGTGCAGGGCCGGACTCAGGGCCTTTGCGCACGCGACTTCTTATACATTGCGCTCCTAATATTTAATGATGCGCATGATCATTGCGCCACCGACACCATCCGACATTATAATGAAAACATTATAGATGCCGTGAATGTCCAGAGTTGTGTTATCAATAAACTTACATGATAATAATAATGTGGCTGTGTTTATGTTGTAGTTGTGCTGTGTGTGTTTATAATAAACATAAATAAATGTATGGTAGGTGTGAACCCTACATCACCCCCCTCCAGAGACCGTCAAGGGCGATAAAAATCTGGGAACCTGACATGACGACCAGAGCGAGTGGTATACTCTTTGCTACTGCTAGGTGGAGTGACTTCTTCTGGGTCAGCTTTGTCTGGCAAAATGTAAGCTGGCTTAAGGCGGTCAATTGAGACCGTGACCTCTCTACCCTTAAATAAAATTCTGAAGAGTTTGTCTCCCTGTCCGAGACGCGTCTCCAGACGCCTCAAACGTGCGGCTGGCTCTCATAGAACTGCAAAAAATTGTACATTTTTGTTCCTGGCTAAATTCTGAAAACGCTATAGCTAGCTGGCCCGCGCCGAGACGCATCTCCAGACGCGTCTCCAGACGCCTCAAACGTGCGGCTGGCTCGCATAGAACTGCAAAAAATTGCACATTTTTGTTCCTGGCTAAATTCTGAAAACGCTATAGCTAGCTGGCCCGCGCCGAGACGCGTCTCCAGACGCCTCAAACGTGCGGCTGGCTCGCATAGAACTGCAAAAAATTGCACATTTTTGTTCCTGGCTAAATTCTGAAAACGCTATAGCTAGCTGGCCCGCGCCGAGACGCGTCTCCAGACGCCTCAAACGTGCGGCTGGCTCTCAAAGAACTGCAAAAAATTGCACATTTTTGTTCCTGGCTAAATTCTGAAAACGCTATAGCTAGCTGGCCCGCGCCGGGACGCGTTTCTAGACGCGTCTCCAGACGCCTCAAACGTGCGGCTGGCTCGCAAAGAACTGCAAAAAATTCCACTTTTTTGTTCCTGGCTAAATTCTGAAAACGCTATAGCTAGCTGGCCCGCGCCGAGACGCGTCTCCAGACGCCTCAAACGTGCGGCAGGCTCGCATAGAACTGCAAAAAATTGCTATTTTTGTTCCTGGCTAAATTCTGAAAACGCTATAGCTAGCTGGCCCGCGCTGAGACGCGTCTCCAGACGCATCTCCAGACGCCTCAAACGTGCGGCAGGCTCGCATAGAACTGCAAAAAATTGCTATTTTTGTTCCTGGCTAAATTCTGAAAACGCTATAGCTAGCTGGCCCGCGCTGAGACGCGTCTCCAGACGCATCTCCAGACGCCTCAAACGTGCGGCTGGCTCGCATAGAACTGCAAAAAATTGCACATTTTTGTTCCAGGCTAAATTCTGAAAACGCAATAGCTAGCTGGCCCGCGCCGAGACGCGTCTCCAGACGCCTCAAACGTGCGGCAGGCTCTCATAGAACTGCAAAAAATTGCTATTTTTGTTCCTGGCTAAATTCTGAAAACGCTATAGCTAGCTGGCCCGCGCCAAGACGCGTCTCCAGACGCGTCTCCAGATGCGTCTCCAGACGCCTCAAACGTGCGGCTGGCTCAAAACAATTGGTACTTTTAGCTCAAGATTCAAGCAACACCTACTTTGCATTCATAAAGAAACTACATAGAAACAACTTACCTACCCAGGGTATGCACGCAGCTAGTATTGGTTAATTTGTCCCATGTTCTCAATATAACTCTTTTTAGTGACAAAACACTACACCACACAGTCCTCAACTGTTCAATCATTTTTATTTTTAACCATACTATTTTAGACGTTTAGCAAAGTTCTTTCGGGAGTGTACGTAGTTAAGTGCGGGTGCGCGGAAAATAAAAGTCTCTTAGCTACTTACTTTTATAATGTCCGTGCACAACACGATTACACGACACAGAAACAGAAGGAGAACAGACAGTAAACACACAATAGTCACAACACAGTACAGTAGTCAGTTCACGTAAACTATATCGAACTTATCACAATACTTTGCCTAAGCGAGTCGCGAGCGCAGGTGATTAGCGGCGAGGTCCTTGACCGACTGACCTACAAACCGAATCGATCCGTGCAGGGCCGGACTCAGGGCCTTTGCGCACGCGACTTCTTATACATTGCGCTCCTAATATTTAATGATGCGCATGATCATTGCGCCACCGACACCATCCGACATTATAATGAAAACATTATAGATGCCGTGAATGTCCAGAGTTGTGTTATCAATAAACTTACATGATAATAATAATGTGGCTGTGTTTATGTTTGTGTTGTAGTTGTGCTGTGTATGTTTGTTACATATTACGCGAACCATAGGAAATTACCCAACTCCACACAAGTATTGCATCAGCCTAGCGACGAGAGCGGATATGCTGAGTCGACGCATCGTGGCGCACGGTGACGTGCCTCGGCCGCCGGAACGCAGGAATGTAGGGCTCACTTTCGATTCAACCATTGAACGATTGTCACTAGGTTAAGATTTTTGAACAAATGTTAATACTGAATTAAAACCTGTTCCAGTAATCTCGGGGTTTCCTTGCACCTTCCTGCCGGACCGACATAATTGGCGCAGTCGTTAGGATCTTCGAAGATCAACGAGCACCAGCGAGTTGTCCTAGCGGTTATCAAGCCCGTTCGAGGATCCGAATCTACACGTCGTGGCCTGCAGCAAGGGTATCCAGCCATCGATACAGCAAGAGACACCGAGATGCGATACATGTGAGTGCACTAAAATCTTTTTAGTGGATTGCTCTCCCTAATCTTTAAGTTTCCCTGTGCCCATAGAATCTTCAAGATTTTTCACCCACGGGAATCGCGCAGCGTTAGGTTAGACAGTAGGCAGAGTAGTAGGTGTAGTGCTCAAGATTTCAATAGAGAAATCAGCGTAGATTCTAGTATTAGGTTAGATAAAGTACAGAATAAGATGGCTGACTTAGATGGCATTTTTAAGGCCCTTCGCTTGGTCCCCGAGTTTGACGGTAATGTCAACGTGTTAACTAGGTTCATACAGTTATGTGACGAACTCGTAGACGAATTTGTTAAGAATGTAAGCCCACCTAACAGACTTTCGGAGATTGCTCTTATCAACGGTATACTAAACAAGGTAACCGGCCCCGCGGCCCGATTGATAAATTCAAATGGCATCCCATCTAATTGGACTGGTATACGCAAATCTCTCGTAAATAATTTCTCAGACCAGCGGGATGAGACGGCATTATATAACGACTTAGCGTTACTGTCACAAGGGTCTGATAGCCCTCAGGAATTTTATGAAAAGTGTCAGAACCTGTTTAGCACATTAATGACATACGTTTCTCTACACGAGACTCTGGCAACTACGGTTGAGGCAAAAAGGGACCTATATAAGAAGTTGACCCTACAAGCCTTTGTGCGTGGGCTCAAAGACCCACTAGGTTCACGAATTAGGTGTATGCGACCCGAAAATATTGAAAAAGCTTTAGAATTCGTTCATGAGGAACAAAACGTGGTTTATTTGCAACAGCGTAGTAGCCAAATTCCGGATAAGAAATTGCCACCTCAAATCATGCCGCATAGACATTTGCCTGCACCATCGGGTTTTCCCATGCCACGACCGTTCCCTTTTAGTTTGCCTGGACCTTCTAGGGGTCCATTCGGACAATCAATGTCGCCACACGTACCCGCAACGTGGCGACCTAATTTAAACACTCAAAATCAGGCTGGTCCATCGCGCACGCAACAAATGTTCCGTGCTCCCCCTCCCAATTATAACCAGAATAACGCATTTAAATTCGTACCGCGCAATACTGCACCGCAAGGTAATTTTCAACAACCTAGGCCCATGAGTGGGGTCAGCCATTTTGTGCCGAGACTGTTACCACCCAGTAATGCACCAAAGGGACATGACTGGACTAAGTCTGGTAATCCCCCGGCAAGCAATTATTTCGGAAACAAAGAGTTGAATTATAACGACTGTTTTAACTATTACGGCTTCGGAGAATTTGATAACGATTGCTACTCTTATTACGAACCTAATGTCGAGTATTACGAGGGATACTATTACACTGATTACGATAAGGCGTGTTACCCACAGCCCGAAGTAGCTAACGATTCGGTAAAAGACGAGTCCACTAAACCATCTAGTTTAAAAGAGGATTTTCCGAATCCGCAGGAATTAGACAAACCAAAATAGAAGTTAACCTTCAAACACAACGCCAGCTTCCCTACTTACAAATTCAAAACCCTCCCCTAAAACTTCTCATAGATACAGGCGCTAACCAATCTTTCATTAGCCCTAATGCGGTTGAAACTTATTTTAATGACGTGCAGTTAAACTTTGACCCATTTGAAGTTTGCAACGTACACGCAGTGACACGTAGCAACTATTCAATAACTCTACCTTGCTTCTCGGAATTGAATGATAGCGATAGCATTACACTTTTTGTATATCGATTCCACGACTATTTCGATGGTTTGATAGGGTCGGATTTATTAGACAAATGGGAAGCCGCCGTTGATTTCAAGACCAAATCATTAATAACCAAAAACGCGTTAAATCCCTTACAGGTTTACGATTCGCGGAACGCTAATCTGTACGAGGATATAATTCCCGCCGGTACTTCTAAATTAGTCAAATTACCAGTTAACGTTCAGAACGGAGAAGTTATCATCCCGGAACAGATTATATCAAACTGTCATATTGGTGAATGTTTGACTACTGTAAAAAATCAGAGGGGTATAGTAGAAATTCACAATCCAAATCGAAGCGACGTTATTTTCTCCATGGATCGCCCGGTGTGTGCGCAGCTTTATAATACTGAGTGCACGCGCACCGAGCAAGCACCTCAACGCGTAAAGGAAGTGTTATCGCGCTTGCGTACCGATCACTTGAACAAAAAGGAACGCGTTAACTTAGAATTATTATGTGCGCGCTACGCAGACATATTTTATTTAGAAGGGGAAAACTTGACTTTTACCAATAAAATTAAACACTCAATTAAAACTAGCGATGAAATCCCTATATACACCAAGAGCTATAGGTATCCTTTTGTGCATAGACAAGAGGTACAGGATCAAATTAGTAAAATGTTAGATCAAAAAATTATTCAACCATCAGAGTCCGCGTGGAGTTCACCTATATGGGTTGTCCCTAAAAAGGCGGACGCTTCAGGTAAAACTAAATGGCGATTAGTAGTGGATTTTCGGAAGTTGAATGAGAAAACTCTGGATGATAAATACCCCATTCCAAATATTGCAGATATTTTGGACAAATTAGGCAACTGTCAATATTTCACAACCTTAGATTTAGCCAGTGGCTTTTATCAAGTAGAAGTTAACCCCACAGACATTCCAAAAACAGCATTCACTGTAGAACATGGCCATTTCGAGTTTTTAAGAATGCCCATGGGTCTGAAAAATAGTCCATCCACTTTCCAGAGGGTAATGGATAATGTTCTCAGAGACTTACAAAATACTATATGCCTGGTGTATTTAGATGATGTTATAATTTTTTCCACGTCACTGCAGGAACACATGGTAAACCTAGAAAAAGTATTCAATAGATTACGAGAGTCCAATTTCAAAATTCAGATGGACAAGTCGGAGTTCCTCAAACTCGAGACAGATTACTTAGGCCATGTTATCAGTAAAGACGGCATTAAGCCGAACCCAGACAAAATATCCGCAATAAAGAATTATCCGCTTCCGAAAACCCCAACAGAGATTAAAAGGTTTCTGGGTCTTCTCGGTTACTATAGGAAGTTCATACCCGATTTCGCGAAAGTAACTAAACCCATGACGCAGTGCTTAAAGAAGGGCTCGAAAATTACGTTAGACCAGAATTATATTGATTGTTTCGAAAAGTGTAAGACACTCCTAATTAATGATCCCATTTTACAATATCCGGACTTTTCAAAAGAATTCATCTTAACGACAGATGCATCGAACGTAGCCATAGGAGCTGTCTTGTCCCAGGGTATCATAGGCACGGATAAACCCATTGCTTATGCTTCCAGGACCTTGAACAGTAGTGAGATTAACTATAGCACAATTGAGAAAGAACTCCTTGCAATTGTCTGGGCTACTAAATATTTCAGACCGTATCTTTTCGGTAGAAAATTCAAAATTGTCACAGACCATAGGCCCCTCCAATGGGTAATGAACATCAAAGAACCCAACTCGCGTCTTACTCGATGGCGATTAAAACTAAGTGAGTTTGATTTCTCTGTGGTTTACAAGCAGGGAAAATGTAACACCAACGCCGACGCATTATCCCGTGTTGAAGTACATAACGAGGAGACTAGCTCCCTTATGGTCAACCCTACTGAAAAACCATCCTCAATACTAGATGATTCAAATACCGATACAGTTCACACTGATGACGAAAATCCGATACTAGAGGTTCCTATAACTGATTTCCCACTTAACAAGTACCACAGACAAATCATTTTCACAGTGGTCGATGAAGTAAAAAGCCGTCCTTCAGCTTCAAAACCGTTTGAGTCACACGTTAGAACACATATTCAGATTTCCAAGAGCAATCTCGAAGAGGATGTCGTAAACGCTGTGAAAGAATATATTAATCCTAAGGTAAAGACCGGTATTCTCGTTAATCCCCCATTGGCAATGTACAAAATCATTCCCATTATTCAGAATAAATTTAAAAGCTCATCTATGGATTTAGTCTTAACAAAGGCAGAGTTACAAAATGTCAAAGATTATCTAAAACAACAGGCCATAATACGCAATTATCACGAAGGTAAAACGAATCACCGTGGAATTAATGAGTGCTATCTGTCTTTATCTAATAAATATTACTGGCCAAAAATGAAGGAACACATAACGAAATATATAAATGAGTGTGACGTATGTGGTCAAGCCAAGTACGATAGGAACCCCATCAAACAAAGGTTTAATATTGTACCGCCTCCAACCAAACCGTTCGAAATAGTACATCTTGATTTACTCAGCGTCGAAACGCAAAAGTATCTCACAATAATTGATACATTTTCAAAATATGCCCAAGCCTACCACCTAAGAGACGCAACAGCGGTTAGCGTCGTACAAGCTCTTTTAACATTCGGTACGCACCATGGATTCCCCTTAACTATCGTCACGGACAGAGGCCCGGAATTTACGAATCAACTATTCTCGGAGTTCGTTAAAATACACAAAATTCAACACCACAAAACCTCAGCATGCACACCTAATGAAAACGGCATGGTGGAAAGGCTACATTCCACACTTTTAGAGCATCTACGTATTTTAAAACTGGAACATCGCGGAGACTCCGCTATGAGTTTAATGCCATATGCAATCCTAGGTTATAATAGCTCTATTCACAGTTTCACCAAGTGCAGACCTCTAGATATAATTACCGGACATTTAGACCCTCGCGATCCGTTAGATATAAATCTGTCAGAAAATATACTACAATCATATACACAAGAACATCGTAACAAAATGCAAAAAGTCTTCGAGATGATTAATGATTCATCTCTGCACGATCGCACAAGGATCACCGAGAATATTAATAAAAACAGGGAAACCGAACAGGAATACTCTGCGGATCAACAAATTTTTGTACGAAACCCTATGGCCAGTCGACAAAAACTGGCCCCCAGATTTACACGCGACACAGTATTGGCGGACTTACCGATCCACATCTACACTAAAAAGAAACGTGGACCATCGCTAAGTCCCGCCTGAAACGAGTCCCTAACACCAACCTTCTGTTACAGGATTGCCTTCCTGGCTCTAAGCCTGACGCAAGCGGAAGACATAACGTTGAATAGTCTGGAGAATGGACCAGGCATCTTGCCTTTTATGCTAGGAAAAACGAAAGTTATCTCCCATTACCACTCGTTTATCCAACCGGTTAATCTAGACGTCATTCGTAGCAATATAGATTTAGTAAGAAAACAGCTAGATAATATTTCACCTGAATTTCACAATAAAACCCTATCATTATATACGCCACATATAGAATATCTCTATAATAAAATAACACAGCTATCCGACCAGTTAGAATTGTTCCAACCTAATCGCGTCAAGAGAGGTCTAATTGATGGGTTAGGTTCAGTTGTTAAAAGCATCTCCGGAAACTTGGATTATACAGACGCTATCTATTACGATAGTGCAATTTAAACTCTGCAAGAAAATGAGAATAAAATGGTCACGGAATTAAACAATCGCGTTAGTTTAAATAAACATTGGATGTCGGAAAACTCGAATATTCTTAACAAATTAGTCGAGAATCAGAACAAAATTAAGGAGACTGTAAATGAGATCATGAACAGCGACTTGCGACATGAAAAAGATATCGTCAAGTATGCCCATCTGGCCCAGTATATAACGATGCTAGCGGATAATATCGAAACATTATCTGAAGAATTACTTAGATTAGAAAACTTATTAGGATTTATACGTGCTAAAAGCACACATTTTTTTTATGTTTAAGTTAGATACATTTAATAGAATGATAGAAAAGTTAAATGCTCTCTATGGCAGAGAACATATACTAAACGGTAGTTTTAGGGAATATTTCGACATAATTAAGTTAGGTTACTACTATAACAGCCGAAATTTAGTATTGATATTTAAGTTCCCGGTAGTCCTTCCCTATACCTATGACCTTTACAAGCTATCCATAGTTCCCAATAAAGATAACAAAGCGTTAATTCCATCTTATCCCTTCCTGGCAATTCATGACAAAGATTTTATGTACATAGAGGCAGAATGCCCGAAGTCAGAACAATACTATCTCTGCGAGAACAGCATCAATCAACACTACAGAAGTCAAGGCGACTGTATTCACCGTCTCATATCCCAGCAGCAAATCGACAAGTCCTGCCAATTCATCACCACGAAGTTAGAAACCGAAGCCGTGGAACCGCTCGACGACCGACACTATGTAGCAAGCTTTCCGGTGCCTACGAAAATTCGCCTGTCCTGCACCGAAACCCAATACAGCACAGTGCTAGGAAGTTACCTCATCACGATCCCGAAAGGCTGCGATGTGCAAACCCCAGACCTAACCCTGGCAAACAAGGACGACCAGTTGAAAGGACAAGTACTGAAGATTATGAACATCCCATTCAATAACGGAACCAACTACAATTCTGAAACCAGAAGACTGACACTCAACTCCGTCAACCTCCGCAGCCTCCATGTTGCCAATAAGGAAATATCCATGGAAACGCCATTAACCCTGACTAAATCCGACATCCACAGCGTGTACTATACTATCACACCGCTATACCTAGTACTATTAGGTGTAAGCGTACTGGGCATCGCGCTCGTACTACGAAGATAAATGAACCGGCGCACACTGGAAACAACACCGGAACGTACAAACGGCGAAACAGACAGTGGCGAGATATATGCCGAGATCAACAACCACACCGCAACTGCTCAACCAAGATTGTCAGCGCTATTCTCAAGCCAACTTTCGAATAGTCGCTGAGCTTCGGGAGGGAGATGTTACATATTACGCGAACCATAGGAAATTACCCAACTCCACACAAGTATTGCATCAGCCTAGCGACGAGAGCGGATATGCTGAGTCGACGCATCGTGGCGCACGGTGACGTGCCTCGGCCGCCGGACCGCAGGAATGTAGGGCTCACTTTCGATTCAACCATTGAACGATTGTCACTAGGTTAAGATTTTTGAACAAATGTTTATACTGAATTAAAACCTGTTCCAGTAATCTCGGGGTTTCCTTGCACCTTCCTGCCGGACCGACATAATTTGTTTATAATAAACATAAATAAATATGTGGTAGGTGTGAACCCTACATCACCCCCCTCCAGAGACCG
The DNA here is from genome assembly GCA_947578705.1 of Lacanobia wlatinum. Classification (NCBI taxonomy): domain Eukaryota; kingdom Metazoa; phylum Arthropoda; class Insecta; order Lepidoptera; family Noctuidae; genus Lacanobia; species Lacanobia wlatinum. Next base: position 29,832,318 of record OX388032.1, read on the forward strand.
TCAAGGGCGATAAAAATCTGGGAACCTGACATGACGACCAGAGCGAGTGGTATACTCTTTGCTACTGCTAGGTGGAGTGACTTCTTCTGGGTCAGCTTTGTCTGGCAAAATGTAAGCTGGCTTAAGGCGGTCAATTGAGACCGTGACCTCTCTACCCTTAAATAAAATTCTGAAGAGTTTGTCTCCCTGTCCGACACGCGTCTCCAGACGCCTCAAACGTGCGGCTGGCTCTCATAGAACTGCAAAAAATTGTACATTTTTGTTCCTGGCTAAATTCTGAAAACGCTATAGCTAGCTGGCCCGCGCCAAGACGCATCTCCAGACGCGTCTCCAGACGCCTCAAACGTGCGGCTGGCTCGCATAGAACTGCAAAAAATTGCACATTTTTGTTCCTGGCTAAATTCTGAAAACGCTATAGCTAGCTGGCCCGCGCCGAGACTCGTCTCCAGACGCCTCAAACGTGCGGCTGGCTCGCATAGAACTGCAAAAAATTGCACATTTTTGTTCCTGGCTAAATTCTGAAAACGCTATAGCTAGCTGGCCCGCGCCGAGACGCGTCTCTAGACGCGTCTCCAGACGTCTCAAACGTGCGGCGGGCTCGCATAGAACTGCAAAAAATTGCACTTTTTTGTTCCTGGCTAAATTCTGAAAACGCTATAGCTAGCTGGCCCGCGCCGAGACGCGTCTCCAGACGCCTCAAACGTGCGGCTGGCTCTCAAAGAACGGCAAAAAATTGCACATTTTTGTTCCTGGCTAAATTCTGAAAACGCTATAGCTAGCTGGCCCGCGCCGAGACGCGTCTCTAGACGCGTCTCCAGACGTCTCAAACGTGCGGCTGGCTCGCATAGAACTGCAAAAAATTGCACTTTTTTGTTCCTGGCTAAATTCTGAAAACGCTATAGCTAGCTGGCCCGCGCCGAGACGCGTCTCCAGACGCCTCAAACGTGCGGCTGGCTCTCATAGAACTGCAAAAAATTGTACATTTTTGTTCCAGGCTAAATTCTGAAAACGCAATAGCTAGCTGGCCCGCGCCGAGACGCGTCTCCAGACGCCTCAAACGTGCGGCAGGCTCGCATAGAACTGCAAAAAATTGCTATTTTTGTTCCTGGTGTTGGGGTCGCGACCTACGTGGTATTGACTATTTGGATGGCTACTAAAACACTTAGTTTCACTGGTTAAAAACAGTTTATTTTAAGTATTTTAAGCTACGCTAAAATGATGGCTAATGATAGGCCGGCGAATGCACGCGGTTTGCTGTCCGAATATGCACTGGCTTCGTGGCGCACTAAGTGCGCCGGAATTGGATAGCTAGATCAGCAAAATCGTGTTTGATCGAAATTATTGCATCGAACATGCTCCCGAGGGGAGAATGAGATAAGCTTACAAAAGGGGTTGTTACATGAGCGTGGGTTTACATGCTAACGAAGGTTAGGACAATGTTTGATAAATGAATGATTTACAAGGTGATAAACAATAGACCTTATAAACTACAGCTATAATTATGCTCATACGGTTGAGTCCTCAATCGAAAATACTGTTTGTCTTTTGGCGAGGGGAGACGTCGACGTATCTCGCCTTTTCAAACGTAAGCTAGACCACTGCTTAGAAAAACTAGATACAGGCGCACTTTCGCTTGCACTCGACCCCTTCCCCGATAGGGGTAGATTTCACGCACTGTCACTTGCACTCGAACCCTTTCCCGATAGGGGTAGATTGCGCGCACTAACATTAGAACTTTTTTCTTGCTCAGATTGGTTTATACACACACTCACACTGGCTGGTACGCTCTCGGCACGTCCCTGAATGGGGGTACTGCCGGCTCGCTGACACCGTCTCCTCAGGAACCACAGGACCACTGCGATAGCTGCTGCCAATAGTCCGTATGATAAAGCATATTGGTGTATATCATGCGTCGTTGGGATTTCTGTCTGCTGAGCTGATTCCTTAATGGATTTAATTTGTTCACCGAGATGCTTTAGAGAATCGTTTAGGTGTACAGCGTCGTAGTCGACTTCAAAGTCTTTAAAATTTGGGATAGATAGCGAATGGTTACTGCTCAAATGATTTATCGGAGTTAATTTTGTCTCGAGTACATTCGGTTTGAGATTGAGCGTATTCTCTAATTGCTGATAAGCGTAAAGTGTTACGTCTCGACCTTTAACAATATATTGCTTAGTAAGTTGAATGAGACCGGCCTTGCTGACTTGACGCATTTGTAGATCGTCGTCACATATGACTCTCAAAGAGTATGAGTCACAACAGAAATACAAATAGGTAGAAAGATCGTGTAACGGGATCCATTTGTTTTCACAGGTAGATTTCATCATTCTGCATGTAGCTAGCTTCTCCTTTTCACAGAATTTTTCGTCTGGACCTAAACTCCTGACAGGCCCCTGCAGACGACAAAGGTAAGTTTCTGCTTGATATTCACAACTTTGAAGATCACTGATGCTGGCTGGCAAATAAGCGTCTCTTCTTAGATTGATTGCAACATATTCTGATGCTTGTTTGATGCTGATCATGCTTTTGTTAATCTGAAACGGCACTGGTATCAAATTGTATAGCTGGAACGTATCTCTGCTGATTAAAGGTAAAGTAATTTCAAATATGAAATATTCCTCCGTCATCCTTGCTTTGACTTTTAACAGTTTGTAGATCTTATATAGGTTAAACTGGATGTCATCTACGGGTAATGCTAGTTCTTTAGATATTTGACTAGACACGATTTGTAACTCCCCACGAAGCTGTTGTGGTGTCAAGAGATGCAGATTGATCTGACCGTGATAGATTTCAGTCATAGTGTCAAGAAAAGTATCTTGAATTCGCTTTAAATTTTGTATCATAATGATGGTCGCTAATGCTGCTAATGTGAAATCTTGACTAGTAGACATTACGTCGATCTCTTTCTGCAATGTGTTGGTCACGCTATCTAAGTAATTCAGATGCTTATTAATCATTTTATGCTGTTTTGAATAGTCACCTCTGTTCTTTTTAATATATTATACTCCGCTTCTATGACCGATGTCTGGTTCCTGTACAGCTGACTTAGATGGTTTATATTACTATGTATGAGGTCAATGTCACTCTTGTACTTGTCTGCAAATTCCTGATCGAGTACTCCGAACAACGAGTTTGCAACTGAACCGACAGCGTTAATAAGCCCGCGTCGAGTTCGCAAGTGCGCTCCGAAGTGCTGATTAAGCAACAGCTGATTGTAATATTGTAGCTCGTTGTACTCGTGTTGTATTTGCAGTGTGATCATTCGACAATGACTTAGCTCTTGAATTTTGCCGCATGTTTGCTCAAGATAATTCGAAAATTGTGTTACCGCTTTATCTCCTTGCCAGTAAGGAGACATATTGTAATAGGTCACGATTTTCCATTCATCACGAATGAGATGCATTTGTCCCAGCGGATCAAAATATAATGTTTGGCTGCTGTTGAATGCTGTAATTTTGAACGATGCTTCCGTGGATATTATAAAGCTCATGAAAAATAATAATGCTAATGCCACGCTAAACATTTTCGAACAGCTGTTAGACGACTTCCCCGCGTTCACGTTTGCTTCATTGCTTCAATGCTACGTTCTTTTCTGTTATAGGTAAAATCGACAGCTTTTGGGCTTTTAGCGTAATGCCAGACATTAGGTGGTATTATGCTAAAGATTTTCTTCACTCTATTCGCTACAAAAGGCTTCCAACGATCTGGACTGCCTTTTATCCAGCTAATAGTGACCTTTGAGTCACTCCAAGCATAGATTTCGTGATCTATGCCATCTATGCTAGTGACGATTTTTGCTAATAATCTGGATAATAACTCCGCTGCACATAGTTCCAATCTCGGCATAGATACTGTCTTGCTGTTTGGTACTAATCTTGTTTTTGCTGCAACTAGCACTACGGATGCTTTATTTCTTCTCACGATCCTGGCATATACGACACATGCAAATGATTTAAGTGATGAATCACAAAACCCTTGCAATTGGATAATGTCGTTGTGCCTGCTTTGTAACCATCGCAGGATTCTAATTTGGCTGATGCACTCCATGTCTTCAGATAGTTTTATCCACTCGTTCTTGATATCAGCTGGGACTTCATCACTCCACTGAATCTCGTTAAGCCAAACCTTCTGAAACAGTATTTTGAATTTTGTCGTAAGCGGTGCTAGCCAACCTAAGGGATCAAATAGCCTTGATATTTCCGATAGAAGCATTCTCTTTGTAAGTTTCGTATTGTCTGCTGATGCTGCGGTATATTGGAAAGTAAATTCATCCGTGGTTGGATCCCATCTTAAACCTAACGTTTTTGCTGTGTTTTCTGTTTTGAAAATATGCGCGGATGCTTGACTATTCTGGTGAGATGGATTAATCTTTTCCAATAGCCTCTGCTCATTTGCTGACCACTTTCTCAACAAAAATCCTCCGCTGCTTAGACACAAATTTAGTTCTGCTATGCTGCTTTTTCCTTCATCAATAGTATGAGCTCCTGATACTAAATCGTCCATATAAAAATCTTCACGTATAATTTTTGCTGCAGTGGGAAAGTTATGCTGCTCATCAGATGCTAATTGCCGAAGGGTCATCATGGCCAAAAAAGGTGCTGCTTTTGTACCATATGTAACTGTAGTTAACTGGTATGCTTTAATCGGTTGTCCTGTTTCAGCTCGCCAAAAGATTTGCTGTAATTTTTGATCTGCTTCGTTTACTAAAATCTGCCGATACATTTTTTCGATGTCGGCGGTGAATACATATTGATATTGTCTCCACTTGAGTAACAGTGTCTGCAGGTCTCGTTGCAAGTTAGGTCCTCTATGCATGACGTCATTAAGACTTGTACCCGAAGAGGTCTTTGCGGACGCATTAAATACGACACGTAACTTTGTAGTGGATGACTCTTCTCGCTGGACACTATGATGTGGTAAATAGCATTCCAATTGATTGCTGCTTATCGTTGCTTGTTTCATGTGTCCCAAATCCTCGTACTCCTTTAAAAATTGCTTATATTGCTGTGCTAGATTTTTTTGCTTGCAGAGCCTTCTCTCTTGATTTCTAAATTGTGCTAGTGCTATCTCCTTCGACGATCCTAATTTTTCGCTGGCTTGCTGTTTCATTGGTAATCTTACTTCATACCGACCGCCTTCAAGTCGTTTTGTTGTTGTCAGGTAGTACTCAACACACTGTTCTTCTTCTGCTGATTGCTCATCTTGCTCATGAATATCCTCGATTTGCCAAAATTGATGAATATCCGCTGTATTATTTAAGATGACGTTACAATGAAACTGTGGTTTTATACTGCCGCATAGTAACCATCCCAGCTGGCTTTGCTGAGCTAAAGGCGAAGATGAATCTGAACTTCTTATCAAACCATCTAATATAATAAGAGCGTAGGCGTCTGCCCCGAGTAGTAAGTCAACTGGACGACTTGTATAGAACTCCGGATCCGCTAAGTTAATATGTTCTAAATACGACCACGAAGGCTTTTCAAATGATCGATTAGGTAGGTTTTTAATAAGATTTTTCATAATCAATACATCGGTGTTAAATGTAAAGCTGGTATACATAGATTGACATGTAATGCTTAGTTTGCCCTTACAGTTAGCATCCTTTTCTCCGATTCCAAAAACAACTCCATCGAAATGCTGTCGTTTCAAACCTAACTGTTGAGCCGCTTTCTCGCTAATCAGTGATATTTGTGAGCCCTGATCGATAAGAGCTCTCAATACAAGCTGCGTGCTGTCTGCAGACGTCACTCTCACTAATGCTATAGCTAGAAGAATCTCAGTGATATCTTGCTGAGATGCATGAACACCATTGTTGTTTCCTTGATTTACATTTTCCTCTTGCTTATTATAATTTGCTTTTTGCTTACTTGGGCCGGACGTAGAATGAGGTTTTTGCTGCGTAAAACATTCATGCAATAAAGTATGGTGATTTTCCAAACATTTGCGACACCGTTTTGTCGATCGACATTTATTGCCGTTATGATTAAAAATGCAATTAGTACAATAATTATGTTGTTTGACGGTTTTAAGTTTCATTTCATTGGACATTTCCAGAAACTTTTCGCAGTTGTGTAAATTATGTTCAGCAAAACAAAGAGGGCATTTATTTCATGATGCCTTTTTTTTTTTTTATTTGGTAAGTCTAATTATATTTTTATGTTTAATGCCGGCTGTAGCGATGCCGGAACCTGTATCAGTCAACCTGCTACATCCCTCGAAACCCAGCTGGTGAGATGCCCCCATTGCTCCCAGGCACGTTTTTTTAAAGGCGAACGGGGTTTAAAGATCCACTATGGCAAGGTTCACAAGCCACATAGTGTACCTTTGTGCCCCCAAAGCCCAGCCAATTCCCAAACACCTACTGATTTAGAACCACTTTGGACAACTCTAACTAAATTAAAAAATTCAATACCTTTGCTGAAGAGAGTTCCTCGGGGTGCAAGACGATTTGTTGCGCTGAGTTTAGCGCGATGCGTACGTCTTGCGACCCAGGAGAACACACTAAGTGCCTGGGAGGCTTTACTCACCTTCCCTTATAGGATTCTGCATGTCCAAAAAAATTTGGCTTCAAAAAAAACATTAACGACCCAAATTAAAGACAATTGTAACAATTTGACCATCGTTTTAGATCCAAAATTACCCGTTTTCAATAACGTTCCCCAGAAAGGCGTGTGTTCACTTGTGGAATCAAAATTAAGTGAAGGTGACATTAGGGGAGCAGCCAGGTTGTTATTTAGTAGTGATGTGGTGGCGCCTTACTCTCCAGATACTATTTCAGCTTTGGAGAGTAAACACCCAGCGCCTGCGGATGACCTCACCTTCCCTGATCCCCCCGACAACCCCAATCCGGATTCATCTTTCTTCCAAATTTCAGTCCCCCAATTGACGGCAGCCGTGAGCTCCTTCAGAAGTGGTTCCGCTGGCGGCCTCGACGGCCTGACTCCTCAGCATTTAAAGGACCTCTTAAGTCCAGGCGCCGGGGAAGCTGGTGAGTCGCTTTTGAAGGAGCTGTCGGCTCTCGTCACTTTAATGCTGTCCGGTGGTGTGAACGATGCTGTCGTCAATACCTTGTACGGGGCCGACCTATGTGCCCTGCGCAAGAAAGACGGCGGCATTCGTCCCATTGCCGTCGGATGCACTTATAGGCGTATGGCAGCCAAAATTTGTTGTAAATTATATAGCGAATCGCTAACTCAGAAATTTCAGCCCCTACAGCTTGGTTTTGGATCCAGAGGGGGCTGCGAGGCTGCCGTACATGCCTTTTCAACGTTTTTAAATTCTGACAAGAGTGAGGTTATCCTCAAGGTTGACGTTAAAAACGCCTTTAATTCCGTTAACAGGGACACCTTGTTGGCAGAAGTAAAAAAAGAATTACCAGAAATTTACGGCTTTTTGTGGCAATGCTACAGGTACCCTTCAAAATTATTATACAAGGACAAAGTTTTAGAATCTGCAGTTGGCTGCCAACAAGGTGACCCTCTCGGGCCAGTCATTTTCAGCTTGGCTATCCATCCCATCATTCAAAAACTAAATTCAAAATTTAATGTCTGGTATTTAGATGATGGAACTTTAGGGGGTGACGTGAACACAGTTTTGAAAGATTTCGAATTCCTGAAGAAACAGTTCCAATCCATCGGCCTTGACCTCAACCACTCCAAATGTGAAATTTTTCTATGTGACAATACCGACAGACAAATGACTCTACAGAAATTCAACTCAATTGCTCCAGATATCAAAATTTTAGACAAGAGTTCGCTTCACCTTCTAGGTTCACCAATATTGGAAGACAGTTTCTCTGCATTCATTGACGCCAAAATTAATCGTTTTCACGATATTTCGGAAAGACTTAGTAAAATTAATTTACATTCGGCCTTCACACTCATTAGATATTGTTGTTTTGGGCCAAATTTTATGTATTTTCTCCGCTCTTCACCGTTATGGAAGCAGTCACATCTTTTGGAAAAAGTCGATCAAATCATTCAAGACACACTAACTTCTATCTTAAATGTGGCTCTGGATGACCGAGCGTGGCTGCAAGCCACACTACCCATTCGCTTTGGTGGGCTCGGCATCCGCTAAATTTCTAGTGTAAGCTTACCGGCGTTCCTGTCTTCGGTCAACAGCACTGAAAAGTTAACCAAAAGGATATTAACTCCATCATTGGTTAACTGTGAAGTGCCTTGCTTGACCGATGCAGTGAACGCCTGGAAAGTGGCTTGCCCGAATACGGCGTTGCCCGATAACCCATTCTCCCAAAGACAATGGGACGAGCCGCTCTGCAGATTGGTACGGAATAACCTCTTAAATACGACCACCAATACTGCGGAGCGTGCCCGCCTGCTGGCTGTGGGTGAATGGGAGTCGGGTCTTTGGCTGCAGGCACTACCGTCACCCAACGTAGGTACTATGCTGAGTGACAGTACTTTCCGGATCGCTGCGTGTCTGCGTTTGGGTGCTCCTAGCGGAGCTGCACATCGCTGTCAGTGTGGTGAAGCAGTCGACTGCCTCGGACACCATGGCCTGTCCTGTAGTAGGAGCGCTGGACGGTTAGCACGGCACGCTAGCATTAATGACATTATCCGTCGGGCTTTTGTCACCGCCGGGGTGCCAGCTGTTTTAGAACCCAACGGCTTGGCACGCGACGATGGGAAAAGGCCAGATGGGATGACCATAATGCCTTGGAAGGTGGGTAGGCCTTTGGTGTGGGATGCAACATGTGTCGATACCCTTGCACCATCCCATCTTCTCAGCACGGTGGGCTGTGCTGGAGCGGCTGCTGCAGGTGCAGAAAACCTCAAACGGCGCAAATATAACAACTTAATTGGGAGTTACATATTTGAGCCGTTTGGCGTTGAAACACTAGGCCCATGGGGTCCGAGTGCGCATCGAGTCTTTCGGGACATTAGCAAACAACTTGTCGACTGTTCACGTGACCAGAGGGCTGGGCTTTTTTTCGGCCAAAGAATCAGCATTGCCATTCAACGCGGCAATGCTGCCAGTGTTCTGGGCACTTTTGCCACTGACAGCGATGTGGATTATTTTTTTGATGCCCAATGATTTATTTTGTTTTTTTTTTATATTATTTCGTGTTAATGAGTGTATATAGTTACTAGATTATTTTCCTACCCTGCTTAAAGTTGTAATTTAATAAACAGTACTTAAGAGGGCATTTAACTTCCGACACGTGCATGGCTTTCGTAATAGGTTTTATTTGCTTGCTATAATTGTCGTTTGATTTAGAATTATGATGTTTACGATTACTTGAAAATGATGTTGAAGGACCGGCTTGCTGATGAGATGGCTGTGATTTTGATGTGACATCATGACGTCGACGAGATGTTTCCAAGCTAGTAAACTTGTTTTCTAAGAAGTCTAAAAATTCTTGAAGCACTGGTAGTTCCCTAACGTTCTTCAATGACTCTATGTACTCGGAATAGGATTCACTATCCAACTTCTGTGACAAAATGTGCACGAGTAGAGGGTCCCACGTGCTAGTATCCACACCTAAGTTTTTGATGGCGTAGAGGCTTTCTAACGTAACATCATGCATTTTTTTATAGCTAAGTATGATTGCTGGTGTATGTTGGGAAGGTTCAGGAACACATTGACGTGAGATGTAAATATGAGCTTCTTGTTATCAAAGCGATGGTTTAGAATCTCCCAACAGACGATATAATTGTCAGCACTGATAGGTAGGTGTTGTATCAAGCGCTCGGCTTCACCTTTTACCTTGCCTTTAAGGAATTGCATTTTTTGTGCGTTTGATAATGCTGTGTTTTTGTGGATTGCCTCGCTAAATAAATCTTTAAATGACACCCACTGCTGATAGTTTCCCGTAAACACAGGAATTTCCATTTGTGGTGTTGACTTTTCCCGATAGGATGTTGACCACATTTTGGAGTTGATCGCTTTCTTCATGCTGTTGAAAGTCCGCTCGTGTCTATTGAAGAGGGACTCATAATCACTTGCTAGATCGTCCCCTGACTCGCCAATGATTTCCCAGTGTAGGTCGTCAATGGTAGTCCATCGGTTTTGCAGGATTCGAAGGGGATCTTCGAACTCCCATTTATCGGCAATTGTCTCAATATCAATGTTGCCGACAGCTCGGATAAATGCTTTAAAGTTGACCGACTGCTTATGAAGCATGTCGTCAAGCTTGCTATTGGTTCCCGTCGACTCAAAGGTCGGAGAGGCTGCTGCTGTTTCTTGCGGTTCCGGCTGACTCATCGAAGTTCCGGCCGCAAATTGCTGCGCTTGTTGAGGATACACTGACTGTTGACCTCGCTGAACCAACTCATTTTGACGTTGAATAATAAGTTTCTTTGCCGTCTCGTAAATTTCTTCCGTACGCTCAAATTCCGAGTTGACAAAATATTTATGATTGGTCTTTTCAAAAGGCAGAATTTTTTCATGATTTATCTGAAATTCTTCCCAGTATTTCTCAAGTAACTCGAGTTTACGCTTACAGTAATCAAATGTTTTACGCTCTACGCTATCCTTTTTAAAATTAGTCAGAAGTTTTCTCAAGCTCTCTGAAATCTCGATTTGATTGACATACAGACTCTCCATCCTGTTGCTGTTAAAATGAATAAAATGGAACGAGCTTACTTGAAAGAATTCTTGCTGTGGCTACCCTGACAAAGGTTGTTCTCCAAGTCAGTGGCGCGCTGGTGCTGCTTGTGTGAGCTATACACTCACTGCTGCTGAATACGTACACACGTATTCGGTTGAATATATTGAGCACTCCACTCAATACACTGCTGCTAAAGTCGTTACCACTACAGTCACTGCTAAGCTTCGCTAATGGATGCTGTATTCCAGAGTCACTGATAAAGTCACTTCACTTGCCGATAGTTCAGAAAAATCGCACTATATAAACCACACGCGAAGATCCGGCTCGAAGGACCAAAATGTTGGGGTCGCGACCTACGTGGTATTGACTATTTGGATGGCTACTAAAACACTTACTTTCACTGGTTAAAAACAGTTTATTTTAAGTATTTTAAGCTACGCTAAAATGATGGCTAATGATAGGCCGGCGAATGCACGCGGTTTGCTGTCCGAATATGCACTGGCTTCGTGGAGCACTAAGTGCGCCGGAATTGGATAACTAGATCAGCAAAACCGTGTTCGATAGAAATTATTGCATCGAACATGCTCCCGAGGGGAGAATGAGATAAGCTTACAAAAGGGGTTGTTACATGAGCGTGGGTTTACATGCTAACGAAGGTTAGGACAATGTTTCCCAAAACGCTATAGCTAGCTGGCCCGCGCCGAGACGCGTCTCCAGACGCGTCTCCAGACGCCTCAAACGTGCGGCTGGCTCGCATAGAACTGCAAAAATTTGCACATTTTTGTTCCTGGCTAAATTCTGAAAACGCTATAGCTAGCTGGCCCGCGCCGAGACGCGTCTCCAGACGCGTCTCCAGACGCCTCAAACGTGCTACTGGCTCAAAACAATTGGTACTTTTAGCTCAAGATTCAAGCAACACCTACTTTGCATTCAAAAAGAAACTACATAGAAACAACTTACCTACCCAGGGTATGCACGCAGCTAGTATTGGTGAATTTGTCCCATGTTCTCAATATAACTCTTTTTTGTGACAAAACACTACACCACACAGTCCTCAACTGTTCAATCATTTTTATTTTTAACCATACTATTTTAGACGTTTAGCAAAGTTCTTTCGGGAGTGTAGGTAGTTAAGTGCGGGTGCGCGGAAAATAAAAGTCTCTTAGCTACTTACTATTATAATGTCCGTGCACAACACGATTACACGACACAGAAACAGAAGGAGAACAGACAGTAAACACACAATAGTCACGACACAGTACAGTAGTCAGTTCACGTAAACTATATCGAACTTATCACAATACTTTGCCTAAGCGAGTCGCGAGCGCAGGTGATTAGCGGCGAGGTCCTTGACCGACTGACCTACAAACCGAATCGATCCGTGCAGGGCCGGACTCAGGGCCTTTGCGCACGCGACTTCTTATACATTGCGCTCCTAATATTTAATGATGCGCATGATCATTGCGCCACCGACACCATCCGACATTATAATGAAAACATTATAGATGCCGTGAATGTTCAGAGTTGTGTTATCAATAAACTTACATGATAATAATAATGTGGCTGTGTTTATGTTTGTGTTGTAGTTGTGCTGTGTGTGTTTATAATAAACATAAATAAATATGTGGTAGGTGTGAACCATACATCACCCCCCTCCAGAGACCGTCAAGGGCGATAAAAATCTGGGAACCTGACATGACGACCAGAGCGAGTGGTATACTCTTTGCTACTGCTAGGTGGAGTGACTTCTTCTGGGTCAGCTTTGTCTGGCAAAATGTAAGCTGGCTTAAGGCGGTCAATTGAGACCGTGACCTCTCTACCCTTAAATAAAATTCTGAAGAGTTTGTCTCCCTGTCCGAGACGCGTCTCCAGACGCCTCAAACGTGCGGCTGGCTCTCATAGAACTGCAAAAAATTTTACATTTTTGTTCCTGGCTAAATTCTGAAAACGCTATAGCTAGCTGCCCCGCGCCGAGACGCATCTCCAGACGCGTCTCCAGACGCCTCAAACGTGCGGCTGGCTCGCATAGAACTGCAAAAAATTGCACATTTTTGTTCCTGGCTAAATTCTGAAAACGCTATAGCTAGCTGGCCCGCGCCGAGACGCGTCTCCAGACGCCTCAAACGTGCGGCTGGCTCTCATAGAACTGCAAAAAATTGCACATTTTTGTTCATGGCTTAATTCTGAAAACGGTATAGCTAGCTGGCCTGCGCCGAGACGCGTCTCCAGACGCCTCAAACGTGCGGCTGGCTCGCATAGAACTGCAAGAAATTGCACATTTTTGTTCCTGGCTAAATTCTGAAAACACTATTGCTAGCTGGCCCGCGGCGAGACGCGTCTCCAGACGTCTCAAACGTGCGGCTGGCTCTCATAGAACTGCAAAAAATTGCACATTTTTGTTCATGGCTTAATTCTGAAAACGGTATAGCTAGCTGGCCCGCGCCGAGACGCGTCTCCAGACGCCTCAAAAGTGCGGCTGGCTCGCATATAACTGCAAAAAATTGCACATTTTTGTTCCTGGCTAAATTCTGAAAATGCTATAGCTAGCTGGCCCGCGCCGAGACGCGTCTCCAGACGCCTCAAACGTGCGGCTGGCTCGCATAGAACTGCAAAAAATTGCACATTTTTGTTCCTGGCTAAATTCTGAAAACGCTATAGCTAGCTGGCCCGCGCCGAGACGCGTCTCCAGACGCCTCAAACGTGCGGCTGGCTCTCATAGAACTGCAAAAAATTGCACATTTTTGTTCCTGGCTAAATTCTGAAAACGCTATAGCTAGCTGGCCCGCGCCGAGACGCGTCTCCAGACGCCTCAAACGTGCGGCTGGCTCTCATAGATCTGCAAAAAGTTGCACATTTTTTATTCTGGCTAAATTCTGAAAACGCTATCGCTAGCTGGCCCGCGCCGATGCGCATCTCCAGACGCATCTCCAGACGCCTCAAACGTGCGGCTGGCTCGCATAGAACTGCAAAAATTTGCACATTTTTGTTCCTGACTAAATTCTGAAAACGCTATAGCTAGCTGGCCCGCGCCGATACGCGTCTCCAGACGCCTCAAACGTGCGGCTGGCTCGCATAGAACTGCAAAAAATTGCACATTTTTGTTCCTGGCTAAATTCTGAAAACGCTATAGCTAGCTGGCCCGCGCCGAGACGCGTCTCCAGACGCGTCTCCAGACGCCTCAAACGTGCGGCTGGCTCTCATAGAACTGCAAAAAATTGCACATTTTTGTTCCTGGCTAAATTCTGAAAACGCTATAGCTAGCTGGCCCGCGCCGAGACGCGTCTCCAGACGCCTCAAACGTACGGCTGGCTCTCATAGAACTGCAAAAAGTTGCACATTTTTTATCCTGGCTAAATTCTGAAAACGCTATCGCTAGCTGGCCCGCGCCGAGACGCGTCTCCAGACGCCTCAAACGTGCGGCTGGCTCTCATAGAACTGCAAAAAGTTGCACATTTTTTATCCTGGCTAAATTCTGAAAACGCTATCGCTAGCTGGCCCGCGCCGATGCGCATCTCCAGACGCATCTCCAGACGCCTCAAACGTGCGGCTGGCTCGCATAGAACTGCAAAAAATTGCACATTTTTGTTCCTGACTAAATTCTGAAAACGCTATAGCTAGCTGGCCCGCGCCGATACGCGTCTCCAGACGCCTCAAACGTGCGGCTGGCTCGCATAGAACTGCAAAAAATTGCACATTTTTGTTCCTGGCTAAATTCTGAAAACGCCATAGCTAGCTGGCCCGCGCCGAGACGCGTCTCCAGACGCCTCAAACGTGCGGCTGGCTCTCATAGAACGGCAAAAAATTGCACATTTTTGTTCCTGGCTAAATTCTGAAAACGCTATAGCTAGCTGGCCCGCGCCGAGACGCGTCTCCAGACGCCTCAAACGTGCGGCTGGCTAGCATAGACTGCAAAAAATTGCACTTTTTTGTTCCTAGCTAAATTCTGAAAACGCTATAGCTAGCTGGCCCGCGCCGAGACGCGTCTCCAGACGTCTCAAACGTTCGGCTGGCTCGCATAGAACTGCAAGAAATTGCACATTTTTGTTCCTGGCTAAATTCCGAATACGCTATAGCTAACTGGCCCGCGCCGAGACGCCTCAAACGTGCGTCTGGCTCGCATAGAACTGCAAGAAATTGCACATTTTTGTTCCTGGCTAAATTCTGAAAACGCTATAGCTAGCTGGCCCGCGCCGAGACGCGTCTCCAGACGCCTCAAACGTGCGGCTGGCTCGCGTAGAATTGCAAGAAATTGCACATTTTTGTTCCTGGCTAAATTCTGAAAACGCTATAGCTAGCTAGCCCGCGCCGAGACGCGTCTCCAGACGCGTCTCTAGACGCCTCAAACGTGCGGCTGGCTCGCATAGAACTGCAAAAAATTGCACATTTTTGTTCCTGACTAAATTCTGAAAACGCTATAGCTAGCTGGCCCGCGCCGATACGCGTCTCCAGACACCTCAAACGTGCGACTGGCTAGCATAGACTGCAAAAAATTGCACTTTTTTGTTCCTAGCTAAATTCTGAAAACGCTATAGCTAGCTGGCCCGCGCCGAGACGCGTCTCCAGACGTCTCAAACGTGCGGCTGGCTCCCATAGAACTGCTAAAAATTGCACATTTTTGTTCCTGGCTAAATTCTGAAAACGCTATAGCTAGCTGGCCCGCGCCGAGACGCGTCTCCGGACGCCTCAAACGTGAGGCTGGCTCCCATAGAACTGCAACAAATTGCACATTTTTGTTCCTGGCTAAATTCTGAAAACGCTATAGCTAGCTGGCCCGCGCCGAGACGCGTCTCCAGACGCGTCTCTAGACGCCTCAAACGTGCGGCTGGCTCGCATAGAACTGCAAAAAATTGCACATTTTTGTTCCTGACTAAATTCTGAAAACGCTATAGCTAGCTGGCCCGCGCCGAGACGCGTCTCCAGACGCATCAAACGTGAGGCTGGCTCCCATAGAACTGCAACAAATTGCACATTTTTGTTCCTGGCTAAATTCTGAAAACGCTATAGCTAGCTGGCCCGCGCCGAGACGCGTCTCCAGACGCGTCTCTAGACGCCTCAAACGTGCGGCTGGCTCGCATAGAACTGCAAAAAATTGCACATTTTTGTTCCTGACTAAATTCTGAAAACGCTATAGCTATCTGGCCCGCGCCGATACGCGTCTCCAGACGCCTCAAACGTGCGACTGGCTCGCATAGAACTGCAAAAAATTGCACATTTTAGTTCCTGGCTAAATTCTAAAAACGCTATAGCTAGCTGGCCCGCGCCGAGACGCGTCTCCAGACGCCTCAAACGTGCGTCTGGCTCTCATAGAACTGCAAAAAGTTGCACATTTTTTTTCCTGGCTCAATTCTGAAAACGCTATAGCTAGCTGGCCCGCGCTGAGACGCGTCTCCAGACGCCTCAAACGTGCGGCTGGCTAGCATAGACTGCAAAAAATTGCACTTTTTTGTTCCTAGCTAAATTCTGAAAACGCTATAGCTAGCTGGCCCGCGCCGAGACGCGTCTCCAGACGTCTCAAACGTGCGGCTGGCTCGCATAGAACTGCAAGAAATTGCACATTTTTGTTCCTGGCTAAATTCTGAAAACGCTATAGCTAACTGGCCCGCGCCGAGACGCGTCTCCAGACACCTCAAACGTGCGTCTGGCTCGCATAGAACTGCAAGAAATTGCACATTTTTGTTCCTGGCTAAATTCTGAAAACGCTATAGCTAGCTGGCCCGCGCCGAGACGCGTCTCCAGACGCCTCAAACGTGCGTCTGGCTCGCGTAGAACTGCAAAAAATTGCACATTTTTGTTCCTAGCTAAATTCTGAAAACGCTATAGCTAGCTGGCCCGCGCCGAGACGCGTCTCCAGACGTCTCAAACGTGCGGCTGGCTCGCATAGAACTGCAAGAAATTGCACATTTTAGTTCCTGGCTAAATTCTGAAAACGCTATAGCTAGCTGGCCCGCGCCGAGACGCGTCTCCAAACTGTCTCCAGACGCCTCAAACGTGCGGCTGGCTCGCATAGAACTGCAAAAAATTGCACATTTTTGTTCCTGGCTAAATTCTGAAAACGCCATAGCTAGCTGGCCCGCGCCGAGACGCGTCTCCAGACGCCTCAAACGTGCGGCTGGCTCTCATGGAACGGCAAAAAATTGCACATTTTTGTTCCTGGCTAAATTCTGAAAACGCTATAGCTAGCTGGCCCGCGCTGAGACGCGTCTCCAGACGCCTCAAACGTGCGGCTGGCTAGCATAGACTGCAAAAAATTGCACTTTTTTGTTCCTAGCTAAATTCTGAAAACGCTATAGCTAGCTGGCCCGCGCCGAGACGCGTCTCCAGACGTCTCAAACGTGCGGCTGGCTCGCATAGAACTGCAAGAAATTGCACATTTTTGTTCCTGGCTAAATTCTGAAAACGCTATAGCTAACTGGCCCGCGCCGAGACGCGTCTCCAGACGCCTCAAACGTGCGTCTGGCTCGCATAGAACTGCAAGAAATTGCACATTTTTGTTCCTGGCTAAATTCTGAAAACGCTATAGCTAGCTGGCCCGCGCCGAGACGCGTCTCCAGACGCCTCAAACGTGCGTCTGGCTCGCGTAGAACTGCAAAAAATTGCACATTTTTGTTCCTGGCTAAATTCTGAAAACGCTATAGCTAGCTGGCCCGCGCCGAGACGCGTCTCCAGACGCGTCTCTAGACGCCTCAAACGTGCAGCTGGCTCGCATAGAACTGCAAAAAATTGCACATTTTTGTTCCTGACTAAATTCTGAAAACGCTATAGCTAGCTGGCCCGCGCCGATACGCGTCTCCAGACGCCTCAAACGTGCGACTGGCTAGCATAGACTGCAAAAAATTGCACTTTTTTGTTCCTAGCTAAATTCTGAAAACGCTATAGCTAGCTGACCCGCCTCGAGACGCGTCTCCAGACGTCTCAAACGTGCGGCTGGCTCCCATAGAACTGCTAAAAATTGCACATTTTTGTTCCTGGCTAAATTCTGAAAACGCTATAGCTAGCTGGCCCGCGCCGAGACGCGTCTCCAGACGCGTCTCTAGACGCCTCAAACGTGCAGCTGGCTCGCATAGAACTGCAAAAAATTGCACATTTTTGTTCCTGACTAAATTCTGAAAACGCTATAGCTAGCTGGCCCGCGCCGATACGCGTCTCCAGACGCCTCAAACGTGCGACTGGCTAGCATAGACTGCAAAAAATTGCACTTTTTTGTTCCTAGCTAAATTCTGAAAACGCTATAGCTAGCTGGCCCGCGCCGAGACGCGTCTCCAGACGCATCAAACGTGAGGCTGGCTCCCATAGAACTGCAAAAAATTGCACATTTTTGTTCCTGGCTAAATTCTGAAAACGCTATAGCTAGCTGGCCCGCGCCGAGACGCGTCTCCAGACGCCTCAAACGTGCGGCTGGCTCGCATAGAACTGCAAGAAATTGCACATTTTTGTTCCTGGCTAAATTCTGAAAACGCTATAGCTAGCTGGCCCGCGCCGAGACGCGTCTCCAGACGCGTCTCTAGACGCCTCAAACGTGCGGCTGGCTCGCATAGAACTGCAAAAAATTGCACATTTTTGTTCCTGACTAAATTCTGAAAACGCTATAGCTATCTGGCCCGCGCCGATACGCGTCTCCAGACGCCTCAAACGTGCGACTGGCTCGCATAGAACTGCAAAAAATTGCACATTTTAGTTCCTGGCTAAATTCTAAAAACGCTATAGCTATCTGGCCCGCGCCGATACGCGTCTCCAGACGCCTCAAACGTGCGTCTGGCTCGCATAGAACTGCAAAAAATTGCACTTTTTTGTTCCTGGCTAAATTCTAAAAACGCTATAGCCAGCTGGCCCGCGCCGAGACGCGTCTCCAGACGCCTCAAACGTGCGGCTGGCTCGCATAGAACTGCAAAAAATTGCACATTTCTGTTCCTGGCTAAATTCTGAAAACGCTATAGCTAGCTGGCCCGCGCCGAGACGCGTCTCCAGACGCCTCAAACGTGCAGCTGGCTCTCATAGAACTGCAAAAAATTGCACATTTCTGTTCCTGGCTAAATTCTGAAAACGCTATAGCTAGCTGGCCCGCGCCGAGACGCATCTCCAGACGCTCCAGACGCCTCAAACGTGCGGCTGGCTCGCATAGAACTGCAAAAAAATTGCACATTTTTGTTCCTGGCTAAATTCTGAAAACGCTATAGCTAGCTGGCCCGCGCCGAGACGCGTCTCCAGACGCCTCAAACGTGCGGCTGGCTGGCATAGAACTGCAAAAAATTGCACATTTTTGTTCCTGGCTAAATTCTGAAAACGCTATAGCTAGCTGGCCCGCGCCGAGACGCGTCTCCAGACGCGTCTCCAGACGCCTCAAACGTGCGGCTGGCTCGCATAGAACTGCCAAAAATTGCACATTTTTGTTCCTGGCTAAATTCTGAAAACGCTATAGCTAGCTGGCCCGCGCCGAGACGCGTCTCCAGATGCCTCAAACGTGCGGCTGGCTCGCATAGAACTGCAAAAAATTGCACATTTTTGTTCCTGGCTAAATTATGAAAACGATATAGCTAGCTGGCCCGCGCCGAGACGCGTCTCCAGACGCCTCAAACGTGCGGCTGGCTCGCATAGAACTGCAAAAAATTGCACATTTTTGTTCTTGGCTAAATTTTGAAAACGCTATAGCTAGCTGGCCCGCGCCGAGACGCGTCTCCAGACGCCTCAAACGTGCGGCTGGCTCGCACAGAACTGCAAAAAATTGCACATTTTTGTTCCTGGCTAAATTCTGAAAACGATATAGCTAGCTGGCCCGCGCCGAGACGCGTCTCCAGACGCCTCAAACGTGCGGCTGGCTCTCATAGAACTGCAAAAAATTGCACGTTTTTGTTCCTGGCTGAATTCTGAAAACGCTATAGCTAGCTGGCCCGCGCCGAGACGCAAATCAAATCAAATCAAATCAAATCGTATATTTCAAATAAACCATATACAGGCACTTTTGAATTGTCAAGGTCGGTCAGTCCAACAAGATGAAGCTATTTGCACGTTCCAAAGCGTAGATCTCTATTGAGAAGAACGTGCAAGAAAATCCACGGACACTCTTTTAAAAAATAATAAATTGTTACAAATTTTTGTTTACATCAAGTTGAAAATATACAAACATGTGAGAACGATGTAAAAGACGAGCAGGATATAAGCGTCCGGGAAAAAAAGGAACAATTCAAAGAAATATTTAAAATAAACCATGGCAACTGAGAAATGACCAGTCCCAACTGACAGCGCCCGTTCACGAACATGACGCATGCGCTAGCACCATTCGGCTCAACCATTTTGAAGGGAGCCAAATGATCCAACGCATACGCCACCATCAGCCAGACTTTTGTGTGAGCATGAAACTCCCAACCGCCAGGGTACATTCAAGTCAAAAACAAACCTAAAACTGATAGCTATAGCTTAAGTTTAAGGTACACAGTACTCACACATGTGCCGTTAAAATGGATGAAATTATACATTGCTAAATAAAATTGAGTCTATACAATGCAAATATTGTTTTTATTTTTTTACAATCTTCAGCCGGTCCAACAATGTTTCCAAATGCTAACAGATTATTTTGTGCGCCCTAGTGGCTGTGGAGCCGGACCAGCATTCAGCCAAGCATTTTTATCTTCAATATAATCCCCCCACTTATAATATGCTTGCCTGCATAGTGTGCGTTTAATACAAGATTTAAATTTTATCTCATTAAGTTCTAATATATGGGGAGGTATCTTATTATAACATTTTAAACAGTACCCCATTAAAGAGGAGGCAACTTTAGCCAGTCTGAAACGTCGTTGAACTAATTGATCCCTATTTCTAGTACCATAATTATGTCTGTCGCCTCTTTTACTAAAAAGATGTAAATTCTTTCTGACATACATGATGTTTTCGTAAATGTATTGACAAGGTACCGTCATGATGTTAATATTCTTAAACAGTTCCCTTAGAGAATCGCGCCGGCGGAGATTGTATATCGCTTTGATGGCTCTTTTCTGCAGAATAAAAATAGACTCAATGTCTGCAGCCCGTCCCCATAGTAAAATACCCTAAGACATGATACTGTGAAAGTAATTTATTATTAAACGAACTTACCTGTATGTGAAGTTCGATCATAATTATACGATGGCTTCGTCCGAAGAGATTAGCATAAACACAATGTAGTAACACGTTCGGTGTTGCCTTTGCGCACTGAAAGTAAAAAGCCCTATACCTAAAACTTAAAAACAAAAAAAACTTTTTTAACATTTTTAGGTGAGGGTAGACACAAGACACATTTCCTATACTCGGTACCCTGTTCTATTGCTCATTTAGTTCAAAGCTTAGATCCTTAATTCCTGTTTTTGATATATCAGGGAATGACATGGGATATTTCATTTTTTGGGGAAAAATAAATATGGGAGGGTGGGTTGCTAATCTCTTCGGACGAAGTCATCGTATAATTATGATCGAACTTCACATACAGGTAAGTTCGTTTAATCATAAATTATACTCAGCTTTGTCCTCGAGATTAGCATAAACACAATGTAGAATTTGAGAGCTACTGAAATATCAATGAAACACTTTTGTGTAACAAGGCAATTACTTTTAATCAGTAGGTATGAGTTTTAAATCATAATTGACGCTTATTTAATTCTAAAATAAGTTAATCACATTTCTAAGACAGTAATTAATTAAATTAATAGTTCTGATTCTAATATAATTTCCATCAGTTAACTCAGTTGAATTGAACTTATAACATTGTAACAGTAAAACATGGACGTATTTTGGCTGAAGTGACAAGTATGTAACGTAATATAATTATCATTTACTTAGTTGTTATTACAATCGCTTAGTATTGATCTTGCAAATAAATCATCTTCCTCTGCAACTTGCACGTTTCTATTATAGAATTTCATAAAAACCTGAGACGAACCGCTCCATCCCGCGGTTTTTCGAATCGTTTCTAAGTTAATTCCTAATTTGTGGGCCTTAGATGTGGCAGCATGTCGGGTGCTGTGAGCTGTAAAGATCGAAGAAGCCCATCGACTCAATGTTTGTGCCGAAACTAATTTATGTGGTTTCCTTACACCTATAAATAGGCTATTTACATTACCACGAAGTGAACTAGTCAAATCTAGATAAGCTAACAAGGTCAGGACTGGGCATATTTCTGGTTTTTCGTGAAAAAATGGTAAAATAAGGTTTGGTTGGACGGTTCCTATCTTTGACGTTTTTATAATATCGGGTATTTTAATAGTTATCTTATCAGCATGGATTTGAATGTTGTTAACATGAATTTTCGTTAAAGTTTGCATTCGGTGTGCAGTAACCAAGGATAATAAAGTAACTAATTTACGTGAAAGTTTATCTAAACCCAAGCTATCATTAGGATACCAAGAGGACAATATGTTTAGGACTTTAGACGTATCCCAAGTTGTGTTATACTTGGGTAGGGATGGTCGAAGTCTAAAGACACCTTTAAAGAAGCGTTTTACAATTTCACTATCGCTGATTTTTTCTATCAGAATTAAGGCTAAAGCCGATCGACAACTATTTAAAGTCCCATATTGGGCACCTGAATCAAACAAAGTTGTTAGAAATAAAATCGAATCATTGATTGATGCTCCGAAAACGTCGATATTTTTAGATAAGCAAAAATTATACCATTTCATTAGACAGGTGTCGTATTGTTTTATCGATGCATCGGAGAGGGAAGCCAACATTATGTCAATTGCGGGTGATGGAACCTTTCTTCTCAGCAACGCGACCCGGACAAGAGACCGGCAGCCAGGATAAACCGAGGGTGTGGTTGGTTATTGCTGGAAGGTGATAAAATTATTTCTTTACTTGGATCAAAATATAAAACCGATGAAACAAGAAGTTTCATGTATAGAGGGTACCAAGGTTGGGTGGGCCATAAGGGGACCACAACAATACCAGTAGCTTTGTCTTTAACGATTTTTCGTAGTGTTTTTAGGACCATTGAAACAGGGGGGAAAGCGTAAAAGTACATTTGTGACCATGATATAGTAAATGCATTTATGGCCATAGCGTCAGGATCTCTGAACCAGGATATATAGTTGTGACATTTTCTGTTAACACGACTTGCAAAAATGTCCACATCAGGAAAACCAAACATCTTAGTTATTTTATTAAAAACTGAGTCACTCAATTCCCACTCAACATCTGGATGAATTCTACGCGATTCCGCGTCGGCTACTGTATTATCTGCCGAATGAATGTATGAAGCATATACAATAATACTCCTAGATTGACACCATTCCCATAAATCTTTTGTTATGCGTGTTAGATGTGGATATTGTACGCCTCCCATCCGATTTATGTAGGTTATGGCAGTAGTGTTGTCGATGCGAAGTAGTATTTGACAACTTTTCATTGTTACTGCAAAAACTTTTAAACCAAAAAAGCAGCAACGATTTCTAAATAATTAATATGATGAGATCGTTCTTCATCCGTCCATGCCCCACTAGCTGTCTCTTTCCCACACGCCGCGCCCCACCCCGTAGTCGAAGCATCACTAAAAATTTCCAGGCAGTATTCATCATATTTAATTTTACTCCTAGGGTTATCTAATGCATTAAACCACCAATTAATATCTGACGTTAAGTATGACGGTATGTTCATATAATTGTCGTAGTTTAATGGGTCACCTTTTAGATTTAAAAATTTGCATCTTTCAAATTCTTTTGTGTATAGCCATCCGTATTCGACGGCAGGACAAGCAGAACACAATAGACCTACTAAACTTGCAAAATCTCTTATTTTACATCGTGTCATATTTCGCAAGGTTTGTAGTTTATTTCTAATTTTATTCGATTTTTCTATCGGTAAACTGATTTGAAATTTTTTTGTATCAATTATGTAGCCAAGATATGTACATGATGTCGAAGGTGATAAGTTGCATTTATCTTTATTCATAATAAATCCTAAAGCTGACAATAGTTGTTGAGTTACCGCTATGTTTTCTAAACAAACATCGTAAGAATTTCCCATAAGCAACAGATCATCTAAGTACATACTAGACACATAACCGCAGGATTGGAGCAGCCCGACAACCGATTTCATTATCTTAGTAAATACAAAAGGTGCCGTGTTTAGACCGAACGGTAACACATTAAATTCATACAAAACATTGTCAAATTCGAATCTAAGATATTTTTTACAATTATCATGAATTTTTATTAAAAAATATGCATCTTTTAAATCTATCGTGCCCATAAAATCATTTTCCGATATAAGTTTAATTGCTGTGCGTAAATCTTCGAGCTTAAAATGTTGTGTTTCTATAAAATGATTAAGGTTTTTTAAGTTAAGTATGAATCTATATTTACCGTTGGGCTTAGGTATCAAGAATATGCTTGATAGAAACTGCCCTTCGCAAGGGTTACAATGAGAGATAGCACCAGTGCATATCAGTTCATCAATACATCTTTTGAAGTTTTGTTTTTCTAATGTTGAGTGGATTTTTTTATTGGGGATAGTATACTGTATAACACGAGCTGAAAACGGTATTTTCTATCCAGAAATCCATGAAAGAACAGTCGGATCAGAAGTAAGTTCTGACCAAGTGTCATAAAAAAGTGCCAGTCTACTAGCATAATTCCTTACCCCGGTAGCATCTAGCGACGACTGCGGTAGTTCGCCCGTGTTGCAGGCGTTGTCTGCTGCCGACCTCGATAAGACGCGCGCGAGTTGGTCGCGGGCGGATTTCTCTGTGCAGGCTCCCTCGTCCTCTGAGTCCCCGTTTGCCTGCGACTCGGGGGAGGAGCCCGCCAGTTTAAATTGTTCCGTTACTGGAATGTCGATGGAGGCGGAGGCGGCACTGTTTTTATTCTATTGATGGGTGGCCGAGATACGGTTGATTTTAGTTCTGCTCCTGTTTTTGTTATTGTTTTTGCAATTTTTAATGTTTCAGCTAAGTCCGATCCGAAAAGGTGTTTGTCAATTATTGTTTTTTGAAGTGTTTCTTTAATCTCCTTTTTTAAATTGTTTAAAATAAAGTTTCGGCGGAGTGTTGAGTCTGAATGTTGATTGTCACAAAGAAGGCGTACAGTATCCATCATCATTTGTATTAATTCTGTATCCTTGTCCTCTTTAGCAATCATAAGAGTAATAGCATTACTTAAGCATGAAATGGCACAACCTAACTGTTTTTGCTTCATCTCAATACCCTTATCTCTTTTTAAGACAACTTCCGATATGGCTGCCTTTATTTCTAAATTTAGTTCCGGTGAATCAATCAGCTTGCAATTACTAGGAGGTAAGTATCTTTGCATCAACTCCTTGCGAAGTTCGCTAGACAAGCCTTTGGTAGCCAGATGCTGTAGCCGAACAGCCAGGTCTGTCTGAATTTCTTTGCCGTAGATCTTTTCCACAGACGGATCTTCTCCAAATATTTCTAAAATTTTTGAGTCAAGCTCTATCATCGGAGGTGTGTCAGTTGCAATTGGGACTTCAGTCTCCAAGGGAAGGGCCTGTGGCTGTGAAGTACTTGTAGATGGAATTGGGTCTGTAGCGGCAGTGCTAGTTGGAGGAACTGGATCCAAGGCACTGATCGAGGGGATTGGATCACCAGCGCCCACGGATGGCTCATCATGATAATCGGATTCCAATTCCACTACTTCCTCAAAAGATCCTTCATAGTCGTCATAGTATCGATATCGAGGAGAAGGTGTGTCCTCTGTAATGTGCAGACGCCTTTTATTATTTAGAATTCAAAATCAATCCTCATTGTTATTGACTTGAAAAGGACTAATGAATAATTAATGTATATCAACAAGATAAGCGCGCGCCGGTGGGCCTGTGCATCTATGGATGGCTATAGATATGTACCGCGTGCGGCTTAGTATCTACGGTGAAGTGACAATCCCAAAGACTGCCCGCATCAAACGTATAGCTTCACGTATACTAACAAGGTAACAGTTCTTCTAACTGATCGCGATATTAGCCTTGCACGTGATATAAAACAAAATAAGTTACTTATTACGTTTATGAGTCCGAAGTGTTAACCCCAAAGGTTAACCGCAGCGACTTATGACAACGTTATGCGTTTAAATTATTATGCAACGTTCTTAATGTAACACTTTAACACAATAATAATATGTGACACTTGACTAACCTCTGGAATGCGACGTCGATCCTGTCTCGCGTTGAAGTTTCTGCTCCCATTTCCTTAACTTTTTTGTGATATACTCATAATCGCGTTTACGTTTTCGTTTTCCCATGACACTTTTAAAATTTAACAACACTTATATTTAAAGAGAGATACGTGCGCTCCGGTAGAGCACTGAACTGTGAATGAGCAATAGAACAGGGTACCGAGTATAGGAAATGTGTCTTGTGTCTACCCTCACCTAAAAATGTTAAAAAAGTTTTTTTTGTTTTTTAGTTTTAGGTATAGGGCTTTTTACTTTCAGTGCGCAAAGGCAACACCGAACGTGTTACTACATTGTGTTTATGCTAATCTCGAGGATGAAGCTGAGTATAACTAAAATAGACCAGTCTCGCGGTATCGACATCCGTTAATTGGCGAATTTTCCTAACAGCATAAGCTGCTGAACTTAGCCGTCCAGAAAGAGATGTTATATGAGGGCCCCATTGTAGCCTTGGGTCAAGCGTAATTCCCAGGAAAACCGTTTTATCGACAAATTCTAGTTTTTCCCTGTTCAATACTATGTCACAATCACTGCTTTTGACATTGGGTAAAGCAAATCTTATACATTTCGTTTTCTTTTCATTCAAAACCAAATTATTCGCCGTGAACCAATTTTGGACTTGCATTAGGGCATTATTTATGATATCAACATTGTCTGTCTGTCTATTTATCTTAAAAATTAAGGAGGTATCGTCGTCAAACAGCACCATATCAAGTTTTTGTTGCAATAAATAGGGTGAATCATTGATATATACCAAAAACAAGAAAGGACCCAAAATCGAGCCCTGGGGAACGCCCATTATCACGTTTAATCCCGACGAATTGACACCGTTTATTTGAACTAATTGCCGTCTATCATTCAAATAAGATTTGACCAAGTGTTCGAGGTCAGGAAATGAGAAAACAGTTCTTCAGGATAACTATTTTATTCACTTAGGTTTTGCACTTTAAATCCAATCAACCTTACTCGACGAGAGACCAAACTAGAATGCCCCGGTTCACGAATGCCATCTTTTTTTATCAACCAACGCACGAACGAACGAACGTTAGAGTGAACTGTCAGTGACTAAATGCCAGTTGAGTCAATACACTATCTGTATTACGTGAACAGAGACATTCAAACTATTTTAATATAAAATTAGGCTAATAAATCTTACTTAAAAATAATAGAAGTTGTTCAATTATGCCAAAAAAATGCTAACAGTCGGCCTTTCCTGACTTTTACACGTCCCGTGGAAAGAAAGGTAATGAACTTAGCAAACAAAACTATTTATAATTTAAACTATCTAAATATTATTATAAATTAACATTTTATCATGCTTTATCATGGATACATAATTAAAATCACATTATTCCCTTGAAAAAACATTCTGTTATCAGCATTACATATTAAATTTCTACACAATTACACCTGCATCACCAGCATTGAAGGAATTACGGTGGCCTCTACATATCCACCGCAACTCAAGCATACTGTGGCCCCTGCACTCCACAACATGCTAACGACAATGCCATAGTTGCGAGTATAATTGGTTTTTCCTCAAGACTGACATAAATACACCCGCATCACCTGCATTGAAGGAATTACGGTGGCCTCTACATATGCACCGCAACTCAAGCATGCTGTGGCCCCTTCACTCCACAACACTAGCGACAATACCATAGTGGCGAGTATAATTTGTTTATCATGAAGACTTTGACATAACTATACCTACATCATCAACATTGACGGAATTACGGTGGCCTCTACATATCCACCGCAACTCAAGCATGTTGTGGCCCCTGCACTCCACAACACACTATCGACAATGCCAAAGTTGCGAGTATAACATGCCTATCTATCATTATAAAACTAGCATGTTGTGGCCCCTTCCTGTCCACAACACACTACTACGACAATAATTCGTTACGTTTGATAAGTTATTATGGCCTCTTCATATCCGTAATAACCACTATAGCACACTAGCCCTTATATTTAGACGATTCATAATCCTTACTCTAATCAATGCTTATATAACATTTCAATGGATGAACATATTTAATTCTAGATCTTAAATAAAATACTTAAAGTACAATGATACTATTATTTTGTATTGCTGGCTTTCTTTTTACCACCCAATTCAAAGAGCGAGTTTTTAATCCTCGTAAGTTTCCGAGATTGAGTCGCTATCAGTGTCATTATTTCTATTAAAGACTAACCATGGATGAATTTTATCAACAGAAAACACTCCAGTGAAATTCTTACTACCCTTACGGGACACTGGAGTATCTTCTATTTTATACCTATCATTATCAAAGACCCAATATGGTAAGGACCACGAAGCTTTGGGACTAATTTCCTACTTTTCCCAGTCGATGGGATTTCTCTTTCGACCCGAACTAGATCACCGATCTTGAAAGTAACTTTTTTTCTACTATTATCATTAATTATATTATGGGGGCCGAGTCACCCGCGTCCGTAGGAGAATACCCATTGCTAATCCTTACACGTGGTCCCCGGGTGGTGCTAATCAGGTGACACTAACTGGTGGTAGGCTTCTGCCGATGGCTTGTGACCACCCACTGGGCAAAGACGTACCGCCAAGTGGCCTAGCCGCGTTCCGGTACGATGCTCAGTGTAGCCAATTCAGAGGAGTTGGGTCGAAATAGTTGTTCCAATGCAGGTAGACCGACCAGGCTCGCGTTGATATGGGCATATCGGGAGACTAGTCGTGGAGGGTAGCGGGATCCGAGGCACGGTGCGCCGCTGGCCGACCGCAGGTAGTTGGGGGCCCAAGTAGTGTACTAGCCATACATGAAAGGCTGCCCCGCCAACTGTCGAAAAATCCCGGAATGCACCATCGTGCTGGTTGGCGACCAGACGAGAGGGCCCGATGGACATTTCCGGGGGGGCTCGGGCGTCCCCGCAGTCTCCAGACTAGTCCCCCAATGATGTCGTCCTGTCAGAGCGTGCCTGAGGGTTGGCAGCATGGAACCTCATTTCACTTCCTTCTCCTCTAACCTACTAACTCGAAACAATATGGCCAGGAACAATAAGAGAAAAGCTGTACAGCGGCAGCACTCCCTCTCGCATAAAGTGCACCTCTCCAACATACGAGGTCTGCACTCAAATCTCGCCGCAGTCCATCACCACCTTGAGACCGAGAAACCAGCGCTCTTGTTTCTGACGGAGACGCAGATCGGATGTCCGTCTGACGTGTCGTATCTTACATACCCAGGGTTTACCCTGGAGCACCACTTCAGACCACGCGCGGGCGTATGTATGTACGCCCGGGACGACATCTGCTATCGGCGTCTCCGTAATCTTGAGAACTCCAGGTTCTCAACGATGTGGGCTTTAGTGGACACCGGCCTAGATAAAATTATCTACGCCTGTGTCTACCGTTCGCACGGCGGTGATCTGGAGACAACTGGGCTAATGCAGCACCTCAGTGAGGCGGCGGATGCGGCTCAGCAGCGGTACCCTTCTGCCCAACTGGTGTTGCTGGGGGACTTCAACGCCCACCATCAGGAGTGGCTTTTCCCATACCAGCACACAGACCATGCAGGACGAGAGGCGCGAAAGCTAGCGCTTGCGTTAAATCTCACACAGCTGGTCCAGGGGGCAACGAGGGTGCCGGATGTTGATTCGTACACAGCCAATTGCTTGGACCTTCTGCTGACAACAGATCCAGACCGGTACTCGGTGTCGATTTCTTCTCCACTGGGTAGTTCCGACCACTGTCTGGTGAAGTCTGTGTCCGTCTACTCCCCGCCCGATCCTAGCCCAAGAGGCACCCGGCGGGTATGGCGATACAGGTCAGCAGATTGGGATGGCATGCGATCATTTTTCGCATGTTACCCTTGGCAGCTTACTTGCTTTCCTTCAACTGATACTTCGTCGTGCGCTGACGCCGTGACGGATGTGTTGCGAAAGGGAATGGAGTACTACATTCCGTTCTCAGACGTAGCAATGTCTGGCGAAGCTCGCCCATGGTTTGGTGCCGAGTGCAATCGCGCTAATGCGATAAAACATGCGGCGTACCTAGCATGGGTCGACGCCCGTGCGCGCAAAGCAAATGACGTGATTCAGAAGAAGAGAGCCCTTAACAGGGCTGCCAAGTCCTGCAAGAAGGTGTTGCGGAGGGCTCGGTTTGACCACATTAGCCGAATAGGGAACAAACTTGCCTCATACCCAGCAGGTAGTAAAGCTTTTTGGTCCCTGGCTAAGTCGGTCGAATCGAACTTCTGCCGCCCCTCACTACCACCACTGCTGAGACCCGATGGGTCACTGGCCCACTCCGCTGAGGAGAAAGCAAACTTGTTTGCTTCTATGTTTGTGGATTCGTCGCGTCTAGATCCTGGTGGCGCGAGGCCCCCTACTCCTCCTGATGGATGCGAGTCGAGTATGTCGAACATTCGCATTCATCAGAAGGACGTTCTTCGGGTATTGCGTAACCTAGACGTGAATAAGGCTAGTGGCCCCGACGGGATACCGGCAATTGTTTTGAGGACTTGTGCGCCTGAGTTGTCTCCAATCTTGACACGCCTATTTCGCCTTTCGTTTGAGACTGGAAAAGTACCGAATGCTTGGAAGCAAGCTAACGTGCAGCCCGTGCCCAAGAAGGGTAGTCGTTCTGACCCGTCGAATTATAGACCCATCTCGGTAACGTCCATACTCTGTAAGAGTATGGAACGCGTACTGAATCGTAAGCTCCTAGCATACCTAGAAGCGAATGATATCCTTAGCGACCGACAATACGGGTTCCGCCGAAATCGGTCTACTGGGGATCTTCTAGCGTATGCCATTCACATCTGGAGTGAGGCCATAGAGAAGCACGGGGAGGCACTTGCGGTCTCCCTCGATATCTCAAAGGCCTTCGACAGGGTCTGGCACGATAGCCTTATTAGTAAGCTTCCTTCCTTCGGTCTGCCCGCCGGATTGTGTGATTGGATTGCAGATTTTCTGAGGGATCGGTCTATCCGAGTGGTCTATCCGAGTGGTCATAGATGGCTGCTCGTCTGGACTACTGGATATTAATGCCGGGGTTCCTCAGAGGTCGGTGCTCTCGGCAACATTGTTCCTGCTGCATATTAAACCCGGTACCTTTGGGTATGCAGACGACAGCACTGTTGCTGAGAGATACGTGTCCGACGCACGAGCTGGTGGGTCGCAGATCCGGTCTCTCCGGGAGGCTATGGTTGAGCGCTTGAACTTGTCCTTACAGGCTGTCTCAGAATGGGGCGATGCCAATCTGGTCAAGTTCAATGCTGCTAAGACCCAAGCGTGTCTATTTTCCGCTAAAAGGAGCCAATTCCACCCAGCTCCATCTTTTCGTGGTGTAACCGTGCCGATAACCGACCGACTGGAGCTTCTTGGTGTTACGTTAACATCTACCCTCAATTTTGGCCCATTCATAGAGGCAAAGGCTCAAGTGGCTGCCAGAAAGTTGGGGGTCCTAGCAAAGGTGAGACGGTACTTCACGCCGGAACAGCTGCTCAAGCTCTATCAAGCGCAAGTTCGATCGTGTATGGAGTACTGCTCTCATCTTTGGGACGGATCTGCCAAATACCAGCTTGATGCCCTTGAGTCAATTGAGAAACGAGCCAAGAGGATCATCGGTAATGACAGGCTCGTCGAGTCGAAGCTCCAAAGCCTTGAGCATCGACGCCGAGTTGCTGGCCTGTCGGTTTTCTATCGCTTGCATTTTGGGGAGTGTGCGACGGAATTGCATGATTTAATTCCGCCAAGCCCGTTCCATCATCGGACCACAAGACGAACGGCGATGCGCCACCGGTACATGGTGGACATCCCACCCACACGCACTAAACGTTTTGGGAACACATTCATAGTGCGTACAGCTAAGGAGTGGAATTCCCTGCCAGAGTCTGTGTTTCCAGATAGCTACAACCTGGGAGTCTTTAAGACAAGAGTGAATAGGTTGCTTCTAGGCAAACGTGCTCCATCTTCGACCACATCATCGCTTACCATCAGGTGAGATTGTGGTCAAACGTATGCCTATACATAGTAAAAAAAAAAAAAAAACAAAACGTTTCTTTTGGTCTATTTGATTCTTTTCTACGTGATGTGATATTTCGTCCCTTATACTTTCAATGTTATTGCCTTCTACAGATCCATCAACTATATTTAGATTTAACAAAGAATTAGGTGTGCCAACTAAATCGATACCAAATAACGCTTGAGCCGGTGTCTTTCCTATTCCCTTATTTAAGGTATTATTTAAGCCCCACTGTATTTCGGATACACTTTCATCCCATAAATGCTCCGGTTTGTTATGATTAGCCGCAGTTAATGCAGTTAGGACCGTGCGATTGTAGCGTTCCGCTTGCCCGTTAGCGCGTGGTGTCGCTGTCGCATTTAATACGTGTTTAATACCTAACGTGCTTAAATACTCTTCAAAACGCTTGGACGTAAATGAGTTCCCTCTGTCCGAAATGATTCGAGTAGGAACGCCAAATGTGTGGAAATAGTTTTTTAAAGTAGATATAGAATTTACAGATTTTGTATTTTTGACTGGGGCTAAAATAGTATATTTTGTAAACGCATCAACAATTAAAAGCAGATATGCGTTTTTCTTTTTGCTTCGCACAAAAGGACCCAAATGGTCTATATGCAATGTATGAAAGGGGCGATCTACTTTAGGTATCGGGTGGAGTTCACCCGCCTTTTTACCCGCTGGTATTTTTGAGTGAGCACATTGCAGACAAGAATCGACATACTTTTTAATAAACCGCCTCATTTTGGCAAACCAGAAGGTGCTTTTAATTTTATCATATGTTCTATCGAAACTGTAGTGACCCATATCATCATGATGAGATTTTAATATTTGCCATCTAACCCCTTTAGGTACGACCCAGCGATCTCCTGCCTCAGTTTTTCTATACAATAATCCTCTTTTAATTACAAAATTATTTTTAATTTCAAATATACCGTTTGTATCCTCATCTTTTAATATATTTACGATGCGTTGAAGTTCAGGGTCGCTTTGTTGTACAGTCGTTATCCATTTGGTTTCGATACACCGTACTTCAAGAATCTCGGACCCAACTGGATTTCGACTAAGTGCATCTACATCGGACATAGTGGAACCAGACTTGTAGATTATTTTGAAATCGTATTCCTGCGTAATGTTCCACCATCTCGCCACTCTAGATAAAATATCTCTTTTTTCAAAGGTTGCCCTCAAGGAATTACAGTCCGTAACGATGGTAAATGGTATGCCTAAAAGGTATGTCCTAAACCGTTGTAACGAACTCGCGACCGCTAAGGTTTCCAGATCGTATGAAGTAAAACGAGACTCTTCTGGTGAGGTTTGTCTGCTATAATATGCTACAGCATTAAAAGGCGCATCTTTATTAGCCCTTTGTAATAAGATACCAGCAATTCCTATTTTCGAAGCGTCTGTATGGAGTTGAGTTTCAGACCCAGGGTTATAGAATGCTAGAATTGGACGTTTAACTAATTCCCCTTTTAAAGTAATAAAAGCATTCTCCTCAGAGTCCGACCACATCCACTTTGCATCTTTCTTTAAACGTTGAGTAAGTGGTCGGGCGATTGATGAGAATCCTTTTATGAAACTGCGAAAGAAACTACAAAGTCCCAAAAATTGTCTAACTCTGTGTTGATCGGTAGAACGAAGAAATACCTCAACGGCATTTATTTTAGCTTTACCCGGCCTAATGCCGCTGGCGCATACTTCAAAGCCGAGGTAGTCAATAGACTCCTTTAAGAAATTACACTTTGACAACTTAAGTGTAATACCAGCGGTACGAAACAATTCTAAAGTCGATTTTAGGTTTTGAAAGCCTTCCTCTATAGTTTTAGACGGTATTTTGACATCGTCCATGTAAGCAAACGCTTCTTTAAACCGGGCATTACCTAGTATATTGTTAATTGCCCTTTGAAAATTAGACGGTGCATTTACAAGGCCAAAAGGCATCCTATTGAACTCATAATGTCCGTCGGGTGTTATGAAGGCCGTTAAATGTTTTGATGCTTCGGACATACATAACTGGTAATAACCTGACATGAGGTCTAAAGTCGTGAAATATTTATAACCGGACAAATTATCTAGCTGATCGTCAATTCTAGGGATGGGATAATGCTCCTTAATAGTTTTCTTATTTAAAGCTCTATAGTCGATGCATAATCTGTACTCCCCGGACTTCTTCTTTACGAGGAGAACAGGAGATGCATAGTTTGAAGTAGACGGTCTAATTATGTCAGACTCCTCAAGGTCATGAACTATCTCACGAACAACTTGTCGTTCCGTAAAAGGCATGCAATACGGTCTATACACTACTGGTGTAGAATCGTTCAGCTTTATCTCCATCTCGACATTAGTAATGCATCCTAGCTCTCTTGTGGTAAAAGCAAAACAGTCTCTGAATTCGTTTAAAAGACAAGTTAATTTGATAAGATCGCTTTGACTAATTTGATCGCTAACGGATAGCATTTTAGTGTCAATAATATTAATGGAAGAGTCGCCATCAACACATTGTTCAATTTTATTGATGGTATGACAATTGGCACGAGTTAAAGGAAGGGCTCGAGACAAAAGAGTGCCTTTATTTAAAATGAAGTTATTTTCCCTAAATCCGTTCAACTGAAGAGTTGCCCTACCACGAACTATTTGTAAAATACAAGGCATAGTATCGTACATCTTTTGAGGCTGAGAACACAAGCCAGGTTCAACCAAAACCTCGCCGTCATACGGTGGGTTTGAGTATACAGCTACTTCGGAGCAACCTGCTATAGTGATCGTCTCGTAAACATAAAGTTCTATGCATTTTAGTTTATTAACCGCTTTATCTTTGATAACTAGTTCGTCTTTTGTTTTATAAACCACTTCATGGTTTTACTCTGTGAATGTTTGACCAATTAGTAATGATACTTTCAGAAAATGATCGGGTACTATCAAGACTTCTACGCGGGCTTTAACCGAATCTATCTCAATTTCGACATCACATTTCCCTATACAATGAACTAAGGAATTTCCAAACCCTCTTAAAACCGGTAAATCACCGTAAGATTGTGTTATATTTAAATTTTTTGCATCTGATTCCCTAAGCATAGTGATTTGACTACCGAAATCAACGAAGCACTTCAAGGTGTGTCCGTTAACTATTGCATCCTTAAAATATTTCGTATCATTATCTTGTTCTTTTGAAATATTTAAGACTGTCTTATGTATTTCGGACTCGCGTTTAGTGGGACAATCGGAAATTAAGTGACCTACTTTATGACAGGATTCGCATCTTTTAATTGGGTGTATACATTTAAAGTGTTGGTGCCCTTCTTCTCCGCAATTATAATACTTTACTGTCTTATATTTATTATTCTTATTTGTATTATCTTTGAATGATTTCGACGGTATACTATCGGAAGGGCCCGCCTGCAGAGTAACGTTTAACTTATCATTTCTTTTTGTTGCTCTTACATTACGGAGATAAACTAATAATTTATCCGGTTCACTGAATTGAACCGCTTCTGCACTTGTCCTAACCGATCTATCATCAATACCGAATAGTAAGCAATCAATGGCATTTTTACCACTAATGTTACATCTATTTATTAGAACCATCTTTTCGTAGTAATACTCTTCTAAATTATCTCCAAAACGTGCTTTACAGGCGAGCATTTCCGTCAGCAACCGACCATAGTTGTCCTCACAAGGAAATGCTAAACGCAATTTTTCTTGCCACTCCGTCCATGTAAATAACAAACTAGGTATGCCTTGGTACCACTTCTGGGCTAGGCCAACTAATTTTGGTAAAGCATAGTGAATAATTTGTCGTTCTGTCCAGTTATAAATCTTTGCACATTCGTTAACTTTAGTAATCCAGACATTAATACTCTGGTTACGCTTGGTTGGGTCAAATTCAGGTACAACATTTAAAGTCGGAAAACGTTCCTAATTTCCGTCCCTTTGTATAGACTTAACTAGATCTTTAAACACATCTGCGAAACTAGAGTCTAATACAGTAAATTGGTTACTTGGTAATGGTGGTGCAGCGTGAGCAGGAACCGCAGGTTCGCTTGGCCAACTCTCGCAGCGCTGACTGCTGGTCCCAGCACGTGGGAGCTCTGCCGGGTCTTCAGGTAATTCAGGAGTTCGGGTTTGCCTTGTGCTCTTTTCTCGCATCGGTCTCTTGCGCTGCGATCTGCGACTACGCCGAGTCTCTGTAGATGACTCCGACTCACTGCTGGAGCCCTTAGAGCCTCTTTCACGTTTCCGCGATCGATCGCTTGGCATGTTTGTTACTTAGCTGAAAACATACAAACAAAACAAGTAAACGTTCTCAATCAAGTATTTGGTCCTATTAAAAGATTTAAGTCTGAAATATTATTGTATTTTCACAAGTCTGTAGGGTATAATATAATAATAAAAAAATAAAAAATACTTATTTCGTTGAATTCTTAACGTTGATAGTTCGATAAAAACATGCAACACGACGAAATTAAAGTGTGTTGAAACTAAATGGCCTTATTTAATACCCCTGTATTGCTTGAAAGCTTAAAAAAAAGAATGTTCACAAAAGTAACACAAGGGTTTAATTAGGATTAAAATTCTGATATTCTTCTTCTATCTCATAATCTAAAAGTATGAACTATACAAATTGCCGTTACAAATTAAAAAAAATACTTAAAAAGAAACACATTTAAAAAAAAATCGTTACCTTTTTAAGCGGGCGTAAAGTTTTCACCAAAACCGTTACGATTTCTGGTGGAATCCCACTTCTGACCTGTTCGAGGTCAGGAAATGAGAAAACAGTTCTTCAGGATAACTATTTTATTCACTTAGGTTTTGCACTTTAAATCCAATCAACCTTACTCGACGAGAGACCAAACTAGAATGCCCCGGTTCACGAATGCCATCTTTTTTTATCAACCAACGCACGAACGAACGAACGTTAGAGTGAACTGTCAGTGACTAAATGCCAGTTGAGTCAATACACTATCTGTATTACGTGAACAGAGACATTCAAACTATTTTAATATAAAATTAGGCTAATAAATCTTACTTAAAAATAATAGAAGTTGTTCAATTATGCCAAAAAATGCTAACACAAGTTTAACGCAGTTTTGACCAGTCCGTAATGCCCGAGCTTCAGGAGTAATGTATCGTGATCAACGCAATCAAACGCCTTCGAGAGATCACAAAAGACACCTATGGCATCCTGTGCGTCCTCCCACGCATTAAAGATGTGCTTTAGTAAGGTAACACCAGCGTCAGTTGTACAACGTCCCTTGGTGAAACCATACTGTTTATCATGAAAGATGTTATTCGTGTTAAAATGATTAAGCATCTGATTTAGCATCACTTTTTCAAATACCTTACTAAACACTGGCAACACAGATACTGGTCTATAATTATTTGCGTCTTTACTATCCCCAGATTTAAAAAGTGGTATCACCTTACTGAATTTCATTAGGTCCGGAAAGACTCCTTGATCCACACACAAATTAAATATTACAGCTAAGTACGGCGCTACAGTCTCGATGATTGAGGTACAAACTTTGATAGACAATCCCCATAGATCTTCGGTCAATTTAATTTTGATTTGTTTAAAAGCTTTTATTACTACTATGGGGTTTATATGTTTAAAATTAAATTCAGTCGGGCTGGCTGAAACGTTCGCCTGTAATAAATCAAAAGCAAGTGAAGGCGAGGAATTTAAGGCTTCAGTAGTTTTAATAGGGATACTTGTAAAGAAATTTACAAATTCTTGAGCAACTTGTTTGTTATCGCTAATAAGTCCATGAGAAGTATCCAATCCGTAATCAGTGTTATGTCTTTTGTTCCTATTTGTTTCATTGTTTATAATTTTCCAAACCGTCTTTATTTTATGGTCTGCTGTTTTTACCTTATTACTTATATATAAAGCCTTAACTACCTTACAAGTGTTTTTATAAATCTTTGAGTAGGTAGCTACATACTTATTAAAAGTCTCAGTGTTAATAAAAGGCTTAAGGCCATACAACTCATAAAGTCTTTCCCTACTTTTTCTGAGTCCTTTAGTTGCCCAGTCACTAAATAAAAACTTAGGGCAGATAGTTTTAGTTTTCTTTTCAAAAGTATTATTGAATTCGGTTTGGACTAAAGAAAACAATCTGTATACAAAATATTAGCATTATTCATTGTAAGGTTCCAATCACTTAACTTCCCGATTAAAGTGCGGTTAAATTTATTTAAATTACCGGATGTTATTGGTCTAGTTTGTATTTGCACTTGTTGAATTGGAATGTTCGACTCAAAAGATACCAATAGCCCACTGTGATCAGAAGGAAGGTAATTTACAATGGCTTTCTCTAAGTAGTTGCCACAACAAAAAACATTATCAATACATGTAGCAGTAGTTGTAGTTGTACGGGTTGGTTCTATGAACACATTAGGCAAAAAATTGCACATTTTTGTTCCTGGCTAAATTCTGAAAACGCTATAGCTAGCTGGCCCACGCCGAGACGCGTCTCCAGACGCCTCAAAAGTGCGGCTGGCTCACATAGAACTGCAAGAAATTGCACATTTTTGTTCCTGGCTAAATTCTGAAAACGCTATAGCTAGCTTTTGAGGCGTCTGGAGACGCGTCTCGGCGCGGGCCAGCTAGCTATAGCGTTTTCAGAATTTAGCCAGGAACAAAAATGTTCAATTTTTTGCAGTTCTATGAGAGCCAGCCGCACGTTTGAGGCGTCTGGAGACGCGTATCGGCGCGGGCCAGCTAGCTATAGCGTTTTCAGAATTTAGCCAGGAACAAAAATGTGCAATTTTTTGCAGTTCTATGCGAGCCAGCCGCACGCTTGAGGCGTCTGGAGACGCGTCTCGGCGCGGGCCAGCTAGCTATAGCGTTTTCAGAATTTAGCCAGGAACAAAAATGTGCAATTTCTTGCAGTTCTATGCGAGCCAGCCGCACGTTTGAGGCGTCTGGAGACGCGTCTTTTATTTAGCCAGGAACCAAAAAATTGCACATTTTTGTTCCTGGCTAAATTCTGAAAACGCTATAGCTAGCTGGCCCGCGCCGAGACGCGTCTCCAGACGCGTCTCCAGACGCCTCAAACGTGCGGCTGGCTCACATAGAACTGCAAAAAATTGCACATTTTTGTTCTTGGCTAAATTCTGAAAACGCTAGAGCTAGCAGGCCCGCGCCGAGACGCGTCTCCAGACGCCTCAAACGTGTGGCTGGCTCGCATAGAACTGCAAAAAATTGCACATTTTTGTTCCTGGCTAAATTCTGAAAACGCTATAGCTAGCTGGCCCGCGCCGAGACGCCTCAAACGTGCGGCTGGCTCGCATAGAACTGCAAAAAATTGCACATTTTTGTTCTTGGCTAAATTCTGAAAACGCTAGAGCTAGCAGGCCCGCGCCGAGACGCGTCTCCAGACACCTCAAACGTGTGGCTGGCTCGCATAGAACTGCAAAAAATTGCACATTTTTGTTCCTGGCTAAATTCTGAAAACGCTACAGCTAGCTGGCCCGCGCTGAGACGCGTCTCCAGACGCCTCAAACGTGCGGCTGGCTCGCAAAGAACTGCCAAAAATTGCACATTTTTGTTCCTGGCTAAATTCTGAAAACGATATAGCTAGCTGGCCCGCGCCGAGACGCGTCTCCAGACGCCTCAAACGTGTCGCTGGCTCACATATAACTGCAAAAAATTGCACATTTTTGTTCCTGGCTAAATTCTGAAAACGCTATAGCTAGCTGGCCCGCGCCGAGACGCGTCTCCAGACGCCTCAAACGTGCGGCTGGCTCTCATAGAACTGCAAAAAGTTGCACATTTTTGTTCTTGGCTAAATTCTGGAAACGCTATAGCTAGCTGGCCCGCGCCGAGACGCATCTCCAGACGCATCTCCAGACGCCCCAAACGTGCGGCTGGCTCGCATAGAACTGCAAAAAATTGCACATTTTTGTTCCTGGCTAAATTCTGAAAACGCTATAGCTAGCTGGCCCGCGCCGAGACGCGTCTCCACACGCCTCAAACGTGCGGCTGGCTCACATAGAACTGCAAAAAATTGCACATTTTTGTTCCTGGCTAAATTCTGAAAACGCTATAGCTAGCTGGCCCGCGCCGAGACGCGTCTCCAGACGCCTCAAACGTGCGGCTGGCTCGCATAGAACTGCAAAAAATTGCACATTTTTGTTCCTGGCTAAATTCTGAAAACGCTATAGCTAGCTGGCCCGCGCCGAGACGCGTCTCCAGACGCCTCAAACGTGTCGCTGGCTCGCATAGAACTGCAAAAAATTGCACATTTTTGTTCCTGGCTAAATTCTGAAAACGCTATAGCTAGCTGGCCCGCGCCGAGACGCCTCAAACGTGCGGCTGGCTCGCATAGAACTGCAAAAAATTGCACATTTTTGTTCTTGGCTAAATTCTGAAAACGCTAGAGCTAGCAGGCCCGCGCCGAGACGCGTCTCCAGACGCCTCAAACGTGTGGCTGGCTCGCATAGAACTGCAAAAAATTGCACATTTTTGTTCCTGGCTAAATTCTGAAAACGCAATAGCTAGCTGGCCCGCGCCGAGACGCGTCTCCAGACGCCTCAAACGTGCGGCTGGCTCTCATAGAACTGCAAAAAGTTGCACATTTTTGTTCTTGGCTAAATTCTGGAAACGCTATAGCTAGCTGGCCCGCGCCGAGACGCATCTCCAGACGCGTCTCCAGACGCCTCAAACGTGTCGCTGGCTCACATATAACTGCAAAAAATTGCACATTTTTGTTCCTGGCTAAATTCTGAAAACGCTAAAGCTAGCTGGCCCGCGCTGAGACGCGTCTCCAGACGCCTCAAACGTGCGGCTGGGTCGCAAAGAACTGCAAAAAATTGCACTTTTTTGTTCCTGGCTAAATTCTGAAAACGATATAGCTAGCTGGCCCGCGCCGAGACGCGTCTCCAGACGCCTCAAACGTGTCGCTGGCTCACATATAACTGCAAAAAATTGCACATTTTTGTTCCTGGCTAAATTCTGAAAACGCTATAGCTAGCTGGCCCGCGCCGAGACGCGTCTCCAGACGCCTCAAACGTGCGGCTGGCTCTCATAGAACTGCAAAAAGTTGCACATTTTTGTTCCTGGCTAAATTCTGAAAACGCTATAGCTAGCTGGCCCGCGCCGAGACGCGTCTCCGGACGCCTCAAACGTGCGGCTGGCTCTCATACAACTGCAAAAAATTGCTCATTTTGTTCCTGGCTATATTCTGAAAACGCTATAGCTAGCTGGCCCGCGCCGAGACGCGTGTTCAGACGCCTCAAACGTGCGGCTCGCTCTCATAGAACTGCAAACAATTGCACATTTTTGTTCCTGGCTTAATTCTGAAAACGCTATAGCTAGCTGGCCCGCGCCGAGACGCGTCTCCAGACGCATCTCCAGACGCCTCAAACGTGCGGCTGGCTCGCATAGAACTGCAAAAATTGCACATTTTTGTGTCTGGCTAAATTCTGAAAACGCTATAGCTAGCTGGCCCGCGACGAGACGCGTCTCCAGACGCCTCAAACGTACGGCTGGCTAGCATAGATTTGCAAAAAATTGCACATTTTTGTTCCTGGCTAAATTCTGAAAACGCTATAGCTAGCTGGCCCGCGCCGAGACGCGTCTCCAGACGCCTCAAACGTGCGGCTGGCTCTCATAGAACTGCAAAAAATTGCACATTTTTGTTCCTGGCTAAACTCTGAAAACGCTATAGCTAGCTGGCCCGCGCCGAGACGCGTCTCCAGACGCCTCAAACGTTCGGCTGGCTCGCATAGAACTGCAAAAATTGCACATTTTTGTGTCTGGCTAAATTCTGAAAACGCTATAGCTAGCTGGCCCGCGACGAGACGCGTCTCCAGACGCCTCAAACGTACGGCTGGCTAGCATAGAACTGCAAAAAATTGCACATTTTTGTTCCTGGCTAAATTCTGAAAACGCATAGCTAGCTGGCCCGCGCCGAGATGCGTCTCCAGACGCGTCTCCAGACGCCTCAAACGTGCGGCTGGCTCGCATAGAACTGAAAAAATTGCACATTTTTGTTCTTGGCTAAATTCTGAAAACGCTATAGCTAGCTGGCCCGCGCCGAGACGCGTCTCCAGACGCCTCAAACGTGCGGCTGGCTCGCATAGAACTGCAAAGAATTGCACATTTTTGTTCCTGGCTAAATTCTGAAAACGCTATAGCTAGCTGGCCCGCGCCGAGACGCGTCTCCAGACGCCTCAAACGTGCTGCTGGCTCAAAACAATTGGTACTTTTAGCTCAAGATTCAAGCAACACCTACTTTGCATTCAAAAAGAAACTACATAGAAACAACTTACCTACCCAGGGTATGCACGCAGCTAGTATTGGTGAATTTGTCCCATGTTCTCAATATAACTCTTTTTTGTGACAAAACACTACACCACACAGTCCTCAACTGTTCAATCATTTTTATTTTTAACCATACTATTTTAGACGTTTAGCAAAGTTCTTTCGGGAGTGTAGGTAGTTAAGTGCGGGTGCGCGGAAAATAAAAGTCTCTTAGCTACTTACTATTATAATGTCCGTGCACAACACGATTACACGACACAGAAACAGAAGGAGAACAGACAGTAAACACACAATAGTCACAACACAGTACAGTAGTCAGTTCACGTAAACTATATCGAACTTATCACAATACTTTGCCTAAGCGAGTCGCGAGCGCAGGTGATTAGCGGCGAGGTCCTTGACCGACTGACCTACAAACCGAATCGATCCGTGCAGGGCCGGACTCAGGGCCTTTGCGCACGCGACTTCTTATACATTGCGCTCCTAATATTTAATGATGCGCATGATCATTGCGCCACCGACACCATCCGACATTATAATGAAAACATTATAGATGCCGCGAATGTCCAGAGTTGTGTTATCAATAAACTTACATGATAATAATAATGTGGCTGTGTTTATAATTGTGTTGTAGTTGTGCTGTGTGTGTTTATAATAAACATAAATAAATATGTGGTAGGTGTGAACCCTACATCAACCCCCTCCAGAGACCGTCAAGGGCGATAAAAATCTGGGAACCTGACATGACGACCAGAGCGAGTGGTATACTCTTTGCTACTGCTAGGTGGAGTGACTTCTTCTGGGTCAGCTTTGTCTGGCAAAATGTAAGCTGGCTTAAGGCGGTCAATTGAGACCGTGACCTCTCTACCCTTAAATAAAATTCTGAAGAGTTTGTCTCCCTGTCCGAGACGCGTCTCCAGACGCCTCAAACGTGCGGCTGGCTCTCATAGAACTGTAAAAAATTGTACATTTTTGTTCCTGGCTAAATTCTGAAAACGCTATTGCTAGCTGGCCCGCACCGAGACGCATCTCCAGACGCCCCAAACGTGCGGCTGGCTCTCATAGAACTGCAAGAAATTGCACATTTTTGTTCCTGGCTAAATAATGAAAACGCTATAGCTAGCTGGCCGCGCCGAGACGCGTCTCCAGACGCCTCAAACGTGCGGCTGGCTCGCGTAGAACTGCAAAAAATTGCACATTTTGTTCCTGGCTAAATTCTGAAAACGCTATAGCTAGCTGGCCCGCGCCGAGACGCGTCTCCGGACGCCTCAAACGTGCGGCTGGCTCGCATATAACTGCAAAAAATTGCACATTTTTGTTACTGGCTAAATTCTGAAAACGCTATAGCTAGCTGGCCTGCACTGAGACGCGTCTCCAGACGCCTCAAACGTGCGGCTGGCTCGTATAGAACTGCCAAAAATTGCACATTTTTGTTCCTGGTTAAATTCTGAAAACGCTATAGCTAGCTGGCCCGTGCCGAGACGCGTCTCCAGACGCCTCAAACGTGCGGCTGGCTCGCATATAACTGCAAAAAATTGCACATTTTTGTTCCTGGCTAAATTCTGAAAACGCTATAGCTAGCTGGCCCGCGCTGAGACGCGTCTCCAGACGCCTCAAACGTGCGGCTGGCTCGCATAGAACTGCCAAAAATTGCACATTTTTGTTCCTGGCTAAATTCTGAAAACGCTATAGCTAGCTGGCACGCGCCGAGACGCGTCTCCAGACGCGTCTCCAGACGACTCAAACGTGCGGCTGGCTCTCATAGAACTGCAAAAAGTTGCACATTTTTGTTCCTGGCTAAATTCTGAAAACGCTATAGCTAGCTGGCCCGCGCCGAGACGCGTCTTCAGACGCCTCAAACGTGCGGCTGGCTCGCATATAACTGCAAAAAATTGCACATTTTTGTTCCTGGCTAAATTCTGAAAACGCTATAGCTAGCTGGCCCGCGCCGAGACGCGTCTCCACACGCCTCAAACGTGCGGCTGGCTCACATAGAACTGCAAAAAATTGCACATTTTTGTTCCTGGCTAAATTCTGAAAACGCTATAGCTAGCTGGCCCGCGCTG
Source organism: Lacanobia wlatinum (assembly GCA_947578705.1). Taxonomy (NCBI): domain Eukaryota; kingdom Metazoa; phylum Arthropoda; class Insecta; order Lepidoptera; family Noctuidae; genus Lacanobia; species Lacanobia wlatinum. The sequence goes on from OX388032.1 coordinate 29,876,374, forward strand.
AAACGCGTCTCCAGACGCCTCAAACGTGCGGCTGGCTCGCATAGAACTGCCAAAAATTGCACATTTTTGTGTCTGGCTAAATACTGAAAACGCTATAGCTAGCTGGCCCGCGACGAGACGCGTCTCCAGATGCCTCAAACGTACGGCTGGCTAGCATAGAACTGCAAAAAATTGCACATTTTTGTTCCTGGATAAATTCTGAAAACGCTATAGCTAGCTGGCCCGCGCCGAGACGCGTCTCCAGAAGCCTCAAACGTGCGGCTGGCTCGCATAGAACTGCAAAAAATTGCACATTTTTGTTCCTGGCTAAATTCTGAAAACGCTAAAGCTAGCTGGCCCGCGCCACGACGCGTCTCCAGACGCCTCAAACGTGCGGCTGGCTAGCATATAACTGCAAAAAATTGCACATTTTTGTTCCTGGCTGAATTCTGAAAACGCTATAGCTAGCTGGCCCGCGCCGAGACGCGTCTTCAGACGTCTCAAACGTGCGGCTGGCTCTCATAGAACTGCAAAAAATTGCACATTTTTGTTCCAGGCTAAATTCTGAAAACGCTATAGCTAGCTGGCCCGCGCTGAGACGCGTCTCCAGACGCCTCAAACGTGCGGCTGGCTCGCATAGAACTGCAAAAAATTGCACATTTTTGTTCTTGGCTAAATTCTGAAAACGCTATAGCTAGCTGGCACGCGCCGAGACGCGTCTCCAGACGCCTCAAACGTGCGGCTGGCTCTCATAGAACTGCAAAAAGTTGCACATTTTTGTTCCTGGCTAAATTCTGAAAACGCTATAGCTAGCTGGCCCGCGGCGAGACGCATCTCCAGACGCCTCAAACGTGCGGCTGGCTCGCATAGAACTGCAAAAAATTGCACATTTTTGTTCCTGGCTAAATTCTGAAAACGCTATAGCTAGCTGGCCCGCGCTGAAACGCGTCTCCAGACGCCTCAAACGTGCGGCTGGCTCGCATAGAACTGCCAAAAATTGCACATTTTTGTGTCTGGCTAAATACTGAAAACGCTATAGCTAGCTGGCCCGCGACGAGACGCGTCTCCAGATGCCTCAAACGTACGGCTGGCTAGCATAGAACTGCAAAAAATTGCACATTTTTGTTCCTGGATAAATTCTGAAAACGCTATAGCTAGCTGGCCCGCGCCGAGGCGCGTCTCCAGAAGCCTCAAACGTGCGGCTGGCTCGCGTAGAACTGCAAAAAATTGCACATTTTGTTCCTGGCTAAATTCTGATAACGCTATAGCTAGCTGGCCCGCGCCGAGACGCGTCTCCGGACGCCTCAAACGTGCGGCTGGCTCGCATATAACTGCAAAAAATTGCACATTTTTGTTACTGGCTAAATTCTGAAAACGCTATAGCTAGCTGGCCCGCACTGAGACGCGTCTCCAGACGCCTCAAACGTGCGGCTGGCTCGTATAGAACTGCCAAAAATTGCACATTTTTGTTCCTGGTTAAATTCTGAAAACGCTATAGCTAGCTGGCCCGTGCCGAGACGCGTCTCCAGACGCCTCAAACGTGCGGCTGGCTCGCATATAACTGCAAAAAATTGCACATTTTTGTTCCTGGCTAAATTCTGAAAACGCTATAGCTAGCTGGCCCGCGCTGAGACGCGTCTCCAGACGCCTCAAACGTGCGGCTGGCTCGCATAGAACTGCCAAAAATTGCACATTTTTGTTCCTGGCTAAATTCTGAAAACGCTATAGCTAGCTGGCACGCGCCGAGACGCGTCTCCAGACGCGTCTCCAGACGACTCAAACGTGCGGCTGGCTCTCATAGAACTGCAAAAAGTTGCACATTTTTGTTCCTGGCTAAATTCTGAAAACGCTATAGCTAGCTGGCCCGCGCCGAGACGCGTCTCCAGACGCCTCAAACGTGCGGCTGGCTCGCATATAACTGCAAAAAATTGCACATTTTTGTTCCTGGCTAAATTCTGAAAACGCTATAGCTAGCTGGCCCGCGCTGAAACGCGTCTCCAGACGCCTCAAACGTGCGGCTGGCTCGCATAGAACTGCCAAAAATTGCACATTTTTGTGTCTGGCTAAATACTGAAAATGCTATAGCTAGCTGGCCCGCGACGAGACGCGTCTCCAGATGCCTCAAACGTACGGCTGGCTAGCATAGAACTGCAAAAAATTGCACATTTTTGTTCCTGGATAAATTCTGAAAACGCTATAGCTAGCTGGCCCGCGCCAAGACGCGTCTCCAGAAGCCTCAAGCGTGCGGCTGGCTCGCATAGAACTGCAAAAAATTGCACATTTTTGTTCCTGGCTAAATTCTGAAAACGCTAAAGCTAGCTGGCCCGCGCCGCGACGCGTCTCCAGACGCCTCAAACGTGCGGCTGGCTCGCATAGAACTGCAAAAAATTGCACATTTTTGTTCCTGGCTAAATTCTGAAAACGCTAAAGCTAGCTGGCCCGCGCCACGACGCGTCTCCAGACGCCTCAAACGTGCGGCTGGCTAGCATATAACTGCAAAAAATTGCACATTTTTGTTCCTGGCTGAATTCTGAAAACGCTATAGCTAGCTGGCCCGCGCCGAGACGCGTCTTCAGACGTCTCAAACGTGCGGCTGGCTCTCATAGAACTGCAAAAAATTGCACATTTTTGTTCCAGGCTAAATTCTGAAAACGCTACAGCTAGCTGGCCCGCGCCGAGACGCGTCTCCAGACGCCTCAAACGTGCGGCTGGCTCGCATATAACTGCAAAAAATTGCACATTTTTGTTCCTGGCTAAATTCTGAAAACGCTATAGCTAGCTGGCCCGCGCTGAGACGCGTCTCCAGACGCCTCAAACGTGCGGCTGGCTCGCATAGAACTGCAAAAAATTGCACATTTTTGTTCCTGGCTAAATTCTGAAAACGCTATAGCTAGCTGGCACGCGCCGAGACGCGTCTCCAGACGCCTCAAACGTGCGGCTGGCTCTCATAGAACTGCAAAAAGTTGCACATTTTTGTTCCTGGCTAAATTCTGAAAACGCTATAGCTAGCTGGCCCGCGGCGAGACGCATCTCCAGACGCCTCAAACGTGCGGCTGGCTCGCATAGAACTGCAAAAAATTGCACATTTTTGTTCCTGGCTAAATTCTGAAAACGCTATAGCTAGCTGGCCCGCGCTGAAACGCGTCTCCAGACGCCTCAAACGTGCGGCTGGCTCGCATAGAACTGCCAAAAATTGCACATTTTTGTGTCTGGCTAAATACTGAAAACGCTATAGCTAGCTGGCCCGCGACGAGACGCGTCTCCAGATGCCTCAAACGTACGGCTGGCTAGCATAGAACTGCAAAAAATTGCACATTTTTGTTCCTGGATAAATTCTGAAAACGCTATAGCTAGCTGGCCCGCGCCGAGACGCGTCTCCAGAAGCCTCAAACGTGCGGCTGGCTCGCGTAGAACTGCAAAAAATTGCACATTTTGTTCCTGGCTAAATTCTGATAACGCTATAGCTAGCTGGCCCTCGCCGAGACGCGTCTCCGGACGCCTCAAACGTGCGGCTGGCTCGCATATAACTGCAAAAAATTGCACATTTTTGTTACTGGCTAAATTCTGAAAACGCTATAGCTAGCTGGCCCGCACTGAGACGCGTCTCCAGACGCCTCAAACGTGCGGCTGGCTCGTATAGAACTGCCAAAAATTGCACATTTTTGTTCCTGGTTAAATTCTGAAAACGCTATAGCTAGCTGGCCCGTGCCGAGACGCGTCTCCAGACGCCTCAAACGTGCGGCTGGCTCGCATATAACTGCAAAAAATTGCACATTTTTGTTCCTGGCTAAATTCTGAAAACGCTATAGCTAGCTGGCCCGCGCTGAGACGCGTCTCCAGACGCCTCAAACGTGCGGCTGGCTCGCATAGAACTGCCAAAAATTGCACATTTTTGTTCCTGGCTAAATTCTGAAAACGCTATAGCTAGCTGGCACGCGCCGAGACGCGTCTCCAGACGCGTCTCCAGACGACTCGAACGTGCGGCTGGCTCTCATAGAACTGCAAAAAGTTGCACATTTTTGTTCCTGGCTAAATTCTGAAAACGCTATAGCTAGCTGGCCCGCGCCGAGACGCGTCTCCAGACGCCTCAAACGTGCGGCTGGCTCGCATATAACTGCAAAAAATTGCACATTTTTGTTCCTGGCTAAATTCTGAAAACGCTATAGCTAGCTGGCCCGCGCTGAAACGCGTCTCCAGACGCCTCAAACGTGCGGCTGGCTCGCATAGAACTGCCAAAAATTGCACATTTTTGTGTCTGGCTAAATACTGAAAATGCTATAGCTAGCTGGCCCGCGACGAGACGCGTCTCCAGATGCCTCAAACGTACGGCTGGCTAGCATAGAACTGCAAAAAATTGCACATTTTTGTTCCTGGATAAATTCTTAAAACGCTATAGCTAGCTGGCCCGCGCCAAGACGCGTCTCCAGAAGCCTCAAGCGTGCGGCTGGCTCGCATAGAACTGCAAAAAATTGCACATTTTTGTTCCTGGCTAAATTCTGAAAACGCTAAAGCTAGCTGGCCCGCGCCGCGACGCGTCTCCAGACGCCTCAAACGTGCGGCTGGCTAGCATAGAACTGCAAAAAATTGCACATTTTTGTTCCTGGCTAAATTCTGAAAACGCTATAGCTAGCTGGCCCGCGCCGAGACGCGTCTTCAGACGTCTCAAACGTGCGGCTGGCTCTCATAGAACTGCAAAAAATTGCACATTTTTGTTCCAGGCTAAATTCTGAAAACGCTACAGCTAGCTGGCCCGCGCCGAGACGCGTCTCCAGACGCCTCAAACGTGCGGCTGGCTCGCATATAACTGCAAAAAATTGCACATTTTTGTTCCTGGCTAAATTCTGAAAACGCTATAGCTAGCTGGCCCGCGCTGAGACGCGTCTCCAGACGCCTCAAACGTGCGGCTGGCTCGCATAGAACTGCAAAAAATTGCACATTTTTGTTCCTGGCTAAATTCTGAAAACGCTATAGCTAGCTGGCACGCGCCGAGACGCGTCTCCAGACGCCTCAAACGTGCGGCTGGCTCTCATAGAACTGCAAAAAGTTGCACATTTTTGTTCCTGGCTAAATTCTGAAAACGCTATAGCTAGCTGGCCCGCGGCGAGATGCATCTCCAGACGCATCTCCAGACGCCTCAAACGTGCGGCTGGCTCGCATAGAACTGCAAAAAATTGCACATTTTTGTTCCTGGCTAAATTCTGAAAACGCTATAGCTAGCTGGCCCGCGCTGAAACGCGTCTCCAGACGCCTGAAACGTGCGGCTGGCTCGCATAGAACTGCCAAAAATTGCACATTTTTGTGTCTGGCTAAATACTGAAAACGCTATAGCTAGCTGGTCCGCGACGAGACGCGTCTCCAGATGCCTCAAACGTACGGCTGGCTAGCATAGAACTGCAAAAAATTGCACATTTTTGTTCCTGGATAAATTCTTAAAACGCTATAGCTAGCTGGCCCGCGCCGAGACGCGTCTCCAGAAGCCTCAAACGTGCGGCTGGCTCGCATAGAACTGCAAAAAATTGCACATTTTTGTTCCTGGCTAAATTCTGAAAACGCTAAAGCTAGCTGGCCCGCGCCGCGACGCGTCTCCAGACGCCTCAAACGTGCGGCTGGCTAGCATAGAACTGCAAAAAATTGCACATTTTTGTTCCTGGCTAAATTCTGAAAACGCTATAGCTAGCTGGCCCGCGCCGAGACGCGTCTTCAGACGTCTCAAACGTGCGGCTGGCTCTCATAGAACTGCAAAAAATTGCACATTTTTGTTCCAGGCTAAATTCTGAAAACGCTACAGCTAGCTGGCCCGCGCCGAGACGCGTCTCCAGACGCCTCAAACGTGCGGCTGGCTCGCATATAACTGCAAAAAATTGCACATTTTTGTTCCTGGCTAAATTCTGAAAACGCTATAGCTAGCTGGCCCGCGCTGAGACGCGTCTCCAGATGCCTCAAACGTGCGGCTGGCTCGCATAGAACTGCATAAAATTGCACATTTTTGTTCCTGGCTAAATTCTGAAAACGCTATAGCTAGCTGGCACGCGCCGAGACGCGTCTCCAGACGCCTCAAACGTGCGGCTGGCTCTCATAGAACTGCAAAAAGTTGCACATTTTTGTTCCTGGCTAAATTCTGAAAACGCTATAGCTAGCTGGCCCGCGGCGAGACGCATCTCCAGACGCATCTCCAGACGCCTCAAACGTGCGGATGGCTCGCATAGAACTGCAAAATATTGCACATTTTTGTTCCTGGCTAAATTCTGAAAACGCTATAGGTAGCCTATGGCCCGCGCCGAGACGCGTCTCCGGACGCCTCAAACGTGCGGCTGGCTCTCATACAACTGCAAAAAATTGCTCATTTTTGTTCCTGGCTAAATGCTGAAGACGCTATAGCTAGCTGGCCCGCGCCGAGCCGCGTCTTCAGACGCCTCAAACGTACGGCTGGCTCGCATAGAACTGCAAAAAATTGCACATTTTTGTTTCTGGCTGAATTCTGAAAACGCTATAGCTCGCTGGCCCGCGCCGAGACGCAAATCAAATCAAATCAAATCAAGTCGTATATTTCAAATAAACCATTTACAGGCACTTTTGAATTGTCAAGGTCGGTAAGTCCAACAAGATGAAGCTATTTGCACGTTCCAAAGCGTAGATCTCTATGAAGAAGAACGTGCAAGAAACTCCACGGACACTCTTTTAAAAAATAATAAATTGTTATAAATTTTTGTTTACATCAAGTTGAAATTATACAAACATGTGAGAACGATGTAAAAGACGAGCAGGATAAAAGCGTCCGGGAAAAAAAGGAGCAATTCTAAGAAATATTTAAAATAAACCATGGCAACTGAGAAATGACCAGTCCCAACTGACAGCGCCCGTTCACGAACTTGACGCATGCGCTAGCACCATTCGGCGCAACCATAGAAAACCAAACCAAACCAAACCAAACCAAACCATTTTGAAGGGAGCTAAATGATCCAACGCATACGCCACCATCAGCCAGACTTTTGTGTGAGCATGAAACTCCCAACCGCCAGGGTACATTCAAGTCAAAAACAAACCTAAAACTGATAGCTATAGCTTAAGTTTAAGGTACACAGTACTCACACATGTGCCGTTAAAATGGATGAAATTATACATTGCTAAATAAAATTGAGTCTATACAATGCAAATATTGTTTTTATTTTTTTACAATCTTCAGCCGGTCCAACAATGTTTCCAAATGCTAACAGATTATTTTGTGCGCCCTAGTGGCTGTGGAGCCGGAGCAGCATTCAGCCAAGCATTTTTATCTTCAATATAATCCCCCAACTTATAATATGCTTGCCTGCATAGTGTGCGTTTAATACAAGATTTAAATTTTATCTCATTAAGTTCTAATATATGGGGACGTATCTTATTATAACATTTTAAACAGTACCCCATTAAAGATGAGGCAACTTTAGTCAGTCTGAAACCTGGTTGAACTAATTGATCCCTATTTCTAGTACCATAATTATGTCTGTCGCCTCTTTTACTAAAAAGATGTAAATTCTTTCTGACATACATGATGTTTTCGTAAATGTATTGACAGGGTACCGTCATGATGTTAATATTCTTAAACAGTTCCCTTAGAGAATCGCGCCGGCGGAGATTGTATATCGCTTTGATGGCTCTTTTCTGCAGAATAAAAATAGACTCAATGTCTGCAGCCCGTCCCCATAGTAAAATACCGTAAGACATTATACTGTGAAAGTAACTAAAATAGACCAGTGTCGCGGTATCGACATCCGTTAATTGGCGAATTTTCCTAACAGCATAAGCTGCTGAACTTAGCCGTCCAGAAAGAGATGTTATATGAGGGCCCCATTGTAGCCTTGGGTCAAGCGTAATTCCCAGGAAAACCGTTTTATCGACAAATTCTAGTTTTTCCCTGTTCAATACTATGTCACAATCACTGCTTTTGACATTGGGTAAAGCAAATCTTATACATTTCGTTTTCTTTTCATTCAAAACCAAATTATTCGCAGTGAACCAATTTTGGACTTGCATTAGGGCATTATTTATGATATCAACATTGTCTGTCTGTCTATTTATCTTAAAAATTAAGGAGGTATCGTCGTCAAACAGCACCATATCAAGTTTTTGTTGCAATAAATAGGGTAAATCATTGATATATACCAAAAACAAGAAAGGACCCAAAATCGAGCCCTGGGGAACGCCCATTATCACGTTTAATTCCGACGAATTGACACCGTTTATTTGAACTTTTTATTTATTTTTATTATTTTTATTTATTTATTTCACCAAAAGAAAAAAAAATACAGATATTTCTCATAAGGGCTAAAACAATGCTTAAAACACTTGTAGGTAATTTTAAATACCCTGACTCCTAAACTAGGTGTATGTACCTGTGTCTTAGGAGTCAGTGATCCTCCGTGGTAACAAAGCCATAAAATATAAATGTTGCTGTCATTTTAAGATTATCACAATAAATGGTGTAAAAAGGGAAAAAAATTCTAATAGCATATGATTAGGATTACAATAATCCTACTAATATTATAAATGTGAATGTTTGTATGTTTGTATGTTTGTATGTTTGTGCCTCAATCAGGCAAAAATGGCTGAAGGGATTTGGATGAAATTTGGCACACATATAGTCCACATACTGGAATCAAACATAGGCTACTTTTTATCCCGGTAAAAGGCATGGCTTAATGGAGATTGAGGAGGAAGTGGAAACCCAGCGCTTCTGCTGCCTTAGTACTTCAGATTCACAAGTACCAGGAGAACAGAAATGTGTCGTAATATTTCCGGGGCTGAAATTGGGAGCGCTAAAGATTTACAAGTACCAGGAGAATAGAACGATGTCAAAGTATTTTTAGGCTAGAATATTTTTTGTTTTTTTTTTTTAACGGTCGAAAATAAATATGTATTTTGTAGTTTTTTCCGGGTTGGAATTGTAAATGCTATAGATATATATGTGACAGGAGACCATAAACATTTTGAAGAAGTTTTTCTTTGGCTGAAATTAGGAGCGCTAAAGATTCACAAGTACCAGGAGACCATAAACCTGTCAAATTATTTCCGACACTGGAATTAAGTGAGCTGTCAATCCATATAATCAAGATGGAATAAACGCTCACTTCGTGATCACTTCACCCAAGCCTTCACTTCGACATGTTTACAAAATCGCACTGCAGATGTACCAGGACACCAGAAACATGTCGAAATATTTCAGGGCAGGAATTAGGAGCGCTAAAGATTCATTATGTACCAGGAGACCAGAGACACGTCGAAGATTTCCAAGGTTGGAATTGTGAGCGGTTAGGATTTAAAAGCACCAGGAAATCAGAAACATGTAGAAGTATTTTCGGGGCTGGAATTATGAGCACTATGGATTCACAAGAATCAGTCGAACAGAACGATATTAAAATAGTATATATTTTGGGTTAGAATTTTTTTTTAACAGTCAATCAGATATATGAATATCGCTGCTTCTTTCAGGCTGGAATTGTAAATGCTGTAGATTTACAAGTAGCAGGAGACTAGAAACACGTCAATGTATTCTTTGATTGGAATTGTGAGCGCTAAAGCTTCACAAGTACCAGGTGACCAAAAAAATGATGAAATATTTCCGGCGCGGTGGAATCGTGAGCGCTTAGGATTCAAAGCACCAGAAGAACAGAAAAATGTCGAAGTATTTTCCAGGCTGGAATTATGACCGCTAAAGATTCATTATGTACCAGGGGACCAAAAACATGTCGAAGTATTTTTGGGGCTAGGATTGTGAATGCTAAAGATTCAAATGTACCCGGAGACCAGAAACATTTTTTAATATTTCCGGCGCTGGAATTTTGTGTGGTTAGGATTCAAAAGTACCAGGAGAATAGAAACATATGGAAGTATTTTCCGGGCTGTAATTATGAGCGTTAAATATTTACAAGTACCAGCATACCAGAAACATGTCGAAGTATTTCCGGCGCTGAAATTGTGAGTATTTAGCATTCAAAAGTACCAGGAAATCGGAAATATAACGATGATTTTTCTGGGCTGGAATTATGAGCGCTAAAGATTCACAAGTACCAGAATACCAGAAACATATCGAAGTAGTTCCGGGGCTGAAAGTACGGACAGTTAAGACTCACAAACTATCAGAATAAAGAATCATGAAGATGCATTTCCTAGAATGAAAATATGGTACAAAGAAGTTGCGCGTCACCTCTAAAGTCTACGCAGACGAAGTCGCGGGCGAAGTGCTAGTAATGAATAATTAAAAAAAAAAATAATAATCCTACTAATATTATAAATGTGAATGTTTGTATGTTTGTATGTTTGTGCCTCAATCAGGCAAAAATAGCTGAAGGGATTTGGATGAAATTTGGCACACATATAGTTCACATACTGGAATCAAACATAGGCTACTTTTTATCCCGGTAAAAGGCATTGCCTATTGGAGATTGAGGAGGACGTGGAAACCAAGCGCTTCTGCTGCCTTAGTACTTCAAATTCACAAGTACCAGGAGAACAGAAACATGTCGTAGTATTTCCGGGGCTGAAATTGAGAGCGCTAAAGATTCACAAGTACCAGGAGAACAGAACGATGTTAATAATGTATTTTTGGGCTTGAATATTTTTTGTTTTTTTTTTTTAACCGTTGTACGTATATGTATGTTACATTTTTTTCCGGGTTGGAATTGTAAACGCTATAGATTCACATGTGACAGAAAACCAGAACCATGTTGAAGTATTTCTTTGGCTGAAATAGTGAGCGCTAAAGATTCACAAGTACCAGGAGACCATAAACATGTCGAAATATTTCCGGCGCTGGAATTGTGACCTGTTCGAATTCAAAAGTACCAGGAAACCAGAAACATGTCGAAGTATTTTCGGGGCTAGGATTGTGAATCCTACTAATATTATAAACTAGCACTTCGCCCGCGACTTCGTCTGCGTAGACTTTAGAGGTGCCGCGCAACTTCTTTGTCCCATATTCTCCTTCTCGGAAATTCATTTTCATGATTCTTTATTCTGATAGTATGTGAGTCTCTACTGTTCGTACTTTCAGCCCCAGAACTACTTTGACATGTGTCTGGTATTCTGGTACTTGTAAATCTTTCGCTCATAACTCCAGCCCAGAAGAAACTTCGATATGTTTCGGTTCGCCTGGTATTTTTAAATGCAAACCACTCATAATTCAAGCTTTGGAAATACTTCGACATGTTTTTGCTATCCTGGTACTTGTGAATCTTTAGCGTAATTACAGCCCGGAAAAAACCGCTATCTGTTTTTGTTCTCTTGGTACTTTTGAATCCTAACCACTCAAAATTCTAGCGCCGGAAACAATAAACCATGTTTCTGGTCTCCTGGTATCTACTTTTGTATCTGTAGCGCTCATAATTACAGCCCCGAAAATACAACGACATGTTTCTGGTCTCCTGGTACTTTTGAATTCTAACCGGTCACTATTCAAGCGCCGGAAATATTTCGAAATGTTTATGGTCTCCTGGTACCTACTTGTGAATCTTTAGCGCTCATTATTTCAGTCACAGAAATACTTCGACATGGTTCTGGTCTCCTGTCACATGTGAATCTATAGCGTTTACAATTGTTACCCGGAAAAAAATTCAACGTACATATTTCTGTTCGAAGTATTAAAAAAAAGTAAAAAATATTCGAGCCCAAAAATAGTTTAACATCGTTCTGTTCTCCTGGTACCTGTGAATCTTTAGCGCTGCCAATTTCAGCCCCGAAAATACTTCGACATGTTTCTGGTTTCCTGGTACTTTTAAATTCGAACCGGTCACAATTCCAGCGCCGGAAATATTTCGACATGTTTATGGTCTCCTGGTACTTGTGAATCTTTAGCGCTCACTATTTCAGGCAAAAAAATACTTCGACCGGGTTCTGGTTTTCTGTCACATGTGAATCTATAGCGTTTACAATTCTAACCCGGAAAAAAATTTAACATATTCATGTACGACGGTTAAAAAAAAAAAGAACAAAAAATATTCGAGCCCAAAAATAGTTTAACATCGTTCTGCTCTCCTGGTACCTGTGAATCTTTAGCGCTGCCAATTTCAGCCCCGAAAATACTTCGACATGTTTCTGGTTTCCTGGTACTTTTAAATTCGAACCGGTCACAATTCCAGCGCCGGAAATATTTCGACATGTTTATGGTCTCCTGGTACTTGTGAATCTTTAGCGCTCACTATTTCAGGCAAAAAAATACTTCGACCGGGTTCTGGTTTTCTGTCACATGTGAATCTATAGCGTTTACAATTCCAACCCGGAAAAAAATTTAACATATTCATGTACGACGGTTAAAAAAAAAAAGAACAAAAAATATTCGGGCCCAAAAATACATTAATATCGTTCTGTTCTCCTGGTACTTGTGAATCTTTAGCGCTCTCAATTTCAGCCCCGAAAATACTACGACATGTTTCTGTTCTCCTGGTACTTGTGAATTTGAAGTACTAAGGCAGCAGAAGCGCTAGGTTTCCACTTCCTCCTCAATCTCCATTAGGCCATGCCTTTTACCGGGATAAAAAGTAGCCTATGTTTGATTCCAGTATGTGAACTATATGTGTGCCAATATTCATCCAAATCCCTTCAGCCATTTTTGCCTGATTGAGGCACAAACATACAAACATACAAACATACAAACATACAAACATACAAACATACAAACATACAAACATACAAACATTCACATTTATAATATTTTAGCGCTGCCAATTTCAGCCCCGAAAATACTTCGACATGTTTCTGGTTTCCTGGTACTTTTAAATTCGAACCGGTCACAATTCCAGCGCCGGAAATATTTCGACATGTTTATGGTCTCCTGGTACTTGTGAATCTTTAGCGCTCACTATTTCAGGCAAAAAAATACTTCGACCGGGTTCTGGTTTTCTGTCACATGTGAATCTATAGCGTTTACAATTCCAACCCGGAAAAAAATTTAACATATTCATGTACGACGGTTAAAAAAAAAAGAACAAAAAATATTCGGGCCCAAAAATACATTAATATCGTTCTGTTCTCCTGGTACTTGTGAATCTTTAGCGCTCTCAATTTCAGCCCCGAAAATACTACGACATGTTTCTGTTCTCCTGGTACTTGTGAATTTGAAGTACTAAGGCAGCAGAAGCGCTAGGTTTCCACTTCCTCCTCAATCTCCATTAGGCCATGCCTTTTACCGGGATAAAAAGTAGCCTATGTTTGATTCCATTATGTGAACTATATGTGTGCCAATATTCATCCAAATCCCTTCAGCCATTTTTGCCTGATTGAGGCACAAACATACAAACATACAAACATACAAACATACAAACATACAAACATACAAACATACAAACATTCACATTTATAATATTAGTAGGATGTGAAAGTTTGTATGTTTGTATGTTTGTATGTTTGTATGTTTGTATGTTTGTGCCTCAATCAGGCAAAAATGGCTGAAGCGACTTGGATGAAATTTGGCACACATATAGTTCACATCCTGGAATCAAACATAGGCTACTTTTTATCTCGGTAAAAGGCATGGTTTAGTAGAGATTGAGGAGGAAGTGGAAACCCTGCGCTTCTGCTGCCTTAGTACTTCAGATTCAAAAGTACCAGGAGAACATAAACATGTCATTGTATTTCCGGGGCTGAAATTGGGAGCGCTACAGATTCACATGTACCAGGAGAACAGAAAGATGTTAAAGTATTTTTGGGATAGAATATTTTTTGTTTTTTATTTTTAACCGTCGATCAGAAATATGTATGTTGAAGTTTTTTCCGGGCTAGAATTGTAAACGCTATAGATTCACATGTGACAGGACCCAGAAACATGTTGAAGTATTTCCTTGGCTGAAATTATGAGCGCTAAAGATTCACAAGTACCAGGAGACTATAAACATATCGAAATATTTCCGGCGCTAATAAATTGTGACCAGTTAGAATTCAAAAGTACCAGGAGACCAGAAACATGTCGAAGTATTTTCGAGGCTAGGATTGTGAATGCCAAAGATTCATAAGTATCAGGAAGTCAAAACAGGTCGAAATATTTCCGGAGCTAGAATTATGAGCGGAAAGGATTCAAAAGTACCAGGACAACTGAAAAATGTGGAAGTTTTTCCCGGGCAGGAAATAAGAGCGCTAAAGATTCATTATGTACCAGGAGACCAGAAACATGTCAAGGTATTTACGGGGCTGCAATTGAGAGCGCTAAAGATTCACAAGTACCAGAAGAACAGAACGATGTTAAATTATTTTTATTACTAGAACATTTTTTGTATTTTTTTAACCGTTGTACAGAAATATGTATATTGAAGTTTTTTCCGGGCTGGGATTGTAAAAGCGATAGGTTCGCATGTGCCAGGAGACCAAAAACATGTTAAAGAAGTATTTCTTTGGCTGAAATTATGAGCGCTTGAAATTCACAAGTACCAGGAGACCATAAACATGACGAAATATTTCCGGCGCTAGAATTGTGACCGATTAGACTTCAAAAGTACCAGGAGACAAGAAAACATGTCGAAGTATTTTCGGAGCTTGGATTGTGAATGCTAAAGATTCATAAGTACCAGGAGGCCAGAAATTTGTCGAAATATTTCCGCGCTTGAAATATTAGCGATAAGGATTCAAAAGTACCAAAACAACATGAAAATATGGAAGATTTTTCCGGGCAGGAATTATGAGCGCTAAAGATTCATTATGTACAAGGAGACCAGAAATATGTCGAAGTATTTCCAGGGTTGTAATTGTTAGCTGTTAGGATTCAAAAGCACCAGGAGATCCGATACATGTAGAAGTATTTTCGGGGCTGGAATAATGAGCGCTACAGATTCACAAATACGAGGAGAACAAAACGATGTTAAAGTATTTTTGAGATAGAATATTTTGTGTTTTTTTTTAACACTCAAACAGAAATATGTCTGTCGATGTTTTTTTCGGGCTGTAATAGTAAATGCTATAGATTCACATGTCAGGAGACTAGAAATAAGTCAAAGTATTTTTTTGGCCGAAATTGTGAGCGCTAAAGATTCACAAGTACCAGAATACCAGAAACATGTCGAAGTAGTTCCGGAGCTGAAAGTGTGGACAGTAAAGACTCACAAACTACCAAAATAAAGAACCATGAAGATGAATTTCCGAGACTGAGAATATGGGACAAAGAAGTTGCGCGCCACCTCTAAAGTCTACGCAGACGAAGTCGCGGGCGAAGTGCTAGTGCTAAATATTCATAAGTATCAGATGGCCAGAAACATGTAGAAATATTTCCGGTGCTAGAATTATGAGCGGAATGGATTAAATAGTACCAGGAAATCCGAAATATGTGGACGTTTTTCCCGGGCAGGAATTATGAGCGCTAAAGATTCATTATGTACCAGGAGATCAGAAACATGTCGAAGTATTTCCAGGGTTGGAATTGTGAGCGGTTAGGATTTAAAAGTACCAGGAGATTAGAAATATTTCGAAGTATTTTCGGGGCTGCAATTATGAGCGCTACATATACAAAAGTAGATACCAGGAGACCAGAAACATGTTTTAATGTTTCCGGCGCTAGAATTTTGAGTGGTAAGGATTCAAAAGTACAAAACCATATAGCGGTTTTTTCCGGGCTGTAATTATGAGCGTTAAAGATTCACAAGTACCAGGATACCAGAAACATGTCGAAGTATTTCTAAAGCTTGAATTATGAGTCGTTTGCATTTAAAAATACCAGGCGAACCGAAACATATCGAAGTTTCTTCTGGGCTGGAGTTATGAGCGAAAGATTTACAAGTACCAGAATACCAGAAACATGTCAAAGTAGTTCCGGGGCTGAAAGTACGAAGAGTAAAGACTCACAAACCATCAGAATAAAGAATCATGAAAATGAATTTCCGAGAATGAGAATATGGGACAAAGAAGTTGCACGTCACCTCTAAAGTCTACGCAGACAAAGTCGCGGGCGAAGTGCTAGTAATAACATAAAAAAGAAAAACATTCAGTTAAATTTATAGGCGTAATGTCAGGATTGGATATTTTAAAGTAAAAAGTAGGTAGTTTACTTATTAATCAATTTTATTCGATTAACTCACTTAATTTATAATAACTGTGAACTCAATTAATTATCATATCATAATTATTAACTGAAAGGTTTTAACACGATATTAGCAAATCTAGGCGCTATGACAACACGTGTATCGGACCGAGGTCTAGAATAGAATGCCCCGATCGCTCCGCGCGGTCTCCTTTTACGTCCGAGCACAAACAAGTCGAGTAGTGGGGGAGGTGGGGATGGCGACATCGCCTGATCGGTCCGGTGCACGTGCCGTGCACAACCGTACGATGACGTAGCGCCGTCACGGCCATTCTGACGTGCGTACGTCCTCGGACGCGCACTTTAGATGCACTTAGGTATCTTTAATGAGAACCACAATTTTACTGTTCGTTCATCCTGACATTAAAATCTTATCTCATGGTATGGTCCGGTCCTACGACCCTTCAGAGTAATAATCTTCTGGTCCGGTCCTAAGACCCTTCAGAGGAACATCTTCTGGACCGGTCCCCAGACCCTTCAGAGCAATATCTTCTGGTCCGGTCCTATGACCCTTCAGAATTATACTACTGGTCCAGTCTGTTGACCCTTCCAATGATGTACCTACATGATCTATTAAGTTAATCAAATCAAATCGTATATTTCAAATAAACCATTTACAGGCACTTTTGAATTGTCAAAGTCGGTCAGTCAAAAACATGAAGCTATTTGCACGTTCCAAAGCGTAGATCTCTATGGAGAAGAACGTGCAAGAAACTCCACGGACACTCTTTTAAACCATGTGATGTGTTACAAAAATCTTGTTAACATTAACATTGATTGCTTCTATATGTGAGGACAATGCAAAGAACAAGAAAACATATAAACAATTCAAAATGCAGGTACAGATTAAAATAAGCCAGTGGCAGGTAAGAGATGACCAGTTTCAACCGACGGCGCCCGTTAACGAACATGACGCGTGCTTCAGCACCATCTAACTCAACCATTTTGAAGGGAATCAAATGATCCAAAACACGCGCCACCATCAGCAAAACATTTGTGTGAGCATGACAAGCTCTCAACTGCCACGCTCGTTCATGTCAAACTAATTTAATAACGAAATCTATAATTACATATGTAAATGGCTCCATAGTGCTCACATTTACAAAAAAATTGAAAATATGCTTCTACGTTATACAAAACTATGGTTTCAAGTAACTAAGAAAAGAAAAAAAAGAAGGCTGCTTTATTGTGTATACTTTGCTAATACAATAATGCAAAGAAATGATAAATAAATGATTGTATAGGAGAACAAAAAAAAGGTAAGCATTTCTTCCAATTATCGAAAACCTAACAAGTGGACCCATGCTGCTGTGGCTGTGGAGCAGGACCGGCATTTAGCCAAGCATTTTTATCAAGGACATAATCTTCCAGTTTATAATATGCTTGTCTACATAATGTGCGTTTAATACATGTTTTAAATTTTCTCTCATTCAGTTCGAGAATATTAAGTGGTATTTTATTATAAAATTTAACACAGTACCCCATACGTTAACTACTGCTACTGGCTTTTTAAGTACGAGAGTCGGCAATTTTTTTTTAAAGTGTGAGCCCTAAAATAGTACCACTTAAAGCTTTATTTTTATGGGAAGTTTCATGAACAAGTTCTTCATTATTATTCGCCGTCACGTCATCACTGATATTTTCTGCATCTAACGTTCATGTAAGCACTCACGAATTACTTTACGTTAATCTAAAATCATCAAAATCATCGCTGCGCTGTGCGGTTCGAATCAATCAATGTTATTATAATCTCACCCGTATTAAATTGCACAAAATGGAAAATCTATTTAGAACTTGTAATAGCTCAGAATTCTCTGTACCTTTAAAGCTTTTATCAATGTCATTAAAATCAAATTGCTATTCATGATAGTTATGATACTATCAAATTTACTAACTGATGTTAGGCAAACTGCCTCCGTACGTTAATACGAAAGCCTAGATCCAAATTTACACTAAAAAAAACGTCTAAGTTGAAACATGACCTTGTGGTACTTGCTATGCGATAACTAAACCTAAAGCTCACACTGAATAAAATTTTGACACTATTACCGCCAATGGGAAACTCTTTTAAGTACTCGCTTTGTGCCATGTCAAAATTACCTAGCACTATCAATGCAACCACCGAATTGGTATCAACCCCTTTAAAGCTTCGTTTGCTATTCAAATAGAACTTGAGCGACTCACCAAGTATTCCAGTCGGCCTTGAACGCTCTTAACCCCACAGATGTTGACATGATACTTGGCTACTGCAGTTTGCCAACCTTCGGTCTGCCACGCTCAGAACCGTTCAGAAGTTGCAGCTGCTCAGCAGTTGTTGCAACTGCTCAGCAGTTATGGCAGCATGCCAACCGCTAGCCTCCTGCTGGCTTTATACACCATGATACGATGTCTGAAACCGAAAAATGCTACGACAGTACAAGTCCAATAAAAGCTGTGGTGGGCCAAAAGGTTTCAGGTAAGTGTAGTAGTCACAGTATCAAAGTAAATAAAAATCTAAATTTTATCGGACCATTGGCACAAGAAAGCGGCCTATGCCTATGAATGGTGATATAAAATCAAAATATTCAAAATAAAGTGTTAGGTAACTAAATCGCTCTTATGTCCAAAAAAATAAAAGCTCTCTGGTATTTCACTTCATGACTCGATCAGCGATAGCAGAATAATATCGCTTCATCAGCATTATTTGACCAATGACCAAGGCTTTGTGCCCATTTCAAGCGAACTCCTGTGCAACCGCCACTTCCAGGTATGTGCTTCCAATTCACCAAGAGTAGATAGCGACAGCAAAAGAATGGTCTCCCTTAGGGCAGTGTGTTGGCACCGACGCTTTTTTTAACATTTACGCGAACGAACCGCCTTCCACCTAACACACGGAGCGGTTCTTGTACGCGGATTACCTGGCCCTAGCAAACCAAGCAGCGACTTTTATGGACGTGGAGCATAAACGTACAATGGCACTCAGTGTACTGAGAGATTAGTGTGACCGCAACGCTCCACGGCCGAACCCATCTAAGAGACAGTCGTGCGCCTTCCATCTCTGCTATAGGCCCGCAAATCGAATGCTTAACATCACATGGCGTAGAGCCAAGGTCCAACACTGCTCGAATCCAAAATATCTCGGTGTGACGTTAGATATGGCCTAAGCGTAAAAGTCAAACTGTTACAATACTTAGCTCCGTCGAACCCGGAATAACTTGCTCAGTCACCTAATTTCCATCAATTGGGGAGCGGCACCCGATGTTCTCCGTACAACCGGCATGTCCCTATTTTTTTTCTGCTGGCGTGTTTGCTTGCACAGTGTGGCACCGACCTGCTCTTTCTCGTAAAGTAGACATTGCCCTAAACGAAACGTGTCAGATAATATCAGGCTGATTAAAATAGACTCCACAAAACAAACTATCCGCTTGCAGGCATCGCACCTCCTGCTGTTCGAAGGATCTGAAAACCGATTCCCGACATCCCTGTATGGCCACATGCCAACTTCGGGAAGACTAAAAAGTCGCAAGAGCTTCCTTATTTCTACACAGGCGATCCTGGATATGCCATCTAAAGGGAGAAGCAGACTGTGGGAAGAGAAGTATCCACCACCTCACGACTTCATAAAACCCAAAGAGCAATTGCCCCTGGTCGTGAATCGCAATGGCCTTTGGAAAGCGTTAAATCGCGCGCCAGCGCAATTTGCGCACCCAGTTAGGCCGCTGCAAACACAACTTGGCGAAATGAGGATGTAATGATCTATTGTATACCCAACGTGAGTGCAGTGCCCGTTTTCAGAGCACGAGCCATATGTTACAGTGCCCCAAGTGCCCATTCTCCTGTAATTTGGAGTATCTAATGAATGCCACTGTTGCTGCAATTAACGTAACTACCTACTGGTCCAAAACAATAAAAAAGTTAACGATTGAATCGAAAAGAAGAAGTATTATTGAAAATGCTATCGCTTAATCTGCAACACTTATGCTATTAATAATAGCTTCACTTTAAGATAAAGCGACAGGCCAATTATCAAACATCGATAATTGCCATCCATAAAAGCGTTGCCTTTTGTAAGTCAGTCTCCACATCATAAAAATGAACACTCGTAAACGAAATAAAAAGCAGCTCTACAGCAATTAAAAAGTTTAAACGACTCACCAGATTGGCGTAGAAATCTTCATATAAATTCACACTCCTCTCCTTGACCTGACCAGCTGTTGTGAAGTTGCTTGCCTCCGGACGGAACTGGTTTAGTTCAGGTTGATGAGGGTAGCCGCATAAAACTCGTCGAAAAGGAATTCGGCGAAAAGCTCTTCAGCGCCATATGGTAAAACAATAAACTGCTCTGCACATCACTGTATCCTCGACAAAACATACCACCACGGTGACACACTATGATCGTGTGTCGAACTTCGGCCTATCGGATTTAACTTCACGACACTTCACGGCACACATCAAGTTTTTAGCTGTTTTTAAGTTTTTTCTGGATAAACGCATGCGTTTTAAAAACAAACCGCAATTTTCACTATCACTGTCATTACATTTCAAAACGTAACCGCCACATATTTCACTAGCATTGTCACGAATCTCCATGTGGGCCCTTTGAGTTACGTCCCAATTCTGATATAGGCGTAATGTCAGGATTGGATATTTTAAAGTAAAAAGTAGGTAGTTTACTTATTAATCAATTTTATTCGATTAACTCACTTAATTTATAATAACTGTGAACTCAATTAATTATCATATCATAATTATTAACTGAAAGGTTTTAACACGATATTAGCAAATCTAGGCGCTATGACAACACGTGTATCGGACCGAGGTCTAGAATAGAATGCCCCGATCGCTCCGCGCGGTCTCCTTTTACGTCCGAGCACAAACAAGTCGAGTAGTGGGGGAGGTGGGGATGGCGACATCGCCTGATCGGTCCGGTGCACGTGCCGTGCACAACCGTACGATGACGTAGCGCCGTCAAATTTAAAATAAAGCGTATGATAAGGTTTGTTTGTGTGTAAGATGTGTCTGTGATTTGTAATTTTTGTACGTATCATTGTAAAGTACCCAGCAGAAGATTCTCAGTGTAATTAAAATCAAGGGTTAGAAGATAATCTTTAAGTTCATTTTTACATTGGGATTTTGTGTACGAATAAATTTTCAATTTTTTGTTTAGACAGTTGTACAGTTTAACGCTAATGACATAGTACTGACGTTTGGCAAAGGCTGTTCTATGTCGTTCCGATGGGAAAACGTTATGCTTATGTCTGCCAGTCGGCTCCGTAGAGGGACGTGTTGAGTGTTTGCGAAGAGTCGTTAGCAGCACAAAAAGTTGCCTGACTGTGAGTATCTTGCAGTCAGCATATAGCTGCACAGTGGGATACCGTCGTGGACGAAAGAACATCACCTTCAGGACAGCTCTCTGCGCCCTCTCTAGGCGGATGAAAAAGTTTTTAGTGGCACCTCCCCATATAGGCAAACAGTATGTTAGGACGGACTGACACAATGAAAAATATACTAATTTAAGGGTATCTCGGTCAGCAGAGTTTCGAAGCTTCTTAAACACGTAGATCAGCTTTCGTATTCGTGTCGAGACTTTGTCAATTTGTGGGTGCCACTTTAGATGCTGATCAATGACTACTCCTAGATACCTTACGCAAGAAGATTTAGTAAGGTAGAGGCAGCTACATTGCGTTACAGACATACATGTGTGAGCTTGGAGGGTAAGGGAATTTGGTGGGCTCAGACTTGACCTAATGAAAAAGGGAATGTACACCGTTTTGTCAAGATTTAAGGTGAGTAAATTATCAGCCAACCAGATCATCACGCTTACTAATTGCCGTCTATCATTCAAATAAGATTTGACCAAGTTTAACGCAGTTTTGACCAGTCCGTGATGCCCGAGCTTCAGGAGTAATGTATCGTGATCAACGCAATCAAACGCCTTCGAGAGATCACAAAAGACACCTATGGCATCCTGTGCGTCCTCCCACGCATTAAAGATGTGCTTTAGTAAGGTAACACCAGCGTCAGTTGTACAACGTCCCTTGGTGAAACCATACTGTTTATCATGAAAGATGTTATTCGTGTTAAAATGATTAAGCATCTGATTTAGCATCACTTTTTCAAATACCTTACTAAACACTGGCAACACAGATACTGGTCTATAATTATTTGTGTCTTTACTATCCCCAGATTTAAAAAGTGGTATCACCTTACTGAATTTCATTAGGTCCGGAAAGACTCCTTGATCCACACACAAATTAAATATTACAGCTAAGTACGGCGCTACAGTCTCGATGATTGAGGTACAAACTTTGATAGACAATCCCCATAGATCTTCGGTCAATTTAATTTTGATTTGTTTAAAAGCTTTTATTACTACTATGGGGTTTATATGTTTAAAATTAAATTCAGTCGGGCTGGCTGAAACGTTCGCCTGTAATAAATCAAAAGCAAGTGAAGGCGAGGAATTTAAGGCTTCAGTAGTTTTAATAGGGATACTCGTAAAGAAATTTACAAATTCTTGAGCAACTTGTTTGTTATCGCTAATAAGTCCATGAGAAGTATCCAATCCGTAATCAGTGTTATGTCTTTTGTTCCTATTTGTTTCATTGTTTAAAATTTTCCAAACCGTCTTTATTTTACTGTCTGCTGTTTTTACCTTATTACTTATATATAAAGCCTTAGCTACCTTACAAGTGTTTTTATAAATCTTTGAGTAGGTAGCAACATACTTATTAAAAGTCTCAGTGTTAATAAAAGGCTTAAGGCCATACAACTCATAAAGTCTTTCCCTACTTTTTCTGAGTCCTTTAGTTGCCCAGTCACTAAATAAAAACTTAGGGCAGATAGTTTTAGTTTTCTTTTTAAAAGTATTATTGAATTCGGTTTGGACTAAAGAAAAAAATCTGTATACAAAATATTAGCATTATTCATTGTAAGGTTCCAATCACTTAACTTCCCGATTAAAGTGCGGTTAAATTTATTTAAATTACCGGATGTTATTGGTCTAGTTTGTATTTGCACTTGTTGAATTGGAATGTTGGACTCAAAAGATACCAGTAGCCCACTGTGATCAGAAGAAAGGTAATTTACAATGGCTTTCTCTAAGTAGTTGCCACAACAAAAAACATTATCAATACATGTAGCAGTAGTTGTAGTTGTACGGGTTGGTTCTATGAACACATTAGGCAAAAATTGCACATTTTTGTTCCTGGCTAAATTCTGAAAACGCTATAGCTAGCTGGCCCGCGCCGAGACACGTCTCCAGACGCCTCAAACGTGCGGCTGGCTCACATAGAACTGCAAAAAATTGCACATTTTTGTTCCTGGCTAAATTCTGAAAACGCTATAGCTAGCTGGCCCGCGGCGAGCCGCACGTTTGAGGCGTCTGGAGACGCGTCTCGGCGCGGGCCAGCTAGCTATAGCGTTTTCAGAATTTGATCAGGAACAAAAATGTGCAAATTTTTGCAGTTCTATGCGAGCCAGCCGCACGTTTGAGGCATCTGGAGACGCGTCTGGAGACGCGTCTCGGCGCGGGCCAGCTAGCTATAGCGTTTTCAGAATTTAGCCAGGAACAAAAATGTGCTATTTTTTGCAGTTCTATGCGAGCCAGCCGCACTTTTGAGGCGTCTGGAGACGCGTCTCGGCGCGGGCCAGCTAGCTATAGCGTTTTCAGAATTTAGCCACGAACAAAAATGTGCAATTTTTTGCAGTTCTATGCGAGCCAGCCACACGTTTGAGGCGTCTGGAGACGCGTCTCGGCGCGGGCCAGCTAGCTATAGCGTTTTCAGAATTTAGCCAGGAACAAAAATGTGCAATTTTTTGCAGTTCTATGCTAGCCAGCCGCACGTTTGAGGCGTCTGGAGACGCGTCTGGAGACGCGTCTCGGCGCGGGCCAGCTTGCTATAGCGTTTTCAGAATTTAGCCAGGAACAAAAATGTGCAATTTCTTGCAGTTCTATGCGAGCCAGCCGCACGTTTGAGGCGCCTGGAGACGAGTCTCGGCGCGGGCCAGCTAGCTATAGCGTTTTCAAGATTCAGACAGGAACAAAAATGTGCAATTTTTTGCAGTTCTATGAGAGCCAGCCGCACGTTTGAGGCGTCTGGAGACGCGTATCGGCGCGGGCCAGCTAGCTATAGCGTTTTCAGAATTTAGCCAGGAACAAAAATGTGCAATTTTTTGCAGTTCTATGAGAGCCAGCCGCACGTTTGAGGCGTCTGGAGACGCGTATCGGCGCGGGCCAGCTAGCTATAGCGTTTTCAGAATTTAGCCAGGAACAAAAATGTGCAATTTTTTGCAGTTCTATGCGAGCCAGCCGCACGCTTGAGGCGTCTGGAGACGCGTCTCGGCGCGGGCCAGCTAGCTAAAGCGTTTTCAGAATTTAGCCATGAACAAAAATGTGCAATTTCTTGCAGTTCTATGCGAGCCAGCCGCACGTTTGAGGCGTCTTGTAAAGTCTTGGCGTAAAGTTTTTTTGCAAAGAACTGCAAAAAATTGCATATTTTTGTTCCTGGCTAAATTCTGAAAACGCTTTAGCTAGCTGGCCCGCGCCGAGACGCGTCTCCAGACGCCTCGAACGTACGGCTGGCTAGCATAGAACTGCAAAAAATTGCACATTTTTGTTCCTGGCTAAATTCTGAAAACGCTATAGCTAGCTGGCCCGCGCCGAGATGCGTCTCCAGACGCCTCAAACGTGCGGCTGGCTCTCAAAGAACTGCAAAAAATTGCACATTTTTGTTCCTGGCTAAATTCTGAAAACGCTATAGCTAGCTGGCCCGCGCCGAGACGCGTCTCCAGACGCCTAAAACGTGCGGCTGGCTCGCATAGAACTGCAAAAAATTGCACATTTTTGTTCCTGGCTAAATTCTGAAAACGCTATAGCTAGCTGGCCCGCGCCGAGACGCGTCTCCAGACGCCTCAAATGTGCGGCTTGCTCTCAAAGAACTGCAAAAAATTGCACATTTTTGTTCCTGGCTAAATTCTGAAAACGGTATAGCTAGCTGGCCCGCGCCGAGATGCGTCTCCAGACGCGTCTCCAGACGCCTCAAACGTGCGGCTGGCTCGCATAGAACTGCAAAAAATTGCACATTTTTGTTCCAGGCTTAATTCTGAAAACGCTATAGCTAGCTGGCCCGCACAGAGTCGCGTCTCCAGACGCTTCAAACGTGCGGCTGGCTCGCATAGAACTGCAAAAAATTGCACATTTTTGTTCCTGGCTAAATTCTGAAAACGCTATAGCTAGCTGGCCCGCGCCGAGACGCGTCTCCAGACGCGTCTCCAGACGCCTCAAACGTGCGGCTGGCTCGCAAAGAACTGCAAATAATTGCACATTTATGTTCCTGGCTAAATTCTGAAAACGCTATAGCTAGCTGGCCCGCGCCGAGACGCGTCTCCAGACGCCTCAAACGTGCGGCTGGCTCGCATAGAACTGCAAAAAATTGCACATTTTTGTTCCTGGCTAAATTCTGACAACGCTATAGCTAGCTGGCCCGCGCCGAGACGCGTCTCCAGACGCCTCAAACGTGCGGCTGGCTCGCATAGAACTGCAATAAATTGCACATTTTTGTTCCTGGCTAAATTCTGAAAACGCTATAGCTAGCTGGGCCGCGCCGAGACGCGTCTCCAGACGCCTCAAACGTGCGGCTGGCTCTCATAGAACGGCAAAAAATTGCACATTTTTGTTCCTGGCTAAATTCTGAAAACGCTATAGCTAGCTGGCCCGCGCCGAGACGCGTCTCCAAACGCCTCAAACGTGCGGCTGGCTCGCATAGAACTGCAAAAAATTGCACATTTTTGTTCCTGGCTAAATTCTGAAAACGCTATAGCTAGCTGGCTCGCGCCGAGACGCGTCTCCAGATGCCTCAAACGTTTAGCTGGCTAGCATACAACTGCAAAAAATTGCACATTTTTGTTCCTGGCTAAATTGTGAAAACGCTATAGCTAGCTGGCCCGCGCCGAGACGCCTCAAACGTGCGGCTGGCTCGCATAGAACTGCAAAAAATTGCACATTTTTGTTCCTGGCTAAATTCTGAAAACGCTATAGCTAGCTGGCCCGCGCCGAGACGCGTCTCCAGACGCATCTCCAGACGCCTCAAACGTGCGGCTGGCTCGCATAGAACTGCAAAAAATTGCACATTTTTGTTCCTGGATAAATTCTGAAAACGCTATAGCTAGCTGGCCCGCGCCGAGACGCGTCTCCAGACGCCTCAAACGTGCAGCTGGCTAGCATAGAACTGCAAAAAATTGCACATTTTTGTTCCTGACTAAATTCTAAAAACGCTATAGCTAGCTGGCCCGCGCCGAGACGCGTCTCCAGACGCCTCAAACGTGCGGCTGGCTCGCATAGAACTGCAAAAAATTGCACATTTTTGTTCCTGGCTAAATTCTGAAAACGCTATAGCTAGCTGGCCCGCGCCGAGTCGCGTCTCCAGACGCATCTCCAGACGCCTCAAACGTGCGGCTGGCTCGCATAGAACTGCAAAAAATTGCACATTTTTGTTCCTGGATAAATTCTGAAAACGCTATAGCTAGCTGGCCCGCGCCGAGACGCGTCTCCAGACGCCTCAAACGTGCGGCTGGCTCGCATACAACTGCAAAAAATTGCACATTAGTGTTCCTGGCTAAATTCTGAAAACGCTATAGCTAGCTGGCCCGCGCCGAGACGCGTCTCCAGACGCCTCAAACGTGCGGCTGGCTAGCATAGAACTGCAAAAAATTCCACATTTTTGTTCCTGGCTAAATTCTGAAAACGCTATAGCTAGCTGGCCCAAACCGAGACCCGTCTCCAGAAGCCTCAAACGTGCGGCTGGCTCGCATAGAACTGCAAAAAATTGCATATTTTGTTCCTGGCTAAATTCTGAAAACGCTATAGCTAGCTGGCCCGCGCCGAGACGCGTCTCCAGACGCGTCTCCAGACGCCTCAAAAGTGTAGCTGGCTCGCAAAAGAACTGCAAAAAATTGCACATTTTTGTTCCTGGCTAAATTCTGAAAACGCTATAGCTAGCTGGCCCGCGCCGAGACGCGTCTCCAGACGCCTCAAACGTGCGGCTGGCTCTCATAGAACTGTAAAAAATTGCACATTTTTGTTCCTGGCTGAATTCTGAAAACGCTATAGCTAGCTGGCCCGCGCCGAGACGCGTCTCCAGACGCCTCAAACGTGCAGCTGGCTCTCATAGAACTGCAAAAAATTGCAAACTTTTGTTCCTGGCTAAATTCTGAAAACGCTATAGCTAGCTGGCCCGCGCCGAGACGCGTCTCCAGACGCCCCAAACGTGCGGCTGGCTCTCATAGAACTGCAAAAAATTGCACATTTTTGTTCCTGGCTAAATAATGAAAACGCTATAGCTAGCTGGCCCGCGCCGAGACGCGTCTCCAGACGCCTCAAACGTGCGGCTGGCTCGCATAGAACTGCAAAAAATTGCACATTTTTGTTCCTGGCTAAATTCTGAAAACGCTATAGCTAGCTGGCCCGCGCCGAGATGCGTCTCCAGACGCCTCAAACGTGCGGCTGGCTCTCATATAACTGCAAAAAATTGCACATTTTTGTTCCTGGCTAAATTCTGAAAACGCTATAGCTAGCTGGCCCGCGCCGAGACGCGTCTCCAGACGCCTAAAACGTGCGGCTGGCTCGCATAGAACTGCAAAAAATTGCACATTTTTGTTCCTGGCTAAATTCTGAAAACGCTATAGCTAGCTGGCCCGCGCCGAGACGCGTCTCCAGACGCCTAAAACGTGCGGCTGGCTCGCATAGAACTGCAAAAAATTGCACATTTTTGTTCCTGGCTAAATTCTAAAAACGCTATAGCTAGCTGGCCCGCGCCGAGACGCGTCTCCAGACGCCTCAAACGTGCGGCTGGCTCGCATAGAACTGCAAAAATTGCACATTTTTGTGTCTGGCTAAATTCTGAAAACGCTATAGCTAGCTGGCCCGCGACGAGACGCGTCTCCAGACGCCTCAAACGTACGGCTGGCTAGCATAGAACTGCAAAAAATTGCACATTTTTGTTCCTGGCTAAATTCGGAAAACGCTATAGCTAGCTGGGCCGCGCCGAAACGCGTCGCCAGACGCGTCTCTAGACGCCTCAAACGTGCGGCTGGCTCGCATAGAACTGCAAAAAATTGCACATTTTTGTTCCTGGCTAAATTCTGAAAACGCTATAGCTAGCTGGCCCGCGTCGAGACGCGTCTCCAGACGCCTCAAACGTGCGGCTGGCTCGCATAGAACTGTAAAAAATTGCACATTTTTGTTCCTGGCTAAATTCTGAAAACGCTGTAGCTAGCTGGCCCGCGCCGCGTCGCGTCTCCAGACGCCTCAAACGTGCGGCTGGCTCGCATAGAACTGCAAAAAATTGCACATTTTTGTTCCTGGCTAAATTCTGAAAACGCTATAGCTAGCTGGCCCGCGCCGAGACGCGTCTCCAGACGCCTCAAACGTGCGGCTGGCTCGCATAGAACTGCAAAAAATTGCACATTTTTGTTCCTGGCTAAATTCTGAAAACGATATAGCTAGTTGGCCCGCGCCGAGATGCGTCTCCAGACGCCTCAAACGTGCGGCTGGCTCTCATAGAACTGCAAAAAATTGCACATTTTTGTTCCTGGCTAAATTCTGAAAACGCTATAGCTAGCTGGCCCGCGCCGAGACGCGTCTCCAGACGCCTCAAACGTGCGGCTGGCTCGCATAGAACTGCAAAAAATTGCACATTTTTGTTCCTGGCTAAATTCTGAAAACGCTATAGCTAGCTGGCCAGCGCCGAGACGCGTCTCCAGACGCCTCAAATGTGCGGCTTGCTCTCAAAGAACTGCTAAAAATTGCACATTTTTGTTCCTGGCTAAATTCTGAAAACGCTATAGTTAGCTGGAGTGCGCCGAGACGCGTCTCCAGACGTATCTCAAGACGCCTCAAACGTGCGGCTGGCTCGCATAGAACTGCAAAAAATTACACGTTTTTGTTCCAGGCTAAATTCTGAAAACGCTATAGCTAGCTGGCCCGCGCAGAGACGCGTCTCCAGACGCCTCAAACGTGCGGCTGGCTCGCATACAACTGCAAAAAATTGCACATTTTTGTTCCTGGCTAAATTCTGAAAACGCTATAGCTAGTTGGCCCGCGCCGAGATGCGTCTCCAGACGCCTCAAACGTGCGGCTGGCTCTCATAGAACTGCAAAAAATTGCACATTTTTGTTCCTGGCTAAATTCTGAAAACGCTATAGCTAGCTGGCCCGCGCCGAGACGCGTCTCCAGACGCCTCAAACGTGCGGCTGGCTCGCATAGAACTGCAAAAAATTGCACATTTTTGTTCCTGGCTAAATTCTGAAAACGCTATAGCTAGCTGGCCAGCGCCGAGACGCGTCTCCAGACGCCTCAAATGTGCGGCTTGCTCTCAAAGAACTGCTAAAAATTGCACATTTTTGTTCCTGGCTAAATTCTGAAAACGCTATAGTTAGCTGGAGTGCGCCGAGACGCGTCTCCAGACGTATCTCAAGACGCCTCAAACGTGCGGCTGGCTCGCATAGAACTGCAAAAAATTACACGTTTTTGTTCCAGGCTAAATTCTGAAAACGCTATAGCTAGCTGGCCCGCGCAGAGACGCGTCTCCAGACGCCTCAAACGTGCGGCTCGCTCGCATAGAACTGCAAACAATTGCACATTTTTGTTCCTGGCTAAATTCTGAAAACGCTATAGCTAGCTGGCCTGCGCCGAGACGCGTCTCCAGACGTATCTCAAGACGCCTCAAACGTGCGGCTGGCTCGCATAGAACTGCAAAAAATTGCACATTTTTGTTCCTGGCTAAATTCTGAAAACGCTATAGCTAGCTGGCCCGCGCCGAGACGCGTCTCCAGACGCCTCAAACGTGCGGCTGGCTCGCATAGAACTGCAAAGAATTGCACATTTTTGTTCCTGGCTAAATTCTGAAAATGCTATAGCTAGCTGGTCCGCGCCGCGACGCGTCTCCAGACGCCTCAAACGTGCGGCTGGCTAGCATAGAACTGCAAAAAATTGCACATTTTTGTTCCTGGCTAAATTCTGAAACGTTTCCAGACGAATCAAACGTGCGGCTAAATTCTGAAAACGCTATAGCTAGCTGGCCCGCGTCGAGACGCGTCTCCAGACGCGTCTCCAGACGCCTCAAACGTGCGGCTGGCTCTCATAGAACTGCAAAAAATTGAACATTTTTGTTCCTGGTTAAATTCTAAAAACGCTATAGCTAGCTGGCCCGCGCCGAGACGCATCTCCAGACGCGTCTCCAGACGCCTCAAACGTGCGGCTGGCTCGCATAAAACTGCAAAAAATTGCACATTTTTGTTCCTGGCTAAATTCTGAAAACGCTATAGCTAGCTGGCCCGCGCCGAGACGCGTCTCCAGACGCCTCAAACGTGCGGCTGGCTCGCATAGAACTGCAAAAATTGCACATTTTTGTGTCTGGCTAAATACTGAAAACGCTATAGCTAGCTGGCCCGCGACGAGACGCGTCTCCAGACGCCTCAAACGTACGTCTGGCTAGCATAGAACTGAAAAAAATTGCACATTTTTGTTCCTGGCTAAATTCGGAAAACGCTATAGCTAGCTGGGCCGCGCCGAAATGCGTCGCCAGACGCGTCTCTAGACGCCTCAAACGTGCGGCTGACTCGCATAGAACTGCAAAAAATTGCACATTTTTGTTCCTGGCTAAATTCTGAAAACGCTATAGCTAGCTGGCCCGCGTCGAGACGCGTCTCCAGACGCCTCAAACGTGCGGCTGGCTCGCATAGAACTGCAAAAAATTGCACATTTTTGTTCCTGGCTAAATTCTGAAAACGCTGTAGCTAGCTGGCCCGCGCCGCGACGCGTCTCCAGACGCCTCAAACGTGCGGCTGGCTCGCATAGAACTGCAAAAAATTGCACATTTTTGTTCCTGGCTATATTCTGAAAACGCTATAGCTAGCTGGCCCGCGCCGAGACGCGTCTCCAGACGCCTCAAACGTGCGGCTGGCTCGCATAGAACTGCAAAAATTGCACATTTTTGTGTCTGGCTAAATTCTGAAAACGCTATAGCTAGCTGGCCCGCGCCGAGACGCGTCTCCAGACGCCTCAAACGTGCGGCTGGCTCGCATAGAACTGCAAAAAATTGCACATTTTTGTTCCTGGCTAAATTCTGAAAACGCTATAGCTAGCTGGCCCGCGCCGAGACGCGTCTCCAGACGCCTCAAACGTGCGGCTGGCTCTCATAGAACTGCAAAAAATTGCACATTTTTGTTCCTGGCTAAATTCTGAAAACGCTATAGCTAGCTGGCCCGCGCCGAGACGCGTCTCCAGACGCCTCAAACGTGCGGCTGGCTCGCATAGAACTGCAAAAAATTGCACATTTTTGTTCCTGGCTAAATTCTGAAAACGCTATAGCTAGCTGGCCCGCGCCGAGATGCGTCTCCAGACGCGTCTCCAGACTTCTCAAACGTGCGGCTGGCTCGCATAGAACTGCAAAAAATTACACGTTTTTGTTCCAGGCTAAATTCTGAAAACGCTATAGCTAGCTGGCCCGCGCAGAGACGCATCTCCAGACGCCTCAAACGTGCGGCTCGCTCGCATAGAACTGCAAACAATTGCACATTTTTGTTCCTGGCTAAATTCTGAAAACGCTATAGCTAGCTGGCCTGCGCCGAGACGCGTCTCCAGACGTATCTCAAGACGCCTCAAACGTGCGGCTGGCTCGCATAGAACTGCAAAAAATTGAGCATTTTTGTTCCTGGCTAAATTCTGAAAACGCTATAGCTAGCTGGACCGCGCCGAGACGCGTCTCCAGACGCCTCAAACGTGCGGCTGGCTCGCATAGAACTGCAAAGAATTGCACATTTTTGTTCCTGGCTAAATTCTGAAAACGCTATAGCTAGCTGGCCCGCGCCGAGACGCGTCTCCAGACGCCTCAAACGTGCGGCTGGCTCGCATAGAACTGCAAAAATTGCACTTTTTTGTGTCTGGCTAAATTCTGAAAACGCTATAGCTAGCTGGCCCGCGACGAGACGCGTCTCCAGACGCCTCAAACGTACGGCTGGCTAGCATAGAACTGAAAAAAATTGCACATTTTTGTTCCTGGCTAAATTCGGAAAACGCTATAGCTAGCTGGGCCGCGCCGAAATGCGTCGCCAGACGCGTCTCTAGACGCCTCAAACGTGCGGCTGACTCGCATAGAACTGCAAAAAATTGCACATTTTTGTTCCTGGCTAAATTCTGAAAACGCTATAGCTAGCTGGCCCGCGTCGAGACGCGTCTCCAGACGCCTCAAACGTGCGGCTGGCTCGCATAGAACTGCAAAAATTGCACTTTTTTGTGTCTGGCTAAATTCTGAAAACGCTATAGCTAGCTGGCCCGCGACGAGACGCGTCTCCAGACGCCTCAAACGTACGGCTGGCTAGCATAGAACTGAAAAAAATTGCACATTTTTGTTCCTGGCTAAATTCGGAAAACGCTATAGCTAGCTGGCCCGCGCCGAGACGCATCTCCAGACGCGTCTCCAGACGCCTCAAACGTGCGGCTGGCTCGCATAAAACTGCAAAAAATTGCACATTTTTGTTCCTGGCTAAATTCTGAAAACGCTATAGCTAGCTGGCCCGCGCCGAGACGCGTCTCCAGACGCCTCAAACGTGCGGCTGGCTCGCATAGAACTGCAAAAATTGCACTTTTTTGTGTCTGGCTAAATTCTGAAAACGCTATAGCTAGCTGGCCCGCGACGAGACGCGTCTCCAGACGCCTCAAACGTACGGCTGGCTAGCATAGAACTGAAAAAAATTGCACATTTTTGTTCCTGGCTAAATTCGGAAAACGCTATAGCTAGCTGGGCCGCGCCGAAATGCGTCGCCAGACGCGTCTCTAGACGCCTCAAACGTGCGGCTGACTCGCATAGAACTGCAAAAAATTGCACATTTTTGTTCCTGGCTAAATTCTGAAAACGCTATAGCTAGCTGGCCCGCGTCGAGACGCGTCTCCAGACGCCTCAAACGTGCGGCTGGCTCGCATAGAACTGCAAAAAATTGCACATTTTTGTTCCTGGCTAAATTCTGAAAACGCTGTAGCTAGCTGGCCCGCGCCGCGACGCGTCTCCAGACGCCTCAAACGTGCGGCTGGCTCGCATAGAACTGCAAAAAATTGCACATTTTTGTTCCTGGCTAAATTCTGAAAACGCTATAGCTAGCTGGCCCGCGCCGAGACGCGTCTCCAGACGCCTCAAACGTGCGGCTGGCTCGCATAGAACTGCAAAAATTTGCACATTTTTGTTCCTGGCTAAATTCTGAAAACGCTATAGCTAGCTGGCCCGCGCCGAGACGCGTCTCCAGACGCCTCAAACGTGCGGATGGCTCTGTTATACCCTTCCAATGTACCCTTTCTGGCTTACCCGACAGCTTACGCTGCATTCCTGTCAGAGTGCTGACACATCACTCCTCGATTCCTCATACACCCGTCCTACTCATCCAGTCAGTCGTCTTCCATCCTTCATCCCGTGCACTCGTGTGATGCACTCGCGATAATTATTGTAAAAGTTAAATAAAGTGTATTAGTTCCTTACAGCTAAAAGTGTTTCCTTTTTTAAAAAGAGTGACCTAGACCGGTTTCTAACATTGGTGGCAGCGGTGGGATTGAAAAGTTCCTGGTTTCCTCCGTAAATCTGTAAAAGTACCAGTGTAGTGCAGTGAGTGCATAAATTCCACGAAGCGACTCGCATCATCCAGGTGTATCCCGTACACCACACCGGTGAACCTCATAGCCGATCCACTGTGCAGTAAGTGGAAAGGAGCAGTGACGCAGGTAGCGTCTCCCGTCTCCAAACCCAGCACCGACCTGGCTCAAGGTCAACCCCGGTTCCAGTATCCAGAACTCCAGCTCCAGTTCCAGTTCCAGCATAAGCATGAAGAACGCATGTTTTGTGCTACTGTGAGTTTTGTGATCATTTTTATAATTTCCAAGTGATTAAACAAAAAGTTCCATCAAACTTACCTTCGACGGCTAATCTCATAGACGCAACATTGTAACGAGACTACTAATTGTCCTGTCTAGACAGTGACCCGACGCAGTTCCGTTGGACAGCGATAAGAACAGTTCGACGAGATTTACCGTGTAGACTTATAAGCTATACTAATTTTATTTCCAGGGTTTGCTTGTTACAATTGTATTATTTTATAATATATTAAAATGAGTCAAAGTTCCAAGAACGTCAAAGAAGAGTCTAGAGAAGGCTTAACCTTAAATGTTATCCTAAAATTTATAAAACCTTTCGATGGTAGCCGCGAAAAACTTAACGCTTTCATTAATAATTGCGACAACGCAATTTCTTTAACTTCCTCAAATCAGCAAGATATCGTATTTAAATATATCATCAGCCAGCTAGACGGCAAAGCCGAAATAGCATGCTCAATAAAAGAATTTGATACATGGCCCTCACTCAGGGATTTCCTACAAAACCAATTCGGGGAGCGAAAACACTACGCTCATCTTCTAATAGAACTACAAGATTGTAGACAAGGTGCCCAGGAAAATGTAAGCCAATTTTCACTCAGGGTTGAAACCTGCCTATCCCAGCTCCTCACAGAAATCGCCGTTACTAACCATAAGAAGAGCGAAATTTCTGGTAGGGTAGCCGCTATGGAGGACCTAGCTCTCCACACTTTTACAATGGGCCTCACTCCTCGTATCGCTAATATAGTCAGATGTAGGGACCCTAAAAACCTTAATGATGCTATCAATTGTGCTCTATCAGAAGAAAAGTTGCAACAATACTCATATAAACAAAATTTGGTCGCGAAAACGTTGCGTGGTAACGACGGTAACACTAGACCAAATAGAACCGGCAACCTTAATAATAACCAAACTCAAAAGCCTTCTACCAGTCAACCAGCTTCAAAAGACCCGTTCTGCCGATATTGCAAAAAAGCAGGACATCTTTTGGAAAATTGCAAACTCCGCGAGTATAATAATAAAAAATTCAATGCAAATAAACCTTCTAATTTTAATGCCCAACCAGGCACGTCTTTCAAACCACAAATTAACACCTTAACCGAAACTGAAGGTTATGACACTGTCGATAACCATGATTTAAACTGAATAATGTCCCGAATAGGTGTCGCACGGGACAAACGGTAACCATAATAGACGACACCAATATCGACACAATGACCCATGGACATGGTAAAAATAAGCCCAAAACTCGAGGTCATTCAATTAGAATCAAGCAACAGGGTAACCAGCCCCAAATCGTAGATTCTAATGTTCCCATAAAATCGCATGTTGTCAAGCAACAGGGTAGCCAGCCCCAAACTGTAGACTGCATTCCAATTAGGATCAAGCAACAGGGTAACCAGCCCCAAATCGTAGATTCTAATGTTTCCGTAAAATCGCATGTTGTCAAGCAACAGGGTAGCCAGCCCCAAACTGTAGACTGCATCCCAAATCCTGAAAATAAGGAAAATATTAATAAAACCATATACGAATTCACACAAAATATATCAAACAAATACTTACCTTACATACAAGTAAAATCTCCTGTGTCTTCTAAAGATCTTTTACTCCTCGTTGATACTGGTGCATCCATAAGCATTATAAAAACATCAGTCATCGACTATATGCCTATAATTAATGAATCGGTCAAGTTCAAAATCAAAGGTATCGACTCAACCACCGATAGTCCCCTAAACACGTTAGGACAAATTCCTATAACTATAAGTACCCATAATGAAACCCACAATGACTGTAAACACTTAACTCATGTATTCAACTTAATAGATGGCTTAACCATACCCTATGATGGCATTGTCGGCAACGATTTATTTAATTCCATGAACGGCCGAATTAATTATGAAGAAAGTACCTTATACTTAAAAGACATTAACTTTCAAATGTACTTTAATGAACCCGTCTACACAATAGCAGCGCGTAGCGAAGCCATCATTGAATGCACAGTCGCAAATCCAGAGATCGGAGAAGGATTAGTAATCGATCAACACTTATCTAGGAACCTACTAATCGCCAACTGTATGGTTAAAGTAAAAAAAAATAACCGTGTTAATATTTCCATTTTAAATACCTTAGAAGCACCCGTAAAGATCAATTCTGACCTCCAATTGCGTTTAGAACCTTTCCAACTGCAAGCTTCAGTATTTATAGGTACTATGGCTGAATCGCATACTTTTGAACGCACAGAGGAAGTTCTAAAAGAACTTCGCGTGTCCCACCTTAATTCGGAAGAAACTGAAGCACTATACTCAGTCTGTTCCCAATTCTCTGACGTCTTCCACTTACCTGACGATCAGCTGACCTCTACCGATGCGATAGAACATAAAATTAAAACAACCTCAGATGAGCCAATCCATGTAAAAACATACCGATTCCCTGAATGTCATAAGAAAGAGGTTGACTCCCAAATCGATAAAATGTTACGGCAAGGTATTATAAAACCTTCTATGTCTCCATGGTCTTCACCAATTTGGGTGGTGCCTAAAAAACTCGACGCGTCCGGTCAAAAGAAATGGCGTGTGGTAATCGACTACCGCAAGCTTAACGATGTAACCATTGGTGATTCCTATCCTATTCCAAATATAGCAGAAATACTAGACCAGCTAGGCCAGAGTAAATATTTCAGCACGTTAGATCTAGCATCCGGATTTCATCAGATTAACATGTCTGCTGAAGACTCTCCAAAAACAGCATTTTCTGTCCCAACAGGACATTACGAGTTCACACGTATGCCATTTGGACTCAAAAACGCTCCGTCAACTTTTCAGAGGTTAATGAACTCAGCCTTATCTGGGCTCCAAGGCATACAATGCTTTGTGTATCTCGACGATATTGTTATATATTCTTATGACCTTGCCTCTCACATTAATAACCTAACCAATGTGTTTGGTAGACTCCGTCAATTTAAACTTAAATTACAACCCGACAAGTGTGAATTCCTAAGAAAGGAAGTTTTATACTTAGGCCATGTCATTACTGACAAAGGTGTAAAACCAAATGCTGGAAAAGTAAGTGCAATACTAGATTTCCCTGTTCCCAAAACTCCCAAGGACGTTAAGTCATTCCTTGGATTTGTTTCCTATTATCGTAGGTTCATTCCCGACTTATCTAGTATCGCAAAACCCTTAACAAACCTACTAAAAAAGAATGTAGAATTCGTATGGTCGAATGAACATCAATTAGCCTTTGAAATCCTAAAAAACAAACTTATGACAGCACCACTATTGATATATCCTGACTTTTCCAAACCATTCCTTTTAACTTGTGATGCATCAAATTATGCAATCAGCTCCATCCTTTCTCAAGGTGAAATAGGGAAAGATAAACCTATCGCCTATGCATCCCGTACACTAAATAAAAGTGAGTGTAATTATAGTACAACGGAAAAGGAACTACTTGCGATTCTTTTCGGTTGTAAGACATTCCGCCCATATCTATATGGTAGAAAATTTCTGATTGTCACCGACCATCGCCCCTTGCGTTGGCTCTTTAACCACTCTGACCCCAGTAGTAAACTCCAAAGATGGAGATTAAGACTAGAGGAATATGAGTATGAAATAGTTTACCAGAAAGGAAAATTGAATAAAGCCGCTGATGCATTATCGCGTTATCCTCCAACTATACCTATTAATGCCATAGATCCTATGCCTAGCACTTCAAGGCAAAATGTCAACTCACCTGATTCCGACAAGACGATAGATTCAGACGATTTAGTCCAACTCGAAGATCTCATAGATCCACTTGCTCCACCCACAAGCTTACCAGAGTTAGGTAACCTTGACGACCTTGATAACGTAACTAACCAAAATACACCATCACCTGCTGATCACTTAAATCCAACAATACCAATCGATAACTCAAGTCCGAGTAGCCCTAGTAACCTAGATGGTAGTTACTCCGATTTCCTTAAAACTACCTCTAAGGATTTTAATCCTAATGTAACTATTATAGAACATAGTGAAAGTTTATCTAAAACAGATAAAAAATATATTATCATCCCTACATCCATAGATATGGATGAATCCGTCCCATATGTTCAAGAGGTTATATCTAATATTCCTAATTTGAGTGAATTTTCCTTACTAGAAAGAACCTTATACACGTTCCTCAAATACGAAACCGAAAATAAAACGTATTATTTCCTCTTTACTAAAGTCAATCATTTTGACACCTGCACTTATGAAGATATCTATAAAAGTCTCAAATCTTTAAGAAATGAGCTAGTAGTTAGCCTTGCAGATCAAAACAATCCCGAGATAGCCATCTCAGACTTTAGTAACCCTTTTGATAATCACCAATACCTAAAAGTTTACAATATTATATTATATTTGTTCCACAATTCTGAAATAGATGTACATATTTACAAAAATGCTATTATTTATCCATCATTAAGCGAAATCCCTAAAATCATGAAAGAAAATCACGACATACCCATTGCCGGTCATTTAGGTTCCGCTAGAATGCTAAAACGTATCCAGGAAAAGTATTACTGGAAAATATGCGATCAGACATAGAAAATTATGTAAAAAAGTGTCCGCAATGTCAAACTAATAAAGCCCTTAGGAAAGTTAATCGTGCTCCCATGCAGATTACATCTCTTTCCACTCGTCCTTTTGAACGCGTAGCATTAGACATCGTAGGTCCACTACCGGAAGCCGGTAACGATAAGTTTAAGTATATCTTGACTCTTCAAGATGACCTTACCAAATTTTCAACTGCCTATCCAATCACCAACACTACAGCTGAGGAATCATGCGAATGTCTAGTTCATTTTATCACGTTATTTGGAATACCTAAAACAATTTTAACAGACCAAGGGACCAACTTCACAGCTGAGCTGTTTAAACAAACCTGCAAGCTGTTAAAAATAAAACAGTTATGGAGTACCCCTTATCATCCTCAGACTCAAGGCGCTCTTGAAAGGAGTCATTCCACCTTAAAAGAATATTTAAAATCCTATATAAATGAAGAGCAAAATAATTGGCACCGCTTTGTATATACAGCTATGCTTGCCTATAACTCCGCTATCCATTCAACCACTCATTTCTCCCCTTACGAACTCCTATTTGGAAATAAACCATACATACCAGATTCTATCTATGAAGATACTGCAGGCGTAACTTATCCCGATTATGTTCGTGTACTCCAAAACAGACTTAAATATAGCCGAACTAAAGCTATAGAACACATACAAAAATCCAAAGAAAGTTCAAAAAGCTATTACGACACTCGTACAAGGCCAATTAAATACAAGGTCGGCGACCTTGTCTATCTTAAAAATCATCTACGACTTCGGAAGGCTCTTTCACCAATATGGAAAGGCCCGTACAAAATAGTAAAAATACACGGAAATAACACCGCATCACTCCTAATAAATAGACGTCACGTCAAACACCATTTTGACGAGATGAAACTACATACTAGCAACACCGTATAATATACTATGATATAGCAAGAGACTTCGACTCTATATCTCATCTTATGTCTAAATCTAATAAAAGATCAGCTTGGTTTGCTGGAATCGGTTCCGTTATTAAACAACTGTTTGGTAATATGGATGAAGATGACGCTATAAAATACAGCGATGCCATCCAAACCTTAGAAGATGATCAAACCAAGTTAGCAACTTTGATGAAAGATAGCATGTTAGTTACAAAATCCACGTTATCATCTCTAAAAGAAATAATTGACCAAATTAATGCAAATGAAGCTAGTTTAAACCATGCTATCGATACCCTGAACCAAGATGTGATTAACATCACGTTAGTAACAGATAAGCTACTAATGAGATCTAAGATATCAGGATTGTCAGATATCTTAGAAAGTACTATGTTAACATTATCATTTAAGTTAGAAGATATTATTAATGCTATTATGTTTAGTAAGTCCAATATATTATATCCATCTATTATTACTCCTAAGCAACTTTTTGCAGACCTTGTTGATAATTATAGATTTCTACCTAGTTCTAAGCAATTACCTGTACCTCTCATATTAGATAATATCCACATTTTAGAAAACATATCCGATGTATCTAGCTATTATGCAAACAAGAAAATAATATTTGTGTTACAAATACCTTTAGTAAACACAAAGGAATTTGATTTATATAACACTATACCTTACCCTATTGAACTTAATGACTTAAATAGTTCACTATATTCAACAATAATACCATCCACGAAATATATAGGCATAACTAAAGATAAGTCATCTTATTGTAAATTAGATTCACTTAACTCCTGTAAAGTTATAAACATGCAATACTATATTTGTGAAACACCTAGTGTATATTCTACATCTGCCGCTCCCATATGTGAAAGTGAAATTATTTCTAAAGCTCTGACTTCTGTTCCACATATTTGTAAAACTAAATTCGTAAACGGTAATTTTGAAACTTTTCATAAATTACATAGAAACCAATGGATATACGTAATAAGTCAAAATTCTAAACTCACAATAGAATGTAATAATCAAGACTTATCTGAGCTTTCCATCCATGGTACTGGAATATTAACTATACCAGAACATTGCATTGCTTATTGTAGAGACAATAAGTTAATACCTCAACATAGTATTGTAATTAAAACAAAACCAATAATATTACACTTTGAAATAATCAATGATACTTGTTGTAGTCCTACTACTTACCTAAAAGACAATATTAAAATCCCCTATGTCAACTTAAAAAACGTTAATAATCTGGATTCACTTTTGTCAAATTATAATAAAATAACTGACCAAATTAAAACAAATCTCGATGAAGTTATTGAGAAACCTCATATTGTCCTTTACGGTAATTTCTATTCTTATGTTACTATTATAATAAGTTTAGTTATAGTTATAGCTATATCGTATAAATTGTATTGTTACTTTAAAACATTTAAAACTTCTAGATGTAAACCCAAACCAGATAATTCCATAGAAATGTCATCTCCTGATCCCGAAGACATACCTGTTCCTCGACTCCGAATGACCTGAAAACCTAGAAAACCTTCCTAGACCTGGAGCTTCCTTCTTTCCATCGTCAACTTACCTTTCCACCCGTAAGTTTCCTCTTAATCGGGGGGCTGTTATACCCTTCCAATGTACCCTTTCTGGCTTACCCGACAGCTTACGCTGCATTCCTGTCAGAGTGCTGACACATCACTCCTCGATTCCTCATACACCCGTCCTACTCATCCAGTCAGTCGTCTTCCATCCTTCATCCCGTGCACTCGTGTGATGCACTCGCGATAATTATTGTAAAAGTTAAATAAAGTGTATTAGTTCCTTACAGCTAAAAGTGTTTCCTTTTTTAAAAAGAGTGACCTAGACCGGTTTCTAACAGCTCGCATAGAACTGCAAAAAATTGCACATTTTTGTTCCTGGCTAAATTCTGAAAACGCTATAGCTAGCTGGCCCGCGCCGAGACGCGTCTCCAGACGCATCTCCAGAGGCCTCAAACGTGCGGCTGGCTCGCATAGAACTGCAAAAAATTGCACATTTTTGTTCCTGGCTATTTTCTGAAAACGCTATAGCTAGCTGGCCCGCGCCGAGACGCGTCTCCAGACGCGTCAAACGTGCGGCTGGCTCGCATAGAACTGCAAAAAATTGCACATTTTTGTTCCTGGCTAAATTCTGAAAACGCTATAGCTAGCTGGCCCGCGCCG
This sequence comes from Lacanobia wlatinum, assembly GCA_947578705.1. Lineage (NCBI taxonomy): Eukaryota > Metazoa > Arthropoda > Insecta > Lepidoptera > Noctuidae > Lacanobia > Lacanobia wlatinum. Next base: position 29,917,985 of record OX388032.1, read on the forward strand.
AGACGCGTCTCCAGACGCCTCAAACGTGCGGCTGGCTCGCATAGAACTGCAAAAAATTGCACATTTTTGTTCCTGGCTAAATTCTGAAAACGCTATAGCTAGCTGGCCCGCGCCGAGATGCGTCTCCAGACGCGTCTCCAGACTTCTCAAACGTGCGGCTGGCTCGCATAGAACTGCGAAAAATTGCATTTTTTTGTTCCAGGCTAAATTCTGAAAACGCTATAGCTAGCTGGCCCGCGCCGAGACGCGTCTCCAGACGCCTCAAACGTGCGGCTGGCTCGCATAGAACTGCAAAGAATTGCACATTTTTGTTCCTGGCTAAATTCTGAATATGCTATAACTAGCTGGCCCGCGCCGCAACGCGTCTCCAGACGCCTCAAACGTGCGGCTGGCTTGCATAGAACTGCAAAAAATTGCACATTTTTGTTCCTGGCTAAATTCTGAAAACGTCTCCAGACGAATCAAACGTGCGTCTAAATTCTGAAATTGCTATAGCTAGCTGGCCCGCGCCGAGACGCGTCTCCAGACGCGTCTCCAGACGCCTCAAACGTGCGGCTGGCTCGCATAGAACTGCAAAAAATTGCACATTTTTGTTCCTGGCTAAATTCTGAAAACGTCTCCAGACGAATCAAACGTGCGGCTAAATTCTGAAAACGCTGTAGCTAGCTGGCCCGCGCCGAGACGCGTCTCCAGACGCCTCAAACGTGCGGCTCGCTCGCATAGAACTGCAAAGAATTGCACATTTTTGTTCCTGGCTAAATTCTGAAAACGCTATAACTAGCTGGCCCGCGCCGAGACGCGTCTCCAGACGCCTCAATCGTGCGGCTGGCTCTCATAGAACTGCAAAAAATTGCACATTTTTGTTCCTGGCTAAATTCTGAAAACGCTATAGCTAGCTGGCCCGCGCCGAGACGCGTCTCCAGACGCGTCTCCAGACGCCTCAAACGTGCGGCTGGCTCGCATAGAACTGCAAAAAATTGCACATTTTTGTTCCTGGCTAAATTCTGAAGACGCTATAGCTAGCTGGCCCGCGCCGAGACGCGTCTCCAGACGCCTCAATCGTGCGGCTGGCTCTCATAGAACTGCAAAAAATTGCACATTTTTGTTCCTGGCTAAATTCTGAAAACGCTATAGCTAGCTGGCCCGCGCCGAGACGCGTCTCCAGACGCCTCAAACGTGCGGCTGGCTCGCATAGAACTGCAAAGAATTGCACATTTTTGTTCCTGGCTAAATTCTGAAAACGCTATAGCTAGCTGGCCCGCGCCGAGACGCGTCTCCAGACGCCTCAAACGTGCTGCTGGCTCAAAACAATTGGTACTTTTAGCTCAAGATTCAAGCAACACCTACTTTGCATTCAAAAAGAAACTACATAGAAACAACTTACCTACCCAGGGTATGCACGCAGCTAGTATTGGTGAATTTGTCCCATGTTCTCAATATAACTCTTTTTTGTGACAAAACACTACACCACACAGTCCTCAACTGTTCAATCATTTTTATTTTTAACCATACTATTTTAGACGTTTAGCAAAGTTCTTTCGGGAGTGTAGGTAGTTAAGTGCGGGTGCGCGGAAAATAAAAGTCTCTTAGCTACTTACTATTATAATGTCCGTGCACAACACGATTACACGACTAAGAAACAGAAGGAGAACAGACAGTAAACACACAATAGTCACAACACAGTACAGTAGTCAGTTCACGTAAACTATATCGAACTTATCACACACAATACTTTGCCTAAGCGAGTCGCGAGCGCAGGTGATTAGCGGCGAGGTCCTTGACCGACTGACCTACAAACCGAATCGATCCGTGTAGGGCCGGACTCAGGGCCTTTGCGCACGCGACTTCTTATACATTGCGCTCCTAATATTTAATGATGCGCATGATCATTGCGCCACCGACACCATCCGACATTATAATGAAAACGTTATAGATGCCGTGAATGTCCAGAGTTGTGTTATCAATAAACTTACATGATAATAATAATGTGGCTGTGTTTATGTTTGTGTTGTAGTTGTGCTGTGTGTGTTTATAATAAACATAAATAAATATGTGGTAGGTGTGAACCCTACATCACCCCAGAGACCGTCAAGGGCGATAAAAATCTGGGAACCTGACATGACGACCAGAGCGAGTGGTATACTCTTTGCTACTGCTAGGTGGAGTGACTTCTTCTGGGTCAGCTTTGTCTGGCAAAATGTAAGCTGGCTTAAGGCTGTCAATTGAGACCGTGACCTCTCTACTCTTAAATAAAATTCTGAAGAGTTTGTCTCCCTGTCCGAGACGCGTCTCCAGACGCCTCAAACGTGCGGCTGGCTCTCATAGAACTGCAAAAATTGTACATTTTTGTTCCTGGCTAAATTCTGAAAACGCTATAGCCAGCTGGCCCGCGCCGAGACGCATCTCCAGACGCGTCTCCAGACGCCTCAAACGTGCGGCTGGCTCGCATAGAACTGCAAAAAATTGCACATTTTTGTTCCTGGCTAAATTCTGAAAACACTATAGCTAGCTGGCCCGCGCCGAGACGCGTCTCCAGACGCCTCAAACGTGCGGCTGGCTCGCATAGAACTGCAAACAATTGCACATTTTTGTTCCTGGCTAAATTCTGAAAACGCTATAGCTAGCTGGCCCGCGCCTAGACACGTCTCCAGACGCCTCAAACGTGCGGATGGCTCTCAGAGAACTGCAAAAAATTGCACATTTTTGTTCCTGGCTAAATTCTGAAAACGTCTCCAGACGAATCAAACGTGCGGCTAAATTCTGAAAACGCTGTAGCTAGCTGGCCCGCGCCGAGACGCGTCTCCAGACGCGTCTCCAGACGCCTCAAACGTGCGGCTCGCTCGCATAGAACTGCAAAGAATTGCACATTTTTGTTCCTGGCTAAATTCTGAAAACGCTATAGCTAGCTGGCCCGCGCCGAGACGCGTCTCCAGACGCCTCAAACGTGCGGCTGGCTCGCATAGAACTGCAAAGAATTGCACATTTTTGTTCCTGGCTAAATTCTGAAAATGCTATAGCTAGCTGGCCTGCGCCGAGACGCGTCTCCAGACGCCTCATTCGTGCGGCTGGCTCTCATAGAACTGCAAAAAATTGCACATTTTTGTTCCTGGCTAAATTCTGAAAACGCTATAGCTAGCTGGCCCGCGCCGAGACGCGTCTCCAGACGCAACTCCAGACGCCTCAAACGTGCGGCTGGCTCGCATAGAACTGCAAAAAATTGCACATTTTTGTTCCTGGCTAAATTTTGAAGACGCTATAGCTAGCTGGCCCGCGCCGAGACGCGTCTCCAGACGCCTCAATCGTGCGGCTGGCTCTCATAGAACTGCAAAAAATTGCACATTTTTGTTCCTGGCTAAATTCTGAAAACGCTATAGCTAGCTGGCCCGCGCCGAGACGCGTCTCCAGACGTCTCAAACGTGCGGCTGGCTCGCATAGAACTGCAAAGAATTGCACATTTTTGTTCCTGGCTAAATTCTGAAAACAATATAGCTAGCTGGCCCGCGCCGAGACGCGTCTCCAGACGCGTCTCCAGACGCCTCAAATTTGCGTCTGGCTCGCATAGAACTGCAAAAATTTGCACATTTTTGTTCCTGGCTAAATTCTGAAGACGCTATAGCTAGCTGGCCCGCGCCGAGACGCGTCTCCAGACGCCTCAATCGTGCGGCTGGCTCGCATAGAACTGAAAAAATTGCACATTTTTGTTCCTGGCTAAATTCTGAAAACGCTATAGCTAGCTGGCCCGCGCCGAGACGCGTCTCCAGACGCCTCAAACGTGCGGCTGGCTCGCATAGAACTGCAAAGAATTGCACATTTTTGTTCCTGGCTAAATTCTGAAAACGCTATAGCTAGCTGGCCCGCGCCGAGACGCGTCTCCTGACGCCTCAAACGTGCGGCTGGCTCGCATAGAACTGCAAAGAATTGCACATTTTTGTTCCTGGCTAAATTCTGAAAATGCTATAGCTAGCTGGCCCGCGCCGCGACGCGTCTCCAGACGCCTCAAACGTGCGGCTGGCTAGCATAGAACTGCAAAAAATTGCACATTTTTGTTCCTGGCTAAATTCTGAAAACGTCTCCAGACGAATCAAACGTGCGGCTAAATTCTGAAAACGCTATAGCTAGCTGGCTCGCGCCGAGACACGTCTCTAGACGCGTCTCCAGACGCCTCAAACGTGCGGCTGGCTCGCATAGAACTGCAAAAAATTGCACATTTTTGTTCCTGGCTAAATTCTGAAGACGCTATAGCTAGCTGGCCCGCGCCGAGACGCGTCTCCAGACGCCTCAATCGTGCGGCTGGCTCTCACAGAACTGCAAAAAATTGCACATTTTTGTTTCTGGCTAAATTCTGAAAACGGTATAGCTAGCTGGCCCGCGCTGAGATGCGTCTCCAGACGCGTCTCCAGACGCCTCAAACGTGCGGCTGGCTCGCATAGAACTGAAAAAATTGCACATTTTTGTTCCTGGCTAAATTCTGAAAACGCTATAGCTAGCTGGCCCGCGCCGAGACGCGTCTCCAGACGCCTCAAACGTGCGTCTGGCTCGCATAGAACTGCAAAGAATTGCACATTTTTGTTCCTTGCTAAATTCTGAAAACGCTATAGCTAGCTGGCCCGCGCCGAGACGCGTCTCCAGACGCCTCAAACGTGCTGCTGGCTCAAAACAATTGGTACTTTTAGCTCAAGATTCAAGCAACACCTACTTTGCATTCAAAAAGAAACTACATAGAAACAACTTACCTACCCAGGGTATGCACGCAGCTAGTATTGGTGAATTTGTCCCATGTTCTCAATATAACTCTTTTTTGTGACAAAACACTACACCACACAGTCCTCAACTGTTCAATCATTTTTATTTTTAACCATACTATTTTAGACGTTTAGCAAAGTTCTTTCGGGAGTGTAGGTAGTTAAGTGCGGTGCGCGGAAAATAAAAGTCTCTTAGCTACTTACTATTATAATGTCCGTGCACAACACGATTACACGACACAGAAACAGAAGGAGAACAGACAGTAAACACACAATAGTCACAACACAGTACAGTAGTCAGTTCACGTAAACTATATCGAACTTGACACACACAATACTTTGCCTAAGCGAGTCGCGAGCGCAGGTGATTAGCGGCGAGGTCCTCGACCGACTGACCTACAAACCGAATCGATCCGTGTAGGGCCGGACTCAGGGCCTTTGCGCACGCGACTTCTTATACATTGCGCTCCTAATATTTAATGATGCGCATGATCATTGCGCCACCGACACCATCCGACATTATAATGAAAACATTATAGATGCCGTGAATGTCCAGAATTGTGTTATCAATAAACTTACATGATATTAATAATGTGGCTGTGTTTATGTTTGTGTTGTAGTTGTGCTGTGTGTGTTTATAATAAAAATAAATAAATATGTGGTAGGTGTGAACCCTACATCACCCCCCTCCAGAGACCGTCAAGGGCGATAAAAATCTGGGAACCTGACATGACGACCAGAGCGAGTGGTATACTCTTTGCTACTGCTAGGTGGAGTGACTTCTTCTGGGTCAGCTTTGTCTGGCAAAATGTAAGCTGGCGTAAGGCGGTCAATTGAGACCGTGACCTCTCTACCCTTAAATAAAATTCTGAAGAGTTTTTCTTCCTGTCCGAGACGCGTCTCCAGACGCCTATAACGTGCGGCTGGCTCTCATAGAACTGCAAAAAATTGTACATTTTTATTCCTGGCTAAATTCTGAAAACGCTATAGCCAGCTGGCCCGCGCCGAGACGCATCTCCAGACGCCTCAAACGTGCGGCTGGCTCGCATAAAACTGCAAAAAATTGCACATTTTTGTTCCTGGCTAAATTCTGAAAACGCTATAGCTAGCTGGCCCGCGCCGAGACGCGTCTCCAGACGCCTCAAACGTGCGGCTGGCTCTCATAGAACTGCAAAAAATTGTACATTTTTGTTCCTGGCTAAATTCTGAAAACGCTATAGCCAGCTGGCCCGCGCCGAGACTCATCTCCAGACGCGTCTTCAGACGCCTCAAACGTGCGGCTGGCTCGCATAGAACCGCAAAAAATTGCACATTTTTGTTCCTGGCTAAATTCTGAAAACAATATAGCTAGCTGGCCCGCGCCGAGACGCGTCTCCAGACGCCTCAAACGTGCGGCTGGCTCGCATAGAACTGCAAACAATTGCACATTTTTGTTCCTGGCTAAATTCTGAAAACGCTATAGCTAGCTGGCCCGCGCCTTGACACGTCTCCAGACGCCTCAAACGTGCGGATGGCTCTCAGAGAACTGCAAAAAATTGCATATTTTTGTTCCTGGCTAAATTCTGAAAACGCTTTAGCTAGCTGGCCCGCGCCGAGACGCGTCTCCAGACGCCTCAAACGTGTGGCTGGCTCTCAAAGAACTGCAAAAAAATTGCATATTTTTGTTCCTGGCTAAATTCTGAAAACGCTTTAGCTAGCTGGCCCGCGCCGAGACGCGTCTCCAGACGCCTCAAACGTACGGCTGGCTAGCATAGAACTGCAAAAAATTGCACATTTTTGTTCCTGGCTAAATTCTGAAAACAATATAGCTAGCTGGCCCGCGCCGAGACGCGTCTCCAGACGCCTCAAACGTGCGGCTGGCTCGCATAGAACTGCAAACAATTGCACATTTTTGTTCCTGGCTAAATTCTGAAAACGCTATAGCTAGCTGGCCCGCGCCTTGACACGTCTCCAGACGCCTCAAACGTGCGGATGGCTCTCAGAGAACTGCAAAAAATTGCATATTTTTGTTCCTGGCTAAATTCTGAAAACGCTATAGCTAGCTGGCCCGCGCCGAGACGCGTCTCCAGACGCCTCAAACGTGCGGCTGGCTCTCAAAGAACTGCAAAAAAATTGCATATTTTTGTTCCTGGCTAAATTCTGAAAACGCTTTAGCTAGCTGGCCCGCGCCGAGACGCGTCTCCAGACGCCTCAAACGTACGGCTGGCTAGCATAGAACTGCAAAAAATTGCACATTTTTGTTCCTGGCTAAATTCTGAAAACGCTATAGCTAGCTGGCCCGCGCCGAGACGCGTCTCCAGACGACTAAAACGTGCGGCTGGCTCGCATAGAACTGCAAAAAATTGCACATTTTTGTTCCTGGCTAAATTCTGAAAACGCTATAGCTACCTGGCCCGCGCCTTGACACGTCTCCAGACGCCTCAAACGTGCGGATGGCTCTCAGAGAACTGCAAAAAATTGCACATTTTTGTTCCTGGCTAAATTCTGAAAACGCTATAGCTAGCTGGCCCGCGCCGAGACGCGTCTCCAGACGCCTAAAACGTGCGGCTGGCTCGCATAGAACTGCAAAAAATTGCACATTTTTGTTCCTGGCTAAATTCTGAAAACGCTATAGCTAGCTGGCCCGCGCCGAGACGCGTCTCCAGACGCCTAAAACGTGCGGCTGGCTCGCATAGAACTGCAAAAAATTGCACATTTTTGTTCCTGGCTAAATTCTAAAAACGCTATAGCTAGCTGGCCGGCGCCGAGACGCGTCTCCAGACGCCTCAAACGTGCGTCTGGCTCGCATAGAACTAAAAAAATTGGACATTTTTGTTCCTGGCTAAATTCTGAAAACGCTATAGCTAGCTGGCCCGCGCCGAGACGCGTCTCCAGACGCCTAAAACGTGCGGCTGGCTCGCATAGAACTGCAAAAAATTGCACATTTTTGTTCCTGGCTAAATTCTAAAAACGCTATAGCTAGCTGGCCGGCGCCGAAACGCGTCTCCAGACGCCTCAAACGTGCGTCTGGCTCGCATAGAACTAAAAAAATTGGACATTTTTGTTCCTGGCTAAATTCTAAAAACGCTATAGCTAGCTGGCCCGCGCCGAGACGCGTCTCCAGACGCCTCAAACGTGCGTCTGGCTCGCATAGAACTGCAAAAAATTGCACATTTTTGTTCCTGGCTAAATTCTAAAAAGGCTATAGATAGCTGGCCCGCGCCGAGACGCGTCTCCAGACGCCTCAAACGTGCGTCTGGCTCGCATAGAACTGCAAAAAATTGCACATTTTTGTTCCTGGCTAAATTCTAAAACCGCTATAGCTAGCTGGCCCGCGCCGAGACGCGTCTCCAGACGCCTCAAACGTGCGTCTGGCTCGTATAGAACTGCAAAAAATTGCACATTTTTGTTCCTGGCTAAATTCTAAAAACGCTATAGCTAGCTGGCCGGCGCCGAGACGCCTCAAACGTGCGTCTGGCTCGCATAGAACTGCAAAAAAATGCACATTTTTGTTCCTGGCTAAATTCTTAAAACGCTAAAGCTAGCTGGCCCGCGCCGAGATGCGTCTCCAGACGCCTCAAACGTGCGTCTAGCTCGCATAGAACTGCAAAAAATTGCACATTTTTGTTCCTGGCTAAATCCTAAAAACGCTATAGCTAGCTGGCCCGCGCCGAGACGCGTCTCCAGATGCCTCAAACGTGCGTCTGGCTCGCATAGAACTGCAAAAAATTGCACATTTTTGTTCCTGGCAAAATTCTAAAAACGCTATAGCTAGCTGGCCCGCGCCGAGACGCGTCTCCAGACGCCTCAAACGTGCGTCTGGCTCGCATAGAACTGCAAAAAATTGCACATTTTTGTTCCTGGCTAAATCCTAAAAACGCGATAGCTGGCTGGCCCGCGCCGAGACGCATCTCCAGACGTTTCAAACGTGCGTCTAGCTCGCATAGAACTGCAAAAAATTGCACATTTTTGTTCCTGGCTAAATTCAAAAAACGCTATAGCTAGCTGGCCCGCGCCGAGACGCGTCTCGAGGCGCCTCAAACGTGCGTCTGGCTCGCATAGAACTGCAAAAAATTGCACATTTTTGTTCCTGGCTAAATTCTAAAAACGCTATAGCTAGCTGGCCCGCGCCGAGACGAGTCTCCAGACGCCTCAAACGTGCGTCTGGCTCGCATAGAACTGCAAAAAATTGCACATTTTTGTTCCTGGCTAAATCCTAAAAACGCGATAGCTGGCTGGCCCGCGCCGAGACGCATCTCCAGACGTTACAAACGTGCGTCTGGCTCGCATAGAACTGCAAAAAATTGCACATTTTTGTTCCTGGCTAAATTCAAAAAACGCTATAGCTAGCTGGCCCGCGCCGAGACGCGTCTCCAGACGCCTCAAACGTGCGTCTGGCTCGCATAGAACTGCAAAAAATTGCACATTTTCGTTCCTGGCTAAATTCTAAAAACGCTATAGCTAGCTGGCCCGCGCCGAGACGCGTCTCCAGACGCCTCAAACGTGCGTCTGGCTCGCATAGAACTGCAAAAAATTGGACATTTTTGTTCCTGGCTAAATTCTAAAAACGCTATAGCTAGCTGGCCTGCGCCGAGACGCGTCTCCAGACGCCTCAAACGTGCGTCTGGCTCGCATAGAACTGCAAAAAATTGCACATTTTTGTTCCTGGCTAAATTCTAAAAACGCTATAGCTAGCTGGCCCGCGCCGAGACGCGTCTCCAGACGCCTCAAACGTGCGTCTGGCTCGCATAGAACTGCAAAAAATTGCACATTTTTGTTCCTGGCTAAGTTCTAAAAACGCTATGGCTAGCTGGCCTGCGCCGAGACGCGTCTCCAGACGCCTCAAACGTGCGTCTGGCTCGCATAGAACTGCAAAATATAGTATATATATCTATATAGTAGGTTAACTTGGGCCCGAGATGTGAACAAAGTGAAAACAAGAGCATCGGCTTACCTTTTGTTGTCTACGCCTCATCGAACTGCTGCATTCCGTGGAAGTTTTAAATTCGCAGCTTCTCGTTGCTGGAACGACCTGCCACCGCCGTTTCGTGCTATAAAAACAATTGGTACTTTTAGTTCAAAATTCAAGCAACACCTACTGCGCATTCAAAAAGAAACTACATAAAAATATTAACTTTCCCAGGGTATGCACGCAACGAGTATTTGTGAACGGTCCCATGTTCTCGTTGTAACTTAGCTATACTATTATAGATGCACTCGATAAGGCTTTCGTTTTGTTTTATTTACATTGTTTGTTGTGTTTCGGCCATTTTCATAGACTTGAAGTCTTTCGACTATCATCAGGATTATGAGACATGTACGGGTAGGCGTGGATTATCGGGTAGGAAGACAGTATTTCAATAAAATAACTATTGCAATAATCACTTCACTTATAATTCTCGATACTACAATCAATAGTTTCACCAATTAATTAATGATCACTAAGCTTAACGCGGATTAGAACTTAACGTCCACCGAGCACGTGGTTGCGTGCGCACTTCACGACGGTACAACACTAAGTGTCACTTATTACAAGATGGCCGCCTCACCAGTGCTCGGTGTTCGCACATATGACAGGGACGTTTGACATTGACATTTTATAAAGTGACAGCAGGCGTATTGAGAGGCGGATGCGCCGACAGACTAATATATTACATAATGCCATTTTTTTAATTTCGACAACCAGCCATTACGAATAGTCTGTGACCAAAGCTTCCCACAGTGCGCCCGCGCGTTCCGTCATTTTTCTATGACATTGACAAATGAAACTGGAGCACTGGGCCATTGGGATTTGGTTAATTTTGAAGTTATTATTTGTATGTATTTATCTATTGCACATTTTATTTTATTTTGTTTTGTTTAAACACAAACTCACTCACGTACTCTCAACTATTTAATTAATTAATTATTATTTTATTGTATTTATATCTTAGTGTTGTTCCGTATGTGTGTCCGTGACATCACGCCAGGCCCTGTCATAACACCAGCGCTGTGATATTTATCATTAAATATCGCAGCATATGCTGAGACAGGGACCTTTTTGGCCTCGCACAGATTAATTTAAGGATGCCGCTTAACTATATATATATATTTTATAACTGTTATTTTTACATTTTTTTTTTTTCATTTTATGTGTCTTGTGCGAGTCCCAAATAAACATTTTTCTTTCTTTCTTTCTTTCAAAAAATTGCACATTTTTGTTCCTGGCAAAATTCTAAAAACACTATAGCTAGCTGGCCCGCGCCGAGAAGCGTCTCCAGACGCCTCAAACGTGCGTCTGGCTCGCATAGAACTGCAAAAAATTGCACATTTTTGTTCCTGGCTAAATCTTAAAAACACTATAGCTAGCTAGCCCGCGCCGAGACGCGTCTCCAGACGCCTCAAACGTGCGTCTGGCTCGCATAGAACTGCAAAAAATTGCACATTTTTGTTCCTGGCTAAATTCTAAAAACGCTATAGCTAGCTGGCCCGCGCCGAGACGCATCTCCAGACGTTTCAAACGTGCGTCTGGCTCGCATAGAACTGCAAAAAATTGCACATTTTTGTTCCTGGCTAAATCCTAAAAACGCGATAGCTGGCTGGCCCGCGCCGAGACGCATCTCCAGACGTTTCAAACGTGCGTCTGGCTCGCATAGAACTGCAAAAAATTGCACATTTTTGTTCCTGGCTAAATCCTAAAAACGCGATAGCTGGCTGGCCCGCGCCGAGACGCATCTCCAGACGTTTCAAACGTGCGTCTGGCTCGCATAGAACTGCAAAAAATTGCACATTTTTGTTCCTGGCTAAATTCAAAAAACGCTATAGCTAGCTGGCCCGCGCCGAGACGCGTCTCCAGACGCCTCAAACGTGCGTCTGGCTCGCATAGAACTACAAACAATTGCACATTTTTGTTCCTGGCTAAATTCTAAAAACGGTATAGCTAGCTGGCCCGCGTCGAGACGCGTCTCCAGACGCCTCAAACGTGCGTCTGGCTCGCATAGAACCGCAAAAAATTGCACATTTTTGTTCCTGGCTAAATTCTAAAAACGCTATAGCTAGCTGGCCCGCGCCGAGACGCGTCTCCAGACGCCTCAAACGTGCGTCTGGCTCGCATAGAACTGCAAAAAATTGCACATTTTTGTTCCTGGCTAAATTCTAAAAACGCTATAGCTAGCTGGCCAGCGCCGAGACGCGTCTCCAGACGCCTCAAACGTGCGTCTGGCTCGCATAGAACTGCAAAAAATTGCACATTTTTGTTCCTGGCTAAATTCTAAAAACGCTATAGCTAGCTGGCCCGCGCCGAGACGCGTCTCCAGACATTTCAAACGTGCGTCTGGCTCGCATAGAACTGCAAAAAATTGCACATTTTTGTTCCTGGCTAAATTCTAAAAACGCAATAGCTAGCTGGCCCGCGCCGAGTCGCGTCTCCAGACGCCTCAAACGTGCGTCTGGCTCGCATAGAACTGCAAAAAATTGCACATTTTTGTTCCTGGCTAAATCCTAAAAACGCTATAGCTAGCTGGCCCGTGCCGAGACGCGTCTCCATACGCCTCAAACGTGCGTCTGGCTCGCATAGAACTGCAAAAAATTGCACATTTTTGTTCTTGGCTAAATTCTAAAAACGCAATAGCTAGCTGGCCCGCGCCGAGACGCGTCTCCAGACGCCTCAAACGTGCGTCTGGCTCGCATAGAACTACAAAAAATTGCGAATTTTTTGTCCTGGCTAAATTCTAAAAACGCTATAGCTAGCTGGCCCGCGCCGAGACGCGTCTCCAGACGCCTCAAACGTGCGTCTGGCTCGCATAGAACTGCAAAAAATTGCACATTTTTGTTCCTGGCTAAATTCTAAAACCGCTATAGCTAGCTGGCCCGCGCCGAGACGCGTCTCCAGACGCCTCAAACGTGCGTCTGGCTCGCATAGAACTGCAAAAAATTGCACATTTTTGTTCCTGGCTAAATTCTAAAAACGCTATAGCTAGCTGGCCGGCGCCGAGACGCCTCAAACGTGCGTCTGGCTCGCATAGAACTGCAAAAAAATGCACATTTTTGTTCCTGGCTAAATTCTTAAAACGCTAAAGCTAGCTGGCCCGCGCCGAGATGCGTCTCCAGACGCCTCAAACGTGCGTCTAGCTCGCATAGAACTGCAAAAAATTGCACATTTTTGTTCCTGGCTAAATCCTAAAAACGCTATAGCTAGCTGGCCCGCGCCGAGACGCGTCTCCAGATGCCTCAAACGTGCGTCTGGCTCGCATAGAACTGCAAAAAATTGCACATTTTTGTTCCTGGCAAAATTCTAAAAACGCTATAGCTAGCTGGCCCGCGCCGAGACGCGTCTCCAGACGCCTCAAACGTGCGTCTGGCTCGCATAGAACTGCAAAAAATTGCACATTTTTGTTCCTGGCTAAATCCTAAAAACGCGATAGCTGGCTGGCCCGCGCCGAGACGCATCTCCAGACGTTTCAAACGTGCGTCTAGCTCGCATAGAACTGCAAAAAATTGCACATTTTTGTTCCTGGCTAAATTCAAAAAACGCTATAGCTAGCTGGCCCGCGCCGAGACGCGTCTCGAGGCGCCTCAAACGTGCGTCTGGCTCGCATAGAACTGCAAAAAATTGCACATTTTTGTTCCTGGCTAAATTCTAAAAACGCTATAGCTAGCTGGCCCGCGCCGAGACGAGTCTCCAGACGCCTCAAACGTGCGTCTGGCTCGCATAGAACTGCAAAAAATTGCACATTTTTGTTCCTGGCTAAATCCTAAAAACGCGATAGCTGGCTGGCGCGCGCCGAGACGCATCTCCAGACGTTACAAACGTGCGTCTGGCTCGCATAGAACTGCAAAAAATTGCACATTTTTGTTCCTGGCTAAATTCAAAAAACGCTATAGCTAGCTGGCCCGCGCCGAGACGCGTCTCCAGACGCCTCAAACGTGCGTCTGGCTCGCATAGAACTGCAAAAAATTGCACATTTTTGTTCCTGGCTAAATTCTAAAAACGCTATAGCTAGCTGGCCCGCGCCGAGACGCGTCTCCAGACGCCTCAAACGTGCGTCTGGCTCGCATAGAACTGCAAAAAATTGCACATTTTTGTTCCTGGCTAAATTCTAAAAACGCTATAGCTAGCTGGCCTGCGCCGAGACGCGTCTCCAGACGCCTCAAACGTGCGTCTGGCTCGCATAGAACTGCAAAAAATTGCACATTTTTGTTCCTGGCTAAATTCTAAAAACGCTATAGCTAGCTGGCCCGCGCCGAGACGCGTCTCCAGACGCCTCAAACGTGCGTCTGGCTCGCATAGAACTGCAAAAAATTGCACATTTTTGTTCCTGGCTAAATTCTAAAAACGCTATGGCTAGCTGGCCTGCGCCGAGACGCGTCTCCAGACGCCTCAAACGTGCGTCTGGCTCGCATAGAACTGCAAAATATAGTATATATATCTATATAGTAGGTTAACTTGGGCCCGAGATGTGAACAAAGTGAAAACAAGAGCATCGGCTTACCTTTTGTTGTCTACGCCTCATCGAACTGCTGCATTCCGTGGAAGTTTTAAATTCGCAGCTTCTCGTTGCTGGAACGACCTGCCACCGCCGTTTCGTGCTATAAAAACAATTGGTACTTTTAGTTCAAAATTCAAGCAACACCTACTGCGCATTCAAAAAGAAACTACATAAAAATATTAACTTTCCCAGGGTATGCACGCAACGAGTATTTGTGAACGGTCCCATGTTCTCGTTGTAACTTAGCTATACTATTATAGATGCACTCGATAAGGCTTTCGTTTTGTTTTATTTACATTGTTTGTTGTGTTTCGGCCATTTTCATAGACTTGAAGTCTTTCGACTATCATCAGGATTATGAGACATGTACGGGTAGGCGTGGATTATCGGGTAGGAAGACAGTATTTCAATAAAATAACTATTGCAATAATCACTTCACTTATAATTCTCGATACTACAATCAATAGTTTCACCAATTAATTAATGATCACTAAGCTTAACGCGGATTAGAACTTAACGTCCACCGAGCACGTGGTTGCGTGCGCACTTCACGACGGTACAACACTAAGTGTCACTTATTACAAGATGGCCGCCTCACCAGTGCTCGGTGTTCGCACATATGACAGGGACGTTTGACATTGACATTTTATAAAGTGACAGCAGGCGTATTGAGAGGCGGATGCGCCGACAGACTAATATATTACATAATGCCATTTTTTTAATTTCGACAACCAGCCATTACGAATAGTCTGTGACCAAAGCTTCCCACAGTGCGCCCGCGCGTTCCGTCATTTTTCTATGACATTGACAAATGAAACTGGAGCACTGGGCCATTGGGATTTGGTTAATTTTGAAGTTATTATTTGTATGTATTTATCTATTGCACATTTTATTTTATTTTGTTTTGTTTAAACACAAACTCACTCACGTACTCTCAACTATTTAATTAATTAATTATTATTTTATTGTATTTATATCTTAGTGTTGTTCCGTATGTGTGTCCGTGACATCACGCCAGGCCCTGTCATAACACCAGCGCTGTGATATTTATTATTAAATATCGCAGCATATGCTGAGACAGGGACCTTTTTGGCCTCGCACAGATTAATTTAAGGATGCCGCTTAACTGTATATATATATTTTATAACTGTTATTTTTACATTTTTTTTTTTTCATTTTATGTGTCTTGTGCGAGTCCCAAATAAACATTTTTCTTTCTTTCTTTCTTTCAAAAAATTGCACATTTTTGTTCCTGGCAAAATTCTAAAAACACTATAGCTAGCTGGCCCGCGCCGAGAAGCGTCTCCAGACGCCTCAAACGTGCGTCTGGCTCGCATAGAACTGCAAAAAATTGCACATTTTTGTTCCTGGCTAAATCTTAAAAACACTATAGCTAGCTAGCCCGCGCCGAGACGCGTCTCCAGACGCCTCAAACGTGCGTCTGGCTCGCATAGAACTGCAAAAAATTGCACATTTTTGTTCCTGGCTAAATTCTAAAAACGCTATAGCTAGCTGGCCCGCGCCGAGACGCATCTCCAGACGTTTCAAACGTGCGTCTGGCTCGCATAGAACTGCAAAAAATTGCACATTTTTGTTCCTGGCTAAATCCTAAAAACGCGATAGCTGGCTGGCCCGCGCCGAGACGCATCTCCAGACGTTTCAAACGTGCGTCTGGCTCGCATAGAACTGCAAAAAATTGCACATTTTTGTTCCTGGCTAAATTCAAAAAACGCTATAGCTAGCTGGCCCGCGCCGAGACGCGTCTCCAGACGCCTCAAACGTGCGTCTGGCTCGCATAGAACTACAAACAATTGCACATTTTTGTTCCTGGCTAAATTCTAAAAACGGTATAGCTAGCTGGCCCGCGTCGAGACGCGTCTCCAGACGCCTCAAACGTGCGTCTGGCTCGCATAGAACCGCAAAAAATTGCACATTTTTGTTCCTGGCTAAATTCTAAAAACGCTATAGCTAGCTGGCCCGCGCCGAGACGCGTCTCCAGACGCCTCAAACGTGCGTCTGGCTCGCATAGAACTGCAAAAAATTGCACATTTTTGTTCCTGGCTAAATTCTAAAAACGCTATAGCTAGCTGGCCAGCGCCGAGACGCGTCTCCAGACGCCTCAAACGTGCGTCTGGCTCGCATAGAACTGCAAAAAATTGCACATTTTTGTTCCTGGCTAAATTCTAAAAACGCTATAGCTAGCTGGCCCGCGCCGAGACGCGTCTCCAGACATTTCAAACGTGCGTCTGGCTCGCATAGAACTGCAAAAAATTGCACATTTTTGTTCCTGGCTAAATTCTAAAAACGCAATAGCTAGCTGGCCCGCGCCGAGACGCGTCTCCAGACGCCTCAAACGTGCGTCTGGCTCGCATAGAACTGCAAAAAATTGCACATTTTTGTTCCTGGCTAAATCCTAAAAACGCTATAGCTAGCTGGCCCGTGCCGAGACGCGTCTCCATACGCCTCAAACGTGCGTCTGGCTCGCATAGAACTGCAAAAAATTGCACATTTTTGTTCTTGGCTAAATTCTAAAAACGCAATAGCTAGCTGGCCCGCGCCGAGACGCGTCTCCAGACGCCTCAAACGTGCGTCTGGCTCGCATAGAACTACAAAAAATTGCGAATTTTTTGTCCTGGCTAAATTCTAAAAACGCTATAGCTAGCTGGCCCGCGCCGAGACGCGTCTCCAGACGCCTCAAACGTGCGTCTGGCTCGCATAGAAATGCAAAAAATTGCACATTTTTGTTCCTGGCTAAATTCTAAAAACGCTATAGCTAGCTGGCCCGCGCCGAGACGCGTCTCCAGACGCCTCAAACGTGCGTCTGGCTCGCATAGACCTGCAAAAAATTAAACATTTTTGTTCTTGGCTAAATCCTAAAAGCGCTATAGCTAGCTGGCCCGCGCCGAGACGCGTCTCCAGACGCCTCAAACGTGCGTCTGGCTCGCATAGAACTGCAAAAAATTGCACATTTTTGTTCCTGGCTAAATTCTAAAAACGCAATAGCTAGCTGGTCCGCGCCGAGACGCGTCTCCAGACGCCTCAAACGTGCGTCTGGCTCGCATAGAACTGCAAAAAATTGCACATTTTTGTTCCTGGCTAAATCCTAAAAACGCTATAGCTAGCTGTCCCGTGCTGAGACGCGTCTCCATACGCCTCAAACGTGCGTCTGGCTCGAATAGAACTGCAAAAAATTGCAAATTTTTGTTCCTGGCTAAATTCTAAAAACGCTATAGCTAAATGGCCCGCGCCGAGACGCGTCTCCAGACGCCTCAAACGTGCGTCTGGCTCGCATAGAACTGCAAAAAATTGCACATTTTTGTTCCTGGCTAAATTCTAAAAACGCTATAGCAAGCAGGCCAGCGCCGAGACGCGTCTCCAGACGCCTCAAACGTGCGTCTGGCTCGCATAGAACTGCAAAAAATTGCACATTTTTGTTCCTGGCTAAATTCTAAAAACGCTATAGCTAGCTGGCCGGCGCCGAAACGCCTCAAACGTGCGTCTGGCTCGCATAGAACTGCAAAAAATTGCACATTAGTGTTCCTGGCTAAATTCTAAAAACGCTATAGCTAGCTGGCCCGCGCCGAGACGCGTCTCCAGACGCCTCAAACGTGCGTCTGGCTCGCATAGAACTGCAAAAAATTGCACATTTTTGTTCCTGGCTAAATCCTAAAAACGCTATAGCTAGCTTGCCCGCGCCGAGACGCGTCTCCAGACGCCTCAAACGTGCGTCTGGCTCGCATAGAACTGCAAAAAATTGCACATTTTTGTTCCTGGCTAAATCTTAAAAACGCTATAGCTAGCTGGCCCGCGCCGAGACGCGTCTCCAGACGCCTCAAACGTGCGTCTGGCTCGCATAGAACTGCAAAAAATTGCGCATTTTTGTTCCTGGCTAAATTCTAAAAACGATATAGCTAGCTGGCCCGCGCCGAGACGCGTCTCCAGACGCCTCAAACGTGCGTCTGGCTCGCATAGAACTGCAAAAAATTGCACATTTTTGTTCCTGGCTAAATTCTAAAAACGCTATAGCTAGCTGGCCCGCGCCGAGACGCGTCTCCAGACGCCTCAAACGTGCGTCTGGCTCGCATAGAACTGCAAAAAATTGCACATTTTTGTCCTTGGCTAAATTCTAAAAACGCTATAGCTAGCTGGCCCGCGCCGAGACGCGTCTCCAGACGCCTCAAACGTGCGTCTGGCTCGCATAGAACTGCAAAAAATTAAACATTTTTGTTCTTGGCTAAATCCTAAAAGCGCTATAGCTAGCTGGCCCGCGCCGAGACGCGTCTCCAGACGCCTCAAACGTGCGTCTGGCTCGCATAGAACTGCAAAAAATTGCACATTAGTGTTCCTGGCTAAATCTTAAAAACGCTATAGCTAGCTGGCCCGCGACGAGACGCGTCTCCAGACGTTTCAAACGTGCGTCTGGCTCGCATAGAACTGCAAAAAATTGCACATTTTTGTTCCTGGCTAAATTCTAAAAACGCAATAGCTAGCTGGCCCGCGCCGAGTCGCGTCTCCAGACGCCTCAAACGTGCGTCTGGCTCGCATAGAACTGCAAAAAATTGCACATTTTTGTTCCTGGCTAAATCCTAAAAACGCTATAGCTAGCTGGCCCGTGCCGAGACGCGTCTCCATACGCCTCAAACGTGCGTCTGGCTCGCATAGAACTGCAAAAAATTGCACATTTTTGTTCTTGGCTAAATTCTAAAAACGCAATAGCTAGCTGGCCCGCGCCGAGACGCGTCTCCAGACGCCTCAAACGTGCGTCTGGCTCGCATAGAAATGCAAAAAATTGCACATTTTTGTTCCTGGCTAAATTCTAAAAACGCTATAGCTAGCTGGCCCGCGCCGAGACGCGTCTCCAGACGCCTCAAACGTGCGTCTGGCTCGCATAGACCTGCAAAAAATTAAACATTTTTGTTCTTGGCTAAATCCTAAAAGCGCTATAGCTAGCTGGCCCGCGCCGAGACGCGTCTCCAGACGCCTCAAACGTGCGTCTGGCTCGCATAGAACTGCAAAAAATTGCACATTTTTGTTCCTGGCTAAATTCTAAAAACGCAATAGCTAGCTGGTCCGCGCCGAGACGCGTCTCCAGACGCCTCAAACGTGCGTCTGGCTCGCATAGAACTGCAAAAAATTGCACATTTTTGTTCCTGGCTAAATCCTAAAAACGCTATAGCTAGCTGTCCCGTGCTGAGACGCGTCTCCATACGCCTCAAACGTGCGTCTGGCTCGAATAGAACTGCAAAAAATTGCAAATTTTTGTTCCTGGCTAAATTCTAAAAACGCTATAGCTAAATGGCCCGCGCCGAGACGCGTCTCCAGACGCCTCAAACGTGCGTCTGGCTCGCATAGAACTGCAAAAAATTGCACATTTTTGTTCCTGGCTAAATTCTAAAAACGCTATAGCAAGCAGGCCAGCGCCGAGACGCGTCTCCAGACGCCTCAAACGTGCGTCTGGCTCGCATAGAACTGCAAAAAATTGCACATTTTTGTTCCTGGCTAAATTCTAAAAACGCTATAGCTAGCTGGCCGGCGCCGAAACGCCTCAAACGTGCGTCTGGCTCGCATAGAACTGCAAAAAATTGCACATTAGTGTTCCTGGCTAAATTCTAAAAACGCTATAGCTAGCTGGCCCGCGCCGAGACGCGTCTCCAGACGCCTCAAACGTGCGTCTGGCTCGCATAGAACTGCAAAAAATTGCACATTTTTGTTCCTGGCTAAATCCTAAAAACGCTATAGCTAGCTTGCCCGCGCCGAGACGCGTCTCCAGACGCCTCAAACGTGCGTCTGGCTCGCATAGAACTGCAAAAAATTGCACATTTTTGTTCCTGGCTAAATCTTAAAAACGCTATAGCTAGCTGGCCCGCGCCGAGACGCGTCTCCAGACGCCTCAAACGTGCGTCTGGCTCGCATAGAACTGCAAAAAATTGCGCATTTTTGTTCCTGGCTAAATTCTAAAAACGATATAGCTAGCTGGCCCGCGCCGAGACGCGTCTCCAGACGCCTCAAACGTGCGTCTGGCTCGCATAGAACTGCAAAAAATTGCACATTTTTGTTCCTGGCTAAATTCTAAAAACGCTATAGCTAGCTGGCCCGCGCCGAGACGCGTCTCCAGACGCCTCAAACGTGCGTCTGGCTCGCATAGAACTGCAAAAAATTGCACAGTTTTGTTCTTGGCTAAATTCTAAAAACGCTATAGCTAGCAGGCCCGCGCCGAGACGCGTCTCCAGACGCCTCAAACGTGCGTCTGGCTCGCATAGAACTGCAAAAAATTAAACATTTTTGTTCTTGGCTAAATCCTAAAAGCGCTATAGCTAGCTGGCCCGCGCCGAGACGCGTCTCCAGACGCCTCAAACGTGCGTCTGGCTCGCATAGAACTGCAAAAAATTGCACATTAGTGTTCCTGGCTAAATCTTAAAAACGCTATAGCTAGCTGGCCCGCGCCGAGACGCGTCTCCAGACGCCTCAAACGTGCGTCTGGCTCGCATAGACCTGCAAAAAATTAAACATTTTTGTTCTTGGCTAAATCCTAAAAGCGCTATAGCTAGCTGGCCCGCGCCGAGACGCGTCTCCAGACGCCTCAAACGTGCGTCTGGCTCGCATAGAACTGCAAAAAATTGCACATTTTTGTTCCTGGCTAAATTCTAAAAACGCAATAGCTAGCTGGTCCGCGCCGAGACGCGTCTCCAGACGCCTCAAACGTGCGTCTGGCTCGCATAGAACTGCAAAAAATTGCACATTTTTGTTCCTGGCTAAATCCTAAAAACGCTATAGCTAGCTGTCCCGTGCTGAGACGCGTCTCCATACGCCTCAAACGTGCGTCTGGCTCGAATAGAACTGCAAAAAATTGCAAATTTTTGTTCCTGGCTAAATTCTAAAAACGCTATAGCTAAATGGCCCGCGCCGAGACGCGTCTCCAGACGCCTCAAACGTGCGTCTGGCTCGCATAGAACTGCAAAAAATTGCACATTTTTGTTCCTGGCTAAATTCTAAAAACGCTATAGCAAGCAGGCCAGCGCCGAGACGCGTCTCCAGACGCCTCAAACGTGCGTCTGGCTCGCATAGAACTGCAAAAAATTGCACATTTTTGTTCCTGGCTAAATTCTAAAAACGCTATAGCTAGCTGGCCGGCGCCGAAACGCCTCAAACGTGCGTCTGGCTCGCATAGAACTGCAAAAAATTGCACATTAGTGTTCCTGGCTAAATTCTAAAAACGCTATAGCTAGCTGGCCCGCGCCGAGACGCGTCTCCAGACGCCTCAAACGTGCGTCTGGCTCGCATAGAACTGCAAAAAATTGCACATTTTTGTTCCTGGCTAAATCCTAAAAACGCTATAGCTAGCTTGCCCGCGCCGAGACGCGTCTCCAGACGCCTCAAACGTGCGTCTGGCTCGCATAGAACTGCAAAAAATTGCACATTTTTGTTCCTGGCTAAATCTTAAAAACGCTATAGCTAGCTGGCCCGCGCCGAGACGCGTCTCCAGACGCCTCAAACGTGCGTCTGGCTCGCATAGAACTGCAAAAAATTGCGCATTTTTGTTCCTGGCTAAATTCTAAAAACGATATAGCTAGCTGGCCCGCGCCGAGACGCGTCTCCAGACGCCTCAAACGTGCGTCTGGCTCGCATAGAACTGCAAAAAATTGCACATTTTTGTTCTTGGCTAAATTCTAAAAACGCTATAGCTAGCTGGCCCGCGCCGAGACGCGTCTCCAGACGCCTCAAACGTGCGTCTGGCTCGCATAGAACTGCAAAAAATTAAACATTTTTGTTCTTGGCTAAATCCTAAAAGCGCTATAGCTAGCTGGCCCGCGCCGAGACGCGTCTCCAGACGCCTCAAACGTGCGTCTGGCTCGCATAGAACTGCAAAAAATTGCACATTAGTGTTCCTGGCTAAATCTTAAAAACGCTATAGCTAGCTTGCCCGCGCCGAGACGCGTCTCCAGACGCCTCAAACGTGCGTCTGGCTCGCATAGAACTGCAAAAAATTGCACATTTTTGTTCCTGGCTAAATCTTAAAAACGCTATAGCTAGCTGGCCCGCGCCGAGACGCGTCTCCAGACGCCTCAAACGTGCGTCTGGCTCGCATAGAACTGCAAAAAATTGCGCATTTTTGTTCCTGGCTAAATTCTAAAAACGATATAGCTAGCTGGCCCGCGCCGAGACGCGTCTCCAGACGCCTCAAACGTGCGTCTGGCTCGCATAGAACTGCAAAAAATTGCACATTTTTGTTCCTGGCTAAATTCTAAAAACGCTATAGCTAGCTGGCCCGCGCCGAGACGCGTCTCCAGACGCCTCAAACGTGCGTCTGGCTCGCATAGAACTGCAAAAAATTGCACATTTTTGTTCTTGGCTAAATTCTAAAAACGCTATAGCTAGCTGGCCCGCGCCGAGACGCGTCTCCAGACGCCTCAAACGTGCGTCTGGCTCGCATAGAACTGCAAAAAATTAAACATTTTTGTTCTTGGCTAAATCCTAAAAGCGCTATAGCTAGCTGGCCCGCGCCGAGACGCGTCTCCAGACGCCTCAAACGTGCGTCTGGCTCGCATAGAACTGCAAAAAATTGCACATTAGTGTTCCTGGCTAAATCTTAAAAACGCTATAGCTAGCTGGCCCGCGACGAGACGCGTCTCCAGACGTTTCAAACGTGCGTCTGGCTCGCATAGAACTGCAAAAAATTGCACATTTTTGTTCCTGGCTAAATTCTAAAAACGCTATAGCTAGCTGGCCCGCGCCGAGACGCGTCTCCAGACGCCTCAAACGTGCGTCTGGCTCGCATAGAACTGCAAAAAATTGCACATTTTTGTTCCTGGCTAAATTCTAAAAACGCTATAGCTAGCTGGCCCGCGCCGAGACGCGTCTCCAGACGCCTCAAACGTGCGTCTGGCTCGCATAGAACTGCAAAAAATTGCACATTTTTGTTCCTCGCTAAATTCTAAAAACGCTATAGCTAGCTGGCCTGCGCCGAGACGCGTCTCCAGACGCCTCAAACGTGCGTCTGGCTCGCATAGAACTGCAAAAAATTGCACATTTTTGTTCCTGGCTAAATTCTAAAAACGCTATAGCTAGCTGGCCCGCGCCGAGACGCGTCTCCAGACGCCTCAAACGTGCGTCTGGCTCGCATAGAACTGCAAAAAATTGCACATTTTTGTTCTTGGCTAAATTCTAAAAACGCTATAGCTAGCTGGCCCGCGCCGAGACGCGTCTCCAGACGCCTCAAACGTGCGTCTGGCTCGCATAGAACTGCAAAAAATTAAACATTTTTGTTCTTGGCTAAATCCTAAAAGCGCTATAGCTAGCTGGCCCGCGCCGAGACGCGTCTCCAGACGCCTCAAACGTGCATCTGGCTCGCATAGAACTGCAAAAAATTGCACATTTTTGTTCCTGGCTAAATCTTAAAAACGCTATAGCTAGCTGGCCAGCGCCGAGACGCGTCTCCAGACGCCTCAAACGTGCGTCTGGCTCGCATAGAACTGCAAAAAATTGCGCATTTTTGTTCCTGGCTAAATTCTAAAAACGCTATAGCTAGCTGGCCCGCGCCGAGACGCGTCTCCAGAAGCCTCAAACGTGCGTCTGGCCCGCATAGAACTGCAAAAAATTGCGCATTTTTGTTCCTGGCTAAATTCTAAAAACGCTATAGCTAGCTGGCCCGCGCCGAGATGCGTCTCCAGACGCCTCAAACGTGCGTCTGGCTCGCATAGAACTGCAAAAAATTGCACATTTTTGTTCTTGGCTAAATTCTAAAAACGCGATAGCTGGCTGGCCCGCGCCGAGACGCGTCTCCAGACGTTTCAAACGTGCGTCTGGCTCGCATAGAACTGCAAAAAATTTGCGCATTTTTGTTCCTGGCTAAATTCTAAAAACGCTATAGCTAGCTGGCCCGCGCCGAGACGCGTCTCCAGAAGCCTCAAACGTGCGTCCGGCTCGCATAGAACTGCAAAAAATTGCACATTTTTGTTCCTGGCTAAATCCTAAAAACGCGATAGCTGGCTGGCCCGCGCCGAGACGCGTCTCCAGACGTTTCAAACGTGCGTCTGGCTCGCATAGAACTGCAAAAAATTGCACATTTTTGTTCCTGGCTAAATTCTAAAAACGCTATAGCTAGCTGGCCCGCGCCGAGACGCGTCTCCAGACGCCTCAAACGTGCGTCTGGCTCGCATAGAACTACAAAAAATTGGACATTTCTGTTCCTGGCTAAATTCTAAAAACGCTATAGCTAGCTGGCCCGCGCCGAGACGCGTCTCCAGACGCCTCAAACGTGCGTCTGGCTCGCATAGAACTGCAAAAAATTGCACATTTTTGTTCCTGGCTAAATTCTAAAAACGCTATAGCTAGCTGGCCCGCGCCGAGACGCGTCTCCAGACGCCTCAAACGTGCGTCTGGCTCGCATAGAACTGCAAAAAATTGCACATTTTTGTTCCTGGCTAAATTCTAAAAACGCTATAGCTAGCTGGCCGGCGCCGAAACGCCTCAAACGTGCGTCTGGCTCGCATAGAACTGCAAAAAATTGCACATTTTTGTTCTTGGCTAAATCCTAAAAGCGCTATAGCTAGCTGGCCCGCGCCGAGACGCGTCTCCAGACGCCTCAAACGTGCGTCTGGCTCGCATAGAACTGCAAAAAATTGCACATTTTTGTTCCTGGCTAAATTCTAAAAAGGTTATAGCTAGCTGGCCCGCGCCGAGACGCGTCTCCAGACGCCTCAAACGTGCGTCTGGCTCGCATAGAACTGCAAAAAATTGCACATTTTTGTTCCTGGCTAAATTCTAAAAACGCTATAGCTAGCTGGCCCGCGCCGAGACGCGTCTCCAGACGCCTCAAACGTGCGTCTGGCTCGCATGGAACTGCAAAAAATTGCACATTTTTGTTCCTGGCTAAATTCTAAAAACGCTATAGCTAGCTGGCCCGCGCCGAGATGCGTCTCCAGACGCCTCAAACGTGCGTCTGGCTCGCATAGAACTGCAAAAAATTGCACATTTTTGTTCTTGGCTAAATTCTAAAAACGCTATAGCTAGCTGGCCCGCGCCGAGACGCGTCTCCAGACGCCTCAAACGTGCGTCTGGCTCGCATAGAACTGCAAAAAATTGCACATTTTTGTTCCTGGCTAAATTCTAAAAACGCTATAGCTAGCTGGCCCGCGCCGAGACGCGTCTCCAGACGCCTCAAACGTGCGTCTGGCTCGCATAGAACTGCAAAAAATTGCACATTTTTGTTCCTGGCTAAATTCTAAAAACGCTATAGCTAGCTGGCCCGCGCCGAGACGCGTCTCCAGAAGCCTCAAACGTGCGTCTGGCTCGCATAGAACTGCAAAAAATTGCACATTTTTGTTCCTGGCTAAATTCTAAAAAGGCTATAGCTAGCTGGCCCGCGCCGAGACGCGTCTCCAGACGCCTCAAACGTGCGTCTGGCTCGCATAGAACTGCAAAAAATTGCACATTTTTGTTCCTGGCTAAATTCTAAAACCGCTATAGCTAGCTGGCCCGCGCCGAGACGCGTCTCCAGACGCCTCAAACGTGCGTCTGGCTCGCATAGAACTGCAAAAAATTGCACATTTTTGTTCCTGGCTAAATTCTAAAAACGCTATAGCTAGCTGGCCGGCGCCGAGACGCCTCAAACGTGCGTCTGGCTCGCATAGAACTGCAAAAAAATGCACATTTTTGTTCCTGGCTAAATTCTTAAAACGCTAAAGCTAGCTGGCCCGCGCCGAGATGCGTCTCCAGACGCCTCAAACGTGCGTCTAGCTCGCATAGAACTGCAAAAAATTGCACATTTTTGTTCCTGGCTAAATCCTAAAAACGCTATAGCTAGCTGGCCCGCGCCGAGACGCGTCTCCAGATGCCTCAAACGTGCGTCTGGCTCGCATAGAACTGCAAAAAATTGCACATTTTTGTTCCTGGCAAAATTCTAAAAACGCTATAGCTAGCTGGCCCGCGCCGAGACGCGTCTCCAGACGCCTCAAACGTGCGTCTGGCTCGCATAGAACTGCAAAAAATTGCACATTTTTGTTCCTGGCTAAATCTTAAAAACGCTATAGCTAGCTAGCCCGCGCCGAGACGCGTCTCCAGACGCCTCAAACGTGCGTCTGGCTCGCATAGAACTGCAAAAAATTGCACATTTTTGTTCCTGGCTAAATTCTAAAAACGCTATAGCTAGCTGGCCCGCGCCGAGACGCATCTCCAGACGTTTCAAACGTGCGTCTGGCTCGCATAGAACTGCAAAAAATTGCACATTTTTGTTCCTGGCTAAATCCTAAAAACGCGATAGCTGGCTGCCCCGCGCCGAGACGCATCTCCAGACGTTTCAAACGTGCGTCTAGCTCGCATAGAACTGCAAAAAATTGCACATTTTTGTTCCTGGCTAAATTCAAAAAACGCGATAGCTGGCTGGCCCGCGCCGAGACGCGTCTCCAGACGTTTCAAACGTGCGTCTGGCTCGCATAGAACTGCAAAAAATTGCACATTTTTGTTCCTGGCTAAATTCTAAAAACGCTATAGCTAGCTGGCCCGCGCCGAGACGCGTCTCCAGACGCCTCAAACGTGCGTCTGGCTCGCATAGAACTACAAAAAATTGGACATTTCTGTTCCTGGCTAAATTCTAAAAACGCTATAGCTAGCTGGCCCGCGCCGAGACGCGTCTCCAGACGCCTCAAACGTGCGTCTGGCTCGCATAGAACTGCAAAAAATTGCACATTTTTGTTCCTGGCTAAATTCTAAAAACGCTATAGCTAGCTGGCCCGCGCCGAGACGCGTCTCCAGACGCCTCAAACGTGCGTCTGGCTCGCATAGAACTGCAAAAAATTGCACATTTTTGTTCCTGGCTAAATTCTAAAAACGCTATAGCTAGCTGGCCGGCGCCGAAACGCCTCAAACGTGCGTCTGGCTCGCATAGAACTGCAAAAAATTGCACATTTTTGTTCTTGGCTAAATCCTAAAAGCGCTATAGCTAGCTGGCCCGCGCCGAGACGCGTCTCCAGACGCCTCAAACGTGCGTCTGACTCGCATAGAACTGCAAAAAATTGCACATTTTTGTTCCTGGCTAAATTCTAAAAAGGCTATAGCTAGCTGGCCCGCGCCGAGACGCGTCTCCAGACGCCTCAAACGTGCGTCTGGCTCGCATAGAACTGCAAAAAATTGCACATTTTTGTTCCTGGCTAAATTCTTAAAACGCTATAGCTAGCTGGCCCGCGCTGAGACGCGTCTCCAGACGCCTCAAACGTGCGTCTGGCTCGCATGGAACTGCAAAAAATTGCACATTTTTGTTCCTGGCTAAATTCTAAAAACGCTATAGCTAGCTGGCCCGCGCCGAGATGCGTCTCCAGACGCCTCAAACGTGCGTCTGGCTCGCATAGAACTGCAAAAAATTGCACATTTTTGTTCCTGGCTAAATTCTAAAAACGCTATAGCTAGCTGGCCCGCGCCGAGACGCGTCTCCAGACGCCTCAAACGTGCGTCTGGCTCGCATAGAACTGCAAAAAATTGCACATTTTTGTTCCTGGCTAAATTCTAAAAACGCTATAGCTAGCTGGCCCGCGCCGAGACGCGTCTCCAGAAGCCTCAAACGTGCGTCTGGCTCGCATAGAACTGCAAAAAATTACACATTTTTGTTCTTGGCTAAATCCTAAAAGCGCTATAGCTAGCTGGCCCGCGCCGAGACGCGTCTCCAGACGCCTCAAACGTGCGTCTGGCTCGCATAGAACTGCAAAAAATTGCACATTTTTGTTCCTGGCTAAATTCTAAAAAGGCTATAGCTAGCTGGCCCGCGCCGAGACGCGTCTCCAGACGCCTCAAACGTGCGTCTGGCTCGCATAGAACTGCAAAAAATTGCACATTTTTGTTCCTGGCTAAATTCTAAAACCGCTATAGCTAGCTGGCCCGCGCCGAGACGCGTCTCCAGACGCCTCAAACGTGCGTCTGGCTCGCATAGAACTGCAAAAAATTGCACATTTTTGTTCCTGGCTAAATTCTAAAAACGCTATAGCTAGCTGGCCGGCGCCGAGACGCCTCAAACGTGCGTCTGGCTCGCATAGAACTGCAAAAAAATGCACATTTTTGTTCCTGGCTAAATTCTTAAAACGCTAAAGCTAGCTGGCCCGCGCCGAGATGCGTCTCCAGACGCCTCAAACGTGCGTCTAGCTCGCATAGAACTGCAAAAAATTGCACATTTTTGTTCCTGGCTAAATCCTAAAAACGCTATAGCTAGCTGGCCCGCGCCGAGACGCGTCTCCAGATGCCTCAAACGTGCGTCTGGCTCGCATAGAACTGCAAAAAATTGCACATTTTTGTTCCTGGCAAAATTCTAAAAACGCTATAGCTAGCTGGCCCGCGCCGAGACGCGTCTCCAGACGCCTCAAACGTGCGTCTGGCTCGCATAGAACTGCAAAAAATTGCACATTTTTGTTCCTGGCTAAATCTTAAAAACGCTATAGCTAGCTAGCCCGCGCCGAGACGCGTCTCCAGACGCCTCAAACGTGCGTCTGGCTCGCATAGAACTGCAAAAAATTGCACATTTTTGTTCCTGGCTAAATTCTAAAAACGCTATAGCTAGCTGGCCCGCGCCGAGACGCATCTCCAGACGTTTCAAACGTGCGTCTGGCTCGCATAGAACTGCAAAAAATTGCACATTTTTGTTCCTGGCTAAATCCTAAAAACGCGATAGCTGGCTGCCCCGCGCCGAGACGCATCTCCAGACGTTTCAAACGTGCGTCTAGCTCGCATAGAACTGCAAAAAATTGCACATTTTTGTTCCTGGCTAAATTCAAAAAACGCTATAGCTAGCTGGCCCGCGCCGAGACGCGTCTCGAGGCGCCTCAAACGTGCGTCTGGCTCGCATAGAACTGCAAAAAATTGCACATTTTTGTTCCTGGCTAAATTCTAAAAACGCTATAGCTAGCTGGCCCGCGCCGAGACGAGTCTCCAGACGCCTCAAACGTGCGTCTGGCTCGCATAGAACTGCAAAAAATTGCACATTTTTGTTCCTGGCTAAATCCTAAAAACGCGATAGCTGGCTGGCCCGCGCCGAGACGCATCTCCAGACGTTTCAAACGTGCGTCTGGCTCGCATAGAACTGCAAAAAATTGCACATTTTTGTTCCTGGCTAAATTCTAAAAACGCTATAGCTAGCTGGCCCGCGCCGAGACGCGTCTCCAGACGCCTCAAACGTGCGTCTGGCTTGCATAGAACTGCAAAAAATTGCACATTTTTGTTCCTGGCTAAATTCTAAAAACGCTATAGCTAGCTGGCCCGCGCCGAGACGCGTCTCCAGACGCCTCAAACGTGCGTCTGGCTCGCATAGAACTGCAAAAAATTGCACATTTTTGTTCCTGGCTAAATTCTAAAAACGCTATAGCTAGCTGGCCTGCGCCGAGACGCGTCTCCAGACGCCTCAAACGTGCGTCTGGCTCGCATAGAACTGCAAAAAATTGCACAATTTTCTTCCTGGCTAAATTCTAAAAACGCTATAGCTAGCTGGCCCGCGCCGAGACGCGTCTCCAGACGCCTCAAACGTGCGTCTGGCTCGCATAGAACTGCAAAAAATTGCACATTTTTGTTCCTGGCTAAATTCTAAAAACGCTATAGCTAGCTGGCCTGCGCCGAGACGCGTCTCCAGACGCCTCAAACGTGCGTCTGGCTCGCATAGAACTGCAAAATATAGTATATATATCTATATAGTAGGTTAACTTGGTCCCGAGATGTGAACAAAGTGAAAACAAGAGCATCGGCTTACCTTTTGTTGTCTACGCCTCATCGAACTGCTGCATTCCGTGGAAGTTTTAAATTCGCAGCTTCTCGTTGCTGGAACGACCTGCCACCGCCGTTTCGTGCTATAAAAACAATTGGTACTTTTAGTTCAAAATTCAAGCAACACCTACTGCGCATTCAAAAAGAAACTACATAAAAATATTAACTTTCCCAGGGTATGCACGCAACGAGTATTTGTGAACGGTCCCATGTTCTCGTTGTAACTTAGCTATACTATTATAGATGCACTCGATAAGGCTTTCGTTTTGTTTTATTTACATTGTTTGTTGTGTTTCGGCCATTTTCATAGACTTGAAGTCTTTCGACTATCATCAGGATTATGAGACATGTACGGGTAGGCGTGGATTATCGGGTAGGAAGACAGTATTTCAATAAAATAACTATTGCAATAATCACTTCACTTATAATTCTCGATACTACAATCAATAGTTTCACCAATTAATTAATGATCACTAAGCTTAACGCGGATTAGAACTTAACGTCCACCGAGCACGTGGTTGCGTGCGCACTTCACGACGGTACAACACTAAGTGTCACTTATTACAAGATGGCCGCCTCACCAGTGCTCGGTGTTCGCACATATGACAGGGACGTTTGACATTGACATTTTATAAAGTGACAGCAGGCGTATTGAGAGGCGGATGCGCCGACAGACTAATATATTACATAATGCCATTTTTTTAATTTCGACAACCAGCCATTACGAATAGTCTGTGACCAAAGCTTCCCACAGTGCGCCCGCGCGTTCCGTCATTTTTCTATGACATTGACAAATGAAACTGGAGCACTGGGCCATTGGGATTTGGTTAATTTTGAAGTTATTATTTGTATGTATTTATCTATTGCACATTTTATTTTATTTTGTTTTGTTTAAACACAAACTCACTCACGTACTCTCAACTATTTAATTAATTAATTATTATTTTATTGTATTTATATCTTAGTGTTGTTCCGTATGTGTGTCCGTGACATCACGCCAGGCCCTGTCATAACACCAGCGCTGTGATATTTATTATTAAATATCGCAGCATATGCTGAGACAGGGACCTTTTTGGCCTCGCACAGATTAATTTAAGGATGCCGCTTAACTGTATATATATATTTTATAACTGTTATTTTTACATTTTTTTTTTTTTTCATTTTATGTGTCTTGTGCGAGTCCCAAATAAACATTTTTCTTTCTTTCTTTCTTTCAAAAAATTGCACATTTTTGTTCCTGGCAAAATTCTAAAAACACTATAGCTAGCTGGCCCGCGCCGAGAAGCGTCTCCAGACGCCTCAAACGTGCGTCTGGCTCGCATAGAACTGCAAAAAATTGCACATTTTTGTTCCTGGCTAAATCTTAAAAACACTATAGCTAGCTAGCCCGCGCCGAGACGCGTCTCCAGACGCCTCAAACGTGCGTCTGGCTCGCATAGAACTGCAAAAAATTGCACATTTTTGTTCCTGGCTAAATTCTAAAAACGCTATAGCTAGCTGGCCCGCGCCGAGACGCATCTCCAGACGTTTCAAACGTGCGTCTGGCTCGCATAGAACTGCAAAAAATTGCACATTTTTGTTCCTGGCTAAATCCTAAAAACGCGATAGCTGGCTGGCCCGCGCCGAGACGCATCTCCAGACGTTTCAAACGTGCGTCTGGCTCGCATAGAACTGCAAAAAATTGCACATTTTTGTTCCTGGCTAAATCCTAAAAACGCGATAGCTGGCTGGCCCGCGCCGAGACGCATCTCCAGACGTTTCAAACGTGCGTCTGGCTCGCATAGAACTGCAAAAAATTGCACATTTTTGTTCCTGGCTAAATTCAAAAAACGCTATAGCTAGCTGGCCCGCGCCGAGACGCGTCTCCAGACGCCTCAAACGTGCGTCTGGCTCGCATAGAACTACAAACAATTGCACATTTTTGTTCCTGGCTAAATTCTAAAAACGGTATAGCTAGCTGGCCCGCGTCGAGACGCGTCTCCAGACGCCTCAAACGTGCGTCTGGCTCGCATAGAACCGCAAAAAATTGCACATTTTTGTTCCTGGCTAAATTCTAAAAACGCTATAGCTAGCTGGCCCGCGCCGAGACGCGTCTCCAGACGCCTCAAACGTGCGTCTGGCTCGCATAGAACTGCAAAAAATTGCACATTTTTGTTCCTGGCTAAATTCTAAAAACGCTATAGCTAGCTGGCCAGCGCCGAGACGCGTCTCCAGACGCCTCAAACGTGCGTCTGGCTCGCATAGAACTGCAAAAAATTGCACATTTTTGTTCCTGGCTAAATTCTAAAAACGCTATAGCTAGCTGGCCCGCGCCGAGACGCGTCTCCAGACATTTCAAACGTGCGTCTGGCTCGCATAGAACTGCAAAAAATTGCACATTTTTGTTCCTGGCTAAATTCTAAAAACGCAATAGCTAGCTGGCCCGCGCCGAGTCGCGTCTCCAGACGCCTCAAACGTGCGTCTGGCTCGCATAGAACTGCAAAAAATTGCACATTTTTGTTCCTGGCTAAATCCTAAAAACGCTATAGCTAGCTGGCCCGTGCCGAGACGCGTCTCCATACGCCTCAAACGTGCGTCTGGCTCGCATAGAACTGCAAAAAATTGCACATTTTTGTTCTTGGCTAAATTCTAAAAACGCAATAGCTAGCTGGCCCGCGCCGAGACGCGTCTCCAGACGCCTCAAACGTGCGTCTGGCTCGCATAGAACTACAAAAAATTGCGAATTTTTTGTCCTGGCTAAATTCTAAAAACGCTATAGCTAGCTGGCCCGCGCCGAGACGCGTCTCCAGACACCTCAAACGTGCGTCTGGCTGGCATAGAAATGCAAAAAATTGCACATTTTTGTTCCTGGCTAAATTCTAAAAACGCTATAGCTAGCTGGCCCGCGCCGAGACGCGTCTCCAGACGCCACAAACGTGCGTCTGGCTCGCATAGACCTGCAAAAAATTAAACATTTTTGTTCTTGGCTAAATCCTAAAAGCGCTATAGCTAGCTGGCCCGCGCCGAGACGCGTCTCCAGACGCCTCAAACGTGCGTCTGGCTCGCATAGAACTGCAAAAAATTGCACATTTTTGTTCCTGGCTAAATTCTAAAAACGCAATAGCTAGCTGGTCCGCGCCGAGACGCGTCTCCAGACGCCTCAAACGTGCGTCTGGCTCGCATAGAACTGCAAAAAATTGCACATTTTTGTTCCTGGCTAAATCCTAAAAACGCTATAGCTAGCTGGCCCGTGCTGAGACGCGTCTCCATACGCCTCAAACGTGCGTCTGGCTCGCATAGAACTGCAAAAAATTGCAAATTTTTGTTCCTGGCTAAATTCTAAAAACGCTATAGCTAAATGGCCCGCGCCGAGACGCGTCTCCAGACGCCTCAAACGTGCGTCTGGCTCGCATAGAACTGCAAAAAATTGCACATTTTTGTTCCTGGCTAAATTCTAAAAACGCTATTGCAAGCAGGCCAGCGCCGAGACGCGTCTCCAGACGCCTCAAACGTGCGTCTGGCTCGCATAGAACTGCAAAAAATTGCACATTTTTGTTCCTGGCTAAATTCTAAAAACGCTATAGCTAGCTGGCCGGCGCCGAAACGCCTCAAACGTGCGTCTGGCTCGCATAGAACTGCAAAAAATTGCACATTAGTGTTCCTGGCTAAATTCTAAAAACGCTATAGCTAGCTGGCCCGCGCCGAGACGCGTCTCCAGACGCCTCAAACGTGCGTCTGGCTCGCATAGAACTGCAAAAAATTGCACATTTTTGTTCCTGGCTAAATCCTAAAAACGCTATAGCTAGCTTGCCCGCGCCGAGACGCGTCTCCAGACGCCTCAAACGTGCGTCTGGCTCGCATAGAACTGCAAAAAATTGCACATTTTTGTTCCTGGCTAAATCTTAAAAACGCTATAGCTAGCTGGCCCGCGCCGAGACGCGTCTCCAGACGCCTCAAACGTGCGTCTGGCTCGCATAGAACTGCAAAAAATTGCGCATTTTTGTTCCTGGCTAAATTCTAAAAACGATATAGCTAGCTGGCCCGCGCCGAGACGCGTCTCCAGACGCCTCAAACGTGCGTCTGGCTCGCATAGAACTGCAAAAAATTGCACATTTTTGTTCCTGGCTAAATTCTAAAAACGCTATAGCTAGCTGGCCCGCGCCGAGACGCGTCTCCAGACGCCTCAAACGTGCGTCTGGCTCGCATAGAACTGCAAAAAATTGCACATTTTTGTTCTTGGCTAAATTCTAAAAACGCTATAGCTAGCTGGCCCGCGCCGAGACGCGTCTCCAGACGCCTCAAACGTGCGTCTGGCTCGCATAGAACTGCAAAAAATTAAACATTTTTGTTCTTGGCTAAATCCTAAAAGCGCTATAGCTAGCTGGCCCGCGCCGAGACGCGTCTCCAGACGCCTCAAACGTGCGTCTGGCTCGCATAGAACTGCAAAAAATTGCACATTTTTGTTCCTGGCTAAATCTTAAAAACGCTATAGCTAGCTGGCCCGCGCCGAGACGCGTCTCCAGACGCCTCAAACGTGCGTCTGGCTCGCATAGAACTGCAAAAAATTGCGCATTTTTGTTCCTGGCTAAATTCTAAAAACGCTATAGCTAGCTGGCCCGCGCCGAGACGCGTCTCCAGAAGCCTCAAACGTGCGTCTGGCTCGCATAGAACTGCAAAAAATTGCACATTTTTGTTCCTGGCTAAATCCTAAAAACGCGATAGCTGGCTGGCCCGCGCTGAGACGCGTCTCCAGACGTTTCAAACGTGCGTCTGGCTCGCATAGAACTGCAAAAAATTGCACATTTTTGTTCCTGGCTAAATTCTAAAAACGCTATAGCTAGCTGGCCCGCGCCGAGACGCGTCTCCAGACGCCTCAAACGTGCGTCTGGCTCGCATAGAACTGCAAAAAATTGCACATTAGTGTTCCTGGCTAAATCTTAAAAACGCTATAGC
Organism: Lacanobia wlatinum; assembly: GCA_947578705.1. Taxonomy (NCBI): domain Eukaryota; kingdom Metazoa; phylum Arthropoda; class Insecta; order Lepidoptera; family Noctuidae; genus Lacanobia; species Lacanobia wlatinum. The sequence goes on from OX388032.1 coordinate 29,952,837, forward strand.
TAGCTGGCCCGCGACGAGACGCGTCTCCAGACGTTTCAAACGTGCGTCTGGCTCGCATAGAACTGCAAAAAATTGCACATTTTTGTTCCTGGCTAAATTCTAAAAACGCTATAGCTAGCTGGCCCGCGCCGAGACGCGTCTCCAGACGCCTCAAACGTGCGTCTGGCTCGCATAGAACTGCAAAAAATTGCACATTTTTGTTCCTGGCTAAATTCTAAAAACGCTATAGCTAGCTGGCCCGCGCCGAGACGCGTCTCCAGACGCCTCAAACGTGCGTCTGGCTCGCATAGAACTGCAAAAAATTGCACATTTTTGTTCCTCGCTAAATTCTAAAAACGCTATAGCTAGCTGGCCTGCGCCGAGACGCGTCTCCAGACGCCTCAAACGTGCGTCTGGCTCGCATAGAACTGCAAAAAATTGCACATTTTTGTTCCTGGCTAAATTCTAAAAAAGCTATAGCTAGCTGGCCCGCGCCGAGACGCGTCTCCAGACGCCTCAAACGTGCGTCTGGCTCGCATAGAACTGCAAAAAATTGCACATTTTTGTTCTTGGCTAAATTCTAAAAACGCTATAGCTAGCTGGCCCGCGCCGAGACGCGTCTCCAGACGCCTCAAACGTGCGTCTGGCTCGCATAGAACTGCAAAAAATTAAACATTTTTGTTCTTGGCTAAATCCTAAAAGCGCTATAGCTAGCTGGCCCGCGCCGAGACGCGTCTCCAGACGCCTCAAACGTGCGTCTGGCTCGCATAGAACTGCAAAAAATTGCACATTTTTGTTCCTGGCTAAATCTTAAAAACGCTATAGCTAGCTGGCCCGCGCCGAGACGCGTCTCCAGACGCCTCAAACGTGCGTCTGGCTCGCATAGAACTGCAAAAAATTGCGCATTTTTGTTCCTGGCTAAATTCTAAAAACGCTATAGCTAGCTGGCCCGCGCCGAGACGCGTCTCCAGAAGCCTCAAACGTGCGTCTGGCTCGCATAGAACTGCAAAAAATTGCACATTTTTGTTCCTGGCTAAATCCTAAAAACGCGATAGCTGGCTGGCCCGCGCCGAGACGCGTCTCCAGACGCCTCAAACGTGCGTCTGGCTCGCATAGAACTGCAAAAAATTGCACATTTTTGTTCCTGGCTAAATCCTAAAAACGCTATAGCTAGCTTGCCCGCGCCGAGACGCGTCTCCAGACGCCTCAAACGTGCGTCTGGCTCGCATAGAACTGCAAAAAATTGCACATTTTTGTTCCTGGCTAAATCTTAAAAACGCTATAGCTAGCTGGCCCGCGCCGAGACGCGTCTCCAGACGCCTCAAACGTGCGTCTGGCTCGCATAGAACTGCAAAAAATTGCACATTTTTGTTCCTGGCTAAATTCTAAAAACGATATAGCTAGCTGGCCCGCGCCGAGACGCGTCTCCAGACGCCTCAAACGTGCGTCTGGCTCGCATAGAACTGCAAAAAATTGCACATTTTTGTTCCTGGCTAAATTCTAAAAACGCTATAGCTAGCTGGCCCGCGCCGAGACGCGTCTCCAGACGCCTCAAACGTGCGTCTGGCTCGCATAGAACTGCAAAAAATTGCACATTTTTGTTCTTGGCTAAATTCTAAAAACGCTATAGCTAGCTGGCCCGCGCCGAGACGCGTCTCCAGACGCCTCAAACGTGGGTCTGGCTCGCATAGAACTGCAAAAAATTAAACATTTTTGTTCTTGGCTAAATCCTAAAAGCGCTATAGCTAGCTGGCCCGCGCCGAGACGCGTCTCCAGACGCCTCAAACGTGCGTCTGGCTCGCATAGAACTGCAAAAAATTGCACATTTTTGTTCCTGGCTAAATCTTAAAAACGCTATAGCTAGCTGGCCCGCGCCGAGACGCGTCTCCAGACGCCTCAAACGTGCGTCTGGCTCGCATAGAACTGCAAAAAATTGCGCATTTTTGTTCCTGGCTAAATTCTAAAAACGCTATAGCTAGCTGGCCCGCGCCGAGACGCGTCTCCAGAAGCCTCAAACGTGCGTCTGGCTCGCATAGAACTGCAAAAAATTGCACATTTTTGTTCCTGGCTAAATCCTAAAAACGCGATAGCTGGCTGGCCCGCGCTGAGACGCGTCTCCAGACGTTTCAAACGTGCGTCTGGCTCGCATAGAACTGCAAAAAATTGCACATTTTTGTTCCTGGCTAAATTCTAAAAACGCTATAGCTAGCTGGCCCGCGCCGAGACGCGTCTCCAGACGCCTCAAACGTGCGTCTGGCTCGCATAGAACTGCAAAAAATTGCACATTAGTGTTCCTGGCTAAATCTTAAAAACGCTATAGCTAGCTGGCCCGCGACGAGACGCGTCTCCAGACGTTTCAAACGTGCGTCTGGCTCGCATAGAACTGCAAAAAATTGCACATTTTTGTTCCTGGCTAAATTCTAAAAACGCTATAGCTAGCTGGCCCGCGCCGAGACGCGTCTCCAGACGCCTCAAACGTGCGTCTGGCTCGCATAGAACTGCAAAAAATTGCACATTTTTGTTCCTGGCTAAATTCTAAAAGCGCTATAGCTAGCTGGCCCGCGCCGAGACGCGTCTCCAGACGCCTCAAACGTGCGTCTGGCTCGCATAGAACTGCAAAAAATTGCACATTTTTGTTCCTCGCTAAATTCTAAAAACGCTATAGCTAGCTGGCCTGCGCCGAGACGCGTCTCCAGACGCCTCAAACGTGCGTCTGGCTCGCATAGAACTGCAAAAAATTGCACATTTTTGTTCCTGGCTAAATTCTAAAAAAGCTATAGCTAGCTGGCCCGCGCCGAGACGCGTCTCCAGACGCCTCAAACGTGCGTCTGGCTCGCATAGAACTGCAAAAAATTGCACATTTTTGTTCCTGGCTAAATCTTAAAAACGCTATAGCTAGCTGGCCCGCGCCGAGACGCGTCTCCAGACGCCTCAAACGTGCGTCTGGCTCGCATAGAACTGCAAAAAATTGCACATTTTTGTTCCTGGCTAAATTCTAAAAACGCTATAGCTAGCTGGCCCGCGCCGAGACGCGTCTCCAGACGCCTCAAACGTGCGTCTGGCTCGCATAGAACTGCAAAAAATTGCACATTTTTGTTCCTGGTTAAATTCTAAAAACGCTATAGCTAGCTGGCCGGCGCCGAAACGCCTCAAACGTGCGTCTGGCTCGCATAGAACTGCAAAAAATTGCACATTTTTGTTCTTGGCTAAATCCTAAAAGCGCTATAGCTAGCTGGCCCGCGCCGAGACGCGTCTCCAGACGCCTCAAACGTGCGTCTGGCTCGCATAGAACTGCAAAAAATTGCACATTTTTGTTCCTGGCTAAATTCTAAAAAGGCTATAGCTAGCTGGCCCGCGCCGAGACGCGTCTCCAGACGCCTCAAACGTGCGTCTGGCTCGCATAGAACTGCAAAAAATTGCACATTTTTGTTCCTGGCTAAATTCTAAAAACGCTATAGCTAGCTGGCCCGCGCCGAGACGCGTCTCCAGACGCCTCAAACGTGCGTCTGGCTCGCATAGAACTGCAAAAAATTGCACATTTTTGTTCTTGGCTAAATTCTAAAAACGCTATAGCTAGCTGGCCCGCGCCGAGACGCGTCTCCAGAAGCCTCAAACGTGCGTCTGGCTCGCATAGAACTGCAAAAAATTGCACATTTTTCTTCCTGGCTAAATCCTAAAAACGCGATAGCTGGCTGGCCCGCGCCGAGACGCGTCTCCAGACGCCTCAAACGTGCGTCTGGCTCGCATAGAACTGCAAAAAATTGCGCATTTTTGTTCCTGGCTAAATTCTAAAAACGCTATAGCTAGCTGGCCCGCGCCGAGATGCGTCTCCAGACGCCTCAAACGTGCGTCTGGCTCGCATAGAACTGCAAAAAATTGCACATTTTTGTTCTTGGCTAAATTCTAAAAACGCGATAGCTGGCTGGCCCGCGCCGAGACGCGTCTCCAGACGTTTCAAACGTGCGTCTGGCTCGCATAGAACTGCAAAAAATTGCACATTTTTGTTCCTGGCTAAATCTTAAAAACGCTATAGCTAGCTGGCCCGCGCCGAGACGCGTCTCCAGACGCCTCAAACGTGCGTCTGGCTCGCATAGAACTGCAAAAAATTGCGCATTTTTGTTCCTGGCTAAATTCTAAAAACGCTATAGCTAGCTGGCCCGCGCCGAGATGCGTCTCCAGACGCCTCAAACGTGCGTCTGGCTCGCATAGAACTGCAAAAAATTGCACATTTTTGTTCTTGGCTAAATTCTAAAAACGCGATAGCTGGCTGGCCCGCGCCGAGACGCGTCTCCAGACGTTTCAAACGTGCGTCTGGCTCGCATAGAACTGCAAAAAATTGCGCATTTTTGTTCCTGGCTAAATTCTAAAAACGCTATAGCTAGCTGGCCCGCGCCGAGACGCGTCTCCAGAAGCCTCAAACGTGCGTCTGGCTCGCATAGAACTGCAAAAAATTGCACATTTTTGTTCCTGGCTAAATCCTAAAAACGCGATAGCTGGCTGGCCCGCGCCGAGACGCGTCTCCAGACGTTTCAAACGTGCGTCTGGCTCGCATAGAACTGCAAAAAATTGCACATTTTTGTTCCTGGCTAAATTCTAAAAACGCTATAGCTAGCTGGCCCGCGCCGAGACGCGTCTCCAGACGCCTCAAACGTGCGTCTGGCTCGCATAGAACTACAAAAAATTGGACATTTCTGTTCCTGGCTAAATTCTAAAAACGCTATAGCTAGCTGGCCGGCGCCGAAACGCCTCAAACGTGCGTCTGGCTCGCATAGAACTGCAAAAAAATGCACATTTTTGTTCTTGGCTAAATCCTAAAAGTGCTATAGCTAGCTGGCCCGCGCCGAGACGCGTCTCCAGACGCCTCAAACGTGCGTCTGGTTCGCATAGAACTGCAAAAAATTGCACATTTTTGTTCCTGGCTAAATTCTAAAAAGGCTATAGCTAGCTGGCCCGCGCCGAGACGCGTCTCCAGACGCCTCAAACGTGCGTCTGGCTCGCATAGAACTGCAAAAAATTGCACATTTTTGTTCCTGGCTAAATTCTAAAAACGCTATAGCTAGCTGGCCCGCGCCGAGACGCGTCTCCAGACGCCTCAAACGTGCGTCTGGCTCGCATGGAACTGCAAAAAATTGCACATTTTTGTTCCTGGCTAAATTCTAAAAACGCTATAGCTAGCTGGCCCCCGCCGAGATGCGTCTCCAGACGCCTCAAACGTGCGTCTGGCTCGCATAGAACTGCAAAAAATTGCACATTTTTGTTCTTGGCTAAATTCTAAAAACGCTATAGCTAGCTGGCCCGCGCCGAGACGCGTCTCCAGACGCCTCAAACGTGCGTCTGGCTCGCATAGAACTGCAAAAAATTGCACATTTTTGTTCCTGGCTAAATTCTAAAAACGCTATAGCTAGCTGGCCCGCGCCGAGACGCGTCTCCAGACGCCTCAAACGTGCGTCTGGCTCGCATAGAACTGCAAAAAATTGCACATTTTTGTTCCTGGCTAAATTCTAAAAACGCTATAGCTAGCTGGCCCGCGCCGAGATGCGTCTCCAGACGCCTCAAACGTGCGTCTGGCTCGCATAGAACTGCAAAAAATTGCACATTTTTGTTCTTGGCTAAATTCTAAAAACGCTATAGCTAGCTGGCCCGCGCCGAGACGCGTCTCCAGAAGCCTCAAACGTGCGTCTGGCTCGCATAGAACTGCAAAAAATTACACATTTTTGTTCTTGGCTAAATCCTAAAAGCGCTATAGCTAGCTGGCCCGCGCCGAGACGCGTCTCCAGACGCCTCAAACGTGCGTCTGGCTCGCATAGAACTGCAAAAAATTGCACATTTTTGTTCCTGGCTAAATTCTAAAAAGGCTATAGCTAGCTGGCCCGCGCCGAGACGCGTCTCCAGACGCCTCAAACGTGCGTCTGGCTCGCATAGAACTGCAAAAAATTGCACATTTTTGTTGCTGGCTAAATTCTAAAAACGCTATAGCTAGCTGGCCCGCGCCGAGACGCGTCTCCAGACGCCTCAAACGTGCGTCTGGCTCGCATGGAACTGCAAAAAATTGCACATTTTTGTTCCTGGCTAAATTCTAAAAACGCTATAGCTAGCTGGCCCGCGCCGAGATGCGTCTCCAGACGCCTCAAACGTGCGTCTGGCTCGCATAGAACTGCAAAAAATTGCACATTTTTGTTCTTGGCTAAATTCTAAAAACGCTATAGCTAGCTGGCCCGCGCCGAGACGCGTCTCCAGACGCCTCAAACGTGCGTCTGGCTCGCATAGAACTGCAAAAACTTAAACATTTTTGTTCTTGGCTAAATCCTAAAAGCGCTATAGCTAGCTGGCCCGCGCCGAGACGCGTCTCCAGATGCCTCAAACGTGCGTCTGGCTCGAATAGAACTGCAAATAATTGCACATTTTTGTTCCTGGCTAAATCTTAAAAACGCTATAGCTAGCTGGCCCGCGCCGAGACGCGTCTCCAGACGCCTCAAACGTGCGTCTGGCTCGCATAGAACTGCAAAAAATTGCGCATTTTTGTTCCTGGCTAAATTCTAAAAACGCTATAGCTAGCTGGCCCGCGCCGAGACGCGTCTCCAGACGCCTCAAACGTGCGTCTGGCTCGCATAGAACTGCAAAAAATTGCGCATTTTTGTTCCTGGCTAAATTCTAAAAACGCTATAGCTAGCTGGCCCGCGCCGAGACGCGTCTCCAGAAGCCTCAAACGTGCGTCTGGCTCGCATAGAACTGCAAAAAATTGCACATTTTTGTTCCTGGCTAAATTCTAAAAACGCTATAGCTAGCTGGCCCGCGCCGAGACGCGTCTCCAGACGCCTCAAACGTGCGTCTGGCTCGCATAGAACTGCAAAAAATTGCACATTTTTGTTCTTGGCTAAATTCTAAAAACGCTATAGCTAGCTGGCCCGCGCCGAGACGCGTCTCCAGACGCCTCAAACGTGCGTCTGGCTCGCATAGAACTGCAAAAAATTGCACATTTTTGTTCCTGGCTAAATCTTAAAAACGCTATAGCTAGCTGGCCCGCGCCGAGACGCGTCTCCAGACGCCTCAAACGTGCGTCTGGCTCGCATAGAACTGCAAAAAATTGCGCATTTTTGTTCCTGGCTAAATTCTAAAAACGCTATAGCTAGCTGGCCCGCGCCGAGACGCGTCTCCAGAAGCCTCAAACGTGCGTCTGGCTCGCATAGAACTGCAAAAAATTGCACATTTTTGTTCCTGGCTAAATTCTAAAAACGCTATAGCTAGCTGGCCCGCGCCGAGACGCGTCTCCAGACGCCTCAAACGTGCGTCTGGCTCGCATAGAACTACAAAAAATTGGACATTTCTGTTCCTGGCTAAATTCTAAAAACGCTATAGCTAGCTGGCCCGCGCCGAGACGCGTCTCCAGACGCCTCAAACGTGCGTCTGGCTCGCATAGAACTGCAAAAAATTGCACATTTTTGTTCCTGGCTAAATTCTAAAAACGCTATAGCTAGCTGGCCGGCGCCGAAACGCCTCAAACGTGCGTCTGGCTCGCATAGAACTGCAAAAAATTGCACATTAGTGTTCCTGGCTAAATTCTAAAAACGCTATAGCTAGCTGGCCCGCGCCGAGACGCGTCTCCAGACGCCTCAAACGTGCGTCTGGCTCGCATAGAACTGCAAAAAATTGCACATTTTTGTTCCTGGCTAAATCCTAAAAACGCTATAGCTAGCTTGCCCGCGCCGAGACGCGTCTCCAGACGCCTCAAACGTGCGTCTGGCTCGCATAGAACTGCAAAAAATTGCACATTTTTGTTCCTGGCTAAATCTTAAAAACGCTATAGCTAGCTGGCCCGCGCCGAGACGCGTCTCCAGACGCCTCAAACGTGCGTCTGGCTCGCATAGAACTGCAAAAAATTGCGCATTTTTGTTCCTGGCTAAATTCTAAAAACGCTATAGCTAGCTGGCCCGCGCCGAGACGCGTCTCCAGACGCCTCAAACGTGCGTCTGGCTCGCATAGAACTGCAAAAAATTGCACATTTTTGTTCCTGGCTAAATCCTAAAAACGCGATAGCTGGCTGGCCCGCGCCGAGACGCGTCTCCAGACGTGCAAACGTGCGTCTGGCTCGCATAGAACTGCAAAAAATTGCACATTTTTGTTCCTGGCTAAATTCTAAAAACGCTATAGCTAGCTGGCCCGCGCCGAGACGCGTCTCCAGAAGCCTCAAACGTGCGTCTGGCTCGCATAGAACTGCAAAAAATTGCACATTTTTGTTCCTGGCTAAATTCTAAAAACGCTATAGCTAGCTGGCCTGCGCCGAGACGCGTCTCCAGACGCCTCAAACGTGCGTCTGGCTCGCATATAGACCTGCAAAAAATTAAACATTTTTGTTTTTGGCTAAATCCTAAAAGCGCTATAGCTAGCTTGCCCGCGCCGAGACGCGTCTCCAGACGCCTCAAACGTGCGTCTGGCTCGCATAGAACTGCAAAAAATTGCACATTTTTGTTCCTGGCTAAATCTTAAAAACGCTATAGCTAGCTGGCCCGCGCCGAGACGCGTCTCCAGACGCCTCAAACGTGCGTCTGGCTCGCATAGAACTGCAAAATATTGCGCATTTTTGTTCCTGGCTAAATTCTAAAAACGCTATAGCTAGCTGGCCCGCGCCGAGACGCGTCTCCAGACGCCTCAAACGTGTGTCTGGCTCGCATAGAACTACAAAAAATTGGACATTTCTGTTCCTGGCTAAATTCTAAAAACGCTATAGCTAGCTGGCCCGCGCCGAGACGCGTCTCCAGACGCCTCAAACGTGCGTCTGGCTCGCATAGAACTGCAAAAAATTGCACATTTTTGTTCCTGGCTAAATTCTAAAAACGCTATAGCTAGCTGGCCCGCGCCGAGACGCGTCTCCAGACGCCTCAAACGTGCGTCTGGCTCGCATAGAACTGCAAAAAATTGCACATTTTTGTTCCTGGCTAAATTCTAACAACGTTATAGCTAGCTGGCCGGCGCCGAAACGCCTCAAACGTGCGTCTGGCTCGCATAGAACTGCAAAAAATTGCACATTTTTGTTCCTGGCTAAATCCTAAAAACGCTATAGCTAGCTTGCCCGCGCCGAGACGCGTCTCCAGACGCCTCAAACGTGCGTCTGGCTCGCATAGAACTGCAAAAAATTGCACATTTTTGTTCCTGGTTAAATCCTAAAAACGCTATAGCTAGCTGGCCCGCGCCGAGACGCGTCTCCAGACGCCTCAAACGTGCGTCTGGCTCGCATAGAACTGCAAAAAATTGCACATTTTTGTTCCTGGCTAAATTCTAAAAACGCTATAGCTAGCTGGCCCGCGCCGAGACGCGTCTCCAGACGCCTCAAACGTGCGTCTGGCTCGCATAGAACTGCAAAAAATTGCACATTTTTGTTCTTGGCTAAATCCTAAAAACGCTATAGCTAGCTGGCCCGTGCCGAGACGCGTCTCCAGACGCCTCAAACGTGCGTCTGGCTCGCATAGAACTGCAAAAAATTGCACATTTTTGTTCCTGGCTAAATTCTAAAAACGCTATAGCTAGCTGGCCCGCGCCGAGACCCGTCTCCAGACGCCTCAAACGTGCGTCTGGCTCGCATAGAACTGCAAAAAATTGCACATTTTTGTTCCTGGCTAAATCCTAAAAACGCTATAGCTAGCTGGCCCGTGCCGAGACGCGTCTCCATACGCCTCAAACGTGCGTCTGGCTCGCATAGAACTGCAAAAAATTGCACATTTTTGTTCCTGGCTAAATTCTAAAAACGCAATAGCTAGCTGGCCCGCGCCGAGACGCGTCTCCAGACGCCTCAAACGTGCGTCTGGCTCGCATAGAACTGCAAAAAATTGCACATTTTTGTTCCTGGCTAAATCCTAAAAACGCTATAGCTAGCTGGCCCGTGCCGAGACGCGTCTCCATACGCCTCAAACGTGCGTCTGGCTCGCATAGAACTGCAAAAAATTGCACATTTTTGTTCTTGGCTAAATTCTAAAAACGCTATAGCTAGCTGGCCCGCGCCGAGACGCGTCTCCAGACGCCTCAAACGTGCGTCTGGCTCGCATAGAACTGCAAAAAATTGCACATTTTTGTTCCTGGCTAAATTCTAAAAACGCTATGGCTAGCTGGCCTGCGCCGAGACGCGTCTCCAGACGCCTCAAACGTGCGTCTGGCTCGCATAGAACTGCAAAAAATTGCACATTTTTGTTCCTGGCTAAATTCTAAAAACGCTATAGCTAGCTGGCCCGCGCCGAGACGCGTCTCCAGACGCCTCAAACGTGCGTCTGGCTCGCATAGAACTGCAAAAAATTGCACATTTTTGTTCCTGGCTAAATTCTAAAAACGCTATAGCTAGCTGGCCCGCGCCGAGACGCGTCTCCAGACGCCTCAAACGTGCGTCTGGCTCGCATAGAACTGCAAAAAATTGAACATTTTTGTTCCTGGCTAAATTCTAAAAACGCTATAGCTAGCTGGCCCGCGCCGAGACGCGTCTCCAGACGCCTCAAACGTGCGTCTGGCTCGCATAGAACTGCATAAAATTGCACATTTTTGTTCCTGGCTAAATCTTAAAAACGCTATAGCTAGCTAGCCCGCGCCGAGACGCGTCTCCAGACGCCTCAAACGTGCGTCTGGCTCGCATAGAACTGCAAAAAATTGCACATTTTTGTTCCTGGCTAAATTCTAAAAACGCTATAGCTAGCTGGCCCGCGCCGAGACGCATCTCCAGACGTTTCAAACGTGCGTCTGGCTCGCATAGAACTGCAAAAAATTGCACATTTTTGTTCCTGGCTAAATCCTAAAAACGCGATAGCTGGCTGCCCCGCGCCGAGACGCATCTCCAGACGTTTCAAACGTGCGTCTAGCTCGCATAGAACTGCAAAAAATTGCACATTTTTGTTCCTGGCTAAATTCAAAAAACGCTATAGCTAGCTGGCCCGCGCCGAGACGCGTCTCGAGGCGCCTCAAACGTGCGTCTGGCTCGCATAGAACTGCAAAAAATTGCACATTTTTGTTCCTGGCTAAATTCTAAAAACGCTATAGCTAGCTGGCCCGCGCCGAGACGAGTCTCCAGACGCCTCAAACGTGCGTCTGGCTCGCATAGAACTGCAAAAAATTGCACATTTTTGTTCCTGGCTAAATCCTAAAAACGCGATAGCTGGCTGGCCCGCGCCGAGACGCATCTCCAGACGTTTCAAACGTGCGTCTGGCTCGCATAGAACTGCAAAAAATTGCACATTTTTGTTCCTGGCTAAATTCTAAAAACGCTATAGCTAGCTGGCCCGCGCCGAGACGCGTCTCCAGACGCCTCAAACGTGCGTCTGGCTTGCATAGAACTGCAAAAAATTGCACATTTTTGTTCCTGGCTAAATTCTAAAAACGCTATAGCTAGCTGGCCCGCGCCGAGACGCGTCTCCAGACACCTCAAACGTGCGTCTGGCTCGCATAGAACTGCAAAAAATTGCACATTTTTGTTCCTGGCTAAATTCTAAAAACGCTATAGCTAGCTGGCCTGCGCCGAGACGCGTCTCCAGACGCCTCAAACGTGCGTCTGGCTCGCATAGAACTGCAAAAAATTGCACAATTTTCTTCCTGGCTAA